>OZ022581.1:7256725-7341725 GCA_963669155.1 Arbacia lixula | reverse complement strand
GATGACCGGAATGTGTAGAGTCTAATTGGCGTGAGTAAGGTAATCATGGCGGCCTGGCGATTCTTTTCGATATTCAGAATGGACGATATTGCGGGCAAGATAACGAAAGTGTCACACTGTATGAAAGACTTGAATTGCACCGTACTTTAATGTTACAAATGGCGCCAGTATTTGGTTCATGGTCAGCACTGTTTTCATGATAATCATGAATAATTGAGGTTTTGTATGTGTGTACGTTCGTGTACGTGTTTGTGTGTGTTTTTTTAGGTAGAGAGAGAGAAAGAGAGAGAGAAAGAGAGGGAGCAAGGGAGAGAGAGAGAGAGAAAGAAAGAGATATATATATTTATAGAGAGAGACAGGGAGAGACAGAGAGAGAGAAATTGAGAGAGAGATAAAGAGAGAGAGAGAGAGAGAGAGAGAGAGAGAGAGAGAAAGAGAGATAAGGAGAGAGAATATATACTATGCAGAGAATGGTAGTTTAATCACTAGACCTGTGAGCTTGATCTGCAAAATCGATGAAGACATGAAAACACCGAAAGTCAGTTTATCATTCCGGTCCAACCGACTTGCCCATCAAGACTTTATGGTCAAGATTCAGTGATAGTAATTCTTATTTTCTGAAGATGGGGTTGCGGAAGTGTTCCCTTTTCTAACAAGGAGATTGGGGGTTATTTTTGTTTTATTGTTGCCTATCTTGCATTGATTTACAGAGGGCGACATCACACATCTAAGAGACCGCTAATATTAAGGACTAAAATGACATTCATTCTTGTAGCACACGGCCACAAATGTTGTTGTGCCAAATTGACTGCTGCTCTATGGAAGTTGCGTGTATTTCTTGTGCGAAAATACATCTGAGGCGCCTGCAGAGTTAATCAAATACACGCCTCTTGAACAATGCGTTACAAATGTTAACCCCAAAGCTTGTGTTCAACTAGCAACAACAGTCGATTAAGAGTGTACCGGAATCAGTAGATACAGGTGAATGTAATAACGCGTTTCTTATAAAGCTGCTTGTACAACATAGTTACGAAGGAAGTTGTGAATACATTAAGAAATCAGTTTATTGATCATTTTCGATATGTATGCAAATGTATGCATGTCTGTCAACAAAGTGTTACTGATGATTTCTTCAAAGCTTGTCTAACCTTCACTTTCACTGTACAAATGATAATAACACTGCCCGTTCTCTCATAGCACTAGTTAAGAACTCATCGTCAATAATCAGCAACATCATGAATGAATGATTAAATGCTCACACATTTAACAAAAATAAATACAATACAGGAAACTGATTTGTCCATATGTGGGAACTCAGATTTTGTTCGATGCTCTCTGTGCCAGGAAAACTGTCGCTCTGTGAGATCCATGCGCTTTACTGGTGCAATAATACCTCAATGCGCATAAACAGTTATTAGCTGAATTTCATGTTTCAAAAATGTTAAGTTTGCTAAAATACTTTAGTATTAAAGAAATGATTACTGATTAAATTCCATCAAATTTATTTATTTATTTATAGTTTCTATTTAAGCAGGGTGGCCTTTTCAGTAATAAAATTGCTGCAACTGAGGGCCCTGAGATGAGAATGATGATTGTGCCAAGTCCTCAATCGCAGGATGAATTAACTATCGAAGGTGTAATACTAAACGAAACAAGAGGCACAAATTGGGTATCAAAAAACATGTTACGCCATACCACAGCCCGTCGAACCCAAGCATGCCAAGAGCGATGACGTAATGTCGAACTGTGGTCTCCCCATCGGATGCCCAGTCTGTAAGCGGAATCAAAAATGTCTGAAATTTCGACTTGAAACGTTCGTTTAAAACTCACACGAATTTAATTTTACATCAGTCTGATTAACAGTTACATCTTGAAAGTCAAACCGTATCAGGCCTAACAAAGAACAACTATCTACGCGTCACCAGCTTGGCTGCCTTATCATGCTTATTATGATGAGTGTTGGCGTGGTTTCGTGTATTCTTAGCATATTGGCGGGGAGGTATACATGACATTGTGGACCTCACGCTGATTTTCACATTTGAAGACAATATTTGATAATCGAAAGTGGTTTCATTCCATGGATAATCCGATGAAAAATACAGCCTCAAATAGGAAAAACTCACTTGTATACTTTGTTAAAAGATGTGACAGTTCGACCTGCTCATGCAAAAGATCCACGCAAAGCCACATGCCTCTGTCATTGAGCTTGCATCAGAACCAGAAAAGAAGGATTTCCGAGGTGACGTCGATCTTTCTGCAAAATTTCCTGGAAGAGTCAAAGCTTTTCGGACAGCACGAAATTACGACGTCGCGTCCAATTTATAGGAAGTAGAATTTAACGAATAAGTTATTTATTTCGAAAAAAGGACAGGGGTGAAAATGCTATAGAGAATGGAAGGAAAGGAAGGGAGAGAGGGAGATATAGAGAAAGAGACAAAGAGAGGGAGAGAGAGAGTTGGAGAGACACAGATACACATACAGATGGACACCAGAGACAGACACAGAGCAAAGACACAAACTAAGAGAGATAGTGACATGGACATGGACATGGAAAAGAAGGACAAAGAGGTCAAACACCTTGAGGACACCGTTGTGCATCAACAGAATACAATCAGTAGAATGGAAGGTGCACTAAACAACATTGAACAGTACTCTCGGCGTACCAGTATCCGCATCTTCGGCCTGCAAGAGAAAAAGGGAGAAAGCACTGATACCCTAGCAGCCGACATCATTACACAGAAGCTCGGTGTAACACTCGATCCTGCGCGGGACATCGACCGTTCTCACAGAACTGGAAGACCACTTGACCCTCGTGAGCTCTCAGCATCGGGCACCTCAGCTGACCCACGATCAACCAACCGACCGCGACCACGCCCAATTATTGTGAAGTTGACCACCTATAAGAAGAAAAGAGAGATCATAACCAACAGAAAGAAATTGAAAGGCTCAGGAATAGTTAGCGTTGAGGACCTGACAATAGAGAACCAGAAACTATTGGCCGCAACGCGAAAAACCACCGGTGTAACAGCCGCATGGTCATCTGATGGACGGGTGATTGCTCTTGTCAATGCAACTGGTGGCAAGAACATCACAAAACTGATTACAAAAGAAAGCGACCTCAAGAACATTTAAGAACAATATATATGAATCTGGTCCTAAGTACAGTCTTATCTTTTACATGTTACATATTGTTTGATATGAAAAATCAAGCAAATCCTGATTTTACTCCTTGTTTTTAACTCCTTGATTGATTTATTTGTTGTATGATGTACATATTTTCATATTCACGAAATTTGTATTCTCTGTGTTTTGTTTGTGTTTGTAAAATGACAAAGACTTTTAGTAATGCTATTAATGCTAATGTAAGAACTATTACTACGTACAGTGTTACAATTACCACGTTTTCAATCCTCTAGAAGATCTTGATCCTGACTTGCATGTTTTTAATTCCTCCTCATCGTGTCCATGTCTCTTACCCTCAGAATTCAATTCTCAAGCTCCACTCGACTCAAATTTTAGTATGATTCACTTTAATGCCAGAAGCTTACAAAAACACTTTGAAAATATATCACAATTTCTCTCAATGTTACACCATTCTTTTGATTTTATTGCTATCTCAGAAACATGGATAAATGCTACCCCGTTAATCCCCTTCTGCCTAGACGGTTATACAATGTTACATGCTGATAGATCCCATGGACGAGGGGGTGGTGTTGCTCTATTTGTAAAATCTGGTATTGCTTTTAACGTAAGAGAGGATATTGTTTGTAGTTCTGATAATGATATTGATTGTGAATGCCTATTTATTGACTTTGTAGATCAGTTTCAGAAGAAAAATACAGTCGGTGTAATCTACCGGAAACCTGGCTCAAATATGACACATTTCCTTGATTTTTATAATGATATCGTACGTAAACTAAATAATGAACATCGAAACATTTATTTAACTGGTGATTTTAATATTGATCTGTTTAAAACTGAAAGTAATGTAAATGAGTTTCTCAGTATTAATTCTTTATTCGGTATATTACCTGTTATACGTACTGCAACTCGTATAACTATAAACAGTGCCACATTGATAGACAATATTTTCACCAATGTTATTGATTCAAATGCTCATTGCGGTACTTTTTGCACTGACATTACTGATCATTTACCAATATTTATCATTTTGAAAGGTCATAATTTGTCATGTAAGGATTCAAATGAACATTTTCTGCGTAAATTTTCACAAGATCAAATACAACATTTCCAAAATGATCTTATTAAAGAAGACTGGTCTTATGTTTATAATTGTCATAAATCCGAAGAAGCCTATAACTTATTTATTCACCGGCTTACTATTTTATTTGAAAGACATTTTCCTTTTGTCAAGGAAAAATGTAAGAAGCGTATCCGTAAGCCCTGGATTAATAAATTTATTCTAAGTTCAATAAATAGGAAAAATAATTTGTGTAAAAAGTTTATTAATAAAAAGAATGCAGCAAATGAGAGAAAGTATAAGAAAGAAAGAAACAAAGTTAATAATATGCTAAAGCATGCTAAGAAAAGGTATTATTGTAAAAAATTGAATCAATTTAAGAATGATGCCAAAAAAAGTTGGACTGTAATTAACTCACTATTAAATAAGCCCAAACATTCTCTACCAGAATATTTCATATGTGATGATAAACGTATTGATGATGGGCAATGTATAGCTACTGAATTTAATTCACATTTTGTGAATTGTTGTAAGGATGCAGTTGAAATGCTTTCAGCGTCTAATCATTCTTCTATGTTTAATCAATATCTTAATGATCATTTTCCTGACTGTATGTTCTTCAATCCCATATCTGTGCATGAACTATTGCAAGTAACTAAAACATTGAAAAATAGTAATGCATGTGGATTTGATAATTTGAGTAGTAATTTGTTAAAAAAGGTAATACATCATATCGTTGATCCCTTAGTTCATATTTTTAATATTTCTTTGAAAACGGGCATTGTACCAGATAAATTAAAAATTGCTAAAATTACTCCTGTATTTAAAAAGAATGACCCACATACATTTGGTAATTATAGACCAATCTCGGTTCTGCCCAGCATTTCAAAATTACTCGAGAAATGTATTTATAATCGACTTTATTCTTTCTGTTTAAAAAAGGATATTCTCATTGATTCTCAGTATGGCTTCAGGAAAAACCATTCTACTTCACATGCTCTCGTTGAGTTACAAGATAAAGTTCTTTCCTCAATTAACAGTAATAAGTTTGCTATAGGGATATTTATGGATCTGTCCAAGGCTTTTGATATCGTCGATCATAAAATATTATCATCAAAACTACAATATTATGGTATTAGAGGTGTGCCCTTACAATGGTTTCATAGTTATCTCAATAATAGAGTCCAATATGTAATGTACAAGAATAACCGTTCCGATGTGTCTTGTATTACTCATGGTGTACCTCAAGGGTCAATCCTTGGTCCCTTGCTATTTTTGTTATATATAAATGACATTAAGAAAGCTTCCAACAAATTTGAATACATTATTTATGCAGATGACACTACTTTGATTTATACGCAACCAAATACTGTTGATTTAGAAAATAATGTTAATGATGAGTTAGACAAGATTTCACTGTGGTTTAAATCAAATAGATTAATGCTAAATCTTAGTAAAACGAATTATATTACCTTTCACAATAAGACATGTAATTTAGTAAATATACTATGTGGCCTTACTCTCAAAATTAATAATATTCCTTTGTCTAAAGTCGACTCTGTAAATTTTCTTGGTGTACTAGTAAATAGTAATATGCATTGGGATACACACATCGACTATATAATAAGTAAAGTTTCTAAATGCACTGGCATACTCTATAGACTAAAAGAAGTACTTCCTTCATCTGCCTTGATACTATTATATAATGCGTTCATGATGTCACATTTGAATTACTGTATTATTGTATGGGGGAATAGCAATCATACTAGATTGGATAAATTGTTCAAATTGCAAAAGAAAGCTCTCCGGATATGCTTAGGTTGTCATTATACTGCTCATTCTGCTCCATTATTTATGAAAGTGAATACACTTAATACATTTGACATATATTTTTATTCCATTGCTCTGCTAGGATTCTATTATTTTTACAATATACTTCCACGAAATATATCAAGAATGTTCATTTTGAATAATGATGTCCATAATTATAATACTCGTGGCCGTAACTCATTTCATCTTTTGCCAGTAAAAACAAATATTTTCTTGAAATCGGTAAGAAACAACTTTCCGGTTATTTGGAATTCGATCCCTCCCGAAATATCTTCATGCAAGTCATTAACCTTATTTAAAACAAATCTAAAGCAGCATCTTATATCTAAATATCACTGACGCAAACCTATATATTCATTCTGTGTTATGCAAGCAATCTCGTATTCAAATTCATATTCTGTCAATTTGTCATTTTACATGTTTTTTGTTTTTCTGTTGTTTCTTCTTGTGTGTGTATAGGTAAAAACTGGTAACAATGTTCTGGGAACTGCGCCTCCACAAGGCCCTTTGGCTTTATTTGTAGTTTCCTATTTTCATTTTGACTTATACCGTGTATACCTCGAATTATAATTTGTATATATATGTATTGTTTTTATTTGAAATGAAAATGAATAAATGAAACGAAACGAAACGAAACATACAATAGAAGGGAGAGAGAGGGAGAGAGAGAGAGAGAGAGGGAGAGAGAAAGAGAGAGAGAGAGAGAGAGAGAGAGAGAGAGAGAGAGAGGAGAGGGGAGGGGGAGGGGGGGGGGGGGTAGAGAGATGGAGAAGGATGACGAGCATTCCGACCCCTGAAACACATCGTTCACACATAACAGTGTAAAGGATAACGCTGGATTGAATTACTAACAGGAAGATTAACAAATTTAAATATTCAATTACATTTTGCGTTTCGTTTTATTAAAATCGAATATCACGACATAGTAATATTCTCCATAATGTTAAGGTAATAGCAATACCTTATTGGTGGTAATACATGTAAGAGGTGGGCAGAAAGATATTGATACCTATTGTTGCTTTGGTCATGTTTCCCAAATTGACATTGGTGCATGATGGGATAGCAGATATTGAATTAAAAAATGTGTAATCAAATCAACGTTGCAAATCAAGGCTGTAATAAAGAAACGATTAAGTAAAGACACAATAGTAAGAACTTGACTGAAGGCAGATTGTGCAGATGTGCGCACTCTATGCGAATGAAAAAAAAAATCACTTCCAACAGAGTAGTCGATTTTCGCACTTTTTTTTTTATATCAACGTAATAAGAAACATCCACCCACGTGCCTAGAAATAAGAACAGGTAAGAAATAAATAAGCTGTTCTCTTCTTTCGTCCACCTTCACCTGCGCCTTAACCTCAATCATAGAAATCTTCTTTTGTCTCGCTGAAAATACCGACAATAATAGAACTATTGTAATCTTAGCTGACAAGGGTATGGCGGTTGTAAACAACATGCTCCCGCCTTCAGGGAAACAAACATGTCAATGAAATTCCCGTCAAACGTCACACGTTTCGCGTGTGACATGATTTCGGTGAAGCTTCGAAAAATCGTTCTCAATTTTTAGAAGCAAGTAAACTCTCTTACGTTCTTTTCGTTGCCCGCATAGCAGGTGCCGAGTGGCCGTAACAGGAAATTGTCCCCGCACCCGCGTCTGAAAGAAAGGTGCTAACTGTACAAGCAGGAAAAGAAAGATGGTTAACCCTTTGTACGCTACATGTGACTTTTCCCACGTGTAAAACACGCAATTTCCACAGAGCAGCAGTTTATCTGACATACGAAGGAGTTGTGCATTCAGCATTGGGTGTGGTGGGCAGATAAAACCTTTGTTAGAAATGTTTGTAAAAAAAAAAACTACTTTAGAATAACCTTTTAAGAGGACTGAATAATTTTTAAAAGGTTATTCACTTAATAATGTTAACACAGAAATGTTTCATTGAATAATCAAAGAAAAGTCCAATGATCTATGAGAAATGTGCTTCTTGCTAACTGGGCAGCGATTAATAGCGACATGCGCACAACAGATTCCCAGCTTTTATTCCATATCTAAAGCCAAGGTGAAGATGTAAAGCATATTTAGGACAAAAATATGTACATCATTACATCAAAATAAGCTCCCTATATCTCACTAACATCTACATTGCATCGTGTGGTGTATACGTGCCATTATGAACATGATCTTTTGTTTACGCGGACAAGCTTTGAAAGGGACCCTTTAAAATGTTTTCCGCGTTACAAAATACCATAGTATATTTCCCTTGATGCGCGCATTCATGTATTCACCCAAATAGGGTGCACCAATCATAACCACCTTCAGCAATATAGTACACATCATCATAAATACGTGTATCTCAAATGTATCAATAATGGTAATTGGCGGGCATACAATGGAATCAGATTAATCGGACAACCAGGGTTACAGTTCATTATCGGAAGGTTATTTAGAATAGATATTGATTGTTTGTGTCATAATTATTTTAATCGAATTGAGTATGGGAGGAAATCTCATTTGCATTTCATTACATTTCAATTTTCCTGTTAAAACACATCCTCTTCCTGGAAGATGATCGGCACTCAAACAATATCAGCCGCTATATGCGTCCCCGTATGCGACAGTGACATGCACTATACACTCGAACGCAAACCCCATAGTACTACGTGGTATAAAAAAAAAACACCTTTTCCCTTTTGATTGATAACTCAAATGTTCAAACTTAAATAAAGTTCGAATTCAAACAATGTCAAATTTAGGCATTACAACATTTTGATATGCGCAATTCAAACAGGAACTTTTACATTTGTATGCTTATAACAATTCTTTATTAGGTTTTATTTGCGTGTCCAGATGATTAATTCGACCATCACAAATTCCACTACTTCCACTATTTCTACTACTACTATACTACTACTACTACTACTACTACTACTACTACTACTACTACTACTACTACTACTACTATACTACTACCACTACTACTACTGCTCCTATCTACTACTACTACTACTACTACTACTACTACTACTACTACTATTACTACTATACTACTACTACTACTACTACTACTACTACTACTACTACTACTACTACTACTACTACTACTACCACTTCTACCACTACTACTACTACTACAACTTCTACTACTACTACTTTACAATACTACAAGGCCTACTATACTACTGCTAATACTACTACTACTACTACTACTACTACTACTACTACTACTACTACTACTACTACTACTGCTACTGCTACTACTACTACTACTACTGCTGCTATACTGCTACTACTACTACTACTACTACTGCTACTGCTACTACTATTACTACTACTACTAACAATGTCCATTGTGCATCACACATGTTAATCCACTAACAACCGCAATGCACAGTTTCAAAAATAATGCATGCCTTGACTATTGCACATGTTGCAAAGTCAGGAAAATGTTTCATTAAATAGTGGTCAATACTTCATTTCCACGGCTGCCATTTTGAAAAATGGCTGCCATTTCTTCTGCAGCATATCGCAAAGGTAGTCCATTTTATAATGGGTTAACTCTATGCGTGTAACAGCATATCCTGGTTTCCTGGCTGTTTGGCATTTACAGTCCTGGCAACAGGATCATTCTCAGCGTTATTCTCAGCGTTATTTCAGGCTAATAGACGGGAAAAAATATGACAATCGTGAAGTGACAAGTCTAATGTTCTGTACGGCCTGGAACCCAGGCTAGGTACAGTAACAGCTAGGAAGTGCTTTACACGATCTATAAACAAACTTTCACATATGAAACAACAACCGCGAATATGCGAGTCGAAGACATAATTCTGGAACATGCAGCAAAACACGGCATGGTTACCCTCCTACAAGGTACAGTGTATTAACATGATATGAATGTGATAATTGAAATAATTCCTCAAATTAACAGATTATTGCATTGTCTCTGCAATAACAGAAATCGCGTTAATCGGGCAGGTATCGGCTACAGTGTAGCTCCAGCTTCTGAACGGCAGCGCAGACCTTACCCCACAACCAGCGGACCCGCCCGGCCGTCCCACTCGGCGCGCGCGGCCCCGCCGCTGCAGCCTGCTGAGTGCTGTCTCTCAGTCTCCCTCTCAGTCTCACTCTCAGTCTCACTCTCAGTACTACTAGATTTTAACAATATACCTGGCCTGTAATTTATACCTGTAGTTCCTTCCAGTTCGCAAAGTCGTATTGTTATTAGTCGTGGAAGGTTTTTTCCGTCTTAAACTAAAGTGAATTAAGTAATTCACACTCAGTTTGAGTTTGACAGTATATAGTGTTGACTTTGAATTTTGATTGAATTTGATGCAAACTTGTGGTGTTTTAATATAGATCTAGACTATGTTCACCTGCGGTAAGTAACAGCAGGTGAACAGAGATCTACATTAAAACACCAAAATTAGTGTAAATGATTTATGTTTGAAGTGGACTCTAGTCTTAATAGAAGAATTCTATTTTCTTTGAGGCTACCCTAGATGTTTAATGCAACTAGGTCCAGAAAACAAGGGGGATGCCATAATAAGACGAGTGTCTTCATTTCGATCATATTTTCCTTCTCCAGTCGGTGACCGAAGCACTCACCGAGCAGGTGCAAAGCAGGAACTTGGATGAAAACAGAGTTTCTGGTCGGCATATCATTTTGATATTTTCTGAAGAATGTAATTTTTTGTAGCTTAAACTTTGAAAAAATTATAATTTGATGAAATTTGTGTTTTTTACTAGGAATTGCGTGGCTTAATTTGACCGAAACTGTTGTGCCAATGGTGAAATTGTAGTCCCATGCATAATAACATTACCATTGCTTTCTAATGCCCATTTTTGCTAGTGCATCAAGTAAGGAGACTGCGGTAAGAATGGGCCACTAGCCATACCTATGTAGACTCTTAATTTGAGGCTAGCCTACAGTACTGTACATGTGTAATTGAGTACTTAGAATGTACAAAAGGCTTGATATTGAAGTCTGCCAAATGTTGTTACTGAATCCACTAATCTATGCAGAGTTTGTGCTGAGGAAAGGGATGGGCTGCTTCAAGGTGGTCACCCTCGCCCCTCTCAGGCTCTTCCTGGCTGTCGTGCTGGTCATCGTGTGCAACGACGATGTCAGCCACTTCAGGCGTGCCATACACATCCTGGGGATCGTCGACAAGCAGTTGAGGAAGATGCAGGGGCGTTCCGTTCAGTCACTCCGCTGCACCAAGATCCTTGTCGAGCTTAGGAGGAGGGTAGGGGCACATAACTCTTTGCTTACCTCGCCCTGTTTTATCAAGATGTGCGTTTACAAGGTTTTGTCATTGACCATCATGTAATTGCGATGATTAATGGTGCAAGTACTCGCATATATCTATCTGTTGTTTACCATTGATTACTGTATACAAGTTTCATATGCAATTGAGGAATTATCATGTAATAGAGGAGAAACGAATAGAATTAGTAAATTATTTGTGGGGGCTAATGCCACAAAATGTACACCTTGAAATTAATTTTGGATGATAAGTCTTTTGGGAAAATCATTTTTCACAGGGGATACTTTGATTCATGGTGTTCTTTCTTACAGTGGGGGACTACATACCCTGAACCCAACCCCAGTGTAAAAGCGTGTTGCTCTGGCTCTTAAAGGGTTACTAAATTAGAAAAATAAGTTCCCACTAATCTATGTAAAATTATCCACTAAAAATCAATTTCACATTCGTTTGCCGCAATAAAGTCTCATTTTGACGAAAATTTTAAAAAACGCATGCCTCCAGTGACGTCAGAGAGGTAAAAATGCCATAAATACCAATGGCGTGAATAAAATATTGTATTCACGCCGTTCAAACAATACGTTACCAGTGGGAACCCCAAAGCTTGTCCGAGGTTTGTCCTAGTCGCAACAACTAATAGATTCAAAGTGCATTCCATCCATTGAATCTGAATGACAAGATACAGGTGAATGCAATAACGCGTTACTACGCAGTTATGGGGAAAGTTGTGAATACATTACACAGATTGTCTATTATTGACTTTCGTACAATCTAAGTTTAACAGTGGAGTCTTTTATGGTATTTGACTCTTCTGACGTCAATGGAGGCGTGCATTTTTTCAAATTTTCGTTAAAATGAGACTTTATTGCGGCAAACGAAGGTGGAATTTGTTTTTAGTGGATAATTTTACATAGATTTATAGTGGGAACTTATTTTTCTAATTTAGTAACCCTTTAACATGTGGAAGTATTTAACAAGTGGTTGCAAATTAACAATATGACACACTACTCATAAACATTCTTGTTGATTCCTTTCATGTATGTTGTGTTGCAGATCGTCCTGGATAAGATCAAGAATATAGGGACAACAGAAGAAATGTATGCCGTGATAAACAAATACTTTCCTGCTGTGGAGGTAAGCAAGACTGTGCCATTCAAGAGTAATTGTATGGAAATGTAAAAGGAATGTCTCAACTTTTGTTGAGGGAAACGGTGTTTCAGTCAACATGCCTGAAATCTTTGATTAATTATAAATATCTGAGTGTGTTTTGTGACTTAGAATCTGACATGCACTCTTGTTCAAACTGTTAACATGAATCACACAATTTAGTTTGTAATGTCAGATTTCTTCTTTATTTTGCTTTGAAGCCCCTTCTTTCAAGAATTTGAATGAAAGTTGGGAAAGCTAAATTCAATTAAGCTATCAATTATTGGCACTTTCAATATAGGCATTTTGTGGAAGGACAAAGTTTGTAAATCAGGAAGTATATTCTTTTGAAAATGCAAGGTCCCAGATTCAAGCTCAACCATGGCACTCTTGACCTTCAACAAGATACTTACTCCACCATTCTGCACTCCACCCATTACGAACAACTGGTGATCCCTTCTTATGCTAATTATGATACCACACTTTGTTCATTGAGAATCTGATTTAGCACAAGAAGGGATCACCAGTCGTTCGTAACTTACGAACAGCTTGACGAACAACTGGTGATCCCTTCTTATGCTAATTGCAATACCACACTTTGTTCATTGAGAATCTGATTTAGCAAAAGAAGGGATCACCAGTCGCTCGTAAAGTCATTCGTAAGGATTGAAATGAGTGTGCCTCTGGCTGCCGTGATGTTAAAATAGGATTAGACACATGTCACAAAGACTTGCGAGCATCTGACGACCAAAGAAAATAGATATTTAAAAGCGCTTTAACCCGTTGCTCACATTTGCTCAGATTTTCTGGCTTTGTGAACCCTGGTTATTGCATGGAACTACAGTAACCAAAAGAGTATGGCTTAATTGCGCCCTATCAGGAATTTGAAGGTTGTTCATAGCGTGTTGTATATTTTCCACACAGCAGATTATATGGTATCTGAGAGGAAAAAAAGCCAACCTGTATATACACTACAGCTCAAAGTAATTGGCACGGGTAAAGGGAAAGGGATGAAAGGGAAGGAGCCGCAGTTTTAAACCGCGGTATATTTTGCCCAGTTCAGGATGAAACATGATGCTATAGCCTCACATAACTGGATACGTTATTTAAATACAACATATTATTAGAGGTTTTGTGTCATTTTCCCTGTTTAATTCTCTGTTGGTGGTGTAGCTTGGTGGTGAGGAGAGTGGCACATCTCCTTCCAGCTGCACGTCTCCTTGGAAACTCCTCTCTATTCCCGTCAGACGTACACTCCTGCGAGCAGCTACCACGGCCCCGTCTGGTGCCCTCTCTCTCCCGCAGGCAGGGGCAGAACAGGCCGAATTACTGCGCCGGGTCAAGCAGTACGTGCGAGACATCAACAGCATCCTCCCGCCAACGAAGATAGAGGAGGTAGAATGTTTCATTGGTTTGAACCCATTCAGCCCTGTAGGCAATAATCTGTGTTGTACATGAAATGTTCGTGGTAAGGTACTTAGAGGGCTAACTCTTTATGTACACTACAGCTCAAAGGAATTGGCATAGGGAAAGGGAAAGGGATGAAAGGGAAGGAGCCGCAGTTTTAAACTGCAGTATATTTTGTCCACTTCAGCATGAAACACGATGCTTTTTAGGCTAAAGCATCGGGTTTCGTGCTGAACTGGACAATATATATAACGCGGTTTAAAACTGCGGCTCCTTCCCGTTCTTCCTTTCCCTTTCCCTATGCCAATTCCTTTGAGCTGTAGTGTAGGCAATAATCTGTGTTCATGGTTAGGTACTGAGAGGGCTAACTCTTTATGTAACCACCCTCGCAATTTGGCACAAGTAATAGACACAAAACCCATAGAGGGGGCAAAGTCCTTGGTTTTTTTTTCATCAAACTGTTTTTAAGCTACAAACGACTTTACGCATCACTGGTAACCCTTTCTTGTGCCAAATCAGATTCTCAGTAATGTTGATTCCCATCAGCGTAAGTTGTAATGTGATCATTATAGATTAAAAATCTTGTTGTCAACAAGTGTCTGAATACAAGTGTATGATTGGTCAAATTTGATTAGGATTGTTGGAAATGAAGTCCCACTATATTAAAACAGGAACAAATCTTATCAAGCATAAGAACAGGTCCCCAGTCGTGCGTAAAGTCATTGGTAGCTTACGAACAGCTTGGTGAAACACCCCCCAGGGTCGGTGTTCTGAAAGAAACTTGGATGTAAAACTATCTATTAAAGTCAGTGTATTCCTACTTCAGTAAAAACACTATGCCAATTAAACGGTCTGATTGATTGATTGATTGGTTATGGTAGGGGACTAAATACATTCTTTACTGAGACAGCATACATAACAGCTAAAAGGAATTGGCATAGGGAAAGGGAAAGGGAAGAAAGGGTAGGAGCCGCAGTTTTAAACTGCGGTATATTTTGTCTAGTTCAGCATGAAACACGATTCTTTAGCCTAATGTTTCATGCTGAACTGGACAAAATATACCGCGGTTTAGAACTGTGGGTCCTTCCCTTTCTTTCCTTTCCCTTTCCCTATGCCAATTCCTTTGAGCTGTAGTGTATGTTGGCTGGCTTTTCTCCATTCAATACTGAGCAGTTCAACTATCACTTTACCCACTGTATGGACAATAGACAAGGGGCTATCATTAAACTTCAAAATATTTCTAGGGCATTATTGAGACACACCCCTTTGGTTACTACAGTTCCATAGGAAGTTTTGACATCCTAACCGGTCCAGGGTTCTCATAGCCCGAAAATCTAACTGAACATCTGGTTAAGTCAAAACTGTCAGTCCCTGACAGTTTTCAAAATACCACAGCATACCAGATCTGCCACATTTCATACATGTTGGAGCATTTCTCCTTTGGGAATTATCCACGCATTGACTACATGTATATTATGGTCTCTGATGGTGATTTTTTTCTTCTTTCTTGATGCTCAGCTCTCATATGTGGATAACAGCATGCAGTCTGAAGCACCAGATTCACAATGGCCTATAGATGGCGTCCATGGAAAGCTGCTGCTCTTTTGTGTAACCGGCCTTCCGAGTGAGACTGATCTGATGAAACTTCTCTCCGAAGTGTGGAGTCAGGAAGACGCTTTACCAAGGGAGCCCTCATTTAAAGATGGTGATCCGACGTTTGGTGAGACTGAGAGCAGTTCAGATATGGATGGAACGTCTTCTGACATTATTGGAAGGAGCGATGTGTTGGATAGCGGGAAACGGAGCGCAGAGCACCTGTGCGATGAGGTCTGGAGAAAGGACTTGAGCTCTGATGCAGATGACTGCAGTGCAGCTGCATTAATGCAAGCTGGTGAGGTAGGTGGGCACATGCAGGAGCAAAATCAGCCAAGTCATAGACAAAACCAGCCAACTCATGGGCAAAAGCAGCCAAATCATGAACAAAATCGACGATGTGGTAATGAACGTAATGGAGTGGATGGTGGGGGCAATGGCGAGGCACTCTGTTGTTGCAGCACTGTAGGAGATAGCCAACACGGTCTCTGCTGTGAGCATCAGGAGGCAGCTCTTGATAGCAAAACAGAACCTGGGATTGGGAGGGAGAGTGCGTGGAATCCAGTCAGTCACAATGGTGATGGAGAGAAGCGAGTGAAGATCAGGGAGGAGATGGAGGGAGGAGCCCTGGTGGAGAGTTGGGTTAATCTCTCATGTGGAGGTAAAGCTGGAGGGGCAGGCAATGATGAAGAGGTTGCCATGGATACAGACTCGGATGAGGCCGAATCCTTTATGGTGAGTTAGTATTATATAGCACATTTACAGAGCTCTATGGTGCATTTCTAGTTGCTGTGCATGCTAACAAGTTCTTTACTGTGCCCGCGCATGAGGGCTGGCTTTTTTCTACTCAGGTACTAAGCAGCACGACTGCCATACAATCTGTTGTTCAGACATTAGATAACAGGTTGAGAATAAACTATTAATACCTTATAGGATATAATTAAGCCACACCACATTGGTTACTGCAGTTCTATGGCAAATGTTGACATCCTAACTGGACCAGGGTTCACAAAGCCAGAAAATCTAAACGTGAGCAATGGGAAAGGATTTTGAACTGGTTCAATAGACAAAAACAGTGTAATTACCAGTTATGTGCTTGTGCTATGTGCTTCTGAAGTGATACAAATGGTACATATTACTACCAGATATTACAAAATGTACCATATCTTATAAAATTAATTCTCCCACCCTGTACATCAACATGCCCACTTTGTGTTTTTTTCTTTTAATAGCAGAAGGGGAGTCCTGAACAAAGATCAGTGGGTTTGGTGCCGCACTTGCCAGAGGACGATCTAGACCTTCCCGAGACAGCGCTCCTTCCCAAGTGTCATGTAGTCTTGCGCAAATTCAACGTGGTAGGAGGGTTTCTTCCAATTTAATGAGAGCCATGGAAGGAGAGATAATTGTATAATTTGATTTATTGATGGATGAATGTATGAGTGAAACTTATTTTATCTCACTTCTCAATTTGTTTCTGTCAAATGCACACACACACACACATACTCTCTCTTCCCCACTACACTCCTTTCTCTCTCACATACACACACTCTCTCTCTCTTTATCTCTCCCTATCTCCTCCCTTCCCTTTCTTACCATCCCTCTTCTGCAAACACACAAGTATGCAAACTCACCCCCTTTTGCTCTACCCTTTCCCCCCTCAACCCCCCCCCCCCCCCCCTAACCCTCTCTCTCTCTCCATTTGTACCAACACATATTTGATCTCTCCCTCACTCTCATTCATGCAGAGCACCTTGCTGCCTGAACACAGAGACCTCAGACTCGCCAAGGACTTGCCAAGCCGGGGGTTGTACAGGTGATGTGCCCTAGATGAGAATCAGAGCATTGTACAATTATCTCCAGAAAGAATTCAACCCAACTGAAGGCCTCCAGTCTGGCTTCAAACTGGTTGTGCTATATTGAAACTATATTGAACGCTGCAGGCCTTGCCGATTTGTGGTTGTTTCAAGGTCATGGAATCATTGGTGAGGGGAAGTAGTCAACGGTCTATCAATGTTGATTCTCAAAGTGTTCAGAAATACTGTCAATTTAGTTGTAAAATCAGCGGATTCTGCAACAGTTTATGTTCTGCTATTTATCTACCGTCTGTATGATTACTACAATGTCAATGTTTTATGTTGTAAAACTGCACATGTACAGTGACTATGCAGTTCAGCCATGGCTGCCAAAAAATCATGCTAAGAAACCTGTATTGAATTGAATTGAAAAGTGGCAAGGAATGTTAATTTCTCCCCAAATGTACCCAAAGGGTGTGTATATATATATATATATATATATAGGTGAAGACAAACAAATTAAATGAAACGCCGGAGAAGAAAAATTATTCGAATTTTCGGTCATAGACCTTTATCAAGAATGAATGACTGAACAATTTACACAAAAACATGATTGCGTACAACGAGCGTATTTTAAACTGAAACTAGGGGCGCTTATTACATATTGTTACGTAGTACAAGATAGGCGTAAAACTAGGTAAACCAAATTATAGAGTAAAATCCACATATCGACATGATGTAAAGTTCCTGCACAAAAAAAAAAAAGTGAAAATAAATCAAAATTAGGCGGTAGACTCATTAGGGATCCTGCAAAAAACAATCACAAGTAGTTACGTAAAGTTGCATATACTACATTACAGTAAACAAAATCCACTGGCCGACATTAGGTAAAATTCCTAGAGAAAAAAATGAGAGAAAATTTAAAATCAATAATAAGACAAAGAGTCAAAAGAGAGAGAAGAATATATCAGATATAAAAACGTTCACAATTCAGAGTCGGAGAATGAAAAGAAGAAGAAAGAGAAGAAGATGAAAGAAAGGGAGAAGAAACGTGAGAAAGGGATAAACAAAAAAGAGAAAAAAAGAAGAAGAGAAAAAAAGAACAACTGTGGAGGAGCGCAGGGAGAAGAAGAAGGAGAGAGAGAGAGAGAGAGAGACGGAAACAAATACATGTATATCAGTGAGGAATAGATACAGGAAAGCTCCTGAATGAGACGTTCATTCCAATCGGTTGAAGGGTCCCCATCTGAAAGATCAGTCGTTCTTCCAGTATCTTCCGCTGCCCTTCACTAGTACATGCTGCCATTACTTGCACCTTAAGGTCATCAGTTGAATGGACACCCTGGTTGAAATGGGTAGCAACAGGCAGTCCGGGAGTCCGCAGCTTGATAGAACGCAGCGGACTCCCGGACTGCCTGTTGCTACCCATTTCAACCAGGGTGTCCATTCAACTGATGACCTTAAGGTGCAAGTAATGGCAGCATGTACTAGTGAAGGGCAGCGGAAGATACTGGAAGAACGACTGATCTTTCAGATGGGGACCCTTCAACCGATTGGAATGAACGTCTCATTCAGGAGCTTTTCTGTATCTATTCCTCACTGATATACATGTATTTGTTTCCGTCTCTCTCTCTCTCTCTCTCTCCTTCTTCTTCTCCCTGCGCTCCTCCACAGTTGTTCTTTTTTTCTCTTCTTCTTTTTTTCTCTTTTTTGTTTATCCCTTTCTCACGTTTCTTCTCCCTTTCTTTCATCTTCTTCTCTTTCTTCTTCTTTTCATTCTCCGACTCTGAATTGTGAACGTTTTTATATCTGATATATTCTTCTCTCTCTTTTGACTCTTTGTCTTATTATTGATTTTAAATTTTCTCTCATTTTTTTCTCTAGGAATTTTACCTAATGTCGGCCAGTGGATTTTGTTTACTGTAATGTAGTATATGCAACTTTACGTAACTACTTGTGATTGTTTTTTGCAGGATCCCTAATGAGTCTACCGCCTAATTTTGATTTATTTTCACTTTTTTTTTTTTGTGCAGGAACTTTACATCATGTCGATATGTGGATTTTACTCTATAATTTGGTTTACCTAGTTTTACGCCTATCTTGTACTACGTAACAATATGTAATAAGCGCCCCTAGTTTCAGTTTAAAATACGCTCGTTGTACGCAATCATGTTTTTGTGTAAATTGTTCAGTCATTCATTCTTGATAAAGGTCTATGACCGAAAATTCGAATAATTTTTCTTCTCCGGCGTTTCATTTAATTTGTTTGTCTTCACCTAGTAATCAGCGCCATCGCATCCTCTATTCTTCTTATATATATATATATATATATATATATATATCAAGTGTTTTGTAATGCCAGCTGTGTAGTTTAAACTGTTCTTGTAACCAATTCTCCCTATCGCATATAGCCGAGATCAAGCGATATCACCTCGCGATACCGATATCTGATCGATTGCTCTTGGGACATATACTTCCGGTAAGAGTTTGGTACGTATTCGATTCATGCAAGAATGCACAGAATCTGTAATTTCGACCCTCATAAACCTCATAGTATTAAAATGGAAAGGTCGTTACATGGATGAAGGACTTGAAAAAAATAGAGCCAATCACTCACGGCGATGTTTTTGCCTACCTCAACATTGATTGTGGATGGACCAATGAAAGAATAAAAAGACACAAGCAAGACGATGGCTATAGAATGTTTGTGAACCCTAAGTTCATATCCCAAGAATTAAAGGTAAAAAAAAATATAGCACCACATGCGTTCAGATTCGGAGAGCTATATGCGATAGGGAGAATTGTATCATTGTTAAATGGGTTAAGACCCAATGTTACCTCAGTACTGTTATTAGAAATATTGTATGGTTTGTGTACTAGTACTTGTAAATAAACATGTACTTTTTTTACCTTTTCTCCACACATTGCATAACATTTTGTTTATTTTGTACCTATTAATTACCTGGGGAAAGTTTTGTGTGTGTGAGAGAGGTATACAGCGAGGAGAGATAGAGGAAGGAGAGAGATAGTGCAAGAGAGACAGGAGAGAGAGAGAGGATAGAGAGAAAAGAGAAAGGAGAGACGGGGAAAGAGTACATGAGAGGAAAGAAGGAAAAGAGCGGAGTGAAAGTGAGATAGAGGAGAAAGAGAGAGAGGGGGGAGGGGCAAATATCAGAAAGTCGGAGGAAAGATATTGAAGAGAGGTAGAGTGAAAGAGAGTGGAGATAAAGACATTGCACGTACTATATAGCTCCACGTAATTCATAAACGACTTCATATAGCATTCAATTAGCGCATTTTAAGTAAGAAATTTGGCTTTATTAAAGTAAGACACCATATGTACAAATACAACATAAAAGAATATATTCTCAATCATATAAAATCTATGATTGCACAATTGAAAAGTGCATAATCATTAGTCATTGTTGCAAGATTGTACATGTGCTACGGATAGAATAGGCACTCCCTACCCCATCCAAACAAGGAAAGGTAGTGAGCTGTATAATTTTGAATTGATTCAACCTCTAAATATTATTTGAACATGAAGTTGATATATTTTTTGTCCCTGAATACAAAGATTACAACTCATTCAAATTTCAATGGTGCAACTCTTTACATGAACAAAGGAATGTGAATCAAGATCCCCAGTCTAAGCACATTTGCACTGGCTCCCCATCCAGTCCAATATCTAGTTTAAAATTCTATCACCACCTTTTCAATCATTCCACCAGTGTGCTCCATCATAGCACACTGAATTGTTAAAACAATACAAACGAGAAAGAATACTTTATTCTGATACATGTACATGTACAAAGCATTATTCTGTGTCCTGCAAATAATAAAATCTTACAGGGAGAGGTAATTTTCACACGTAACTACTGTTCTATGACTATGGAATAACTTGATAGATTACCTCAGAAACTTAGAAACACACAAACAGAAATTTGAAAACATATTGGGCTCGTTCTTTGTAACGATCACAACTATGAGCCCAGTGCACCATGTATTATGTTCTTTAAAGCACATAGGGACATGCAACTTTGATTATTATCATTCATTACAAACTACTGTCTTGCATAAAATAATAAATTCCCATGTTTCAACATATTTTTATAAGTACTTGTCACTCTCTTCTTCTTTTTTTTTTTTTTTACTCTAAACAATTATTCTTAAAACATATCTAAAGTATATTAAAATGTTTCATACATGTATTTGGCAATGAACATGTTGGTATGTTGTTTGAAACACATTTAAATCAAATTCTAGGCTGGTATAAAATTTCCTTCTGTGGAAAAACAAAGAAACACCTATGCTCTGAAAAATTCGGTGGGAGAAATAAATTACATTACATACACCTAGAATCCCATTAAAATCTACAAATGTCATGGACATGTGGCATATTGTCATCGATCACTATGGTTACACAGTTTTCTTCACCTTCCAGACAAATTGATCACTCTCTCCGAGAAACATGCATAAAAAGTAAAAACCTACATGGAATGGAGTTATATGTTAAAAGAAAGAAAGAAACGAGTAAAATAATTTTTTGAAAGTTTAGTAATTACACACAAAAACAATATTCCACAAAACTGTTGGCTAACAGTAGATTAAAGACAGGGTGGCCCAGTTACCAAAGTCATGAAACCCGGCAGAAATCAGCATTGTACCCCAACAATAACGTGTATGAAATCTCAGTCAGAGCTTCAAAAACATTTTCAGGAAAAAAAAACTAATCTGGTTTACGTTTAAAGTAGCGATCAACATTTGTAACCGTATCTCCCCTGTCAGTTTGTGATGTGACGATGAGTGGACATTGCTCCCATTAAATGCATTCACTGTGGTGTCTGGTTTTAAGGCTACAAGAACAAAGAGTTTTCCAAAACCTCTTTGAAGTCAGTTTCCAGTTCTATTAATGGGAGGGAAGTTCTCAATCAGTATTTTCTTTTATTTTGTATGTTTTTGTTTAACAATATGTTATTTTCAGACCTTGAAAAGGGCTACCCTGTCTTTATCAAAGTAATCTCTTCTTAAATTGCAAATTATTTCAGCAAAACGATCAATGATGAAGAAAGTGACAGCAAGTATTTCGAAGGACTGTTTATTTTCACTGGCAATACAGGCCTATAGTACTGCTCTTTAAAGAACATGTCTCTTTATATACATGATTATGCATTATGCTTAAATCACAGCACTATCTTATAATCATCGTACCAATCTATGAAAGGCAAGCTTTCATTCCTTCGTCCATACTTCACATCTGGCTCACCTTTTTATTATCAAGGGTAATTATTCATGAAATCTTGACAGCCTAGCTGGTTACTTGAAATGCATACACTACAGCTCAAAAGAATTGGCATAGGGAATGGGAAAGGGAAGAAAAGGAAGGAGCCGTTGCTTTAAACCGCGGTATAGGTCGAATTGATTTGCCTCTCGTAATTTAAATTTAATCGTGGTGCTGCTGTCCCAGCTTTCCATTTGGAACATGTATAAGGATAGAACTTCACTTAATGACTGCGGGGACAGCAGCAACACAGCACCTAGAAACATAGTATTAGGCACATTATAAATGTGCTCTATTATTATCATTTTGTTCAGTTCAGCATGAAACATGATGCTTTAGCCTAAAAAGCCTTAAAAGCATCATGTTTCATGCTGAACTGGACAAAATATACAGCGGTTTGAAACTGCGGCTCTTTCCCTTTCTTCCCTTTCCTTTCCCTATGCCAATTCCTTTGAGCTGGAGTGTACATGCATGTAGAGTGGGGCCAGTGTGATTGCAACTGATTGCAGTCAAAGGAAGTCGGCTTCATGCATTTGTACAATGACTGGCTGCAATCAATTGCAATAAATGCCAGTCAGGTGAGAAGTTGATCTCAAGTTCCACTGTACATGTAGCTGGATGCATTTCAGCATCTTGCTACATGTAGGCTCAGCAAGGTTTCATGAATATGTTCCCTGAACTCCTACGTGCATGCGGTACTGCATGCCCCGCACCCAATCACCAACACAGTCATGCACGCACATGGCAAACAAGAGCCTCTATGTTACACATGTGACACCATGTACGACTGTGCATGAAGATTGCGTTCAATGATCATTCATTGTTTACATGGGTCACTGAGCCTCCCCGCTACTTAAATAATTGTCGGTAAACGGAAACGTTGAAAGTGTCATTTATTTACATTTTCAACTGTGCTGTTAGATATTTTAGTGAATTTTTAGCTAGTCAATTCAGTTTAGTATGCTTGCAATTCCAAAACTATTACATGATTACAATGCTAGCAGTAAATATGTTATTATACGTGTAGTCCTATATGCATTTGTTTCTGTATGTTTTGATCATGTACTGGTATAGCGAGCAATCAGCTATAGTGAGGAAAATGTATGGGTCCTGTCCCCCTCGTTATAACGAGATTTGCCTGTATTAATTGTCTCAAAATGCACCTTGGGCATAAAAAACAAATCTGGAAAACCTTTGTTTCATTTCCAACAATTCTACTGAAAACTTATCCACATTTGAATTATTGAGAAAGTTAAGCTAAATGTATTGGAGCTCATTACTGGAGTGGGGTGAGCAGTGCTGCTGTAAGTCCAAAATATCTTTTCTTGGAACACACAGCTCATTCAGTCACATAAGTCACGTTGCTTTCTAAAATTTCAGTGGCCTTTTTTTTTTTTGAAGGGGGGGGGGGGGGGGCAGGGAGTGAAGGGGTGAAGTCTACATGCACCAGCTGCGAAGTATTACACACACATGTCAGATAGATGAAGTTGGTATGGTAAAAAAGGAGTTAAAAGGGTTTCTTGTGGACAAAGTTGCTGATAAGCTGAGCAGTTGCTATGGGTTTGTCTGCTGCTGCCATGTGCCCAGCACCCTGGAGATTAGAAACACAACCAGAGGGAGAGACAGAGAGTTAGACAGATAGAAAGAGAAACAAGAAGAGGGATAGATCAAGAGAGAAAGAGAAGAAGAGAGAGAGACAGGAAGAGAGAATGAGAGAGAGAGAGAGAGAGAGAGAGAGAGAGAGAGAGAGAGAGAGAGAGAGAGAGAGAGAGCGCGAGAGAGAGAAAGAGAGAGAGCGAGAGAGAGAGAGTGGGATGAAGAGACCGAGGGTAGAGACATTGTATCACTTCTAAATTCTAAATATCAACGGTAAAAATGACTCTTGCCGCAAACATGAAAAAATATGAAAAGATATTATGAAATTCATTGAATCTGTTCAGGCCAAGAAGATATACTAGGCATTTCCAAGAAAGAACTAATGAACCCTTAGAAAAATGACACACAAGATTCAATGTACCAAATAGTTCGTACAATTGATAAATCAAATGTAACACAATTGTACCGAGAAAACATCGTCGAAATAAGGCAAGTAATTCTCCCTCTCTCCATCCAGGATTTGTGTGAACCATTCCGAGGGCAATGCGGTCATTCTCCTTCCTCCCTCCATTTCTGTTTCTCCCTGTCCATTCCCCTCTCTCCATTTATCATGATCTCATCTTGACCATAGAGAATGCAATATGAAGAATCTCCTTCCTCCTTCACTCTCTTCCCTCTCTCTACCCCTCTCTCTCTCTCTCTTTCTCTCTCTCCATTCAAGCAGAACTCACCTTGACCGTAGCGAATGCGATGCGGTCATACTCCTTCACAAATCCAGCCACCTGTAGTGAGTCGTCATCGTAGAGCCACTTCCGCCATTGAACCTCTTCTTCCAATTTCAGCGAGTCCACGAACCACTCGTCGCCAATACAGTTTGCCATGGCATCCACGTCACCATTGTAGACCAAGATGCGATATCGCTGTAACAGCAAGGTGAGCAATCAAAAATATTTACTTGTTTCAAGTCACAGAATGACACACTACCTTAAATCAAAATAAAAAATCATATGAAAAAAAAACTTTCAGGAACCATGGTTGACATAATTATATTGTGCACTTCGGTTTGCTTCCTTTCAGACCAAAATAACATTGCCATAATTGAGAGTAGCATTAAGAGGGTAAGAGACAAGCTCTGAATTTTGTAATAAAAACTAGAGCAATTGCACTGCTCTGTATGATTTTAAATTGTCATGAAGAACGTTTGTTTAAATTTTGACCTCCATCAGTCTATTGGTACCTCCATGAAGCAAGTTTGTTTGAGAGCGAAAAAAATGATTTTAACTATGGTAAATGTCAGTGCCCTATGGCAGTGGAAGTGGGTAATAATATCGATTCCTTTAATTTATACAGACTATACTATTATATTTCTTTCAGTGCTCTCTTCCTCTTTTTTGGGTCGACACATCAACAATTTCAAAATTTTATCAAGCTATTGTTCTATATGGCAAGGAAGAAGCAAACAATATAAAATATTTGCATTAACTGTGAGTATAACTAGTTACATTATAGAATGGGTATCACAATCTCTGCAATCTAATTGGTTAATTTCCTGTAATTACTGTGCATTTTTTTTTACTGGCAGCATGCCATATCAACATGATATCACAATACCGAGAATTAATATTGTTGATACAGATGTTTTCCGCTAATGGCACCCACGAATCTCGAGAAGCTCCAATAATGTTAGGTGAAGAATTAAACAAATTTTGGACGATTCAGACGCTGTCAGTAAGTACAAATTCACCCAAAGCATCGAACACTCATTTTCTTCATTTAAACGCTTTGCAGAAGTGAAACACATGAATTTGGAAGCTATTTCTAACGGAGAAGTGGACAAACTCATGACTGAATTCTAGGCTGTCACAGCACTGTGCAAGATGGGCAGTGAGTTGCCCACTAATGTACGTTACGAATACATTCATTTGGGTACTTGATGCCACTCTGAACAATCACAGTAAATTGCAGTAAATCTGTCTTTCCTGATATGAACACATCTTCTAAGTGGTTGTTATCAAATTATTGCGTGATGAACTTGGTAGTTCTACACATGATGTCTCTATTTCTCCACTTGACATGGTCTATGGAGAAAATCGTCTTCGCCTCATGGGTTCAGGCAATTGAGAGGTACCTTGTGTACACAATTCCTACTGACCCACTCGAACCTGCGCATCATTTGAATACTGTAAAACCGGTAATTTCTGCCCGAGTAAAGTTTTGTGGCACAGCACACCTACATGTACAACACATTTGGATGTTATTTCACGCACAAGAAACCCTCAGCATTCAAATCATCCACAAAGCCCAGAACAAAGCATTATCATGAATATCAAATGCCACAAAATATCCCATGACTGGCCAACGTGTCATAGCATGTAACGTACGCACAAGTTAAATGTCAGTACTAGTAACTCCGGAATCCCTAATAAACTTGCGTGTCACACCTGTTAAATATGGCAGAATGGTTTTAAATTTTTTGTGAAAAGCGTGAAAATAAATGTTGCGTGAAAGTTTGATTTTACAGTATCATCATGGATTACAAATAAACTTAATGCACTTACATAGCTCTGCTGCAGTGCAATGTAAGTTGCAGTGAGATCAGGATACAACTTGATGTAATTCTGTTCCACAGCAGCACTACAAAGAAAAGAAAAACATGCATTCTTTTTACAAGCAAATCAGTAAACTTATTGGCATGCATTTAGGAATAATTTTTATTTTTTGTTAGGATAATTGAAGCTAAACCTAGAAAGACAAGAAAAACATGCATTCTTTTTCCAAGCAAATCAGTAAACTTCTTTGTATGCATTTAGGGATAATTGTTATTTTTTGTTAGGATAATTGAAGCTAAACCTAGAAAGACAATAAACACATGCATTCTTTTTCCAAGCAAATCAGTAAACTTCTTTACATGCATTCTACATGTAGGAATATTTGTTATTTTTTGTTACGATAATTGAAGTTAAACCTACACTTGTAAGGATATAAAAATGCTTCAAAAAGAGGAAAATATTCAGAGAGAAGTTATGCCAGAGAAAGTTTGAGCAAAAAGGACTTTTAAAACTAAGGAAGATAGAGAGTTTTAATGGGATAGGGGGCAGAGAATGGATTGCTTTTTACAGATTTTGCATATCAAAGTGTACCTTTGCTTATGTTTTAAATGTTTATAGAAACTTATTCCTATGGACATGAACTAACATATTACGAGAAAATTACTAGAATTTTGAAAGATTTGTTTGATTTTGAGAGGATTCCTATGTGTGATCCTGAAATGCCACAAGAATGGAAGGTGTGTTGACCTCCTGTGATCTTTACCACTGAAAACATTAACCTTAAACCAACTCAGTCTGATTGGAGCATAAGATGTGTTCTAATTCAAGGTGATTTTCATGGTTTGGCACTGATATCATTAACTCTTGATCAATATTTTAGAAGTAATGTAGAGTACACATGGAACTGAAATTTTAATTAGCAAGAGTGTTTGAGAGAAAATAGATGACAATGAATTCTCCATATACAGCCTAAAGGAAAAGATGTCCCACTAAAACACTAGACCAGAAAAAGCATGACTGCGAACATGCATCGCATGGTGCATTGTTGGACAACTTTGCAATATATGTGGTATGGAAAACTGACCGACCTGCAGACCTGCCAGGCAGGACGGGCTGCGTCGATATGTAAGGCCTCCCTGATGTAAGGGTTGTTGAGGTACGTCGTCACGCTGCTGGTGTTGAGGCAGGTCAACTCCTGCTTCAGCTTGTGGCTAGGCGTTTTCTTCAGGTGCTAAATAGCCATGACAACAACCAAGGGAATAGAGAGCTGCGCCTCAGTAATAAGTATATTTTGATGGAAACATTCTAGGGAATCATTGACAAATGATGCAGATTTCTGAGCAATGGATTTACTTTCCTCATCACAAGTGTTCTTTATTACTGTAAAGCTCCCTATCAACAATATATATCCCAATATTTTAGAGTGATAAAATAGATATTTAAAGGGGGGGGGGATGAATGTGAAGCTTAAACGCTATTAACGTCATAAATATTCATTAGAATCTACAAATAAATAATGCCTCCGGACATGTTTCTCACTCATTAATATTCCCATCAACAATGTCAGAAAGTATTGCTTTTATCACGCACAGCCAGTAGACATTTTGTCCAGGGTCTGAAAACCAAATTAAAAAAAAATGCTAACACACTAAGAAACCTGGAATTTGGCCAACTACAAAATGCACCCTAACTTAAAACACTAGCAGCCCATGAAGGACTCTCCCATCATTAACATATTGCATGCTTTCTGAGTGATGTTTCACCAGGAGCATGCAGTCGATGGAATGGATTAAATGGCTGCTAATCCACTTTAAACTCCTCAGGATAATCCATCCTAGGAGTTATAGCAAAGCTAGCATTTGAAGCTAATCTCTAAGCAGTCATTAATCAGGATTGCATGATGATTTGTTTCTTTTGACTACCAGAATTTGTAATCACTGAAGCTGATTACCCAGTCTTCTCCTGTTATAATGAGCATGGATACAACATTTTAATCTAACGAGGCAATTCTCCTGGTCCTAGTTTCAAACTTATGCACATATCTGCCTTAATGCTCAGTTTAGAAGGACATTTACATGCACATTGCTATAACAGGAGTGGACTGTATGTTCCACAACCTTGACAAACAGGAGTCAACAAACACTCCAGCTCCAAATTTGATAGTTTTCCACTTACCTTGCGGACTGACTGGGTATATCTGCTGTGTCTGAAGAGCTGTGAGGGTGTGGTCCCATAGTGATGGTAACCATCTCTAGCAACAGCGCCCCCTGGTGGTGGCGCACCACCAGCACAGTCCGCCAGGATGTTATAAGGGTTGAGGCCGAGCGAATCAATGTTATTGAGTGCCTTATCCACCTGAGGCACACCACCAAAAAAAAAAACCACACCAAAAATTGTTTAAACACTCCATCAACAGTTTGGAATTATTTTTTTTACACCACTCTTGCACAGATCTCAATGGAGAACAGTTTACTTCATTTGTATTCAAAGTGACAGTTCACTCCAATAAAAAATTGTTATCAACAAAAGCAGGAAAATATAAGTAACATATTTGTGTGAAAGTTTGAGTTAAATTAGGCTAGAAGAAAACAAATACATCGATTTATTTTCAATTTGCAAAATGAGAAAACTTGCTAGATTCAGACTCAACCCACTCCCATTCACTGTCACAGGGTGAATGGGGTATTACATAATCATGTTGTACTTTATGGCACAAATTCACAAAGGAATTTTAGACTAAGTTTAAGCAATTTTTTTGACATGGAAGCAAATAAGGAGGCTTCATTTAGCGCATACACCTCAAGAAGGTCCAATGCGCACATTCCGAGTAGGGTGGTAAGTTTACATTCCCGGTAGTTACTATGGTTTATAAAACTATGGTTTGTTTAAATCAATATGCTTAAACCATGGTCGAAACCATACCAACTAGCATGAATATAGCACCCTACGCAAATGGGCATGCTCGTTATTGGACCATTTTGAAGTGTTCAAATCAAGCATCCTTATTGCTTAAATGCCACTAAACTTGCTTAAACTGTGGACAAAATCTTAAACTCCTTTGTAAATTCCTATATGTCAGTCAAAATTTGGTTTCATAAGTTGTACAAGACTATAAAGAAAAAGAAAACAAAAACATCATACAGTGATATCAAGGTGTGTCTTAGAATGATTGTGTGAGGGGGGGGGGGATGATCAAGCCCCTCGCCCCCTTGGCTTTAGTAGCGTAAAACAAAAAACTACCACTCACTGCATTTTGACAAGCTGTAATGGATGAATTATAGAAGTTGCATTCCCCAGTAGCACAGCACGCCTGCTGAAGCTGAGTCCAGAGTCTGGAGCAGGGAGAATGTGAGACGTACACTCCAGCTCAAAGGAATTGGCATAGGGAAAGGGAAAGGGAAGAAAGGGAAGGAGCCGCTGTATATTTTGTCCAGTTCAGCATGAAACATGATGCTTTTTAGGCTAAAGCATCATGTTTCATGCTGAGCTGGACAAAATATACCGCTGTTTAAAACTGTGGCTCTTCCCTTTCTTCCCCTTCCCTTTCTCTATGCCAATTCCTTTGAGCTGGAGTGTACACAGGTACAGTGGCTGGGTAGCCCCAAATAATCTAGTTTTAGGCTGCGAGTGCTGGTTGAAAAATTTATAGCAAAAACAGGTTAATAATGTAATGTGGTTGAAAAAGAAAACCTCCATCAGTAATGAGTAGCTTCCTTCCTACTACTGGGATTCACTTACGTATCCCCGATGATAGCCCTGTAGTACGTGAAGTAGATCAGAGAGTTGGCCAGCTGAGCTTCATTCGTCATTCCATTCCCCACAGCAAAGCCCTGGACAAACATTCAAGTTTGTTTACAGTTTGCTTTGATTTCATTCATCATGTAACAACAACATCAAATAATGTGCACATCTAGAAACAAAAAAAAAACATTTTACAACCAAAGGGAAACTAGAGCAATTTGACTGTGTGCAGTTGACAGTTATGCCTTAGACTCCCTGTGCAGACACTCAAGTATTGGTAAAAATCTTGATTCGTCTGCCAATACACAGTATTATTAAAATGAGTATCAAAGTCCTCTAAACTTAATTTCTAATGCTTTGAAACACACATTCGAAAATAAAAAACAAACAAACAAATATTGTCAAGTGATGTATTGTATAACATACAGATGTATTAGATTCAAAGTCTAGGAAACAAATTTCACATGATTCGAAACACACATTGAAACACTAATGATAAATATAGCAATTTACATAAGCACATGATTTATCAGTCAATTAAGATGTGATATCACACAACATTGTGTGGAGTGGGGGTATGAAACTGACCTGCAGTGTGGTGATGATCCAAGCACATGAATTATCAGTCAATTAAGATGTTAAATAACATGACACTATGCGGAGTGGGGGTATGAAACTGACCTGCAGTGTAGTGATGACCCCAGCCTCTTGGATCTTGAGTGCTAGGAGGGGGACCGACACCCCTGCATACCCCTCCCCTAGGAGGAAGAGGGGCAGGGCGGTCACCTCGGTGAACTCTGACCAGAAAAATTGCAGGGCTGCCAAGTGGTCCTCAGCCACCTACGGAGAAAGGACAGAAAAAAACAGACATGAAATCTTATAAACCAGCTGTATTATGTTACGCTCATATGGAAGCAGTTTGCTGATTGCCTGTTCTTTGTTGCTAGCTTTTCCCATCGCTGCAAAGCAAAACAAATGCTCCATGCAGCAATCTTTACATCGCAAGACGGCCAAGTGGTCCTTAGCCACCTACAGAGGAACTACAGATGTGGCACAGCAGACATGAAATCAGTTACAAAAGTTGTAGCTCTTGTTATTCTGAAAAGCCATGTTCCGATAAAAAAATCTATTTTTATTCAAATGACATAGAAATAAAATGTTTTTGTTTAATGAGACTCAAATGAGACTCAAATGAGCTCAATATGTTATCTGGAATACACTCAGAAGATCAACTTGTGAAGAAAGAGAAAACTGCACTACTGACTAGGGCAAATTCATTTCCAGACACAGGCAGCTCGGTCCATAATTTTCCATTGCATTACGTGCAAAATTAATTTGCAAGCTCAACAACTAGAACAGAAGAACATGCATACCTGGTCATCGTTGTACTGAATCTGTCCGTCGTCTGAATAGGAGAAGCCTACTCCAGCTGGAGACTCGATGTACAGAATGTTGGCAAACTGTGACAAAAAAAATATTATGCAGAGCAGAGCATAGCATAGATGGGCTGGTTTCCGGGCTGAGATTTTCAATCCAACTTCTACAACTAGAGGTATAGTACGCGATCTTTTTTCCAGTTAGGCTAATGGAAACTACACTACAGCTCAAAGGAACTGGCATAGGGCAAGGGAAAGGGAAGGAGCCGCAGTTTTAAACCGCGGTTTATTTTGTCCAGTTCAGCATGAAACACGATGCTTTTTAGGCTAAAGCATCGCGTTTCATGCTAAACTGGACAAAATAAACTGCGGTTGAAAATTGCGGCTCCTTTCCCAATTCCTTTGAGCTGGAGTGTACATGTTCTCTAATCCATTTTGTACCAAACACAACAAATGTGGTTTGGGCCAATAGCTTTTGATAACAAGAATTAATATCCATCTAATCAATTTAAAACATGCATCACATGAAAGAGCTAGCTGAACGAGATGAATGCATTTCAGTTGGATAATACTGATATCACCTTCATTATAATATTTCATAGTGCAATAAGGGTTAAATGCCTTTTAACTCTTCAAACTGGCAACAAGCTGGAAAGGTTTAATTCACAATTTTTCTCTTCAAATTGGAAAAATTATAAGTGTAAATTTATGGCATTGTTACATTACTTTATGTTCTGATCTACAAAGTGATATGAACTACATGTGTATAATTTGTATAATAAATAACATAACAAATATGCAAAGGAATGGCTGTATTTAGTAAACCAACCTTGTTCCAGCTGTTATCATTGTAGTCAAGGTCGATACCATTCTCTCTCACAGTGAACGGACCACTGCCTGCTAGCACACTGTAGAGGGCGCTACAACCTGGCCCTCCACCGAGCCAAACAATTAGTGGGTCTGTCTTGGGAGCACCTTGTGACTCCATGTACCTGCAAATATAGTTTTAAATAAATTCAATTTTGAAAAGTACTACTTCACAAGCATGCATACTCCACTTAGTTCACCTGGCGAGTTATCTCTGATTTCTGGCTGATAATTAGCAGCTGCCATAGCAGAAGTGGTACTTTTATTCTTTCATACTTTAACCCGTTTACTGAGCCTGCGTATTTGTGTGCTGGCTTTTCTCCACTCAGATACAGAGCAGCATGACTCCCTCGTAATCTGCTGTATGGAGTATGGACAATAGGTGAAAGGCTATGAATAAACTTCAAATTCTTATATAGGATGCAATAAAGCCACAATTCTTTGGTTACTGCAATTCCATGGCAAATGTTGACATCCGAACTGGACCAAGGTTCACGGAGTCCGAAAATCTAACCATGAGTAATGGGTTAAAATAAGGTAACTCTCTTGCAGGTCAAGAAAATAAAATCACATGCACTACAGCTCAAAGGAATTGGCATAGCGAAAGGGAAAGGGAAGAAAGGGAAGGACCCCCAGTTTTAAACTGCGGTATATTTTGTCCAGTTCAGCATGAAACATGCGTTTTAGGCTCCAGCATCATGTTTCATGCTGAACTGGACAAAATATACCGCAGTTTAAAACTGGGGGTCCTTCCCTTTCTTCCCTTTCCTTATGCCAACTCCTTTGAGCTGTTGTGTAAATACCACAGAAAACAGAATAAAATACGGAGAAAGAACTTCCCTTACAATATTAGAGTTGGAAGCAGAATTATTTTGATGCAATAATGATGGACAATTATTTTGAGTGCAATAATGATGCACAATGTACCAGTAGTGGAGTTTGTGAGTGCCGGTGCCATTAAGGTAGCCGGAGTACTGATTAAAGCTGGGCTGCTTGGAGAGACCAGGGAGGTATGTGATCAGGTCGTCACTGGGAGGGGCTCCCGAGACAAGGTGCAGCATCCCCAGAGACAACATGGCCACCAGCAATAAGACTGGCTCTCTTTTCCATGTCATCCTCGTCGTCGTCTTTTTCTTCCACCCAAGAGAACAAAGCATCTATAACACACAAGGATGAAATGAGGACAGTTAAGAGATGAAAACTGTGGCCCCTACATGTACAAAATAAAAACAAAACATTTTGGCAATGCACCCGTTGTTTGACAATATCACATATTATCAACAGGTGCTGGTTTCATGGTTCAACAATGTGAATGTGCAATGTTGTAGGCCTACCAAGTGATCTATAAAGCACAATTTCTCTAAAGTTTTCTTAATAATAATTAACTTTAATCCAAAAACAATTCTTCAAAGAGTACAATTTTATTAATATACGACTTATGTGAGTGGAATTTACATATTTTAGTTGAAAATGATCTTGCAACAATTTCCAAAACAAGGCAAAGGGGGAAAGTTTGAGGTTTAAAGTTTTGATTTTGTGATGTCACGTTGTAGATGTGCTCTGCCATATGTGATGCGCTTTGGTGAAACCAGCCATAACAATTCTCAGCTCAGAAATCATGCTTGAAAAGTTGAAAGCATTAAAGTTCACAAAAAAAATCTACAATTAGCTTTAATATATTCTTCCTTGATATTTCTTCTACATGTTGGCAAATTTTCGTGAGAAGATGTAATGTAGAAATATGAAAATTTACGAGAGTAAATAGGGTACAGTGATTGTCTGAGATATGATCCAGCGACATCGACGCAACTGCTACAGTGCTAGTACTGGGCACACTCCGCCACGGGTCGGGTCGGGTACGGGCTCCGCACGCCAGTGCAACATTCGGCGCTCGGCCTCGAATCCAACTGAAAAAGAGCACTATAGCCTGCGAAGGAGTTAAGTTAGGTCTAAATGTCAGACTCGATGTAAATCTAAACCTTAATACCGTATCCAGTATGACAGATTACACCTTAGCAAAATCTAATTTCAGTTAACTTACGAATGAGATAAATCTTCACGAAGTGCGGAGCGAGCTAGAGTCAGTGTGTAGTCTTCGCTTCGTGCAGGTCTCGTGACTACATTTCGCCTTGTGACAACTCGTACATGTATCACGTGATTGACTGTAAAGCGTGCAGTTATGTACGTGGGCGGGTAATTTGAAGTATTGATGTGGAGGCCTATGTACAGGTTATTTGATGTACGAATAACTTCCACATTTAAACGTTCATGTGTTGTAGATCAATTTAATGTACAGATATCTTATCATGATTTCCCTATAACTATGAGGTAGGGTGTTCGAAAACTTACTACGTGTAGCTACCCAGAGGGACAGGCTATCTTGGAATAGGCTGTAGGCCGCCCTGTCTTGTATGCTGATGATCATAATGATAATAATGCATATAGGGGTTGAATAATCTTTTAGACTGTAATCCCTTCCTTTCCCCTCTCCATCTCCACCTAGGCATATCCATTATCTATTTCTCTTTTTTGCCCTTTCATTTCCCGTGATATTTTAACACAATTTTAGTTTTTGGCCTGCGATATGACTACCTTTTATGTCAATAAATAATCCCCAAATCCCACCCAAAAATCGCCAATCGGCCTAACAGTTTGTCTGGTTGAAAACTATGAATTAAAGCTAAGGAAAAACATCTCGGATAAGCAAGTTTATATGAAACCAGCTCAGATAAACAGATAGGACAATATTTTTGGGGAAACAATCTAACATTGGGCAAAGGTTTCAACATCTTACATATTGTATGTAATCCACAAAAGCTAATTGGCATTGCCAATAATTGGACTTAGATTGGAAGAAGCACTTATATGACTTACTGGGTGCTGTAAAGGTATCCTTACGAGCTGATTTCAAATGGTTGCAACTGGAAAAACAATTCGATTTTGGTCCTGTAAATAATGTTGATTAGCCCTATGTACAATTTCCTCGATGTTTGTAAAGTTGTAGGCTACTTGTATTTATGAAATACCGAATAAATAAATTAAAAGCAAACCGTTGGAGTGGTTGACAGCTATACGAATCATTCTTTTTTATCACTGTTTTTTTTTTTTTTTTTAAATAGGAGAGTGACATGTTGCACTGTTCTTGACATGACCTACCAAATAATGACCGCCATTTTTCAAAATGGCCGCCGCGAGTGATTACTTTGGGCCATATGTTGGTCAATACTGTTCAAAGAGTTTCGATTTATGTGGGTTTTAATCTGATTTCATGTCCACAATAGCTGGAAATGTCTGTCAGAACTCTTGCCCCACCCCCGTCAAGAGGAAGGACGACCATGCAGGAAGAGGAACTCGACTCTGTCCCCACACATAGTCTCCCTGGAAGACTGCTCGCCTAACGTGCTGTTCAAGTTCATTTGAAAACAAACATTTTGATGTGCTCACACATTTGGTTTATTCAAATTTTGGTGGCCATTTTGAAAAATGATTGACTATTTTGTTTATATTTTCCATTATAGTTGCTTTTTTATGGAAATAGTTTGTGTATCACTGTTCTTTCAGATTTTGAGCACTATCTAGAGATTAATCACAAACTGTGTAATATATGATTATAAAGTTTTAAATACCATGTCATGATAGCGGCTATACTGAAAAAATGGCGACCTTGAAAATATTTTGAGATGCCTCAAAATGATATTTCATATCATTCCAAATCGTATTTTGTTAACATATGTTCAAAATTTGGTGCTTTTAAACAAAAATGAACAGAACAGATAAAAAAAAAATAACACTAAGGGAGGGAACGAAGTCACTCCATAAAAAAAGAAAGTAATTGATATGTGTTTATAAGGAGGGGGTCCTCCTTGTCTCCTCATCAGATGAGTACGCGACTACACGTGTATGTTAGATTATCCTTGGTTACTGCCCAGTTATCTTCTTACAATGTTAGCACGCATGGCGCATTTCTGAGGTGATGGTGGTGCTGAAGGGGGGGGGGGGGGGGGGGGGGGGCAAGTTGATGTCAGATGGAGTCCCCATTGCCTGAGAATAATCTGTCAAGTTTTGATGAAATCCAACATTAATTTTATTAGATAAGTATCCCATTTTACAACCTTAGGTCCTCTTTTTCGAGGTGACTTCTCTCGAGTTTGGTTAAAATCCAGTCATTAACCTTTGAGAAAAAGTAATAATAAGAGGAATTTTCCACCGGGGGCATTTTGGGGGCTTCCCATCCACCCCCCCCCCCCCGGCCCCTTGCCATTCGCGTACCCCCAATTTAACAACCTGGGATCATTGGGGGGGGGGGGGGGGGCGCTACCCCCACTGCCCTTTGCCATTTGTGTACCCCCATTTTCACAACCTAAGGTTCCTATTACCTAAGGATGATTCCTATCAAGTGGTTAAAATGCAGTTATTTATTCTTGAGAATTTTTTTTTTTTTTTTTTTTTTTTTTTTTAGAAACTAAGAGAAAGTTGCCTCCTGGGCGTGTTTTGGGAGCTACCCCCCCCCCCCCCCCCGGGCCCCTTGCCACTTGTGTACCCCAAGTTTAACAACTTAAGGATAATTCCTATCAAGTTTGATTAAATCCAGTTATTGATTCTTGAGAAAAAGTCTTTAAAAAAATAAGAGAAAATTGCCCACAGGGGGCTGAACTACCCCACATCCATGCAGGATCGACACTACACTAACATAACCAAACACCGTTCTTCTCGAATGGCCCTGTTGAATTGTAAAACAATATTTCACTTCTTCGCATCTCGTTCATAATAACTACAACCGACATCATAGTCATCTACTTGTTCTTTTCCTTACAAGAGCTCTAAATCATAATAAATTAAATATTCAAAAATTCAAAAATATATCTTGAAGTATCTTGAAGAACATACTTTGTAAGTGTAATTTAATAACATTCAAAGTGTTCTTGGTTCCTGTGAAGAGTAACTGCCTGGTTAGGTGAACAAATATTACAATCAAATCAATAGACAGAACGTGCTTGTGTATAGCTTACCAATGTCATTGCATTCTAGAATTGTGTACGCTATAGCCATGATTCACACAAACCTATGCATTTGTAACTGACATTATATATTTTTGTTTCTTGTAAAGGATTAAAAAGTGAGAGTATTTGAGATTTGCAAATTAAATAATTCATGAATGGGTAGTTCCGTCACATCACATCACAATACATATTGAGCAGCTTTTGACACTTAGAGAGACATTTGCACAGACGAGAAGGAAATTGAATTGGGCAGCGTTCCACATGTTCTCAAGCACCTACCATGAACAGTCTACACGAGGGAGTTGACATATCTAACAGTATATCTAACAGTGATGAAGAGGTTACATCTATAGACAAATATTAACACATACCTACAAATGTACATGCGTGTCCTGATGTCTTTCATGTACAAATGTAAAGTACTTTAACATCTTCATGAGATAGATTTGAATGAACACAGATCAATTATTTACATACGACTTAGGGATAAGTTGATTTCAATAAAAGTAGAAACATGATAGAAACATATTATAATAAGTGAAGATTTGACGAAAATCTCTTAAAGGAAATTCAATGTTGTGATGTCACGTGTGAGGTGCTCTCCCATATAATTACATAAATTGCTCTTTTTCTTCTCAGGTACAGGTATGTGTGTAAAAACGCATATCTAGTGATTGTATTAAATTCACAGGTAAAAGGATGCACACTTTTAGAGAAGACTTTTAGAAAAAAAAAAAAGTGTACACAACATATGGGAGAGCAGTGAGCACCTGAAAATGTGCTCAGATTTATAATTCTTCAATATTTTGGTTCTCTTCTGAGAATGTTAGTAGACCTATGGCAATACACAATGAAACATCTATAGTGAAATTAGTATTGTGTGTAACTATATATTTCCCTTATATTCACTACTTTGATTTTTTTTTTTCAAGTAGGTTTATATTTCGTTGAGGAATAGTTTAAGACTAGATCTGTAGATCCTTCATAGCTAATTGTAGATTGTACCACTAACACCAGGTTTTCCTCATACTCTTTGGGCTATATCGACTTGGCCAAACAGGGACTTGCTTCAGGTGAGAGCTTTGGCCATTGAGGGTCTACATGTACCAAGCCAGTCTGTTACAACATTTAAGTATTGTTCATTTATATCTGAAAATGTATTCACTTCAATCCAATGTTGTCGTTCGCCTGACTTGCGCCAGTTGACAGGACTCACCACGTGGAGGTCGACAACTTGAGTCCCAACCTATTTTTTTTGTTCAATTTCAAAGTGAAATTTCTTTTTTTTACGTGCACAGGGTGTCATGAACTAGACCAGATTGTGTGAATCCACTGTTGTTGATTGCACCCAAACACTATTGTTTCACCCTACTCTTTGTACGAAGTGTTGTAATATCATTCAGGAGATCCACATTTATGGTCAAAATGCATTTTATTTCAGGCCCTTTCCCCAATATGGGGAATACAAATTTGAGAGCAAAAACACAAAGCTGATTTTAAGTTGCAAGGGCTCGTATTTGGGCTTGAATCCAAATCCTGAAGAGCCAGATTTCATGAAAAAAAAAACTTTGGAATATAATTTATTTCTGTAAGATTAGGCTTCTGTGCGCTAAACGGACTTACTAGTCTAAAATGTTGTACTGCCACTAAAGCTAACTACATGCAGCTGTGTACCACAAACACCGGGTTTTCACCCTACTCTTTGCGAGAAGTGTTGCAGGTTCTTTAACGTGTGTAGGGTGTTGCTCTCCCACACACAGGATCTCCATTTAATGTCCTATCCGAGGGACAGTGTATTTTTCCAATGCCTTTTCCTCAATATGAGGAATAAAACGTGGCACGCTAGCTATCCTTAGTTGCAAGACCTTACTTTTGAAAGATAGGCATTTTTTCTCTATCTTCTTCCCAATATGGGGAATAAAATTTGGAGCTTGAGTACCCAAATTAACTTTGAATTGCAAGGGCTAAATGGGGGAAGTGAACCCATATAATGCCAACTGAGACACTATTCACCTGCTAATTGAATACAATTAAGACTGAGAAATTATAATAGTGTTTGCTTTGTAGTGTATGTTTGACTTGATACACACTCCCCATGCATTGGAGATTGGAGAATTACAAGTAGCAGAGCATGACATGATTTTTTTTACATATTATTTTAAACTTATTTTGTATGATTGATACGTCTGATAAGACTTTCAAGCAGCATTTAGCCATAATTGATTTGCACATTCTTTTAAATAATGATTTGAAGTATGTATTGACTCTTGTCCAAGTATTTTTTTTGTTAAGTTCCTAGATCTATTTACTCTCCAAATCACACACTTATTTACAAACTAAAACATATGTACAAAAACAGCCTGTTGTGAAAATTGAAAGATTATATACAAAGTATTTTACTAAATATGTCCTGAATAGATTTATACCCTTTTTCTAAAAAATAATTTGCAAGGAATTATTTTAGAATCCAAAGTATGGTTCTGGATTGAATAAAGTATGGAGCAATTCAGTGGAATTAATTTAAATCTAATTCATTACAACGTTATTTATTAAGATTAAAGTAGTACTCACCTGCATATATTTTGAAAATGAACTCAAACTTGATTTAAAAATTTTAATCTTTATAAAAACAGCTTGATTAGATGAAGGGTACAAATCAAATCAGGACATACTTAATACAGTGGTCGAAGTCGATCCAGCTCTAGGATCAGCTCATCCATAGTAGGTCTGAGCATGGCCGCCGGCTGACAGCACATGTCTCCAATTGTCCACAGGTTAGCGTCGTTAGCCAGCCCACCAATGGCCCGGAGCAGCCTCCCCAGCTGGAAGACATCACTGCGGGTGGAGGTACCTTCGTCGTACAGGGCACACTCAGGGGCGATGTGAGTGAAAGTCAGTTTCTGCTCGTATCGGTACTTCGTCTCATCATCAAACCCAAACACCTGTGGCTCGGACTGCGGTAACACCCAGCCAAAGTCGATAACCTTGGCACAGAGGGTTCCATCGGCCGCGCAGGATAACATTACGTTGTCCTCCTTGAGATCGTTAAGGAGGAAACCTGTATCATGCACGTGCTGTACAGCCTGGACGATATCTGATGCCACGCCAAACCATTCACGACTGGTTAGGGCAGGACAGCCTGCTGCGAGTAAAGCCTTCGATAGAGGCATAGTCTGTCCGGTCTGTGCGTCTCCGATGAACTCCATTACTATACCGATGTGGCCATCACAGAAGTCAATGCATCCGTGATACTCAGGGAAAAGACGATGCTGGCCTGAAAAGTTTTAAGACAAAATTATGCATTGGTCAGTGCAGATGAAATATGGCAAAATGAAACCAATCAACTACTTATCCAAATTATAATAAGCCATGCATTGCAAGTTAGCTCCTTAAAGACAAAGCATAATCATTCACCTTTATCAGTCTGAAAAGGATGAGACTAAAGAACACAATTTATTTTAAAAAAATACAAAAGTTATTAATTTAGATCAGAAAGGTAAGTGAAGGGTATTTTCCAATTTCACCAACATACTTTGGATTTTAGCTAAAAATTAATGGTGGAAATTTGTCAAGGCAATGTTTCATCAAACAAAATTCCATAATTTAAAGTGAACAGAGAATTCTAGATGATCACTCAATGAACTTACCCAGCAGACCTTGGGTGTTAGCTTCCTGCTGTATGTCGGCCAGCTTTCGTCTCAAGTCCTCAACGTTGGAGGGCAAAGTGAACATCTTGACGGCCACTGGAGTTCCTGAAGAAGCGTGCCGGAACAGACAGACAGTTCCCCCCGCACCACTGCCTAGAGTCACCTCAGCACCTATCAGAAACACCAGAAAGACATTTCTTTTAAAAACACATCTATTTATACATTTTAAAATGCTTTGAAAATATTTTTTCTTGTAAAGAACAATATGAATTTTTGATGATGAATAATTGCAAGTAAAGTAAAAATACAGATTATCTTTTTTTTAATCAAAAGGTGATAGTATTTCATCTTCACCTGAAGGGTCATAGGGCACGAGCTCACTCTTGTCCCAAACTGTGAGTTTCTTAGGACTGGCACTGCCCACAGCGCCTACAGCCCCCACAGCTGAAGGACTAGGTCCTGGTGCTGCTTGGGCTGGAGTTAGACCTGGTCCTGCTGGAGGTTGGACTAGGGTCTGACTGGCAGCTGGAGAGGCTGGGTTTGGTCTGTAAAAATGTGAACAACTTGTACATATTGAATGAATTCAATGCAACATGTATAGAAGTTATTTGAATCTAATCAGAGAAAAATTATACAAAGAACATCTTTGTGCTGTTTAGTATGCACAAATAACTTTGCATAAAAGTGTTCTATATCAGATGTTCTTTCAAAATTTTCTAGAATTGGAAATTATTTAAGTTTGAACCTCCATAAATTTATTACTTATTTAATCGCTCAGTGTTAGGATTGCTTTATTTACCCTGTGGGTACAGTGCTACTCCGGGAGGGAGGGGAAGGGAGGGGAGGGGTGGTAACAGGTGCATGAGGACTGACAGAGTGGCAGACAGGTGTGGGTGGGGTGTGCAGATGAGGGTGGGGTGGTGGGAGGACGGGAGGGTGCGAGCTGTTACTGCTACTGTGTGAACAATGATAGCACAATTACATTCACAAAATTTAGTAATTTTAGTACGGAATAAAATAGCCTTTTTTAGTTTGAGTGTTCATGTATTGAAAAAAATCTAATGCAAAACAAAACAAATTTTATTAATCATTTCGTACTCTGTAATGAGAAATTTTTAGGTAATTGTTGGTGATTCTTTCTTTGTCTTTCTGCCATTCATTTCAATAAATCCACAGATTCTCCAGAATAATATTCTGCCTGTAAAAGAAATTAATGAATAAATGGATAGTCCAATTTATACATACCACCCTGGCTGAGCTGCATCTGTCCCCTGGGAATCAGGATGGAGGTGGTCTTCTGTGTCAGCCGTGCTGTCCATCATCATCCCCTGGGCAGTGGTCAGCTCAGGTCGAGTTGTCCCATACTGCTGACCCATGAGGGTGAGGAGAGTGTAAGGGTCACTGCTGGATGACTGCACTCCGACTTGGTGGGCAACAGCCTAGAGTTCGAAAATGGGAGAATGCTTGATGATAAGAAATTTTTAATGTTTAAAAATGGTTTATTTGTTATCATTATTGCAATATTATTGTATCGATCTAATTCAAATTGACTTCCCTCCATTAGGTTTGCAAGTACAATTTACTAGGGTCAATGAAAACCTTATCATGTCATTGTTAAAATAGAGTTAAGTTATAACAGTCTCTTTGAATAATTGAATTTCCGATGGGAGATTTGTACTAACTTGCACGGTGTGGTTGAGGCGTTGCTGTTCCTCCACCAAGTTCCTAGTGCCTCTCACGAACTCTCCCCACTGCTCGCCGATGTCTGTGATAAGTTTATCGCTTGTCTTGCCCGTCGGATCGACGCCCATCTGACTCGCCAGCGCCTGAATTGTGAAGTTTTTTTTCATAGAGAAATGTCCGTGAGTATAGTTTTTAAGTTTCCTTCAACTTACTTTGTCGATGACAATCGTGCATCTTGTAATCTACCCAACGTTCACAATGTGTAAAATCTACAATGATTCCATGATCATTTCAAAAAATGTTGGAATCACTCTAACTTTGTTAACGTTAACTTAAAACATAAACAGTAAGTGAAATTATTATAGACTTACCCCCAGCCGTTCTTGGAGATGTTCTTTCTCCATGTTCTGATCCAGGCATTGCAGCATTAGATTGCCTGTCAGATGGACGGCGGCTGGTGCTAGAGGGGAGTCTACAGGGTCTTCTGTCCGAGGCGGGGTCAAGCAACAGCTTATACGAGCCATCTATATAGTTATGAAAACACACATGTATTTTTTTCTTCTTATCAATGTAGTGTTTTTGTTTGGTTATATTTTCTGCAGTTGAATTTTGGTATATGAATCTTTTCTTCTCCCCCAGCAGTTTACGAGGTTTGATTATTTACAACTATAATAGGCCTACATTTGATTTGATCTCATTCAAATTCTTAATCGTGTCATGTTTTATATTTTCTTGTTTTGTATTGCATATAGGCATTAACTTATATCACAACTTTCTTTTGTACAAAAATCGTTCTTTGTTGTTTATCTGAATGTCACTAAATAAAATCAATAATAAGGCATAGTTCAGAAAGTTCGTACACGTGTGGTTGCTATTATTAATTTCTCACAAGTGTTTCAAGGTGTTTACATACATCCAGGGCCTTGGGTCCCATGGTCGTGACGTCACGAACGACGTCATGACGTCGGCGTGTCGTAATTGCCTGACGACGCAGGGAATTCGCAAGGGAGAACGTATCGTAGATCATCCTATGATATATGTTAAGACACGGTGTAAATGCGTCAAAAAAGGTTTCAACTGTTAAGTTTTTTGTCTTGTAAAAATAAGATATGCCTATAGGATGGAACTTAATTATACAATATTAAATTTGGAAGATGATAATTTAAATGAATGTTAAGCTTCATCGAAGTTCACATCATCATTAGATCGGCATCAATAGGCCGAATCATTGTTTCTATTATTCAGAACGGCGCTGTCCAGTTAGCAGCGTGTACGTTTACAGTGCAATGCGTATTGCATGTATTCTATGTCACGTTACATATCAGCAAGAAAAATAGCAAGTAATTTACTAATTTTATTTGATTTATCTTGAAAGTTAAGCAATACAGTTTGAACTGCGGGTGGAAGGAATCAAACTATACAAACTAACCTGAGAGGAATACTACAATACTGGAGAATCACTATCAAAAAAGCAAAATCAAGCAGAAGAAATATTGCTTCCAACTGTTGAAAAGCAATAGATAATTCGTTAGTGTACACATAACGCAACGTTGCCATGTGTACGCATCAATGTCAAGGTGACTTTCACGCGCAACTTGAGAAACTTTCAGAAAAACGCAGTCTACTGCGCATTTATAATGAGTATGCAGCGCAGGCTTACTTGGAGGCGTCATAATGAAATTAAGCAACGAATCGACGGGTTGCTATGCTAAAAAGTACACTGTTGTCATAGCTTCAAGAATATACCTCGGAAAGGGCGTAGGATCGGACTGGACAATGTACTTAGGCCTATATGCATGTCGTTTACGTGAGTTATTGAAAATAAACATATCTTAGGATTACTAAGCCATTTTATATCGAAATTTCTCGATCCCGCCTTAACAGGCTCGAAATGTTAAAATAACATGTAAGCTTGGCAAGTTGGAAGAATAGGCTAGGCCTTTTATTGTAAATTGCACTCTTTCAAAACGTTAATTTCACTTAAATTGAAATATAGTTTCCTTTCTACGATAAAAGAATCAGAGTCCAATGGTTATACTGTGCCTTGGTTGTTAATCAGCTTAGGGTAATTAATACAGGCAGGCCTATATAATGTAGTTATCGATGTACTTTATCTCATTTTCCTTATCTGTCTTGTTTCTTCTACATTAAACATGAGAGGAACACTGTTGTTAAACCCTTTCATTACAATTGGCAGAAAGATGTGTGAGACCTCAATGGCCGGGACTTTCAACTATTTGCATTGTGAGGTTGTAAAGGTCAGTTCAGTACCATTTTGCAGGAGCATAGGTAAATCGACACTAACTTTAATCTCTTCGGAAGAGGCGGGTAAAAAATCTGATTCAGAACAAAATTCTTTTGTTCTGAATCAATTTTATGATACACGTAAATTTTGATGTCCAAATTTTTCTGAATGTATAGTAATTTATGAGTAGCCTATAACGAAACTTGCTAAAAAAAAAATTGACATCCTTTGAATCTAAAATGTGTACATTTCAGATTTATTCCAGCTGTAACGTATTTCTAATTATTTTATTTATAAGTGTTCAAAGTCTTAAACACTTAGTAGTTGACCCGGGGTCACACGGAGAAGGGGGGGTCCTCTTCTCCCAGAGTTGTCGCCTCTAGATTGACATTAAGCCGTTCATCAGTCGTAATGTGGTTAAACTTTGCTCGGATCAGGGAGGTGTTAGGACTGGAGTCAGCACGAAGAGTAATCTTATTCCTCCACCAGTCGCGTTCATTGATAGCACAATGAAATATTTTACGATTTTGGTTCTTTGATCCAGTGACGACCGCCGCCAAATATGCAAGACAAATTTTGGATGCATTTAGAGGAATACATTCTGTATGCGCAGATTTCAGAACCACTTCATGTACTGAAGTGCATGTGCAGTAGTAGTACATCTTATGATACGATTCTGTGAATTTCAAATTATATTGTTGCTTCGTTTTTATGATAAATTGAGAATACTGTAGAAAATATGTCACAGAAATGCCTCCATATAGCACATTGGGCAATCATATTTCTTTACAAATATCTTGTAAATCGTTTATTAAGTGTTCCACCTTCCATGGAAACAATCTCACTTTCGTGTCCGGACTCTGGAGGTGTCCGAAAAAGTTACAGACCAAATTCTTTCTGCAATTTTATAAAAATTTCCCTTCGCTCACCCCCAAACTAATTCCCATTGTGTGTAAAGAAATCAGCTTTGAACTCCCAGCGAAGGCTGAAGGGTTGATATATTTCTCAAACCAGATTTTCTTTTGTTATTCAGAGGAAGGCACTGTCTAATTAGAAATACAGCGAATTGTTTAAAACACCTGAATGTCTTGAATTTTTATGCGGCGGCGGTCATCATAGATCAAAGGAAGTCTATCCGAGCGCAGTCCATCCATGATAGGTCCATGCTCGGATAGACTTCCTTTGATCTGTCAAGGCCGCCGCCTCATAAAAAATTCAAGACATTCAAGTGTTTTAAACAATACGCCGTATTTTTAATCAGGCAATGCCTTCCTCTGCATGAAAGAACATCTGTGAGTATGCCAATCGTTCAGCCATCGCAGGGATTTCATAGCTGATCTTGATGCACACACTGGGACACGGGCGTAGACAACGGGGGGAGGGGGGGGGGGGGAGGGGGGGGGGGGAGGGGGGGGGGTGGTGGTGAAGGGGATGGCATGAACAATCATGCACCCCTCCCCCCTCCCCAAGTTTGGGGAATGAAATATGTCATAATGATGATAATAGTAGTAGTAGTAGTAATAATAATGATAACAATAATGATAATGATAATAATAATAATAATAATAATAATATGATGATGATGATGATGATAATAATAATCCTCATCATTATTGTAATTGTGTTTATTGTCATTATCCGCATTCACACAGCGAAAGCCAATTCAGACGGTATGAGCCGCGAGCCAATATCCATCTATGGATACTAAGCCTGTTTCTTTGAGGTATGAAAAAAAAACATAGTACGTACAGTGTATTTATTATACTTTATAATGAACAGACATTATAGTTCAAAGTTTCATCGTTATTTGTTTGTTGTTTATGTGTTCTATTCACAAATGGCCACAGAGGCTGTTTTCATTCATAGGCCACAATCCCCTATCAAGGCATTAAAGGCTATACCTGCGTGTACATAGTTGATATTGGTTTTTGTTTTGTTTTTTGTCGAAAAGGTGTAACAGCAAAATTCAGAGATAAATAAATACGTAGTGTCGTTCAATATGTAATACTTTGTGTCAGTCCATTCTGTATTCGTATGTCACGGTGTGTAGATCTTGTCGATGTATGTCTGTCCATTCAAGACGTAGTGTGTGTGTGTGTGTGTGTGTGTTTGTGTGTGTGTGTGTGCACGCTAGTGTGTGTTATTTTCCCTCATTAACTATGCATGAGATTAGGGGGAAAACCCTGCCCACCCCCCCCCCCCCCACCCCCACCCCGCGGTGTACGAACCTGTCTACGCCACTGTATTTCCCCCACAGTATTATCAAAGTATCATAGTGCAATCATATTCATTGATACGTTCGTTTCTTGGGAAAAATCATTAGGTCCATGAACTGTATCATAAACATGAAACACCTCTCTCTATTTCTCTTTCTTTACAGAAATTTAGACCCCCCCCCCCCTTCCCCTTTCTACTAATGTAAGCAATACACTCACACACACTCATAATACAGCTATTCATTTTTAAAGGGATAGTCCACCTTGAAATTAAGTTGGTTTTAATAAAAGCAGAAACATGACAAACATATTGGTGAAGGTTTGATCAAAATCCGTCGTAGGATAGAAAGTTACAATTATTTGAAGTTTTGATTTTGTGACATCACGTGCGAGATGCTTTCCCATGTGTTGGGTACAGGAACTATTTTTTTTTTTGAAAATGTTGATTTTCTCAAAAGGATAAGTATAACTGCATGTATTCATTTGATACATCATGAGGAACACGTTTCTACACACATATGGAAGAAATATTCCTTCATAAAAAGCAAAAAAAGAACAATATATGGAATCATACAGGAAACAACAAAAGGGAGAGCACCTCGCATGTGAAGTCAAAAAATCAAAATGTTAAAAGATCATATTTCTTATCCTTTGATGGATTGTCGTCAAACCTTCACTTCTAACTTTCTCTAATGTTTCTGCTTCCACTGAGACCAACGTAACTCTAGGTTGGACTACCCATCTTAGTTTAAATGTGTTGGTTGTATTTCATAATTGTTTAAAATCGTATAATATATTAACATTCATTCCGTTTCCATGGCTAGGTTGCACAGGCGGGACAACGTCCCAATATTCAAAAACATGTAGCTTCTTCAAGTGCTGATCTGCTGTAATTTTCTCGTGGTTGGAACTGGTAATTTACTTTTTTTTTTTTTTTTTTTATAAACAAGCGAAATGCTTTGTGAAACAGCAATCATAAACATACTTTAAAAAAACATAGCTTCGATATAAAGCAATCAAACAAAACAATAAACACCAAGTTATTGTAAGTCTCTTTTCCTTTTTTTTCTCCATCATTTAATGATTTATTAGGAAACCATTCCAATCAAATATAATTCAATGTAGCATGTAGAAATTGCAAGAAAGATACATAGTGTAGAATACCGGTAGTGATGAATTACTGATAGCATGATTGAGATAAACGTGCATGAGCCAACACAATACATGCTAGATTTGAATTATGAAATAAATTAAATAAATTTTGGAATAAATAAATTCCACTAAAAGAAATGCAACCTTGGGGAAAGTGTAAAGCGTAATATTATACAAGCACGGAGAATATTAGATAAAAGAAAATGGTCTGCAAATCTTTGGAATACATGTATTACTTTGCATAAGAGCGTAACAAGGAATAAAACAAGTTTTAACTCAAGATAAGTACTGTGAATGAGAAACAAAGAATTCTACAGCAATTTTTAAAACAAACTTGAAATTACATTGATCCAGCCCTACATCAGATAATAGGTGAAGGCCTATAGAAAAGTGCATAAGATGATTGTTCTTTTAAATTGATAAGAAAAATGAATGAGCATGTAGCCATGGTTTACGGATGAAATATCTTCTGCTTTCCTCAAGAGGTAAAACATTCACTTAATAAACTGGACAGATCGAAGTACTACATGTATCAGGGCTTTCTGAGTTATCATGCATTTATTTGCATGCATATTAATACATTTTGCTAATTTAATGACATTTTAAAATTGAATACATTAAAAAAAAAGTTATTGATGGAATTACAATGCAAGAACCTTATCATGTGAATTAAATGGATAATAACACAGCATTATCAAGCTGAAATCCAACACAAACTAATACATGTATTTATCAGGATTACCTTTCTTCTTAAGTTTGTTTATATCTCTTTATAGGAAGAAGAGTGAGATCGATGTACACAATAGCTTTATGCCAAAAGTAAAAATCAAACTGCAATGATATAATTTTAAATTAAAATGTACATTCATTCTTATCGTAACAAAATTTCAAGCAAAAGATGATCAGATACAATGTCTCCACTAATTAATAGCATTTTGATATTGTTCATTAGAAATGGTATCATTTTGAGCCCCCCCCCCCCCCACCTCCAGTATCTCAGCCACGGAAGGTTGCATTGAAGCCTAATTTCGGACAAAGATAAAAGAACATATTTAGAGCCCAGCTGCATGTTTTATTTTATGAAAAGATACTAAATTTTCTGTAAATAGATTTTTTGCAAATTAGATGCATAATTAACAAATTTATTAGTAATTCATTCAAAATCAAGGTATGAATGTCAAACTTTCTTAAATATGTATAGTCAGAAGTCATATTCATCGTCATATGCATAATCAACAACAACATTTGAATAAACTTTGAGATGACAAATTCTTATGTATTTCATTGTTTTAATTTCTTATATATTCTATTGTTTTTCAACCAGAAAAAATCTCTCAGCTTGTTTTGCTTTGGATATGTAATTTGAGAAGTTTAAAGGACAATGTGATCAAGCAAAAGGCTTAGAGGGCACAATCAACAGTGAATAGAGCATGTAGATCTCATTATGACGTCAGAAGCGAGACTTTGGATTCGTTAGGAATTAATGTCATAGAGGGCAGCATGGAAATCTGCGGAGCTACAAACTAACATGAAATTTGTCATGTTTTGATATGGAATCCCGATTGCTGATTTGTTATTTCTGAGACAGCCCAATGTTGTAAGTAGAAAATCAATACATACGATAAATGCTTGATAATCACTCTTTTGTTTGATGATGATGATGATAACGTAGCTAAAGGGATTGCATGTATATAAAGGAATTTTGGAGGATTATTACCCACGTTTACAATGTGGAAGAACCCACATGTATGTTTTGGTGTTATGTGTTAAAATCGTTATGAAAACAAGTTGGTGATTGATGCTGATAACATGACAGAGGAGGTCGTGAATGTTTATTTGGGATGGATATCAATCAGATATGAATGGATATTTGTATTAAGATAAAGGGAGTTTTATTTAATTGTAGAAAGTGAACATTTAGAGCAAAATGAGAGGGGTTTGTCAGGTATTTCATGTCAAGTTCTAGAGAGAAGTGAATCCATTGATAATGCTCATCACCATGACAACATTTGTGATTTACAAATTGGTTAATTGCTTTAGTAACCATAGACACGTTGGTAGCTCATGATCATACAAATGTACAAAGTAATTGTAGCATATATGGTGAAGGGATGGCTTGATCTTGCAACTAGAATATTCAAATGAGGTTGTCATAAATTTTTATTCACATGCAAATGAGAGTCATTAATTCACCATGAACGTGTTTGCCATTCTGGCAAGTAGTTTATTGTTAACAATGTTACAAGTAAGTTTTCCTTGCATGTTTTTTAGAAATGCAAATGTATGTCAGCAATGCTGATTATGGTTTTTATTTGTTCTATCTTTATAAAGGTTGAACGGTCGTCAGTTACAGTATCACAGTATTACGGTATCACAAAAGGGTGTCATTTGTCAAAGGGTGTCATTTGTCATTTGTCACTTTGTCGGCAGTCGGGGTTTGCAGTTAAGATAACCGTCACAACATCAGTTCAACAACATCTTCCAGTTGGACAACAGGTCACAGCCTACCTGCTACGATGAGTTCTACCGAACCTAGCCCACCATGCGTTGATGATGGGATTCGACCAGAGGATTCCGCTAGTCAGAGCGGGAGTACGTCGTCGTCCGTCAGGCTGAAGGCAAATGCAACGCTGCAGCGTTGAAGCAGAGATTGGCTCTGGAGAGGGAGGAGTTGGATCTGAGACAGCGTAAGATTCAGCTTGATATGGACACTCGAATAAAGATAGCTGAAGCTGAGGCAGAAGTATACCTTTCTGCAGAAGAAGGACATTTGGCTACAGATGTCAAGGATTTCCACGGGGCTCAAGCTAAGGTTGATGATGTTCTGCCTCATCTTCTTGCTACCGAAAACTCCAAGGTGTGGGAAGATGTCCAATCTCCTCTAGGGGCTCACGCCAAGCCTGATGATTTCCTGCTTCGTAATAACTCCAAGATGACGGAAGAAGTTACCTGTTCTTATGAATGACCAAGGGCAGGGGATACTCAGGACTTACTACTTCAGATAATTGACAACAGCCAGAAGCAACAACAGAGAGATTTGCTGGAGGGACTATTTGTCCCTCAGACATAGATTATGACATTTGATGGAAGTCCTCTTAAGTTTTGGGAATTTTGGAGGGCATTTGAGAGCACTGTTGACTGCACCGGCATACCTGATAGTGCCAAGCTAACTTGGCTATTACACTATTGTGAAGGAGATGCCCGCATGATCTTGCAGTCATGCAGTATTATGCCACCATCAGAAGGATACAGGAGAGCAAAGGCACTTCTTCATGGCCGATTCGGAACTCCCTTCATGATTACTGATGCCTGGATCAGAAGGTGACTGGAGGGCCAAAGATAACCGGACGAGATAAGAGAATGCTGCAAGAGGTAGCTGATGAATTACAGGTTTGTCTCCAGACTTTGGACGCTATGGGGTATACTAGTGATTTATCGCCACAACCTGTTCTCTTGCAGATCGTTGAGAGGCTGCCACTCTACCTGCGGAGCAAATGGGTGTCGGTGGTAGGCGGGATTCGTCGCGATGCTAGACTTCCGAATATATTTGATCTGGTTTCATTCATCCAGGCAAGTGAAGATGAGGAGAACAACCCTATCTTTGGAAGGCTGCTTGTCAAGGAGCAGAGCGCTAGAACCAGCCCACCGATCAACAAAGCACCAAGATCAAGGAGGAGTACCTTTTCTACCAGGGCGTCCGGTGAAGAGACGGCACCGTTGGTTTGTGTGAAATGTAAGGAGTCACACACTCTGTTTGCTTGTAATGCATTCAAGCAAATGCAGCCTGAAGAAAGATTCAAGCTCGTTGTGGAGAACAAGCTGTGCTTCAATTGTTTGGAGATGGGGCACACATCAAGAAACTTCCAGGTGCAAAGGGTGTACTCCTTGCCAGGATGCAAGAGGAAGCACACTAAGTTCCTCCATCGGGACAAGATGGAACAGCCTCGACAAGCCCAGGAGGGGGTCGGTGAACCTGCAACTGAGAAGGTTGAGAGTTATGCCACAGGGGCCGGTGGAAATAAGAGGATCCTACTACCCATAGTTCCGATCAGAGTTTACGCATCGGCCATGGATGATGGCCCTGGCACTTTTGGACTCTGGTTCCACTAGCACATTCTGCACGGAGGAATTAGCTGAGAGGGTAAAGGCCCATGGATCAGCTAGCATGGTGTCTGTGTCAACTCTGGACAGGGCTAACAGTGAACTCCACACCACTGTCATTAGTTTGAGGATTGAGCCAAGGTCTTCGCCAAGAGTAGTGACTCTCCCTCGAGTGTACACCAAGGCCGACATCAACATAAGTGGAGACCACTTACTTTGTAGACGAGATGTCGATCAGTTTGCACATCTTTCGGATATCCACTTTCCAAGCTCGAATAAAGTCAAGGTGGATATTCTGATTGGTCAAGACTATCCTGAGCTAGGGTGTCCTTTGGAGACAAGACGAGGAGGAAATGTCACTCGACAGTCAGTGCAAGATATTTTGGTCCCTTGAGACCAGTGATATGTGTAATATAAACACAGCTGCCAAGGGAATGTCAGTTCAGGACCAGGAAGTGTTGAAGTTATGGGAGGATAACGTGGTAAGGAGTGGAGGACATTACCAGCTGCCCATACCATTCAAGGAACAACCGCCACCCTTGAGTGACAACAGATGGATGGCTCAGCAGAGGCTTGAATCCTTGAGAAGACGACTAAGCAAAGATGAATTGATGCATGCCAAGTATTCACAAGGCATGGCTGACCTACTCGACAAGGGCTACGCTGAAGCAGTGGATGATTCTCTACCACTGGACGGAACTTGTTGGTATTTACCGCATCACCCTGTGGTTAACGAGAAGAAACCAGAGAAAGTTCGCATCGTTTTCGACTGCGCGGCCAAATCTGATGGTGTAGGATTGAACGATGTCGTCAGGCAAGGGCCAGACCTAACGAACAAGCTGTCGGGCGTATTACTACGCTTTCGTCAAGCACAAGTAGCTATCATGGCCGATGTGGAAGTCATTTGTCACTTTGTCGGCAGTCGGGGTTTGCAGTTAAGATAACCGTCACCACAGAGCAGTATAGGAAACACGGTATTTTGTACACAAGCCTACATGTACTATGCACAGAACAGAACTCTGCACAGGGTGTCTGATTTTTTTCTTCAAACTTGGTCTCAAAAGTTGCAAAACACTTCAAAAGAAGAAGTCATGAAAGGGTGTGTCACCATGTGCAGCGGGTGCACATATACAGTATATGACTGCATGACATCTGTTCACAGTAAACTGAATACTGATAATTCTAGTCTCCAGACTTTCATATCCAGTATGTTTTTAACAATAAACCACAACTGAATTGAATTGCATTGAATCAAATGCATTACGATGGTGTCCAACTTCGAGGAAAACTCGAAAAGCGATATTTTCAGTGTACATGTTTTGCCAAATTTGTATGTCATCAAAATGAAATTTTATGACAGCTTCCTCAAAATTTTGTGCATCATGTGAAGAAAGAGTTTCTTTGTGTTCTTGTAATGTCGCAAGAGGGGTGTTTTTTGTAAAAGAGTAACTGAAATGCAAAAAATAGTGGTAGTTTTTTGGGGGGCTAATTTGTACTTGTATTTGTGTGAGAAAACAGGTGAAAATTGCAGAAAAATGTTCTTGACACACCCCAAATAGGAGGTAATTTTTATCAAGAGAACTATCATGTGTTACACCTTATTTTTTATGGAATGAAACCTGCACCGGAATATCACTCTGACTGGTCTTACAGAGCTATCTGTAAAGCTCCACGCTAACAAAAATATATGTATACTATATACAGTCCAATCAATGTTCTAGTAGTACTGGTCATATTTTTTAAGCACAGTTATTTGGGGTTTTTTTTTGGCTAATATCTTGAATGTGAATGAATCACATATTGCCCTCTCCATGAATGATGAAATCAAGAGAGCACAGGTTCCATTTTCTCTATTCTTCAAGTGTGACGTCCAGAGCCCTGTCTTATAAAAAGTTGTGATTGATCTGCATTGATCCCAAACTTATTCCACTATTCTGTAATGTACAGAGTTACAATTGATATCAATTGCAAGTCAAGTTGTTATCAGTTGCAAATCTTTATAAGACAGGGCCCAGGTCACACAATTTCCCTCACTTGTTCTTTGTGATGTCCAGTTCAGTTGAGAAGCGAAACTATTCATACGTTTCCACTCAACTCTGAGTCGAGTCTCCCTACTACATATAGTTGAAGGGGGGAATTATCCCATAATGCTTCACACAGTGACATCCGGATGTTAATTGCAGGCAATGTTGCTCCTGGTCTCATATACTAGTAGATTAGACCACAAGTGGATATGACTGCAAACAAAATCTGCATGTGACTGCGCTGTTCATGATGGGACAATTTTTCCTTATGTACGGTATGGCGAATAGAGGTGAGCTGAACAGAGACATAATTGCCATCCACTTTGCAAGTAACAGATATTTCATGAATGGAATTATACACACATTGTCACATACTTTCAGTCAACGTAGGTGGGCTGAACAGAGATGAAATCCCCACCCACATTGCAAACATCGCGATATTTCATCATAAATGTGGCGGGAAGTAGCCGTGGTTGTGTTGCTCGATCCAGAACTCATCCTCGACGACGTCGTCCCGTGCCAGTCTCTGTTCCCACCGGAGGTGGGTGGCGTTGGCCACATGCAGCCGGCCGAACCCCTCCAGGCCCGGCAGCCATGACCGGTAAGCAGACCACTCACCTGCAATCAAACCAAGGATATCACTGCTGTGCTTGTAAACTGTATTTATATTACGTGTGTTTTATACTTCGTTATGAATGTGATTCAGTTTCGAGCCTTTTCGTTGTCAGTGTAAGACACATCAATATAGTCTTTGGACCGCCATTGTAGATTATTTTTAAAGGGAATATACTTTACTGGGAAGACAAAAGGCCTTTAAAAGGGTGATCGTGAGCAATCTTCTTGCCAATGGCCTTAAATTCATGTATTGTCCATTTAAGAAATTTGCTGTAAGTGATTTAGTGATTAAATTAATATCAAAATGTTCGAGTCAAACATTTTGAGGATTTATCTTCATCTTTACAAGGCCTCACAAACAGAAACACAATTATGGAGTAAATGAATCTTTACCAACCTCTCTTCCCCAAGATCGGATTCACACAAATTCCATCAAATTCGTTGCAGCCAGCTGCCCCGCTTATGACATGCACTGGAGCGACAGGATTTACGTAGTGCTTGGCAGTCACGTGACCACGGTGCATGGGCCAGAACCGCTCGTAAGAGTGTTCGTGTGCTTCGATAATCAGATCAACTCCATTATCGTAGAACAGATCTTCCAATCTGTAAGAGGGAAAAATATATGACATGTAAAATAAGTAACTTTTAAAAACATAAATGTCATATTTCTTCCAATACTTCTGCTTTTTTCAGCATTCTTAATAGACTATCCGGAGTCAAATCATACAAATTCCTACATTTCTCCTCTTCTCATACTTTCCTTGAACACTCCCCCCCTCCCTCCCCACCTTAATTCTTGTTAACTTCACTCTTAGCCAGACTTGATATGTGGGAAGTTGGCAGATGCATATTGAAACAAGCTTTAAACATCAAGTTTCATGTAAGTTTAAATCTTAAAGGGTATCACCGGGCAAAAATTTTAATCTCTTAAATCAAAGATACATCCAAAAGTAACATACAAAACAAGCTTAAGATCCTGAATTTATTTCTACACTGCTAGGGAATCATCTTTAATATCACATTGCAATAGTTCTGTCTGATACCAATACCAACTCACAATACGCTAATCAATCGCAACCAGCAAAGAAACTCTAAATAATTGTTTGTGTTCGCGCCGCTCAGCACGTACGGTAACGTACACATTTTCTCAGGGCCGGGAGAGCCCAGCCGCAAGTACCATACGCACTCGACAAAGCTGTCACCCAACTCTCGTAAATGCGAGGTTGCCGATCTGAGCTTGGAAACTTGAACAGCGAAACTGCTGGATATGAGTTCATTCACAAAGGGGGCTGCACACTGCGCAGGCATTCTCTGTAATAAGTGTCTGTGCGCCAACAAACTGAGAGAATTCAGCTGCGCAAGCAACGAATAAAATAGCAACTTCAAATTCGGACACAGAATCAATCACGGGTGAACGACCAGTCAAAAGGCCCTTGACGTGGATCGCATTGTTGGGCAGTGAAGAGGGGGCTGGTGAAGTATCTTTGACTGGTTGTTCACCCGTGAGTGCCGGCCGGTGGACTTTGTCCTTCGTCCTCTGTCGGAACGTGTTACCGCCCGTCGCCGGCCGATAGTATTGGCCTTCTTCCTTCTTGACTGTTTAGGAGCGTGTTTTTGGTTAGTGGGCTGCACTGACCAAATGGTATTTAAACCCCTACTAACTAAAATTTTGTATCACACTTGACGAAGTATTGCAGCGGTGCACAAAACGTTTTGATCTTTTCAGATTCCTTGTTGCCCATAAATTGTGAGACAAAAGATTATCAGTAGCAATTTATCAGCAGAGTAACATATTTGGCATTATTGATTCTCTGTTTGTAAAATCTCATGAATACAGTCTAAGTACAATGAAACCTGTACATAAAGACTGCTCAAGATAGGCAAGAAATGTGGTACTCGTGAGCATAGAAATAGTATTCATGACCAGGTTTCAATTAAAAACATTTTTCAAGGGAAATAAGAAATATTCATAGGCAGGTAGTCTTTCTTTTCAGGTGGTCGCAACAGCAGGCTTCGCTGTATAATCATACACCACTAGACGAACATTCTTCCACTCACCCGTTCCTGACCTTCGAGACCTGCTTGGTGCAATCATCCCTGTCATTGTTGGAGCAGTACATTGGCCGGTGGCCAAATACGATGACCCAGGGGCGGACGTCTCGCTCCTGATTGGCCCTCTGTAGGTCACCCGTCAGCCACAGGATCTGGTCCTCCTCCGATTGACCGGTAAAGTACACCTCTGTGGAATAACTGTGAAAGTTTTCATGTGTTTAGACAAAAACAATCTATACCTTGATCAAAATTGTCTTGAACTCATTCACTAGGGGTATACCAATTCCCCTGAAACCTTCCAACGTCGACACATGTTCTCTCTATATCAAGTATTTTTTCCTATTTTAATTGCATTCATGTGTGCAATCAGTAGTTAAATAGTTTTGCTCCTGTTCAGGTTCATATTTGTAGCACTTACTTGCAGAAACGTTGTTTAAGAGGGATTTTACCTAAATTTGTTTGTCCACCTTGGAAGGAAATATTTGTAATAAAGTCACCATGCAGGCAGAAAATCAAGAGTCTTACTTCAACTGACTGTTAAAATGAAACTTAGTGGAATAGCCATTTGCTTTGTTCTTGATTTTGGAGCCCATAGTAATCGAAAGAAAACATCTGTAATAATCTGATTTCAAGAGAACAAGCAGAAATTTTTTTTCTATTCACCAAGAATCGAGAGTTGGCCTGTACCAAAAGCAAGCTGCCGACATGCACAGTATGCAAAAACAGACTTAAAGACAGGGTTGTGCTTTTGCAGGTCCAAAAAATCTTCTTTTTTTTCATGGAAAATGAGAGAAAATTCTGTATAAATCTTCCCTCCTAATAGTACAGCTAGACACTGATTTTAAGCGGAAATACAGCGATCGCTATATTTCGGGGAGGTTTCTGACGCGCCATTCAAAACCTCTGCACTTCTTGTGTCTTAGAGATTTCGACCACAACCAGCACAATTGCGGTTTCCCACCAGCACAATTGCGGTTTCCCACCCGCACTGTGTGCTGCGATGGAAGCAATATGAAAGAGGAGTGGCAGCACTGCGCCGGTTTACGCTGCAATACTGTATATGAATGTAGACTATGGCTATGATACTGCACGTTTCAAACGTTAACATCAATAGTTTTTCACTTTTCCTGAAAAGGTTCATTAAGCTATGACTGTATGAGATTGCACACATGGTAGCGTTAGGGGATCCTGCTGATTCCTGCAGAGGTTCATGACTTTTGCAAATGGGCCACCTTGTCTTTAGTTTAACGCAGATATGTACCTGATAAAGTGTACGTTGCCCATGTCGAAGCTATACCACATCTCGTCCTGCATGGGCCACTCAATCCGGGGCATGGAGAAGCGGTACTTGTAGTGGATGAAGTTGTGGGCAATTTCTGCAACCCAACCATGCAATGAGTGAGATTCATTCATTCATTTATTTATTTTCATTTCAATTAAAAACAATATATGTACAATTTGTAATTCAAGGTATACATGGTATAAGGCAGAATGAAAATAGGAAACTACAAATAAAGCCAAATGGCCTTGTGTAGATGCAGAGGGAAGGAGAGGGACATGTTGTTTGTTTTAAATCTTCAGGTGCCAGATAAAATCTTACTCCATAGAATTTGGGTGTGCTACACTTCTTGTTTAAATGTGATCGAGGCATATTAAGGATTAACTCAATTTATGCCAAACACATGCCACTCTATTATGTGGATGTATTTGAAAATTAAACACAAAACTGTTCCATCTGAATTGGGCATTCTTAAACATGACTGAATGCATTGGCGACACATTTAAATTGAGAACTAAGAAGTAAGCTTTAGTACTGGCAGTAAAAATAAAATTGTTAGAATTTCTACATTTCAATTTAGCAAAGACAAAAAAGCTTTTTAACTCTATTCAACATCACATATTTGCATATTAATGACTTTATCAAAAGGGTTTGGATATAACATCACTAAATCTGACATTGTTATATATACAATCAGTCGTACAACTCTGCAACTAGCTGTTTCGCAGGACCAGGTCATTTGATTTGTGCAAGAAGATGACGTGACATTTCCAATTTATAGGCCCTTACGACTGCAGAATCGTGTCGTCTACAGTGGCCGTAACTCTCTTATGTGCCTAATATTGAACTTGAGTAAAATGCATATCTTCTAGGGGCCTCACCATGGTTACCAGGACAGGTCATATACGGCACAAAGGCCGCCACATCCTGCAGTCGATTCATGAAATCATCACCAACCTGGAAGATAAAAGATCAAGACATCTTTAACCCTATAATCTTTTAGACGGATCTCAAGATACTGTGTAAAAGGTTACTGGACAGACATTTTGGGCCATTTTCCCCAAAATTTCATTGACATTTGACCTCTTTTCGATATGACCCAAATTTTACACAGGTCATTGGCTTTATCAATTACAAACAGGGGAGCGTTTCATGAAAGTTGTCAGCACTGACTAAATAGACAGTGCCAACAATTTCAGTGAAATCCTCGGTTTTGATTGGCTGAGAGGCACTAGCCTCTGACTGTTACTATGGTAACTGTCGAAGAAAGACAATTTGTCAGTGCTGACATCTTTCATGAAATGCTCCCCAGGTATCAAGTTTGAAGCAAATCTGTTAAACGGTTCTCTAAATATTGCGTAAACGTTTTTGGGACGGACGGACATCCTAAAAACATAATACCTCCCACCACTTCGTGGCGGAGGCATAAAATTTGCATGAATCACATCAGTTTACAACTTGCAGGTCTTCTCTGATGTGATGTAGTATTCAAAGAATGTATGAAAACCACACTACTTCATTGTCATTTGACCCTTAGGCTCACCACCCTTTCCAAATGCAATCAAACTATCTTCCAGATGCCAATTTTCAGTCATCTTATCACAAAGTTGACAAAACAAGGCATTAGCAATATTGTGTCTCGCCCACTTGCGAAAATAACCAGAAATATCGCGATCTCCGTTGCTACGCAAAAGAATTGTATCCCTGGCTGATTGTGAAATATCTGCCATAGAATGTAACATTCCATAAATGAGAAGGGCTATTTCACGCAATGCTACTTCCTCTATCTACTCCCCCTCCCCCACCTTCCCCCTTCTTTGAGATGGAATAAAAAGCCTCCACCAAGTTCTATTAGATTAGACAAAGACAAAACAGGATGATAATCAGTTGCACAATAGAGGAGGTACCCCCAGTGCATCTATGACCCAAGTTAGGTTGTAATCCAAGCAACCTATGTCAAGTTATTTGTCAAAAGAGAGTCTTGCAGGTAAACTTTAACGTATGACCTCAAATGACCTTTGACCTTATCCTGTGACCTCCAACAGCACCATAACATGAAGGTACCCCCAGTGCATCTATGACCCAAGTTAGGTTGTAATCCAAGCAACCTATGTGAAGTTATTTGTCAAAAGAGAGTCTTGCAGGTAAACTTTAACGTATGACCTCAAATGACCTTTGACCTTATCCTGTGACCTCCAACGGTACCATAACATGAAGGTACCCCCAGTGCATCTATGACCCAAGTTAGGTTGTAATCCAAGCAACCTATGTGAAGTTATTTGTCAAAAGAGAGTCTTGCAGGTAAACTTTAACGTATGATCTCAAATGACCTTTGACCTTATCCTGTGACCTCCAACAGCACCATAACATAAAGGTACCCCCAGTGCATCTATGACCCAAGTTAGGTTGTAATCCAAGCAACCTATGTCAAGTTATTTGTCAAAAGAGAGTCTTGCAGGTAAACTTTAACGTATGACCTCAAATGACCTTTGACCTTATCCTGTGACCTCCAACGGTACCATAACATGAAGGTACCCCCAGTGCATCTATGACCCAAGTTAGGTTGTAATCCAAGCAACCTATGTGAAGTTATTTGTCAAAAGAGAGTCTTGCAGGTAAACTTTAACGTATGACCTCAAATGACCTTTGACCTTATCCTGTGACCTCCAACAGCACCATAACATGAAGGTACCCCCAGTGCATCTATGACCCAAGTTAGGTTGTAATGCAAGCAACCTATGTCAAGTTATTTGTCAAAAGAGAGTCTTGCAGGTAAACTTTAACGTATGACCTCAAATGACCTTTGACCTTATCCTGTGACCTCCAACGGTACCATAACATGAAGGTACCCCAAGTGCATCTATGACCCAAGTTAGGTTGTAATCCAAGCAATCCATGTGAAGTTAGAAAGAGAGTCTTGCAGGTAAACTTTAAGGATGACCTCAAATGACCTTTGACCTTATCCTGTGACCTCCAACGGTACCATAACATGAAGGTACCCCTAGTGCATCTATGACCCAAGTTAGGTTGTAATCCAAGCAACCTATGTGAAGTTATTTGTCAAAAGAGAGTCTTGCAGGTAAACTTTAACGTATGACCTCAAATGACCTTTGACCTTATCCTGTGACCTCCAACAGCACCATAACATGAAGGTACCCCCAGTGCATCTATGACCCAAGTTAGGTTGTAATCCAAACAACCCATGTGAAGTTATTTGTCAAAAGAGAGTCTTGCAGGTAAACTTTAACGTATGACCTCAAATGACCTTTGACCTTATCCTGTGACCTCCAACAGCACCATAACATGAAGGTACCCCCAGTGCATCTATGACCCAAGTTAGGTTGTAATCCAAGCAACCTATGTCAAGTTATTTGTCAAAAGAGAGTCTTGCAGGTAAACTTTAACGTATGACCTCAAATGACCTTTGACCTTATCCTGTGACCTCCAACGGTACCATAACATGAAGGTACCCCAAGTGCATCTATGACCCAAGTTAGGTTGTAATCCAAGCAATCCATGTGAAGTTAGAAAGAGAGTCTTGCAGGTAAACTTTAAGGATGACCTCAAATGACCTTTGACCTTATCCTGTGACCTCCAACGGTACCATAACATGAAGGTACCCCTAGTGCATCTATGACCCAAGTTAGGTTGTAATCCAAGCAACCTATGTGAAGTTATTTGTCAAAAGAGAGTCTTGCAGGTAAACTTTAACATTTGTGACGGACGACGGACGACGGACGGACGACGGACGGACGACGGACGGACGCCATTTGGATCCCTTAGTCTCGCCTTCACCTCCGGTGGGCGAGACAAAAAGGGGGGGGGGGGGTTCACCAAGCTTGTTCGTGAACTACGAACGACTGGTGATCCCTTCTTGCGCTAAATGCGATATCACACTTTGTTCCTGTTTTAACATAATGGGAGTTAATTTCCAACAAACCTAATAAAATTTGAGAAATCATTAGCATTGTATTCAGACACTTGTTAGCAACAAGAACTTTCATTTATAAAAAACAGATTTGAACTTAAGCTGATGGGAATCAAAATCTTGAGAATGTGATTTAGCACAAGAAGGGGTTGCCCGCTCTTCGTAAAGTCATCCGTAGCTTCCGAACAGCTTGGTGAAACACCCCCAGGTATATATGTACAGCATTTATCTGAGTCACTGATACTGCGATTAAAATAACGTTCTCAGTAATAAGTTTGGCAAGAACAAAACTATCATTTTAAAAAGCCTGATTAAAAATAATTTTGAAATTAAATGGGATATTGAAGACCAAATAAAATCAATTTTCAGTGCACATTATATGTGTAAATTTCTTAAATGGCATTTTCTTCTTCATGGAATGTAAAGAACTTTATATCTTAAGTCTGCAAGAAGGAGACACCATCTTTTACCCTTCATGTGCTGCTGCTCCATGGGTTTTGTGGGTATTACACATGAATAAATGTGCATGTGGCACACAAAGGGTTAAAGGTAGCCCGGCCCTTTTGCAGACCAAATTCTGAAAGTTCCCTGACTTTGTCATCATTTGAGAGAGAGTGGCTATATAACCTTTCCCTGGAATCGACAAAGTGTAATATTCGGTTTTGAGGAAATAATCTTCAATAATTGATTGAGCTTTCTTTTTTCATACCACAAATAGTCAAAATCAGTGAAAACTAGTTAGATCTTCATTTATTCTACGGGAGTTACAGTACCTCTGACCTTAAGATTTTAGTTGGTATCCCAAAGATACATGCTAAATATGTGCAAACTTTCATGAAGTTTGCAGATTTTTGTAAAAGGGCCCAGCCTTCTTTAACATACTATGCTGGACAAGTGCAAAAGCACTGATCGATCTCACCCTTCCTCCTTCATCGTGCAGGTCGTAGGCAAAGTCTCCAACATGGATGATGGCGTCGATGGACCCGCTCTGGGCGGCCCGTTTGATGAGGCGTAGACTGGGGGCACCACCCTGCCGCCCCATGTCACCATACACCAGGAGTGTGGGCGACCAGTCCTGGTGGGTGTCGAATTGCAAATAAGATGAGCATTATTGTGTTATATCTATTCTGTTCTTCCAGAAGGCACTGCAAATTTATTATGACACGTGCATAACAATGGAACATATGGAATTGTAACAGTAAACACAACTGACCATCAGCATGCATATGAACGATATAAATGTTCACAATTCACGGACAAAGAACCTTCATTATAAAATGCCACTCAAGGTTTTCTCCTAATGACAGGAAACTTCATTGATTTTAAATCTGAGAGCCCTTTTTACTTTTTACTTTATCTACAACAGTTTGTAATTCTTCTGCATTCATTCCCTCCTGTCTCAAGAATCTTGGAACTGTGAATGTGCATGATTCAATGAAATAGAGTACTGATACATATAATTCTTCAATAACAGACAAGAGAAATACAAACAAAACGATTCACACACAAATTGAATTGAATTGAATTGAATTTTTTTACAATGTAGTAATAAGCTTTTTATGTAATTTGTGTGTCAAGCCTTTTGAAAAAATGTCCCAACATGTGCATTCAACGAAATGTGGCCTTAAGGCTGGGATGTTTGACTACATGTATAAAGCATTTCATCTAAATTCAATGAAAAACACAAAAATTCATCTTTGCTCCATACGTAAATTGTACCAATATGCACAATGTCCCAGAGCTAGAATCATTCAGGGTTTTGCCTTGAGAACGTCATCCCTGAGCAATGATATGACCCTATTGCTGATGAATTAATATTTGTCATCAATGGCATCTTACAACACAAACCTGCTGGAATTCTTCATAAACTTCATATACTTGCAGATTTGAATGTAGGTTGAGATGAATTCCTACGGCTGTTTTGGATAATGGATGTGAATGATATGATAGAATAAAGTGTTCTTTTACTTCCTTCTCAGAGCAGAAAAGCCATTCCCACATCTACATCACACTATTAACCCTCACACGACCAAGTTGTGAAAAACCCATTGAGTTGATACATGATTGCATGGCAATGATAATGAGAGGGTTGAAGTACGTACACTACAGCTCAAAGGAATTGGCACGGGTAAAGGGAAAGGGAATTGTCTAGTTCAGCATGAAACGCGATGCTTTTTAGGCTGAAGCATCATGTTTCATGCTGAACTGGGCAAAATATACCGCGGTTTAAAACTGCGGCTCCTTCCCTTTCTTCCCTCACCCTTTCCCTATGCCAATTCCTTTGAGTTGTTGTGTACATGGAAAATTTTCTAATGAGTTTCAATTTATCTGCAAGGTCAATTTAACCAGCATGTATGCTTTATTCGTGATCAATGCAAGTCTGCATGAGCAGTACAGACCAATTCTTTACAATAACATTTACTTTTTTTTTTTCTTTAATGGAGGGTCTTACTCATTTCACCATCTGGGGACTGAATTAAGAGGGATGTAACAATAAGGACCCTGGGGCCTGTATCACAAAGAGTTATGATCAATCGTACAATCGATAGATCAATCGTACAGTAATATCGATAGTAAATCTGTATCACAAAGAATCTACAATCGATATCGATTGTTACGTGCAATTGATATTGATCGTAGCTTGTGTGGATCCATCGTAACTATATGATTCATAGACTTGGACTTGCAATAGATAACATTGATGATTTGTGATACGGTGAGTTGCAATAGATAGCACCTTTACAATTGATTGCAAAGTTGCTATAGATAGCAACTCACTCTTTGTGAAACAGGGCCCTGGTCACTGGATACAAGAACATATTTTGCAAACATATGTGCACCATCTCCAGTTCCTTGCCTGTTGCACAATATCGACGCTGGGGTGAAATCATTCATATAATCGTCTACCTCCTACCAGGTACCCATTAATACTACTGGGTGGAGAGCAGCAATATGGATAAAGTATCTTGCTAAAGGACACAAGCGCCACGGGTGGGCTTTCACCTCGGACCTTGAGATCTTCAGTCACAGTTCACAGCCACTATACCACGACACCCCCATGACTTAGGCGCCACGGAGAAACTCGGTAGCAATACCTCTTCGCAGCGACGATATCCTATTATGTTAGTAAAATGATTTGCATATGAACAGGCGTGTCTTGCATATGAATAGGCGTCTATGCATATGAATAGAGATACTTCCTTTTCATCGCTTGTTGATCCGTACCGACGATGAGGGACGATGAGCGACGCTCGGAACAAAGACTCTTTCACTGATCGTCGCTCTTCGTCCGGACTCATTAACTCCTCTGATATTTGCGCAAATCGTCGCACATCGTCCCGATGGATTACTTTACCATGGAAGTTCACTCTATTGTTCGATCGTCGGTCAACGTCCCGACCATATGGCTTCGATAATCTAGTGTGTCTATTCAAGTTTCGTTAATAATCAATATGCACATCGTGTACGGTGTTTATCTATATTAAAATGTGAATAAATGTGCCATCTTCATCACCTTGATCATTCGAATAACGTTTGGAGGGGGAACTTCGTTCAACTGATCGTTCAGTTGAACAGTAGCGTAGCCAGGTTTTTGCTTGGGGAGGGGGGGGGGGGGCGGCAGGACACCCAAATGTACCGACGAACTGCCGATGTACCGACACTATTGGTTTCTCATGAAAAATAGTAATAGTGAATGAATTAATAATGATGATGATAATAATAATAATAATAACAATAATAACCTTGACATAAATTGATTACATAAGAGCAGCGTTTTATTCATAAAGACGAACCCATTAACTTTGGTTTAATGCGCGAGCGAGCGAAGCGAGCGAGCCCTTCAGAAATCTTCATTTTTCATGTCTCAAGAATGGTCATATTTTCATCATAACTGAAGCAATCACTGTTACTGTCTTTCGTGATAACATACACAAAAATATTATTGTACCCTGATATTTATCTTTTCCAGAATATTTCTTTAGCCTAATTGCGAGCGAGCTCATCTGAAATATTCATAATTATGTTTTCTTTTTCTTGTTACATCAAGTCATATATCTCAACCATAAAAGTTCTCTATTTCAGTATTAAAATCAGCTTGACATTAATAACTTTGTACAGTGCATTATTAGGACTCAATCTTCAATATACGCACGTGCGAGTGCATTTTAGAGATGTTCCATTGTTGAGAAATTAATTTTAACCTAACGGTAGAACGCGAGCGAGCGAAGCGAGCGAGCGCCAGACATATATGTATGTATGTATGATATATATAGAACATCCATTGTCGGAGGAATATTAATACAATCGATCTGTTAGCCACAATCAGGGTCACTCAACAACTTCACGGATAAGTTATCCCTTTTGTAGCAATCGTTGCACGTCATTTACTTCGTATATACCGTTATTTTCCGTATATACACTATACAGTGATCATATATCTAACTGATTTTCATGTTACATCTGTACATATGTTATATATACTATAGTAGTAGTAGTAGTAGTAGTAGTAGTAGTAGTAGTAGTAGTAGTAGTAGTAGAAGTAGTAGTAGTAGTAGTTTTTATAATAATAGTAGTACGGTAGTAGTAGTAGTAGTAGTAGTAGTAGTAGTAGTAGTAGTAGAAGTAGTAGTAGTAGTAGTAGTAGAAGAAGTAGTAGTTGTAGTAGAAGTAGTAGTAGTAGTAGTTGCAGCAGTAGTAGTAGTTTTTATAATAGTAGTAGTAGTAGTAGTAGTAGTAGTAGTAGTAGTAGTAGTAGTAGTAGAAGTAGTAGTAGTAGTAGTTGTAGTAGTAGTAGTAGTAGTAGTAGTAGTAATAGTAGTATTTATAATAGTAGTAGTATTTATAGTAGTAGTAGTAGTAGTAGTAGTAGTAGTAGTAGTAGTAGTAGTAGTAGTTAGTAGTAGTAGTAGTAGTAGTACTAGTAGTAGTAGTAGTAGTAGTAGTAGTAGTAGTAGTTAGTAGTAGTAGTAGTAGTAGTACTAGTAGTAGTAGTAGTAGTAGTAGTAGTAGTAGTAGTAGTAGTAGTAGTAGTAGTAGTAGTAGTAGTAGTAGTAGTAGTAGAGTAGTAACATTATCATTAGCATCATTGTCGATTCGTCGTGGTCATAATTCGAAACGTATTATTATAAATCATAGTTTAGATACGCAGAAACAGGGGTGATCAGAGTACCTGTTTATTGTGATTGTATGATTATATTTGATTATTGATAGATTCTTGTGATCATAAAGACAAATACGCTCTGAAAAGGATGGGCTTCAACTTTTCTCTATCTAACCTGTATTTCTTTTGGGGGTGACAAAGGTACAATATTCCAAGTAAAGAAATTTAGGTATGACAAATAATGGCATTCACTTCACCATATACTAGGTGTTTCAAAAAAAAAACATTTCCCACTTTTGAATCTTAATAATTCAAAAACTATATATCAGATAACACTGTCATTAATATGAGTAATAGCTGAATAGTGTACAATTTAGTTGGAGGTGATTGGAATATGAAAGCATAAGTAAGTTTCATTAAATTCATGATTAATTTTAAAGTTAGGTTCCAGATATTTGTCAAATTTTAACCCTCTGTAAAAACCTTGACTTTACACACTAATACACAAGAAGAGTGGCGTATGAGGCGAGGGGGGAGGGCAGGGGGCACTATGCCCCCCCCAAAAAAAAAATTGTTTGAAAGCTTAAGATTCACCAACCATCTTGCCCAATTCTTGCCCGAATTGGATGAATAAAAGTGAAAATTTTCCAGCTTGTTTGCCTTAAGCTTGTTTGCCTTAAGGGCCGCACATACCCATACTGCCATTATACGTGAGTGCCCCCCCCCCCCCCCCCCCGGGGTACACTATTCAGCTAATACTCTTATCAATGACGGTGTTATTTGATAAATAATTTTCGAATTATTAAGAATCAAAAGTGGGAAATGTTTTTAGGAACACCTAGTAGAACAAAACACAGGAAAGACAGACTAACTCTTAACTTGCCGGGGGTAAAACCCCTCTGTGCCGGAGGTTTTCTCCGGTTCGACGATTTGAAGAAAATCACAACGTAGGTCCGTTTTCTAACGCTTATATCTCCGGACTGGAGCATCGTAGAGCCAACATTTGTACATGAAAGTTGTAGAAAATTTCATGCCCTGTTACACTGTGAGATTATTTGTCTCATATGATTCATGATTTTTTAATAAATTTCTGTCTAAAATCAATTGTTTTTCTTTTGCAAAAAAAAATATCAAAGCACAGTATTCTCCAGTCAAAAAATCATTTTCTTTCAAAAAAACATAGTAAACCGTCCGTGACAAAGTTGTAACTCATTTTCTTAGCTTTACAATGGCACAAAAATCTTCAAAAATGGTTCACAAATAGCAAAGATATAAGCTCAAAAAGAGAGGGTTGTCAAAAAGCAACTGAACATGAAGGATTCATCTCTTCGACACGCATTATTGGGAGAAGAAAACCAGCACGATGCATCAATGACCTCCGAACTTCACACATGGATTTGTATTACGCAAGCGTTCTTTTGTTCAGCAAACTTGCTTTACTGGTCTTATATCGATCGGTCGGCGACTTCTGAAGACGCTCCGTTTCACTGATGCATACAGAATGTACATGTAGCACTGCCAATTTGCCATGCACGTGTACTTATGTGTCAAGTTTACTGAACTCTACACTAATTCGGTGGGTACATGTACTATTATACCATGGCGTTGCCCGCCCTCTGCACTACACTTCCGTATATAGGCCCTTCCGCGCGGGCAAGTTATGTTCAAGTGGCGAAAGTATAGTTTTATAGTGAATGACGTAACAAAAATATAAGTCCCTTCGGGGATAGGGATCAGGGAGAACTATTGCTGCCCATATGTCGTTCATTTTACTGTCTGTTTATCGCGAGAGCGTCTGTGTATAATGCGTTTGTCATGAAGCCAGATTTATCAGTGAAAGCATTTTATATTACACAGACTCTGGATCAAAACTGCATTACGGGCGTAAAAGTGCATATTTATTTCATTTACAAACTTTTCTTTTCGCAAAAGTTCATTTTTACAGAGCATAAAAAACATTTCCACTTTATGTTGATTCCGATGAGGTGCTTGAGGAATGTTAGAGCGAAACGCTAGCTAAAAATAGGACACACGAGAATCGATGTGTTATCCTCCACTTTTATCACTATTCGATTCTCTACGGCCATTTTGTGGGTGATTATTTAGTACGGACAATATGAAAGTGCGAAAATAATAAACAAACTCTAATATTTCAACATGAATGAAGAAACAAAATAGTTAACATCAACTCAAAGGAAAAAAACAATGATTGAATTATTGCCAGGTAGATAATAATCGTATATTTAGGCAACGATACAAACGATGAAACGATATTACAACAAAGCTGCATGCTAAAATAAGAAACAAAATATATATTTTTTTAAAATTTAATCAAGAAAAAAAAAATGAGTTAACCCGGTCCCACCAGGAACCGAGAATACTCGGGCCCCGTGTTGCCTACTCACAGACGGGAACCAAGCTAGGTTTCTCGGTTCCGAGAAAGGCCCAGTTTGATTGCATAAAAATGCATCTTTTGTCCATCTAAATTCGACATAGATTATGTACAAAAATGGATTCCTTGGCTAGATGCATTTAATTTTGTATTGACTGTAGTTGCGTAGTTCTTGCATAATTACAAGTTAAGCATGGAAATATACCAGTCCCTTTTGAGGATATTCGTACACAAACACATACAAGTCAGTTTACGATATTTTGTCAGATTTTAGATTCGCTGAGTGTACTATTTCCTGGATCTGTGTGTGCCGGATATAATTCCTTTAGAAGCAGCGAATTCCGAACTCGCTCCATACATTGTTGCTTTTGTGCATGTGCAGCACGCGATCGATTAATCACTGTTATACACGGTACATGGCCCGAAATTGAATAGCTTACATTGTTGTAAGCCGTCTCGTTTGCGGTATCCACCAAGTCATTCATGCGTATACAGGTTAGCGGGCCGGTCTATTATTGAGGTAGAATCCGGGATTGAAGCTCCATTGAATATAGTGGGGGATTATTAGTTGGCGAAGACGCGTTTGATCGATATAGGGCTTTATTTTCATCTGCAGTGAAAAGACAGGAAATCCGTGCTTTTGAAAAATTCAAGCTGGGCAGATCATTTTATAATTTTTTAAACCTAGCAACCGATGTATGTACTTCAAAGAAAAGGTTGAAAAATAAAATGCATCGCTTTTATAATGAACGATTTGGCAGACGAAACGATGATGAACGTATGATCCTATAATGATGAGAAAATTATAACAAAACTTATGATTCTTAGAACAGTTCACAAAACGTAGGAGGAGACGCAAGTAACAAGACTATTGACACTTTTACTAGTTCAGCCTCTTTAGTTTTCTAAGGGGGATTGCGCTACCCCCTCCCCCTCTTTAGTTTTCTAAGGGAGTGCCGCGAGAACCCCGACAACCCCCCCCCTTCCTCGAAAAGTAATATTCTCAAAACAATGAAAAATTTTGTGTGTGTGTGTGTGTGTGTGTGTGTGTGTTGTACTTGATGACATGTTGATTTGGAGGAAAATAGAGACGCGAAAAATTGGAAAAAACGACCCTATCCCTAAAAGAAATTATGTGATCGAATTTGGTTTTCATAAAATGCAGAGGGTGTCAAAACTCCTTATTATTTTTGTTATCATTTCATAGTGCCGGTCTGTACCTGTGATAGTTATGTTGTATAGATTCTTCCACTGCTTCTACACGTGTAACCTTTTAATGCTGTAATAGTATGTGGTTATCTAGACTATACCCTTTCGTATTCTATGGCAGTCATCGCGCAAACTATTTTCCATTTTCGAGATCTTCCTCTTTGCTGTGGCGCGGGGGATTGGACGGAGATAGCAGTGTTTGCTCTTCATTGTCTTATAGTATTTACCTATTAGTTCGCTTTGAAACACAAAAATTTAGTAGTTATACAATTCTGAAATAGTTCAGTATAGCTGTTTGAATGCTCTAACCTCATAACTCTCTCGATTTAATTGGGTGGGAATTCACTATTTGCGGTCAAACAAGAGAAGAAATAAACAAGGATCACACCAGAAATTGTTCCGTAAAAATATTGTACTAAGAAAACAAGTATATTTTATTGTAAAATCATTACAAAGTATTCCAAAATTAATCTGAAAAAAAAAATCGAGTATCTAGCGCGAGGCCTCATTCAAAAGCTATCTGAATCAGAGTCGTATATTATTTTTAGTGATACTGTTTGATATCGAGTCCAGTTTTATCACGGCGATATTTCCTAAAATGAATGTGTTAATGTAACGTACTTTCTGCTGCTGCTGGAGAGATAGATTGAGAGATATACATGAATATGATAAATTTAATAAAATAAATTTACAAATTTATCGAGAGATAGATAGTTTGATAGATATATAGATATATAAATAGGTAGACAGACAGAGATATAAATACCTAGATAGAGAGAGAGAGAGGGTGATTGAGATAGATAGATAGATAGATAGATTGGGATAGACAGGTATTAAAATGAAGATATGAAGAGATTGTTAGGTATATAAATAGATAGGTCGACAGAGAGATAGATAGGTCATAGATAGATGGATAGACAGTAGACTGACAGACGGATAGATGGAAACACAGACAGATAGATACTGTAGATAGATAGATAGATAGACGCATAGATGGATAAATATGCATATGTTATTATTTGTCGCATTGGTGATCATTTTTAAAGGCGAGCATCAAGTTCAATTTGGCCGTAGTCGTCCGCCCCCCCCCCCCCCCTTCAATCTAATTACTGTGTGGTGTTGCTCGTTCGGTCGATATAATTTTAGATAAATAACTGTTTGATAGTGGATACTGTAGCCTTCAAAACTACGTATTGTTTTGAAACGGTGGTCATTATGGAGATATTTTTGAAAGGCACAATTCATCACACATAAAGAAAAAATCGTTCAATCATTAGAATAGGAACCAGACGGAAGGTTGGTTTCGCCTTTACATGCATCCGATAGCCAAAATAACTGACGACGCGCGCTTATTCTGGGTTGGTCTTTTTTCTTCATGTTACATTAGTTTGCACGCTGAACTATAGAGTCTATAGTCATTTTCGATCACGCATTCACTTTATAATCCGACCTTGAAAATGAATGGCAATGGTGGGCACGCGTGTAGTATTGTGTAGTAGGAAGGGCAAACGCTAACAATAACGATGATTTCGTAACGTAGGCAGAACGCCTAACCCTGAAATAGGCAAAAGCAAGAGGGTCTTATTATCCGTCAAAAGGCTTCGAAACCGTTTGATTCTGCCGCTAGTTTGTCCGAGATCCATCGGCCAATCAGCGCAGAGAATCTCGATTACACATAGCTTTTCAGATGAGTGCACACAGTCCGCTCCGCTCATGACTGGACATTTTTCTTGATAAGAATTATGTCATCTCTTGCAATTATTTGCAAAATACTCCAAAATTTCAAATGACACGATGTATGTTTTATTTCATTTTTGGAAAGCCCAATGTTTTCCCTTTCAGATCGTGTAAATTTTAGATTGGTATATGGTGTAGTTTGTCAAATATATGCGTTTGAAAAACAGTGGTAAAAATATTATAGTTGAGTCGCAAATTTGCGACAGCGGCACGTTACCCCTTAGTCGCAAAAATGCGACAGCGGCGGGTTAAGAGTTAAGACTTAAAAGAGAACAAAGAAGGGATAATAATCTCGGCCATTCATGTGTCCGTGACCCACGCGACACGACAACAAAAGGCGTCCGAAAGCAGCGAGGCGGATTTGAATGGACTTCACCATGAAAGGGCCGGCCATTGACATAATGCCAGCGACCCTACATAATGAATCATTCTTCAAGTCAACAGACTGAAAAGGAAAAAAGGGAAAGCCGCCCTCCATGCCACCTCTTTTATAATTGTGCACATGCCTTTCTCGGTATAATTGAATACATTTCTTTGCGCTGAAATCTTTAAATGGACAGTGGTGGTATGTAATTATTGTATACCACTGGAAGATGCTGAGGAAGACCCGAACTGTGAACATAAATATCAATAATATAGTATCTATGCGTAATTATGTTATTGTATCTAAAGCAACATGCGACTATTGAATTTATAATTTAGTACATATACAACGGGTATGGAATATTAAATACTTGTGGATAAGAATGCACATGTCATACGGAATTTCACTGTATGTGAAGCATAATCACCATCTTTTCGTGAGTGAAAAGGGTGAAGATAAAGGCTGAATAAACCATTAATGTCATTCATGCAATAAAGAGGTTAATACAATGTTGATTATAGTATATACTCAATTGTATTATTATTTTTTTTATCAAAATCATATAACAACTTTTCTGATTACATGGATTAATGATATAATGAATGAATAACACAATCAATTCGATAGTAGTGCCATAAAACTTACAAAAATAATTGTCGTCGAATAGAAATGACTGATTACGGCGATTATTTCCCGGGGGGGGGGGGGGGGGGGGCGGGCGCCTCCACTGACGAGTGGATATCATGCGTGTCCAAGAAAACACGTAAAAAGGGTATCTTTTTCAACATTGGGCACGTTACGTACGTAACGTGAAAAGGGTGTCAAATACACTAAAAAATATTTCGAAAATAAATCTTACGATTATCTTTCGGAAGCCGTACGGGGCCCATACGGGAGTCGTACGGAAGCCTTGTTATTGCTCTTAAACCTTACGGGGACCGCAATGCCGCAGTGCGGGGTCCGTAAGTTGATCCTGGAGTATTCTTGCGGCTTACGGTTGAAAAATATTCAAGGGCATCGTACGGGCCCCGCAGGATATGTGACCACTACACACGAACGCCGCAAACCCGTACGATGTCCCGACATTCCACAAATCGTAGAAATCTGCCGTAGGTAAAATAAATCGTACGGCGCCCGGTGGATATGTGACTGAGGCCTAACTGTATTCAATATTATTCAAATATTCAATATATAAAATATATTCAATATATTCAATATATTCAATATTATGTATATACATCTCCAGTAAACATTCGCAATAAACACACATACACGAACACACACAATCACACACACATACACGCACACACACATACACATATACACGCACACGCACACACACACAACACAACATACACACACACAACATTAAAAAAAAAATCCACCCAAAACCGCACGGGCCCGCACGGAACACCGTGCGGAACCGCACGGACTTCCACGCTCTTAGCCCGTACGGGCCCCGTAAAGTGCCCCCGTAATGCTATGGTCACATCAAAAATACGTAGGGTTACGGGCCCGTACGACTTGGAGGTCCGTACGGGCCTTTCCCCGTACGGCTTCCCGTACGAAATTACCGCCGTACGATGTTGTGGTCACATCAATTACGGGCTGTCTACGGGCTTACTACGGGATTTGGGGGCGTGGCCACGGGATCTTTACCACCGGATTGCAAAATCCCGTAGGGGCACCCTACGGGCTCCGTAAGGAGCACTTGCGGGCATTGTACTATGTCGTACGGAGCCCGTAGGTGCTCGGAAACACCCGTGCGATGAACCTTGCGAAATCATACGGGACCGCACGACCCCGTGCGTGATCCTTGTGATGCTCTTGCGGGTCCGTACGAACCCGGAATAGCAGGAAAAAGGTATGTGTTATTTCCAGTTTAACCCGAAGAACTTCCCTCATTATTGAACAAGCTACAAAAGAAATTGGTTGTGGGTATGCCTCTTTTTTCTCAAGTTAAACTTCCCTTTCATTGGAGCCATGATCTATGTACAATCAAAAGGGAGCTCTGCACTAAAATTCCAATTTGATACCACGCCCACCGCTGTGGTACTACCTAGAACGCCCAAAACAGGCGTCACCAGTTTTGAATGTGAATGTGAAGAAGTGAGCCACATCGCTCATCGCTGTGCCATAGTATGGAAAAAAAATTGGAAAAAATGTGTCAGAGTCCCCCCCCCCACCCCCCCCCCCCACCCCCCGCTCATCAGCTTTTTCGGCGACTTGCGTTTTTTGGTGAATGGGAAGGGGAAAAAATTCACTTTCCGGCCCCCCCTATTAATCAATCCTGGATCCGCCCCTGCTACATATAGTGTGTGTTTGTGTTTTTTCATTGTGGTAGTGTGTGTATTTACAACAACAACAATGATAATAATAATAATAGTAATAATCATAATCATAATATTATATTAATAATCATAATCATAATATAACAATAATGATAATAATAATAATAATAATAGTAATAATAATAACAATCATAATAATATTATTATTATTATTATTATTATTATTATTATTATTATTATTATTATTATCGTCAAAATTATATCATCATTATCATGATGATGATTGTACATGTCATCCCTCATCTTGTGAGGTTGGGAATGCACAAGCGGAAGCCTCACCCCCCCCCCCCCCCCCCCCCCCCCCCCCGTTGTCTGCGCTGCTGAGTTATTTGATAGATGAGGAAGAATTTAAGACAGCGAGAGCGACACATAGAAAGAGGAAAGAGGCGACAAAGATTCGTAAAACAAATTATTAATCAATTTTCCATTATTATTTTTTTCAGTCAGCAGACGAATGACAATTACTCATGATTTCGAAATAAACGATTTATTTTTCAAATACACTAATTCTACAGAAGAACAGTAATTTTAGTCTTGTTTGAGTAGTGTGTTCTGCAATAAATTTATATATGTAAATATACATTATGTTTCTAAATATAATTACAACAATTATTTTTGTGAGGCTGGAACGCGCACCTGTCCAACTCTAGTTGATGTAGTGCGATGGGAATCATTGTAAACAAAAGTCAACAAACATCAAATGTTAAAATCTATATAACATATGTTTTGTAAATTCCATGTTCGTATGGAGATGGAGAACATATTCTTAAAATAATATTTACTCCATAACCATTCATTGTTGAACTCGGATAAAATGGTGGTCCAATATTAGCCATCGTCTGCACTGTTATGTACGGACAACAAACGCAAGTCGGCACTGACGAGTGATTCAAATTTCTAGATGATCAAGAGCAATCGTCGGGACGATGGGCGACGTTTAAACAATGAACAAGTCTCATCACCGAAAGGCGATTCAAGTTGAATGGGCACTCGTCGGGACCATGCGCGACGTTTACACAATGAACGCAACGCCTCACTGAACAACAAAAGATCTACCAGTTAATTGATCGGGACGATACGAGACGTTTTCGTTCCGACTCGTCGGAACTATCCATCCCAGAACAATGGTCATGAATTTAATGAGGAAAGAAGGGGAAATTAATGAGCAAAATTGGCCAAAAATTTGGTTCGTCGGGACGATTACCGACGATCTTTTGTGTCATATCGTCGCGACGAGTACCTCTCCCTAAAAAAGTTTCTCCGTGGCGCCTTACTTATAATCGGGAACACAAAGGGTTCATCTGCTCAAGTGCACAGTGTAGCTATAAACTGACTTATCAAAATATTACAAATAATGTACAGAATTGTAGAGATGTTATAAAGGAAACCACCTTTGTGTCAAAATGGTGAGATCAGGATTAACATCCTCAGCACATCATGAGTTCATGTTATTACTCACAGTCCCATCTCGCATGGTAGTGAAGGTATAGGCATCACTCTGCCTCTGCTGGGTCTTGACCTTGTAGGAGTAGGAGGCACCTGGAGTAAGGCCCTATGGAGGAAAGCAATGACAGAGGAAACCTCATCAGTCTACAGGGAAGAGTTTATCAGCTGAGCTCCTTGCCAACTGCAGGATAGTGATTATACTTGTACATATATGATGCAAGAGTGAAATATTTAAAGGGCATATACTGTACTGGGAAGACAGAAAGCCTTCAAAAAGGTGATCATGAACAATCTTCTTGCCAATGGTCTCAAATTCATGTAATGTCCATTTTAGAAAATTGCTGAAAGTTATTCGCCCTCAAATGATCCACATTTGTCCACATTTGGAGTAAATAGTGATTATTACTCCAAATGTGGATCATTTGAGGGCAAATAATTTTCAGCAAGTTTTTAAAATGGACAATATGTACATAAATTTAAGACCATTGGCAAGAAGATTGCTCATGATCAACTTTTGAAGGTATTTTTGTCTTCCCAGAATAGTATATGCCCTTTAAAGATTGTCCGTCCCTTTTGCAAGCTTAAAATCTGAAATCGTCTGTCAGGATCGTAAATTGAAGAAAGTGTGATTCAAGACTATTTCTAAGAATAAAGCATGTTGAAGCTTTCTGTATATGTAAAAATTTCAGCCGTTAAATTTCAAACCGACTTTTTTCGTACTACGAAAAAAGTATTAGACTTTGTTACAGTATCTATGTGGTTATTACGCATGTGTGAAATCCTAATTTTATGAATAATTACCAAACTTTGTAGATGATTCCTTCTATCGACCATTTTTTTCCATAATGTGTTTCATAATTTAATAAACAGATTAATCGATAAAGCAGATATTTCAACACAAACTGCTAAGAGCCTGAGGTAAAGACTATTAATCACACTTTGTTTACGTGCATTATTTGAATTTTACACTACGTATCAGTTTCAAATTATGAATATACAGCTTGCTAACACTTCTCTATATGTTTTGCCAATGTTTCGATGGTTTTGTGGTGATCTGAAAAAGGGACGGGCTGTCTTTAAAGACAGGGTGTCCCCTTTGCCGGTCAAAAAATAAAATTTTGTAAAAACCACAGAAAATGAAAGAAGACACTGTATAAGAACTTCCCTCCCAATCACAGATCTAGAAACTGTATTCAAGCAGAAGTATGTATACCAGTCGCTGAATTTCCAAGCGTTTTGGGTGGGTCGTTCGAAACCATCTAGTTCTTGTAGCTTACAGACCGGAGACCATTGTGCACCATGATCTGTACCACAGTGCATGTGTTCAATGGGAGCATGTCCGCGGCAACCGGCGCATCGCGCTTTGACGAATGTGAGCGTAGACTACGGCCACTTTGTTTCATATCATCAATAATTTTCCTGAAAAGGTTTGTAAAGCTATTCCTGTGAGATTGCACACACATTCTTTTTGGGGTATACTGCTGATTCCTGCAGAGTTTCATGACTTTTGCAAATGGGACACTCTGTCTTTAAATTCCTCTTCAGACCCTCAGAGCTTTCAAATCCTTTCTGACCAACCAGTAGTGATTATGTATGGGCCTTGGAATTTTCAGCCTCTCCTTCAGCTACCATTACTCACCGTGAGTTTCACCCTGTGGATGAACGGGACACCCTCAAATGGCTCATACCGGTCAAAGAGCTCCTCAGACGTCCCCTGTTCAACGAGAGTGAAATTATTAGGTGCGGGACCATACAGGACCTCCGAGCTTCCCGCTTCAGGAGTGGACCACATGACCACCATCTCCGAGGGAGCGTTACCAAACGCTATGTGGATCTGCTCTGGGACTGAATGAGAAAAAAAAATACTTCAGAATACATCTTAAATACAAAATAACCTACAGATTAAGAGAAAGACCTTAACTCCTTCAAGAGTGATTCATACAACAAATATTCACATGAATTTAACTTACTTATACAAAATAGCCTTCACAAAGGAAAAATTTACATAAAACCTAACCACAACATAACATACAAATGAACAGAAAGACCTCTAACTCTGATTCCTTACATTATCATTCACAAGAGAAAATTTCACATTTATAAAGTCAAGTCATGATATGCAAAATAACCTACAAATAAATGAACAAACTCCAATTCCGGTAGCCCTGCAGGCTGTTTGGTAGCCAATTGCTCCCAAACACAGTAAATTATAAGCCCCGACGTCTGAGCAAACTCACCATGTTTGCCTTTGGATCGGCGTTGCCGGCGTCGGGCAATTGATGGATTTTCCCCATCATCGGCCAGATGATCTGCTTGGTCAATGGGTAGAATGACTGGTCCTTGACAGAAAGGGAGAACAAGAAAGAGATTGAGAAAAAGGTATGGTTCTAGATTTAGGATTAAAGACAGGGTGTTCCATTCGCAAAAGTCATGAAACTAGACAGGAATCGGTAGTACACCTTAACCAGCATGATATAAAATATCTGCCGTAGCTTCACAAACATTCTCATGAAGGGAAATATGAAAAACTATCCTTCTTGTGTTTGAAATGCACCGAGCATAGTCTATGTTTGTTATCATTAATAACAATAATACATGTAGTCCATTCTTATTACAGCACAATTTTACACTTAAGTATCAATGCACATGAAAGATAAAAAGAGAAAGAAATAGAGCAATATTTAAGAAATGATAAAATGATTGAAACTTACAATTCACTAACAAACAAAAATGACTTCAATTTGGCAGGAAATTGATTCTCAGCACATGTATTAGATTGTCAAATGAAGTCTTAAGGTTTATTCCATAGCATACACTCCAGCTCAGAGGAATTGGCATAGGGAAGGGGAAGAAAGGGAATGAGCCACAGTTTTAAATCATTGCTTAAGCATAAAATGCATCGTGTTTCATGCTGAGCTGGACAAAATATACAGCGGTTTAAAACTGCGGCTCCGTCCCTTTCCCTATGCCAATTCCTTTGAGCTGTAGTGTAGGTGCAGCAAACTGGAAAAACCTCCGACCATATGTCTTGGTTTAAACAGAGTACTGAACTAAAAGATTCTTTGAATTAGAACCAAGGAGCCGAGGTGATTCAAACAAACTAATAAGTTATTGTATTGTCCCTGTCAGTGTGGTATTTGGTCATTGCTCCCAATTAAGACGTGCACTGTGGAGTGGACCAGTACAGAGTATAGTGCAAAACAGTCTCTAGGCTCTAAGTTTTGGACGGACAGCCCAAAACTTCCTCAAAATCCTGCGATCGCTATAATTTCACTTCAAGTCAGTTTCCAGTTTTATTATTGGGAGGGGAATTCTGGTGGAAGGCATCTTCTTCCATTTTCTGTTGATTTTTTTTTTTACAGAACTTTGGGGTTTTTTTATGTACAGAAGGGACACCCTGCTGGGGCTACTCAACCCCAACCAAAAGAATTGCCCTCATTTAAAATATTAGCTAGAACTGTACATAAGAGATCAGTTTTAGGTATAAACATAGGTCAAAGCAAGTATTGCTCGAGTAGATGCATACCTGCTACATCATACGCGTTCCTTACTGCAACCAGCCCGCTCACGCAGTGAGTGGGCTGCGGAGCACAGAGCTTTGAAGCAAGGAAGTTGAGATTAACAGTGATTATAAAAGTTGGTTTCAGCATTTCTGTAACTCAAAACTCAAATCTATTGCACACATTTGTGTAAAATATATACCTGAACAGGTCCGTGGTTGGTTTAAAGGTGAATTTAATCCATGTTGCATTTTTTAAAATTGCTTTCGACCTTTAAGTGGTTCAGAATTGCACGACGTACGACATCTGCAATGCAAAGATTAAAGCTTATGCGCAAGCGCCAGTTCCCCTTTACTATACGTTTTTGGAGCAGCCAAGATGGCAGCCTCGACGGACCGTATTTGCTACAAAGAAAATCATGATCATGTGTGAAGAGGAAATTTTATGTAATGTTGCTTAACATCTTTAAACAATTTTGTAGTTCAGGTATACATTCAATACATTTAGCCATTTATATGTGATAAATGTACTTGAAATGAGTAATTCATTCATGTGCATGGGTTGATTTATCAGCAATCGGACCCGACATGCAAGGAAGTTGGTGGCGAGCCCTCAAGACGCTCCTGCGGCTAACATGTTGCATAACTAAATACACTCAAGTATCAATGCAATACATTAAGTCATAATTCATAAACCAAGCAAACAAGATCATAAATGATGACACTTAGTTTAAATAACAGATGGTGACTATAGTGATAGTGATCGCTAGATTTTGAGAAGGGCAAGTCTACCAAAACCTATAGGCGTATAGCCTAGAGCCTAGAGGCCGGAGACCATGTGAGCTATGTGATGGATGGTTTGCTCCACAGACAGTGCATGCGTTCAATGGGAGCAATTCCTGCATCGCATTAATTTCAGGGTGAAGTATATACCTAAACCACCGACTAGTGCATTTAACAACTGTTCCTCTTCATGGCTTAATTTAGGGATGCCTTTTTCCACCGTACTCTCAGTCCGAATATGATTTTCACCATAGCCGGTATGTTGTAGTTGGTCCGTTTCCTTTATCTGATGCAGCAGCGTATACAGCGGGTTATGGACTTGCGTCTGCCCCAGTCGGCTGGCGTCAGCATTGACATACTCCCGACCCTCATCTCGCGGCAGAGATCCTGCTTCGGCTCCGAAGACATGGAAGACATCACTTATCAAAGAAAGCATCAAGAGTGACAGTGTCAGAAAATAAAAATTATATCTGGAAAGATAAGCATGTGCATCAAGTGAAACCATGATCTTTCTCACTACAAAAGGGACAACGGTCTAGTCCCAGTTCCAATAGGCAATAACAGACAGGATGACTCGGTATGTTGGACTCCCGAGATCGCTAATGTATACATAATTTTGTGTTTACATTTTTCGTAACGCGAAAGGATTCGATTCGGTTCCAACTCGCCCAAATTTGGTATGGATCGGACTGGTGGTCATGAATTAGGACAGACCTGTGCAGTTATACCTCAAAATTCCTCACTCACAGTCATTGACAGGTTATAAAGACAGATTTTCATAAAAGTTCCTTTACATTACATCTTATGCCCACCAATGGCATTTTGGCTGAACACCCCGAGTACGGGAATTTCCCTAAAATCAAGATAATAGAGTTATGCATTAAGGTAGGGAAGCACTTTTTTTTTTAATACACAACAAAGGCGACCTACTTATGTCCCCATTTGAGCGAGATGAATATGGAAGGAGTAATCAGAATCTTCTTAGGTTGAGGGCATTATGCCGTTTGACATGTCTGTAGCATAAGCATAAAGGATTGTTAAGCCATTTTCATCAATGCAAAATATTTACTTTCGTTGGAAAAATTTCAAGCAGGTAATGCAGGGCAATATTATTGTAAGAGACGTGGAGTCCAATGATCCATCATTTCTGGAGGCATATAGTCATTACATACTCATAATATGAACTGATTTGTTTTCTTAGCACTCAAAATAATGAGAGGGAAAAGCGGGGATTTTTAAATACATGTCTGCAGAGGTTCGTGAATGACAATACAATCGACACAGAGTGATTAGGTTATAGAAGAGAATTTATAAAAAGAAAAATAGACAAAAAAATATATATAGAATAATATCGATGACACATCTGTTCGGTAATTGTACAAATACCATGTAACATAAAATGCAGGAATATTAAATATTTGGAGGAAAAAGAATATTTGGCATTTGTGTTGTATATTGAAAGTATGGGATACAGTTCAACCTTCACTAGGTCAAATATGTCAGGACTGAAGAAACAAGAAATAGCTTTGACCTAGAAAGAATTTGACTTATGAAGGGTTAACAATATTAGAATGTAAAGAGAAAGAGTGAATGACTTGAAAGACCTTCAACTAAGGTGATCATTAGACCTTTGCACCTTCAACTTTTAAAGCAAAGTTGATTGTTCGTGTAGTACAGAGACATTCTGCAATTTCCATATTTTAATGTAATACTTTTGTTACTGAAAAGCATATGAATACGCGGTATAAAAAACAGTCCAATTTCCCGTTTTAACGAGGTGCTTTTGATCCAAATGACTCTTTATAACAAGATGTCATGACTGTTGCACGTTTGATGTAGGCTGCATCCTAAAGCCAACAGAAATGCATAAATACACCAGTATACACAAAAGCAATATGAACGTACAAACAACTAATACATCACTGTGACTGGCACCGATATTATTTCAATAAAATATATTTATGTAATTCCCTTCACAATTACGAAACACAGATTAATCAAGCCAATAAAACATAAAGTATTCAGCACAGAGGATTTCCCTTCCTGAACCACATGCACATTCAGATCATTTAATCACTGAAATCTCTAGATTGGCACTGCATAGAAAAAAATGTATGGAAATTATTTACAGTGTAGGCCCTACATGCATTTCATAATTTTCTTTTGTGTCATTTTGTAAATGGTATTTACTTTTGAAAAAAGGAATGAGTTATAGATTTAGGTATAGTGGCAAAAATAAATAAATTGAACAATTGTTATCAATACCCTATTCTGAATGGGGTGGGGTGGGGGATTGACCCCCTCCCTGTACGAAATTCACTCCTGACGCGCAACCGCTGCACATCGTGACGCGGCTTTTCGTGACTTCTTTTTTATTGGAGCGTCTCGCAACTTTTAAGACCATATTTGAAAAAAATGGGGTGGGGTGGGGGATTGACCCCCTCCCTGTACGAAATTCACTCCTGACGCGCAACCGCTGCACATCGTGACGCGGCTTTTCGTGACTTCTTTTTTATTGGAGCGTCTCGCAACTTTTAAGACCATATTTGAAAAAAATCGGACACTCCGTTCAGTATGAAATCGCATGTCAGACCAAAATCTGACCAAAAAGTTAGATTTCGCAAAGGTTTGTGTACAAAATACTGCTTTTCCTATACTGCTATACGCCTTCTGCTAGATCACATAGCTCTTGAAACTTATCAACAGACATATCTGAAGCAAAAATAAAATCATATAAATAGAGAAAAATAGAATACATAAAAAAATTACAAAAACAATAACAATACAAAAGACTTGATTTGTAATTTCAAAGTTTTTGAAATGATGTTGTTGATTATATACTTTGCATATTCAACTAAAGTTTGACCTTCATGCCATCCTTTTTTTTTAATAAAATGTGAATAAATTGGTAAATATTCATTAATTAGCATAAATGATTTACACAAAATTGAATGTTTTTTCCCAAAATAAATTATGCAGCCGCGCTCTTAACATGTTCCTTTATCGTCATGCAAAATTTCTCGTCGATACAGCCTTCCGCACGTTGCCGAGATTTTGATGTAGACGGCTGTTCGCCATCATGTTCTTCTTTCTCATTATGCTTGAAAAAGAAGTGATCTTTGATGTTTTAATTTTCTTATTATGAGCCATCCTAGAATCCGAAAATCGATTCACGCTGTGAATTATGTAAGGGACACAATTCATCAAAAATTCATGACAGAAACCCCAAATTACCCTTTTGAATTTTGAAAAGTTACATTTATGCCTCACTCGCGCATGACTTATATCAGTGGATTAATGTGATTTTCACACAGAAGTTAGTAAATAAGGTGAGAAACAATCCTGCCAAATTATTTTGCCCAAAACCTCTTTGATAAAAAGTTATGCTAGTGCTTAGTGAGGACAAACCACAAGATAACCACAAAATACTTGTAAGATTTTTTCTTTTTTACCGTCTGAATTGGCTTTCACCGTGTGAATGCGGCTAATACCAATACACACGATTACAATAATGATAATGATAATAATGCTAATTCT
>OZ022581.1:7155414-7256525 GCA_963669155.1 Arbacia lixula | reverse complement strand
TGTTTACACACAGCACGTGTTATATCGTCCACGGCCACCGCACCCAGACCAGCCGAATCCAAGATATGCAGGCAAAAGCACCCCGTCCGCTGCATTCACACCACGCCGTCAGATAAGGCCAACGGTGCGACGGACGCAGACGATCGAACGAGTCTCAGTACTGTTCAGCATGCTTGCGATCATTGCAGACGATATTTCATTGTGCTGGCGTCGATCGCTTTCTTGTCACCGGAGCAGCTTTCGTCCTCATATTTCGGAAGGATGCCCATCACTATGTCTAGGAGGAAGCAGAGCAACCCGAAGCCATTAAAGTGTATGTCCTTCCCTTTTTGTTCACTAACTTATCCTGCTGTTCGCTTTATAATTAATAGATTTTAAGAATTAATGTGATGTTGATTATGTTCGCCATGAAGCACGCATAGTAGCTGTCGTCCGATATTCTAAAGCGCCTAGCGCTCGGCCGAGCTTTCGCTACGTTGACGGCTACCGGACCCCGCGCTGCACTGGGGCTTTGTGAAGCTGAAGAGAAGAGGTATTACCATCGCCGCTATATTTTTGACCGCAGAGCTCTCAGTATGTGAACGTTTAGGGATATTTTCATCGGAAGGGACCCTCACGTTATCATTATTGGCAGAATTAATCGGTGATTTAGTTTTTACCATTCGGTATTGTGTGAGCTAGGAAGAGTCGGTGAATGAGAGAAACTTTAGTCTACACCTACTCCCGCAACTTACGGCTGTATGGCGATGGCGGTGTTGTTTATCGAATTTCAAAGTTATTTCGATTGATATTTTTCTAAATAAACAACAGATTTTTTTAGCGCTAATATCTCCATGAAGACAGCAGAAAACGTCATAGCATGTTTAGTTTATGTCATGGATTTTTCTACGAACATCTAATCCCAGAATTGCAGCACAGAACCGTTAATGTCATAGCTACAATGGCATGCCCCGGTCTAGTCTAGCAGCTGCAAGCATGATGAAGCATCCATTTACACCAGGCGTGCACCGAATCCGCCTTCCTCACAGAACGTGCAATCTTTCATCTCGAGCTTTCATTATCACCGGATACGTACACCGCGCTCCTTATCTACCCAAGTGATCAGATATAGCCTGCTGTGCCCTTATCTCTTCCCTTGCTCCAGCCTATATCATGAGAAAACATGCCATCCGATATTAACTACAATTTCAAGGATTTGAGAGAAGTAAAGCTGAAAGAAAAATTTGGGGTATATCTTTCATGCAGACACACCTGCCAAATATCAAATGTGAAATGTAGCACATTCTCCAAAATCTGATTATGTACATTTTATGGCTGAGCATTTTAAAGAGGTTGGATGGAGAGAGGGAGAGGAGAGAGTGAGAGAAAGAGAGAGAGGGAGAGATAGAGAAAGAGAGAAAGAGAGAGAGAGAGAGAGAGAGAGAGAGAGAGAGAGAGAGACAGGGAGAGATAGGTAAAGAGAGAGAGAGAGAAAGAGAGAGAGAGAAAGAGATGGGGGGGGGGGGAGGGGGCGATTGATGGATGGTGGTGGTAGTGGCGGTGGTGTGTGTGTGTATAGTGTGTGTGTTTGTGGGGGGGGGGGGGGGGGTAACCTAACAATGGTATTTCAGTACTTGGAATCCACTTTGCATACATTAGTTGTTGCTATTTCGGGCAAACCTCGGGCAAGCTTTCCAGTTGTCAAGGGCAACCTCTGTTAAACTGGCATGCATACAATTTGAATATGTTAGTAAACCGGTCTATTCTCCAGTGAACGTATCAATAAGAACCACCCCAAGGGAAACGAGAAAATCTTTATGAACAGATTGTCTTTTTAGATCCACTTTGCGTACATTAGTTGTTGCTATTTCGGGCAAACCTCGGGCAAGCTTTCCAGTTGTCAAGGGCAACCTCTGTTAAACTGGCATGCATACAATTTGAATATGTTAGTAAACCGGTCTATTCTCCAGTGAACGTATCAATAAGAACCACCCCAAGGGAAACGAGAAAATCTTTATGAACAGATTGTCTTTTTAGACTCGAACAGTTGTTCTTAAGGGAGCTGAGTCTGGTCGTCTAATACCCCATCTTAACAGACAGAGCGGGATGTTCTTCTGAGAATCTCTGGAGAATCTCTGGAGAAGAAACTCTGGGTAAAAATTCCTTGTTTGGCAATCAAAACACGGGGTAACGTTTGGGACACTGTCTTAACTGCCACTCCTCGAGGATCTAGTTTTACAATCTCAAATACTGAATAGCCTATACTTCTTCGCATGATTTCTAACATTTATATTACAACATTGAGTTTCAATGGATATGCGCAGGCATGCTGTTCTTCGTCATGCAAAATCTGCAGCGGAGAAAGAATGCAAATTTGTTCCAGATCGTTTATATTCTCCATTAATAATTATTTGATTGCTTATGGTAGAATTTTGATATTTTTTATGCAACAGTAATAAAAAAAATTGTAATTTTAATTTGAAAATGCAATTCTTAAAATCTACAACATTGTCAGTAAACAACATGAGTCATGATGCAGATGGGAGACCGCTGCTCGTGGTTCGATGCTGTCATTGCATCTGCCCCACTGCGCATGACTGTTCTCTGGCGAATTACACTGTGAGCGCCTTAACAGAAAGCGTACCCGGGTGTTCTCCGGAGGTTAATCCTGGTCTTACCTTGGTCCTGACTAGGGTAATAATTCTCCAGAATTCTCTGGAAGTTCTCTGGAGGATGTCCTGTGTCGAGCGTCTTAATAGACTGTGAGTAAAATTGTTCGCTGGAGGTTCTGCGGAGGCTACCTCATAATTTCACCTCTGCTAAGATGGGGTATAAGTTACAGACAGGCATTCTTTATAGAGAGTGGAGTCAGCAGCTTCTCATTGAATAATGATGTGCGATCTGTCCTGCAGCAAACTAAAAGCTTAACAAAAGTAAGTGCACCAAATCTCAGCTGAATTATCAATAGCAGTGCAAAGCCAATGTATTAAACTTGGCCGAGATATGCAGGATATATCATCAGCTATTGATGAATATTTCACATTCTACTGAAAAATAAAGGTGCAAATAGAGTGCTCTTACTTATACCAAGGATATTTGAATTACATGGAGTACCATCAGCAGTTTCATTAATGCAGATTTATTGTACTCCTCTTCTAGTCACAAAAGAATGTGCTTTACTGAGTGGCGGATTCAAACCTTGTTCAAAGGGATGGATGTCTTTTTCTTTAAACATCCTTGGTTATACAAAAGGTGTAGGTGTAGGTGTGATACCAGTGCTACTTTTGATGTTTCCATGCTCGCAGGGTATCCACACACTCCACATCCTAAAACCTAATTAAAGTTATTATTGTGGCAACAATGGTGTTCACTCAATCCCTTTTTACATTCTTTAGTTCACAAATTTTATAGGTTCTTAAAGAGTTCCTCGACACCTATCTATCTATCTATCTATCTATCTATCTATCTATCTAGCCTATTTCTCTCCACTGCTGAAGGAAGGCCTTCTCCTTTTTCCATTTTGATCTATCTGTGACCGTTCGTTTCCATGTCACACTACCATATTCTCTTATATCATCCATCCACCTCCTACTTTGCCTGCCTCTTCCTCTAGTGTTAGCTCTGGGGGTCCAGACAGGTAATTTATGTGCCCATCTATCATCTTTCCTCCTAGCCAGATGACCAGCCCACCTCCATTTCTTCAATTTAATTTCCTGTACTATGTCCTGTACTTTGGTTTTCCTTCTCAAATGCTGGTTTCTAACTTTGTCCCTCTTTGTAACACCAATCATAATTCTTTCCATAGCCCTTTGCGGCTTTTGGTTACTCTTAGTTTTCTCTCCAGCCTCTTAGTTGTGGTCCATGTTTCTGCTCCATGAGAGAGCACAGGTATGATGCAAGTCTGTTTCTCGAGAGAAAGAGGGAGCTTCTCATCACAAAAGATAAAGTTGAGCTTGCCAAATTTTGCCCAATCCAACTGGATCCTTCTATTCACTTCCCCAGTTCATTTTCTGTGGAGATCTTTTTGTCCGAGTATATGTAGTTGTCTACCTTTTCTATGGTCTTCCCCGAACTGTGATAGTATGTTCTTTGAATCTGCTGCTCAGCATTACCTTTGTCTTTGTGGTATTCATTTTAAGTCCAGCTTTTCTGCTTTCTTCACTTAGTTCTCGGATCATTTTCTCCAGTTCATGAGGTGTATGGCTAAGTACAGTAGTAAGTACATGACTTGTACAGTATTGACACCTATACTATTTTATTGTATTAATGTACATGGACATGTAAGGATGTCTGAGTTGTATACAGTAAATAGGAAACAATTTAGGATTTAAAATTTGATGAGCAATTACAATCAATATGTGATATAAGAGAAATAAGTATGTGGACCAATTACCAATGACTGCTGATTTGCTTTACATCTCTGACTTTGTGGAGCAATCTGAGGAAAATGTGGAGCAAATTGCAATGCTACACCAGGGAAAGTAATTTCCTGGTAAAGGTTATTAAAAAAAAAGAGGTGAGGATAAAAGCCCCTGTAATCATGACAGATCCCTTCAGCCATGTCCACGGTCCCATTTTTGTTTGATTTCAGAATTATATAGTTTAATCATCCATAAATTATACAGATATTGAAATCAAATGATACCGGGACCTTTGATTACAGCAGAATGGTTATGCTATGACTGTGGGTCCTGTAATCTATATCACTCTTAAGGTAAAGTATAAGATCAAACTTTATGGTCTGTTTAATTTCATATCTGATTACTTAAATTATGTGTCCAGTACAAGAATAGAGAAACATACACCCTGTATTCCAATATCAGTATTAGACAACCCTTTTTGTGCTAGAATCAAATTGAGTAGATGTAGCTTGGCATACTTGCATGGATCACTTACGCACACACACACACACACAATGGTTTACTGCCCTTAGTCTAATTCTGGATTTATTGAATAGCACAACCTTCGAAGGACTCTTTTAATCCTTAACTTTATCCCCAATTATGGCCCTTATCTCTAACTTTAAACCCTTAATCTGAGCTGTAGAGAAAATGAGAATCAGGTGAACTCGGAGTAAAGTAGACTAAACATCAATTAAACTAATTGTTATATACTGTATTTTTCTCACTTGGTGGATATGAAGTGTGGCATTTATGTTGATTAAAAAATGTGCACAATCAGTGGAGATATTGATCAGTTTAATACAATGAACCATGAAAATATATTGAAGTGTGACATAGTATAGTGTTATGTATGTACCAGTATTATGAGAATTTACCAAATTGCAATTAGCTGGAAAACTGTTCATTTTTGATAAGCTAAATTCAGTATGGACAAACATGTGCACACATTTACTGAGAGAATAGTGAGCTATTAACCAGAACAAATGTTCAATAACAAAAAGATGAAATATGATAAATTTTTGTATAAAGAAAATAACTAAAGAGAATAATGAAGGTACAACAAATACACACTTGTCCTTCACAGTCCTCGAAATAATGTAATTTAAGATGTGTTCCTTGTCCAGGTTGGGCCATTGATTTATAACCCTTTTCTCTAATGTATGCCTTTGCTGCTCTGCTTGCATAAAGGTAAGTGGACAATAACTGTAGAGCAAATTTTCTCCAATGGGGCATTCTTATTTAGCATATTCCCATTTCATCAAGAGCATGCATTAATATAGGGTTAGGATGAACACAGAGGTACAATAGATTGATGGGGCCACTGCTTTTGTTCAGTATTTACTCCAAAAGGATAGATTTAAGACTGTTTCAAGGTAGTTGATAATAAATCTTCTATATGAAATCGGAGTAAACAATTAACAAACACCCTTTTACATGGAGGCATAATCGTGGTACATTGTGGTCCTATTTCTAAGTGGAAAATGTAGAAAGGAAGTTAAGTTATTAGATAAAGAACAGGAAAACAATAGTATTAAAAAACAAGTACCAGTACATGCATGTCAATGAAGGGGAAGAAGAGAGCTAGCTGGCTGGCTAACAAATTGTAAGAAACAACATCAAGCTGGAAGCAAATAAGGATACAAGGGAAAGAAGCAGGAAGACAATATGGGTAGTAGGGCGAGGAGAAGGTGTTCAGAGGAGGGGGAAGAGAGAATGGTGAATCACAAGGAAAAAAAACTGAACAAAGTGAGAGAAAGAAGACGACTTCTTCAGTGGGCAAGATGGAGGAAAGAACTCAGAAAACAAGATAAACTGCATGGGCAGCCATAAAGCAATAAATTTCCAAAGGGGAATCAAGATATGGGAGATTACAAAGTAAGGCATTTTAGAAGGGGTAAAAAGAGGCAGGCTCCCTTATCTCAGCCCTATCAGCTAAGTAAGGGACTTTGCACAGCCAGGCGAGATTGCTTATCAGCTGCCCAGCTCTGCCTGTAGATGGGTACAGGCGATAAGCCTGATATGAATGGCATCTTATCAGCCAACAGGCACTGATGCACAGGGATGATAACAAGTTGGTTATTGCTCTAATGGGCTCCACGCTCTGCACTTGTAGCTGAAGCAACAATCGACTACATGTCATGTTTGTAGCTCACTCACTCGCAAGCTACCCAGCCCAGTCAACACTTTGAACTAATGTAGTCTGCATGCATGGGTCTTTTGTTGTATTTTTTTGCTTTTATAATGTCAGGGAGTGTCATAACCCCCTTCACTGCATTATGTTCCTCTTCATGTACATGTAAGTAGACAATAAGACATTGTCTGTCTGCTTCCATGGTTTCAGGTTTTGACAAAGACTCGTTCAGCTTCGAGAACGATGTAGAGCTTGGAGAGCTTGGAGAACCATGGGAAACATGAGTGTTTCCACACCCATGTGTTGACACACACAGTGACAAAAGTGTTACGGGGAGATAATGTCGATTTAGCCCTACAATGCATGCAAAAAAGCCCCTGCTAATAACAAAAGAGCCCCTTTGAAAATGTATAGGCTATAATATATTACAAGGTGTTTGTTTCATGATATCAGTCTTGAAAAGAAGCTATTGCAAATATTTTTTTCTTCTGGTTACACATACACCCCCCCCCCACACACACACACACACTTGCATACACACAAGTCTACACACACCCAACATATAAACAAACACAGTTTAGAGGCATTTGATTTAAGATCCATGATCACATATAACGAACGATAAGATAATTAATGTCAGAAACTACTTCCCATCGCCACATATCTGTAATGAATATCGCTTAATTGGAACCTCATCAAATATGACTATGCAATGCGATACTTTTCAGTGTTTCTTTCTTAATATAGATTTTTCAGTATGCGTTTTTTTTTAGGGAAATGAGAGACAAACATCCTCTTCCTCTCTGCTTTCAAAGACAATGTATATTATATCCCTTATAAAAATAATCCTGACCTTTGATTGGTTAAGGAGTATCGCACGTGACCAAAGATAGTCCTCTCTCTGGAAAAAGTACTATATTTCCTCCGAACCCTCAGACGTCACATTTTCGGAGGGCCAAAAAGTAAATGTCCACTGACTCCACTTGTCCCTGTTGTATTAAGCGCAACACCTACAATCTACACAAAAAAGTTTTTTCAGCAGTTTTTTGTGCTGTAGTGGGCAGCAGGAGAGGAAAAAAAAACAAGTCGCTTCTCTGTCTTTACAGCTAACGTTGGAGAGATCTTTGAAAGTGTGATATTTTTCCTCCTGCCTGGGCCCATCATTAAGTCTTGATGAGGGTTATAAAAATGAGGGTTATAAAACAAATTGCCTCCAGCTCAAGACACCAGTGAAATCTATACGCATTCGGTGCCTTTGATTGTCATATTCTCTTTGAGGCTTCGCCCCTCAAAAAATAGTACAATCAAAGTCACCTCATCCTGATAGATTTCACTGGCTTCTTTCAAGGCTGGATATATTTGTAAACTATCATGAACTGGAGTGTTAAGATATTAGTAGAATACTGTTTACTCAGTCAACGCGATTCAGAACTGATAAACACTTATCAACCAACTCATTTACACTCTGATGTAAAGCTTGGTTTTCTTATACTTTCTGAGTGATTTGAAAGAAGGAAACAAAAGGTCTTACCTAGTTCATATATATATTCCAAATGGAACAATGAAAAGGCTTTGCTTGACAACATTGTATGCTTGATTACCTTGACGACAGGTTTTGTAACTGTCATCATATTTTCTACCATTGGAGAATCAAGTGTGTTTGGAATTTTCTGTTCTTCAGTCACTTATTTCTTACCAACTTTTAGGTTGATAAAATTGCTAATATTGTCAATATGAGCACTGTTGCCAATTATTTCAGCTATGAAATACAGATCTATTGATAGATCTAGTTCTTAATAATTCCATTTCAGAATAGCATACCCCTGAGGAGGACAATATGAAAAGATGATGAAATATTTAATTTTGTGCATGTATGGGGAATTTGGAGTTTGAAATAATGTGTTCCTTGACCCCCAGCATTCTTGTGAGAAGAGTAAAGCCACATTATAGATTGTATCACCTGTGTGCAGATGGTATACATTTCCTCATTTCCTTAAAAAAGGGCATAAGGTCACAATACATTCTTTGAATACCTATCCTGTGAAAATTAAATAAGGATTTCAGTGAGAGTTTTGTAAAAATAGTTGTTTGAAGGTAAGGGGATAGTACTATGATTAAAGTGACGTCAGAGAAGTCAAGATGCCATAAATGCCAATGGCGTGAATAAAATATTTTATTCACGCCGTTCAAACAATACGTTACCGACGAGAACTCCAAAGCTTGTCTGAGTAGCAACAACTAATAGATTCAAGGTGCATTCCATCCATTGAATCTGAATGACAAGATATAGGTGAATGCAATAACCTTTTACTACGCAGTTAGGGGGAAAGTTGTGTATACATTACACATGCGTTAAATTTATACATGAGTTTTTTTCAAATTTTCGTCAAAATGAGACTTTATTGTGGTAAACAAATGTGAAATTCGTTTTTAGTGGATAATGTTACATAGATTAGTGGGAACTTATTTTTCTAATTTAGTAACCCTTTAATCAAACAAGAATGGAAACCACTGTCATGGCAGAACAGCACTCCATTGTTACAGGCGCTGGTAACTGAGCTCTTGTGGCGCGATATCCTTTATAGAGGGCGCTGGAATTGGTGACGTTTGGTGGCGACTTATCAGCCCCACCCCAGTGCTGGCACTGATTAACCCTAAAGATCTGCAAAACTTTGATCTCGCGTGCATGCGCTAATAGCAGCAGTCTTTGACCGTGTTTATCATCTTTCCAGAATTTGAAATGCCTTTCAATACCCACTATCAAAAGGCATTTCCAAAGGCCTTTACGAACGTTTTTCAAATAACGTTGTGTTTATCTACATATATCACCCCGTCGAAAACTGGCCTTGTCACTGCGCAGCTGTACTGCACCGTTTGACCGAGGAAGGAGGTCAAATGTGGTGCGAAGTAGAGTGTCGTTTCAAAACAGCTTTGCGTTTTTCTTGCTTTTAGAAACGCGTTTCTGGCTCTAATGCGTTCCGGATTGCACAAATTTGTGCGTTTCAAAAAGGCTTTCCGAACCCCAGAATCAAAACACCTTTGCATTTATCATCTCCCTGAAAGGCGTTTGGAAACCTTGAAAGGTGTTTGGAAACCTTGATTCTACCCAAGAAAAGAGATGATAAATGCAACCTTTGAAACGCTGTGGTGCTTGTACACAAAATGAGTGGTGTGCGCACAGGTGTGTGTGGGCATTCCAGCATTGCAGCTACATGTAGCTAGTTCAATGGCACAGCGCACCCCATCCGATCGAACCTTCGTGTTGCTTTGGTCAACTTCGTGGACTGGCATGTAACACGTGCGAGCGATGTGTACAGGTCAACTGGCCTTTCGCAAAGCACATACGAACCTCTTCTCCCCATTGACACCAATGAACCAGGGGCTTTAAAAATTCCTGAAGTCTTTATCATCACTACCCAATACTTTTTTTAAAGTAAAATTAAGTAGCCAGACCATACACATCATGTACTAGAGTGTGTAAGGTCTGCAACAGAAATCATTGAACAGTCAAGGAAATGTATGTTATCTCTCCTAGAATTGGTTCAAGTTGACCAGGGAAGTTTATGCCACAGTAATTGTCATTTAATATAAAATCCCAGTGTACAAAAGGGTACTAGTCAACTGTGTGTTGCAATTGCGCTCTTCGAATAGAAGATTGTGACATATTTGTTTTTCTCAATGTGATTTAATGAAGATATGTTTCTCCTTTTATTTAGATCAGCATTGTACAAAAGCATTTTTAAACAGCAATACTAAAAGAAAATATGTTCATAGCTCAATTATTGATCACATATCACCAGTCTGAGTCAACATCTATAAACCCTTTAAGGCGAGATAAAGCCCCATAGATAGGGCTGCACGAGTATCTTCATTCAAACTGATAATGGCCAAAAACTTTGATGCATGAAGTCTGCCAAAGAGATAAAAAGCCCAGATAACTTCTTGAATCATGCTTTGGAGTGTGATTATAGTGCAGAGTTGGTGATAAGCGCAGGCTGATAAAAGCATCCAAAGAAACAAATAAGGAGGAAAAAAATGAGAAAGAAAGGAAGAGACAGAGTGGGGAGAGATCAAAAGAGAAAGAAAAGAAACACAGAGAGAGAGAGAATGAGAGAAGATAACAGATAGCTGGAAAATAAAGAGAGGAAGAAAAAGAGTGGCAGAGAAGTTGGAAAGACAGAAGAGAAAGAAAGAAAGAGATGTCAGCCAAGTGAGACTTAGAAGAGAGAACATGAGATAGAGAGAGAGAGAGAAAAAAAGATGACTAACAAGAAGAGAGAAAATGAGAGCAACAGAAAGAGAAGAGGAAGGCAGACAGATAGAAAAGAGGGGAGGAAGGGGGGGGGGTGAGAGGAAGCACTCATTAGATTGGACTCTTCTAAAAGACTCGAAGACAGAAGAGGGATGTACATGCATGTAGATCATAACAAGAGGAAGTTCTTGCTCCTCTCGAAGGAGCAATTCTTGTACTGGTAATCACACTTAAGAAACTTCTGGAGCCATATTCATGAAACCTTACTACCCTAGTTGGTTTCTAAAACTACATGAAGCTGGATGTGTTCTAGCAACTAAGCTAGGCTTAGTAAGATTTCATGAATATGGCCCCTGGTTTCTTACTTGTTGGCTCCTAAATCATACACTCTAGCTCCCAAAGAAATAAGACACGTGCATCATACTTTGATAAAGATTTAAAAAAGCCAAATGTAAGCTGGCAAATGATTTGAATCACAGTACACTAGAGCAGCAGTGTGGTCAAAGTTTACTTGAGTAGTTTTGACCACTAATGCCCATTGTCTGCAATACCGGTTATCAATTTGATGGTACTACTAGAGTCACACTTCCTGACGTCCGACTATGTGGGATAAATGAAGTTGCCTTTGAAGTCCATAAAGATTTAACTATTTCATGTCTTTCTTAGAATTTGTCACACTTAACTTGAACATTTTGCAATCCTGCCTGCTTGTAAATAAACTTACTTCAGGATTTTCAGCCCCATTCAATTTATTTGGAGTTCATACTCCCTTATGAAAACTTTTGCTCCTATTTGACTGGGGACTTTTGTCAGCTTCTGAATCATAGATTTGTGATTCATTTCATTAAAAAGATGTTCACATTGCTGCATGAAGCATACTTTATCCAGTGAGTGTGAACTCGACCTCAGGATACAAAGGCCTGCAGACCCAGCGACTGGGGAGTAATTTCATGTACCAGAAGCAATTATTTAGCAGAATTTTTCCTCTCTGGATTTGTGGAGGAAAGCGTGGGCCGGAGGTGGTGCGCAAGCAGGACTCGTAGCCCCATTTGGAACCTTGCCCTAACACCTTGGGCAAAGTCACACATGCAGAAATCAGAAACATCTCCAAATTTGTCAACTCTCTTGCTCCCAAATTTGAGCTGAGAGGTGATTAGCACTGATCTTGTTCTTGGGCATGTGTAGGAGTGCTCGCACACCCCTGTGCAGTGTTTAACCCCCAGCGTCCCGGCAACACCACATTCCGAAGTCATGTGTGCGTATTTCCTCCCTTTCTACCAGAATCTGCAGGAGTCAGCGGCAAACAAAGTTGTTAGTTTTAATGGGAAGTGATCAAGGGAAGTTAATAATAGTTCACTGGGGATATGGGCCTGCGATTGTCACATGCCCTCCTGTATGATGGAATTAAGATGGGTTGTTTTCCACGCCAGTCGCAAACCCGACAAGGGGGGTCCACGTGCACTCTTGGCATATCCAAGAATATTATGCTGAGGGTTTCTCAGAGTAGTCGGGGAGTCTCACAGCTGTCCCGCCCCGTCAGGTCTTAACTGCGCAGCCGATCTCTTCTGATTCATCCTGCGTTTGATAATCACACAGTTTATCTTGGAGGCGTAGGAGTTATCTTGGGCAACATGCACCGAGCAAATCAGTGATAAAGCCCTAATGAGGAAATTTGCATGATTCTAATTAGAGAAAATATTAATGATTTTTTCCTCTCCATATAGCAGATCAACAATGCATTAGGGTATAGAGGCAGCACTAGTGAGGCATGTAGTGTATCACTAATTTGTGTCATTGATAATTATTAATACTTGAAATTCAATCACTATGTAACACCCATTTTTACCCATATTATCTATAACCTTTGAACCTGGAATGCTTGCAAGCTTGTGATAGCTTTCATAGAAAAAAATCTCGATCTCTTTTGATATGACATAACAATACATTAGTTGCTTTGCGATACTTTATGAGCTGTTGGTACTTGTAATGTATACTACAGCTCAAAGGAATTTGCATAGGGAAAGGGCAGAAAGTGAAGGAGCCGCAATTTTAAATCCCGGTACATTTTGTCCAGTTCAGCATGAAACGTGATACTTTTTAGGCTAAAGCATTGTGTTTCATGCTGAACTGGACAAAATATACCGCGGTTTAAACCTGTGACTCCTTCCTTTCTTCCCTGTCCCTTTCTCTATGCCAATTCCTTTGAGCTGAAGTTTCCTATAGAACATCAGGTGTCTAGTGCAGAAAGGGTTCAATAATTTTTGCTGCTTGACTCATCATGATTCATAACTCTTCTCTTTCTTGCCCAATGATGTGATAGTAATATGTTTCTCATTGAGAGATTTTCTTATAGGTATGGAGTAAATGGAGGAGTCCCCGTAATAAAAAACAAATTTGGTTATAAAGCTTGTCTCAGTAAGAATTCTTCTTCATTGTTCTGTCAGTTCTGATGCAGTAAGGTCAGACTGCCAAGTGGAAAATGTCTTTGGAGAGGAAATGTCATTCACGGAATTGAAACTTTATCATTTCCAAAACCAGGAGACCTCTTTCTACTCATGCCAGTGTAAAAAGCATAATTTAGTACTGTCATGCAGTTTATTTGTTTTCTCCTTAGAGGATTGTGTTGCCAGGGCTTCTACGTGATTATGATATGGTTATACAGATCAAACAGATGGAAATGGATGCCTTTGTTCTCTATTGCCTGCAGAGCCTCACATTTGAACGTCACAGAAAATATTAATTATTCCAATTTGTCTTGCGAAACAAGTATATCATTATGTTATTCTTTGTTTCTGAAGGGCTGTTTACTGCTTTTTCTGGTGCAAAAGCTCGCAAAAACATGCACGTAGGCTTGGAAACTTTGCAAATTGCTTGCAGGAAGCATTTTTAGTTCAGCAGAAATTTCATAATTTCTTGTGAATGCTTCCCGCACCCAGGGCTTTTTTTGTAATGTTCTCAAACATGTCTTAAAAGCTCTGTTATATGCGCAGGACCTGCACAGGACCTGAGCAATATTAGCAAAGTCTTCACAAATCCTCAACCAGTTTATGGAATTTTGCCAAATGTCTCGCACAAGCAGCAAAGTTTGCCCGTTTGTTTCCCGACTTTTCTTCAAATGTTTTGCGTACGTCTTAAATGCACGAGAATGATTTGGGAAGTCATTGTCAAGAGAATTCTCTGAATTCATTTTTTTTTACATTCGCAAATCATTCGCTTTCCAAATTACCGTTCGTGCTACAACTTAGCCTAAATTCTAGGCTGGGAGTGCATAAACATGTATCGAGTTTGGGAATAAAGACTAAGCCCCCCTTCCCTTCCTGCTCTCTCTCCTCAGGCAAGGGACAGGGCTTAGTCTGTATTGTCAGACCATGGTCAGACTAAGATGTTTACAGACACAGCTATTTTAATGCACTCCACATCATAGAAACTATTCTTATGCAAATACATGTAGTTAAATGTTATTTGTAGAAAAGGGGTGTCAAACAATCTGATGGACTCTTGATTAAATATATAATATTTCGGAGTGAGACAAGCTCATGACAAATTGTCTCTCCCTGCGTAAAGTGGTCAGGATCAGGTTGTATTTCAACTTGGCAATGCGCTCATGGAGGTGGGAAGTGTGTGGGGGCTAACGCAGCACTGCAGCCAGGGGAAGGTGTCGCGGATATTTGTCCAAATATCTCTGACAAATATCTATTTCCTCTCCCCTCCACTGCACCATGCATTGCTAGGAGAAGAAGAAGGGGGGTAAGACGTGTTGCATAGTGGAAATGAATGGGAGGATCACTTATCCGCCTCATAGGTCTATCTCCAGATACTGCGATCATGTGGGAGAGCATGAGGGTTGGATTTGAACTTGCGCGTACATGTGTACGTGGGTAGGAAGTATGCTCAAGTAGTCAAGTACAAAGTATTCATCAGAAGTTGCTAATGCTATTACTAAAACTGCTACTGCAGCAGTTGCTTATGTTAATCTTACAGTGGTCATGAAACTAACATCCAGATCTTTGTTTTGCATTGGTCTGTTTTAAAGGGCATATACTGTACTGGGAAGGCCAAAAAGCCTTAAAAATGTAATTGTTAGCAATCTTCTTGCCAAAGGTCTTAAATTCATGTATTGTCCATTTTAGAAGCTTGCTGAAAGTTATTTGCCCTCAAATGATCCACATATGGAGTAATTTATGATTAATGATTAAATCCTCAAAATGTTCGGCCGAACTTTTTGAGGATTTCTGATTTGATCACTCATTACTCCAAAAGTAGATCATTTAAGGGCAAATAACAGCTCTGATTATGGATCCCATAATATTTACCACTAGAGCTATTTACTTTTAACTCTAAACCTGCCGCTGTTGCATTTTTGCGACTAAGGGGTAACGTGCCGCAGTCGCGAATTTGAGACCAAACTGTAATAGGGAAAACTGTAATAGAGAAAACCTCCGGCACAGGGGGGTTTTTACCCCCAGCAAGTTAAGAGTTAATAGTTTTGGTTTTATGTTATCCAGATTTTATCATGTGATAAATAATTCATATGTTTTACTGTTGTAACCTGTGATAAATTACAAGGAGGTAAATATTCACAGCATTTTACTGGTAAGCCGTCTATTTTACTTTTGGCTTGGTAAGAAGACTACTAGTAACGGGGGTCTCTCTGTATGTTTTCAGAAGTCATTGATTACGCACCTCACCCACTGAGTGTCATCATTAAAGTAAATATCCACCTTGGAGTGAAAAGAGATAATCGATAAGGGTATGAATACGCCATCTCAGAGATTACATGACATACTCAAAAGCCCAATACTCTTTATCAGCACTGAGATAAACGACTGGGTCAAAGTGTAGAATTTAGATGGATCAATAGATGTATATTATCCTGATAATTCACCAGAATGGGTAAACAGATAAGAAAATGGGAATAGATGTTTCATGAGCTGCCTATTGGTGAATAGATAGATCTGAATCCAAGATATCAGCGATTAAACTGGTTGATGATAAAGCATTTTTCAATTATTTGCGAAGAACTGTTAACATCCTGTTTAGCGCTCATCATTGGTGCAAGATTATAATTTAATGATTAATATGGGAAGTGATATATCATATGGTGTTATGTTTTTACACATATTGAATGATGGTAGGGGGGGGGGGGGGGCAGAGCAAAGGGGAGGGGAAGTGGCGAGAGGGTTACCTCCACCAATATGCACATGGGAATTCACACCTCAAAATCCTTTTCACTCCAAAGTGACATTATGTAATTCTGCCCCTGTTAGGTCTGTCTTATGTCATATTATGTTCCTTATTGTCTGTTGTGTTTTGTGATAAGCAAGAGAATCACTTACAAATTATAGGAAACATTCAGGATTATGCATTGAGAATAAAGTAATACTTGACAAGCCATTTTGATGGTTTAACTCTCCACATAAAGCCAAACATGAGGTAATGAAATAAATACTCTGAACCATATTTTGTTTTTTTACATGGGCGGGCATTCATGTAGTCTCTGGGGCTCTTATTTGACATTTTGGGGGCTAAGTAGACCCTGTCTACTTTCCCACTTTTCTGTGATTTTGCCCCCTGTCAAATCACGTTTCCAGGTCTGCCATACCCATAAAGGAATCAGGAAACGTTTTGGAAATGTATGCACTGTAGTGACTGTACAGAGAAGTGGGACATTGAAAAGAAGTAATTCTTACAAATTGTGATCAAATGTTGCCCTGAAATCTGTCCCCGAAGGCACAGACGTGTATCTCAAACTAGGCTGACGATTATAACACACATGAGGGAAGGGAGGAGGAGAGAAGAAGAGACTTAAAGTTCAAGCAAAGGCTTGGGAGGTTCAGCTTCGGTGGTAATAATAAAGACAGACAGGTTCCCATAACTAACTGATCCTATCTTTCTAATGGAAGCGGTATCTGGGCAAGTGTTTACCCATTATGATTGGAGTCTGATCACAGATAGGCAACGGGCTGTTCAGCTGGGCCTCCCACGGAAAGAAAGAAAGACTCACTCTTTTTTTTATGAAATGATGAAGTCAGCTTTCTCGTGATTTGAAATGCTGTTTCTGTTGTGCAGGTGGAGAGAACGAACTGAAAAACGGTTTACAAAACAAGTTTTCACAATGCACAACTATGTGGTACGCATCCAAAGAACATGTTAACAACAAACATTTTCTGTGTCTGGGTGCAATGAATATGATTAGTCAAGTGATATCGAGCTATAAACTCTCCTTGGGTAGAATAGAGAGGTGCATGTTTGTGAGATGGGAATGGGAGGTCTTCTACTGTGTAAACCCTTTCCTACAGAAGAAAATAAACTAAGAGATGCAAACAAATATGTAAGACTTTGTAAGTAAAATGAAAGAGCATTTTGAACTCATGAAAACATTACATTTGGAGGCCAGGATGTGATCTTAAGATGATTATTCAAATTGGGGGGAGGGTGGGGATGGCCCTCTTACCACAATCTTCAGTGCAACCCTTAGTTTTTCTCAAACAACATCTTATGCTAGTGGTATTCATGCTTAAAGGTAGTGTGGGTCGCTGCGAAAGTTATGAAACTCGACATGAATCAGCAATTTTATTCTTTTGAACTGCAAAAGAGCTACACCACATTTGAACTGACCCATGATGGTGTTAGTTTGATTTCTGGTTTATTCAGAGGGGCAATGGTTGGATTCTTCAGTATGATTTAGGCCAGCGTTCATCCCTAACTTGAAATTGTTGTGTATTTATGCTTCTTCTGTCTTTTTGTGAACACATTCTTTGAAGCGAAAGCTGTTCGAAATCAGAACCAACGCCGGAAAAAAGTGTGAATTTTTGTTTATGATTCCCACCTAAAATGGTATGCTATTAATGCCATGACGTTGTCTGTGAAAAGCCAGTGAACCCCAGAGCAGCATCTAGACGAGAAGAAGAAGAAGGGAGAGAAATCAAAGAAAGAAATAGCTGAAAGGCTGAAGCTTCTTAATATCTGTCGGGGAATAAATCACCATGCCTGTGAAAGTATGCTATCGATCTCCTGCAGACCAGCCTTATCGCTGATAACCTTAGCAAGATACAGAAAGGGGCGACTGTGACAGAGGGCTAGCTTGGAAGAACAGACTCTGTTCCTGCAGAGAGATGCATGTGTGGAAGGAGACCTAATAATGTTTTATCGGGGGATGAGGGTGAGAGAGAAAGAGAGGGAGATAGAGAGAGAGAGAGAGAGAGAGAGAGAGAGAGAGAGGGGGGGGGGAGAGAGGGGGGGGGGGGGGGGGAGAGAGGGGGGGGGGGGGGGGAGAGAGAGAGAGAGAGAGAGGAGAGAGAGAGGGAGGGAGGAGAGAGAGAGAAATATATATATATATATATATATATATAGAGAGAGAGAGAGAGAGAGAGGTAGATAGATAGAGAAGGAGAGATAGAGAGAGAGAAAAAACAGGAGCGAGAAGCAGGAACTCTACCCAAACCCAAACCCTAACCCTACTGCAGCTCACTTAATTTCCTATCGTAATACTAAACATTTATATGATACAATCCAAAGAACCAAAACTTATGTTTTAAATTACCCTATGATTATACAAGTAGCTCTTTGGTGGCATTGAGTAAATAGTTCCTGGCAATAAGCATGAAATAGATACATTTGTGAAATAGATTATTATGATATCACACAGTGTAGTATTGATTGTAAATCAGAAGCAAGCAAAGGAGAGATAATTTGGGATGGAGGAGAGAGGAAACAAATAATGATAAAAGGAAAGAGTTCAAGACAAGGAGGAAGGGGAAGGAAGAGAAGGTGGAATAGGGAGGAAAATAAAACTCATCCCTCAGACAAATGGCATAAAGTCAAATGTCTGAATGCTGCTAGACTACAGTGATATTTGAACTGTAAACACTTTTATCAGCCAGTGATCCCATTTAGATAAACCTGCCATAAAATGTATTTCTCTTGACTCTGACTGAGAGATTATTTTTTTTTCTTGCTTCAAATTTGAAGGATACAGTTTGATGCTATGCGTAGTCTAGTGCAGCTCTGTCCCACATCCGTATTTGATGAAGAGATGCACCCCATGCTCAAAACTTAAATACAAGTCATTTAGATGCATCTGAGATGAAATCGGTATTAAGATTCGTCAGTATGGTTAAGGAGTCAACACACTCTTGCCAAAATTACAGTTTTGCAAATTTTGTGCAACTTTTACAAAGTGTTTTTGGAATAAAAGCTATGACATTGAATCCCCGTAATAACCTTGTTTGCAAATTCAACATAAAGACAAGGAAGTTCCTGTTATTTCTATATTTTCAATCAGTTAGTTTATGATGGTCTTGCAGTTGAATACATGGCAAACTTAACAGACTACAAAAGCAACAGTCGATGTTGTTGTGACATACATGTACATTGCATGATGTTACTGATCAATGATTCCTTTAAAAAAAAATGTTATCCATCAAGGAGTTGGATCATGGAAAAGATATATACAAGATTTGAGAGATTAATTCTTGACAATGAAATGAAAAGAAAAAAAGTTAATACAACTCTGGTCTTACTTCACTCCTGAAAATGTTAAGATGTTTTTTCAAAGCATCTTTTGAAGCAACTTGTACAAATAAATTTGTTTCCATCACAAAAAAAAACCATATGGATTGAAAGGTAAATCATATAAATTTAAAAATGTGTCAACATGCATTAACTTGATACAATGAAGGCAATGAGGCACGTGTACAGTATAAGTATTTACCATGGGAGTAATGTACACTCCAGCTCAAAGGAATTGGCATAGGGAAAGTCAAAGGGAAGGAAGGGAAGCAGTCGCAGTTTTTAACCGTGGTATATTTTGTCCAGTTCAGCATGAAACACAATGCCTTTTAGGCTAAAGCATCATGTTTCATGCTGAACTGGACAAAATGTAACACAGTTTAAAACTGTGGCTCCTTTCCTTTCTTTCCATTCCCTTTCCTTATGCCAATTCCTTTGAGCTGTAGTGTACATCGTCACCTTGTACACATATCAACGCACTTGTATGTTCTTGTGAAACTGAAGACACCACAGCATATACATTTACCGTACAGACCAACAGTTTGGGGCCACCCATAGAATTAATAGAAAATCATACAAAACATTGCATTCTGCATTCTGGCCCCAAACTTTTGGCCTGTACTGTATGTGTGCAACACTAATTATAATGTTAGCCCTCCTCATTAATTGCTTGCCTGCTGATTAGCAATATCCTGTACGTACAAGTAAGGCACTGCTGATAACAATCAGCTTGAAGTATAATTTCATAAAATCCCAATCAGCACTCTCCCCACATTAGACCACTAACCTGTGGAGTCAATTAAATGAGCTGTGATAGGTGGGGAAGAGAGAGAGAGAGAGAGAGAGAGAGAGAGAGAGAGAGAGAGAGAGAGAGAGAGAGAGGGGGGGGGGGGAAAGAGAGAGAGAGAGAGGGGGGGGGGAGAGAATGAGAGAAATAAAGAGGGAGAGAGAGGGGGGGGGGCAAAGAGAGAGATAGAGAGAGGCAGAGACAGACACAAGTAGATAGATAGAGAGAGGGTGAGAAAATGAGAGGGTTTTGGAAAGAGAGTAGGAGAGAGAGGGAGAGAGAGAAAGAGAGAGAGAGAGAGAGAGAGCACCCTTTATCACCAAAACGCATGAAAATGTTAAACAGTTTATCAATACTTTCATCTCTGTGACTCGGCAGAATTATGTAGATTCTCTGAGTCCCAAGGGAGATCTTGACGCTAGCGTGCCAACTGGGTGCATAATTCGCTGCTCCGTACCCTTGCCCGCCAAAGCCGAAAACTTGGTCCTGACTACGGTGGCGCTTATGCGATAAGACCGCCGTCTGAAGAGGGAAGTCTAGTGCCACACTTTTTGCAGCTTACTGGGTGGGATATCTTGATCAGCATTCGGGATGACTTGGGAATGGTCATTAGAATTGATGTATGATTTAGAAATAGAAGACAAATGAGGAGAAAGGGGTGGTGTGTCTTCATGGGTGTGGTTGGAAGGGACAGTGACACATTGTAGAAAAGGAGAAATGAAAAGAGGGGGAAGATGAGTTGGTAAACATCAAGGGCATTTAAAGCATTTCTTAAAGGGAAAGTCCAAACTGAAATTGTTTTTTTTTTCATTAAAAGCAGACCATGAAAGAAAGATATTAGTAAAGGTTTGATTTAAATCCATTAAAGAATAAGAATGCCATGATCTTTTGATTTTTTTATTTGATTTTGTGATGTCATGTGTGAGGTGCTCTCCCATATATTGTGTATTGTGTTTTTTTGGAAAATGTCAATTTTCTCAAAAGGATATGCATTATTTTACCTGGGCATTTGATATATCATTATAAACACGTTTTTACACACATACCTGTGTGACAATAATTTCTCATAACTTGCCGTATTAAAAATAATTTTTGGTGTGTTTTTTTCCAAAATATATTTTTCCTTTAACAAACAGACAGATACACACAGAAAAAGAAGGCATGCAGCCTTATGATGGTAAGCATTGGGTATTTGAAATGATTTATTCACCCCACGATATATCTACTTATTAGAGATATTTAAGTGAAGATAATCTAATGCAAAAAGGCAATATCGATCAGCACTACGACAGATCCCCTCTTTAAAAGCGGCCAGCCACTGGTAATTCATGTATTCACGAGCAATTTGCCCCTGGCCCGCGCGGCAGGCTAGCTAGCTAGGCAAGAAATTCGGTGGAATGCTTCGTCTAGCTCGGTGAGCAGTCCAGCACGCACGCATTCAGTGATAGCGTTGGCGCAGGCTGCAAATTTTCCGAACGTGTAGCCTCTGACTTCGGCCTTAGCGTCACTTTCAGACGTTTTAGGACACATTCTGAGATTGCTGGACTAGTCCGATGAACACACATGACGTATGAGGTTTGTGTACGATTGAATGGGGCTTACGTTACAGTATCTCCCAGTTGCCTGTGCCTTTAAGGGTGTGTGTATGTGTGAGGGAGGGGTGGGCGGAGGGGGAGCATAAAGAGAAGAGGTCTCGTGCTTAAAAACTTTCGATGATAAGCCATATTAGTGACTAGAGAATTCGTCTCAATCATTAGAATGGAAGGGCTCTAGGGAGGTAGCAAAGCGAGAATGATGAAGTTTGGGACAAGATAGGGGAGGAGGAGGAAAGGGATGTCTATTGCATTAACCTCTACGATGAAGGACTGTTACGCCATCTCAATCAGTGCACTTTGACAGCTGATATGATAAGATGATGAGTCATTAGTTTCCAGGTATGGGCCTGATAGTGACCCTTGTTGTTCAACAGATGTGTCTGATTAGATGAGACTACAACTCCACTGCACTGCGAGGTGAAGTGCTGCTATTGCTTTTGCTAGCTGCAAAAGCCAACCCTTCAAATACCCTGTGGGAGAAACACCTGTATCCTTCAAAAAATCCTGGAGCTGCTTGATAGTCATGCCTTCAGAAGTTCCTGGTAGATTTCGACGACATAATTCCATGTCATTTAACAAAATGCTCTTTCAGGTAATTTAAGACTGAAAATATAACGAATAACTACATTGTAGATTTTATTTGCGGACAAGATAGCGAAAAGCGCTAAGCCTGTCCAAGGTAGCAACAGTAACAAAATGACATCATTTTGCATACATTACGAAAACCCGCTATTGCAAATGCAGCCAAACTTACTTCCATTTATATGTCAGATGAAGATTTTGCATATCCTGTTTACTGCTTTGAAAGCATCATAGAAGAGAGAGTAAACAAAATTGTGAGAATTCAATGTACATTCCTTTGAAGTCGTATCAAAGGGATAGTTCACCTTGAAGATAAGTTGGTTTCAATAAAAGCAGACACATGAAATAAACATATAAGTGAAAGTTTCAAAAAAATCGGTCAAAGAAAAAGAAAGTTATTAGATTTTGAAATTTCAATTTTGTGACGTCACATGTGAGGTGCTCTCCAATATGTTGTGTACAAAAAATACGAAAATTTGCTCTTTTACTGTTTTTGACAGTGGAATTATTTGTTTAAATTTTTGATGATATATCAAATGTACAGGTACAAGGATGCATGTTTCTTTGAAAAAATGCACATTTTCAAAAAAAATTATACACTACATATGGGAGAGCACCTCGCATGTGAAGTCACAAAATCAAAACTTAAAAAGATCATAACTTTCTTATCCTGTGACGGATATTCAATAAACCCTCACTTGTATGTTTCTTTCATTTGTCTGATTTTATTGAAACAAATATAATTTCAGGGTGAACTATCCCTTTAAGTACTTGTATGAAAACAAAAATATTATCAAATGTTGTGCCCCGATTAAGCTTGATCAACACAATATGTTTTATCACCTTTAAATGAATAGGAGAAGGAATTTGTGTTAATATCAAATGTTTTGTGGAAGTTTTGTGAGAATTAGATGTTGACAAATGATAACTAGATTTCACCATCATTTCCAGCATTTTTGTTTTTGTGATATCATCAAATATTAATTGATGAGTGCGAGGAGAATTCATCATGATATATCAGACTGAAATTATTTCTCTTTCAGTTCTTCAGATAAGAATAAATAATTAGATGAAAAGATAAGTGAGAATTATATCTGCAGATTTCATCATTCTCTAATATTAAAATAAGGATGGTTCAAAGAGCAATGAGATCAAATATATGTAGCGGCACATCAATAAAACACATGAATTACAAGAACAAAAAAGAGGGTTGAGAAAATGGGAGAAGGAGGGAAGGTAATGAGAAGGCTGGGAAAAATAAGGAGGAAATGAAAGAGAAGAGGATAGAGAGACAAAACAGGAACAAGAATAAACAAGGAGAGTTATATATATATTTATATATATATATATATAGAGAGAGAGAGAGAGAGAGAGAGAGAGAGAGAGAGAGAGAGAGAGAGAGGAAAAAAAACCCACCACCACCAACAAAAACATCATAACAAATGTATCCACTGGGCTCTCTGATATTTACATGTTCTCTTATTGCATTTTAGGGTTTCAACCTCCCTGTGATTCCACTGCCCCTCCCCCCCCCCCTCCTCAACCGTACATATTTCCCCATTTATATTGTACTTGCCTACCCACTGGACATGCTGCAGAACAATATTACTGTTATATGCACACTATTTTTGTTATTTTCTTGTCTGATTTCATGAAGCAGAACCATCAATTTCTGTATTGAAGAATTTTAGCTTTTGCAGCTGCAAGTGAATTGGTGTGAAAATGAGATTAGATTTCATACTTTTACAAGTTCATTTTTCTGTATTCTGTGAAATCTGTCTCATAAAACTTAAATTAAAGGAGCAGGGCTGAGAGAGAAAAGAAGGAAGAAAAAGAAGAGAGAGAGTGAAAAAATGGTGGAAACCAGACAAAATTAATATTGATTATTTTGTTGTGTGAAGTGGATAAGACAATTGAAGTAATTGCATGTGCTGAAAGAGAGAGAGATAGAGAGAAAGAGAGAGAGAGAGAGAGAGAGAGAGAGAGAGAGAGAGAGAGAAAGAGATAGAGAAAGTGAAAATGGAGAAAGAGAGAGAAGAGTTGTAGGTGAAGTCTGATTGAAAAATAACCAGGTGTTGAGAAGTTGTATAAAGAGTTTTGAGAATTAAACCTGTATAAATCACGAGAGAGAGAGAGAGAGAGAGAGAGAGAGAGAGAGAGAGAGAGAGAGAGAGAGAGAGAGTAGTATACATTTTAAAACGTGTTTCAGTCATGATTACACTGTTTGCATTGGCATACAATCTATACAGGATGTTACTTACATGTTGTATCACTGTGTAATGTGTTACAATGCAACATTAAAACATGATTGGTATGCTGGTGTATATCAAAATAATAATCTTAATGCCTTGAAAACAGACTACACATCATCTACACTTATCTGTAAGCCCTCCTTTTGTATTGTGATAACGCCACCATAAAAGTACAGGCACATCATTTTCCATGATGTTAACAGCCCTTATCAGATCTGCGCTCATGTCAGGGTGATCTCTCTGTGTGTTTTCTCAATCATGGGAATGCCGCTATCAGGGGGTAATCGACTCGGTGCGATAGGGCCTACTACAATCACCACGGACATGTACAATTTGAATGCTTCCATTCAGAGATTTGAACGACATCATACTTCCCTATCTCCAAAGTAAACATGTATTGCACTTTCTTGAAGGAAGGCCGCTTTTAATCGGACCTGGTCAGAAAAACAGCACGGGGAGATAAACGATACAATCATACCAATTTAATGCACTACCTGTGATTTAGGGATTCCAACAATGGATTTTTTATCATCTGGTTGGGGTTGATCGTTTTGTAATTACGGGTGACAAGATTATTTTCTTTAATTTGATTCTCAGGAATGGTAATAATCACAGATAAGTTCACTGTGTCCCTGATATCGTACAATCAGTTGTGACATGTTTGGCTAGCTGGTCTGCTTTCTAGACTTTGACACTGTGCAGTTAACTCCTTCCTTGGACAAAAAGATTATCCATATTGCCAAATTACAGCATTTGCTCATAGTTACCCGGTAACCATTAGTATTGTAATAATACTCACCTTTGCTCAGCTGTACAATTGGCAAACTACTAGTTCATTGCTTTCCTTCAGTAATTCTTCATACCAAGAATTATGCAATTATTAAAAACATTAAAGCAGGTTCTGGTTTACCAATTTCAAATTATCTTCATGCCTTTTAGATGTTTCACCCGATGTGCTGGCGTACGATGTGTACTGTATGCACTATAGCTAGCAGTTTGTGCGCTGGCTCATGACAGCCTTTTTCGGAAGTTTAGCGTCTGAAATTACATGTGGTGTTTCACAAGTTTCCCATGGCGCAAAATAGCTCTTCATATTTTACACCGGTGACCACCTTGCCTGATGAATGTTTAGGATGAAAGGTTTGTCGATATTTGTATATTTAATTGTATAGGAGCATAATATTAATGCTATTTTTCTACAATGCTCAATGGCTGAGTACCTGTACTTGTTCATTGCTTTCCTTCAGTAATTCTTCATATCAAGAATTATGCACTGTTATGTGGTACCCTTTATAATGCCAGCATTTCTTTATTCTTGTCACTGAATGCATATACAGTAACATTCCAGCCCACCATTTGTCCATGTATAGCACTCACCACTTCTCAGTTAAATGCATTTTTGATAGGTGTTAATCCACTGGATTGTAAAACATTCATCTTGGTTATTATAGGAACGATGTGGTTTCTAAAAAAAGAGGTTTGTAACAATCAACAAATTTCAAGGCCTGAAAGTTGGCCTTTTAAAGTCTGCATGCCCTCTCTATATCAGTCCCTAGCTCACGACCACAATCATCAAATGGGACTAATCGGAATGGCAGATCTACAGGTCCATTGTCTATCTGTATCCAGGTGTTTTCTTATCACCCCTGCCCATCTGAAACTGATTCATTTTCTAATCAAAGATCTCTTTCAAATTCTAAAGTCGGGTTACATTTATGCTTTGTACTTAGCTCCGCGGGTCTCGCCCTCTTTCTTTTATATCGCCGCTTGTCATATATCTCTTTCTTTGTCCCTCTCTCTCTCTCATTTCATCCTACCTTACACCTCATCCATCCCTCTTTCTTTCTTTTCTATTGCTTCTTGTCATAATCTCTCTCTCTCTCTCTCTCTCTCTCTCTCTCTCTCTCTCTCTCTCCCTGTCTCCCCCTCTCTCTCTCTTTTCCCCTCTCTCTCTCTCTCCTTTTTCTCTCACTGTCCCCCCTCCCTCCTATCCCCCTATCTCTCTCGCTGTCCCCCTCCCTCCCATCCCCCCCTCTCTCTGTATTTCTCTCTCTCTTATTGCCTTCTTTTAAATTGCTGCTTGCCATATCTATATATTTCTTTCCCACTTACTCTCCCTCCTGTCCCCTCTCTGTTTTCCTCATACCTTATCCCTCCCTCTTTCATGCTTTTAAATCGCCATTTGCCATTTTTGTATCTCTTCCTTTCTCTCTCTCTCTCTTTCTGCCTGCCTCTCTGCCATGTTGCCTTCCTGTCTCTCTCTCTCTCTCTCTCTCTTTCTCTCTCTCTCTCTCTCTCTCCCTCTCTCTCTCTCTCTCATTTCCTCATATAATACACCTGACCCCTCTCTTTCTTTCTCTTTTTCTCTCTCCCTTTTTGAAAGTTATTATATTATTGTTGTTAGACATTCCTGTGCTTGTGCACATGTGTGATCTGTTTGAATGGCCTGTTGACATCTTATCCTTGAAGCCTTACCATACTCTCTTGCTTTCTAGGCCTGAGGGGAAACCAGTAATGGATAGGAAGTGGATATTGGCAATTTTGTTCTAAATCGTTTATATTCTCCATTAATAATTATGATATGATTTTTATTTTAATTTATGCTACACAAATTAAATTTAAAAAAAAAATTGAATTGTTATTTGAGAATGCAACTAATAAAACATTGTTTATAAGCAACATGAGGCATGACATAGACTGGAGACTACTTTATCTGGTTTGATGTTGTCATTGATTCTGCTCTACTTTGTATTGCATTTTCAAGGATTCTTTTCTTCAATCTAATTTTTAAAAATATTTTGTCGCAGTTTCTATTTTCTACCTTCTTGTCCCTTTGTCCCTTTGTCCCCATGCGCCCTTGCTTTAAAATGCAACAAATATAATGTATCCATGGGATGGAATAAGTGAGATAGCATCATTTCAAATCTTATCAATCCAGAAATCATGTTATTAGTCATCGCATGCCTTTTTTGTATAAGCCAGACTTGAGTAATTTTCCAAGGTATGATTTTTATCACCCTTCTCTCTGCTTATCTATCGTGTCATTTTGAGGGTCATGAAATCAGATTGTTATCGCTGCAATTGGTTTTTTGCCTTTTGTCACATCTCTTGGGTGCAATGTTGAGATGTATTTTCAGTGACATTTTTTTCTGTAGAAACTGGAAAGAAAGACAGAAAATAAAGGGGAAATTGATAATTTAAGCGTTGCTGCCTGTTTGACACTAAAAGGGAGTTGGTGAATGCGCAGGAGGAATAAAAAGAATTTTTATTGAGGAAGTGAGGAAATGAAATTCAACTTGTATTTGTGTTCTTGTTATTATTAAGAATTATTATCATTTGTATTATCAATTGTTATCTCTATTATTTGTATTACTTGAACATTATTATCTACACTCCTTTCTGAGGAATGGGTAGGGAATGGTAAAGATACGTACATATTTATTTACTATAGGTGCCCTTAATCCCTTAATCATGATTAGTTTGATTCCTTTGGGGGCAATAAATATTCAAGTGAATTTTGAGTTAGAAGATGGGCACAGCATATGATATATGCCGTATTTATAACCATGTGTCCAGCTTTAAAAAATTGATAAAATTTGATTTTAAGTCTGATTTTCAGCTGTTTGACGATAATTTCTTGAGACAACCTTTAACCCTGTTCCTACCCTCTTGATATGGGTGGAGAGGGCAGGGTCTCTCCAGGGTTCATTTCACGTAGTGTAAATGCCAAATTATCTTGTTACTTTTGCAAAAGTTAACTGCATGTAAACTTTTCAAAAAAAAATGTGGTCAAATACATGTATATCAGACATGATTATATTAAGAAATTAAACTAAAAACAGGAGGAGTAACCAAACTCTGAAAGAGTACCGACACGTCATTGTGAGGTCATTCTTGAATTCATGGTGAATTGTTTGATGGAAAATACTCATCTACGGCCGTCCCTCAATAAAGATGCATTCAGTGCCATCATTGTCTTGAAAACTTGGCAATGGATGTGATAGACATGAGAGATTGGTTTTGTCATGCCGTTATCTCTGAGAGCATTCTAGAAGGGGAAGTTGTGTCAGTCATTCTTGACGAACTCTCGAGTGAACTTGTAGTGTGTATTTCATCCAGGGAAAAAAAAGAAATTAGATAGAGAGAGAGAGAGAGAAAGAGATAGAGAGAGATGGGAAGAGAAAGAGAGATAGAGGCACAACGAGAAAGAGATCTTTAGAGAGGGAGGGGATGGGAGAGGGAGAAGGGAGAGAGTCCAAGAGCATATGGTGGAGTGAGAGAGAGAGAGAGAGAGAGAGAGAAAGAGAGAGGGGGGGGGGGGGGGGTCTATAGGTGAGTCTGCATTAGCCCGATCTGACAAAATAGCGAGCTAGTTTGCTGATCTGGGAAACTAGCCCAAAGTTGCAAGATCATGTCTTCATTAGCTCGAAACTCGGGTGCATGAATTAGCTTGATCTTTGTACATGCGCAGTGTGCGATGGAAATATGATTTTACATGCTTAGGGCCCCCTAGTGCATACAAAGGTAAAACCCATAGGCAGGGCTCTAACTAACAAATGCGTTTTCCCTCTTTGAATTACTCATTTTTGTTTCCACATTCGATTCACAAAAGTTTTTTATTTCGCTGTAACAAATTAATGTTCCTCCCTACAATTAAATCAACCATGTTCTTCCCTTTGAACTTATTCATGTTGGCCCACTTGAGTTACTAGTTCCTGTTCTTACATTTAAACGAGTCTTGTTCCCCTTTAATTTACTCAACTATGTTCTTCTATTTCGGTAAAGTCACATTCCCCCATTTGATTGTCCAGAGCCTGTTCTTTTTGTTTTGAACAAACTGATGTCCCCTTATTTGATTTCATAAACTAAAAGAAACAGTAATGAACAAACTAATAAAGAAAATGATACACCCATTAAAAGTACTAGAGATAATTCAAATGTACGCTAGCTAGCTATTTGGCCTGATCTGGTTAATGAAAACGCAAATAGCTAGCTATTTTGCCACATCGGGCTAATGAAGATGAGAAGGAAAAATAATTAGCAAGAAAATGGGAGGTAGGGGGGGAGGGGGTTAAAGAAGAATGGAAAATGAAAGAGAGATAGAAAAGAAGGGGTATAAATGAGGGCCATACAATGACAATATGTACATGTACATTGGGAGAAGCATAGGAATTACAAAGAGAGGAATAGGGAGACGAGGAGAGATGGCCAAAGTACACATTCTACGCAAGAACAGGTACACTGTACCAAGTGAAGTATGTTAGCATAATGGAGCGATTAACACTGAAGGAGGATGCCGAATGTTATCATAATTTGCAAGTACCGGTTCATTTGAACAGGTGGCAAAAGTGCATTTCTTTGTATAAAGATCTGAGATACTCGTCAGATATAGTTACAGTAGTTACTTGCACTATATATTTGGGTAAAGAAAAAAAATAAAAATATTACTGATCTCATTTTTCGGATTTTCTCACGCTTTGCGGCACATGATTAAATACCAGATAATAACAAACTTCGCATAGAAATAGGTAAAATCTTGCTGGTAATGTGATCTAATCTTGAGATTGGAGGTATTGTATTGTGTTCTATTTGTGTGATTTCATCATGTGTAATATGTTAATCATGCATACTTCTACTCCTCTCACCCTCCCCCTTCCCTACCTCCCATTAATGAATTTTGAAGTGGCGGGTGGGGGTGGGGGGGGGGGGTGGGGGAGGGGGATAGATTGTGGACAGAGAGGCGGCAAGATTTTCATTTTAAATTACACAGGTAGATGAAACAATGACAATACTTTAAAATGCTTTCTGTGTGCCTTTATTTCTCGACTGTTGCATGAGTATGTTTGGTTAACATTAGCACAAAGTAGATGTCTGAATTACGTACTGTATTATTTTGCTGATAAACACATTGTCAAGGCTTCTTGAATGTTCATCATTTCCTGAAATGAGCCACTTATCAAGCCCCCTGATATTATCAAGTGAAGGCCTGTGATTATTAAATAAAATATAGTGCACTCAAATCATTACCTCTTTATCATTTTATGGAATCGATCGGTAGATGGTTGGAGAAGATAAATTGTTTTTCATGATCAGATGGATATCAACAAAACCCAGATATATTGCTAATACAGAGTGAAGACAGACAAATATGAACTAAATGGGGGTAAATGAATGTATAGACATTCAAAGGGTAAGTAGCATATAGGTGATGTCATGGTAACCAAGTGAGGGAGAAGAATGTGTGAAGTGGATAGCAAATAACAGCAGAGGGAGAAATAAAAAATCAAGACAGTGCATGAAATGGGGATTGAGGAAAGGGGATCACATAAAGAGATTGGGCTTGATAAAAAGAGCTATATAGAGAAAGAAAGAGAGGGATAGGAGGGCAGAATAAGGAGAGCAAGAGAGATGGATAGAGAGAAAGAGAGAGATAGAGATTGAGAGAGAGGGAGGGGTGGGGGAGAAAGGGGGGGGGCGGTTGAGAGAAGAATAAGAGTGGACAGGACGGAGATGGGTGGAGGTGAGTAAAAAAGAGAATGAGAGAGAATAGAGATAGGTGTATAGAGATGGACAGATGCAAGTAGAGAGATCGAGGGCATATAGAAAGGGAGAGAATGAAAAGGGAGAGGGAGATTAGGGGAGGGGATGAAGAGAAAGAGGGAGAAAAGGGTGGGGAAAGAAAGAGAGAGAGAGAGTGGGGATAGATTCAAAGGATGAAAAGCAAAGCAGCCCCATATCAAGAGGGATCTCCGCACACACGGAAGCGGAATGAGGGCAGGCTGTAATCGGCGATGTCCGATGTCGGATGATTGATTGATGGGATGCGTATCTTAGATAAATTCTAGGATGCTTAGACTGGTTTCACTTTGGGTTCAATTTTCAAAATGTAAATCCTCGCTGGCCCTCATGTACCATATGGAGCGAAGAGAAACGGTCACAGAGGAAGTTTGAATATGCAGGAAAAGTGGGGGACTCATTCATAACTGAAAGTTATTTTTAAAGGCATAGTTTGAGAAATCGCCAACGTGATGCTAAATGTTCTTGGCATTAATGCGCAACCCCTTGAATTTAAACAATTGGACCATCCGGGAGGGCAGAATGTGTTCGGCCAAACATATGCCCTGGGGATGGGTTTGGGATTTCTCTGGCCTATTATGTTTGCTCATGATAAACACAACTCGGACATTGTATGTGAGAGTAACGTGTGTCACACTGACCTCAAAATGTACACTTACACAATTATTTATTCCTTATCTCTGATTGAAATAAAGAGCAAATCTATGAGTTTTGTTATGGCTCGGAAGTCCCTGTGGATTAATTGTAATCCAAATATGTACATACTTGATTTCCCTCCTATCCTGGACATGTGGTCTTCAGAAATATGTTTTCCTATTCTAAACTTCACCTGACGTACCCTACATCTAGATTTCTTATAAGGTCAATATGTGTGCCATGCGACAGGACTCCCCAGCCAGATTTTCGTTGTTTGTGGGTAGTGATTTGTTTCGAAGGTAAGTTTTAACAATCCATAGTATATAATCAGTGAACAAATAGGGCCCAGGACAATTCAGTCCCTGCAATATCTAAAAGAGCTGTGATTTTAAAAAAGAGCTCCTTTTCCAATTCCATATCAAAATTTAAATCTGTGCTATAAGGAGAAGTTTCATCACTTTCAACCGTGTATGCTGTATTCATTATTTTGGTCATTCCATTTATATATCAAGACCTTGATATTTCTTGTTTAAAAATATACATGCATATGGAACTGATTGCAAGATGGTGCCTTGAACATCATTGACGAATAACTTATTTGCACTCTCAGGATTGACACTATCTCTGTAGCTGATGTAGAATAAAAATCTTCAGGTTGTTATGGCCTTTTAATCAACTACATAACTTGTATTTGTTGCAAAATCTGTAGTTTGTATTTTGTAGTTTATTGTGAGCTGATAATGTGATATACTACAATACAGAGCACATTTCATAGCCTGGCTTATAGGCTCTTGAACATTTCTAATATAAACTGAAAAATAGAGTCTAGAACTCAAAAGAGCAGTCACTTTCTCATTCTCCTCTTTCCAGTCTGCCCCACAGGTTTAGCTGAGCTTGAGAAGAAATTGAGAATGATTAGTCTTCTGCAGCCAGTCCCCTCTATTGAATAGTTTGGATTATAATTGCCCAACAGCTGGAAGCCAGAATATACTTTTCACAAGCAAGTTTTCAGTGAATGGTTCTTTGTATATATGTAGGTCCCAGCTTACTGCTCCTGTAATGTCTTCTCGCTGCTGCCCAGCCAAATTGTAATGAAGTGTTTCCTGCGACAGACACTTAATTATTTCCTTTGGGGACGTTCAGTCCTTAGATGGTGCTTAGTACATGGCTGTGATGGGCATTTTCGCAGACAGTTTTTTTTAATGATTTCTCAGAAAGAAAACCTGTCTCAGTAAAGATTACCATGAAAGATTGTTTACTGTTTAAGAATGTCTTTGTAAACCTCATGCTGCACTAGGTTTCTGGCAATAATTTACTCATGCCTCAACAAGATTTTGTCTAAAAGATTTTTTTTAAGCATCCAGAATCTTGGGAATGTGATTTTTCTTAAATTTTCACGAATTCACTGAAGTTTTTTTTTTTATGCAGTGTGTGATTTGTGATAGCCTTGGAAAGTGCACATTTCTTTGAATTTGAACTATTAGTTAATTTGATTGCTGTAATGGGTTCTTCATACAGTTGCTTTCTATTCTCTTTTCTGTAAATTGAATTCCCATGGTGTTTTTTTGTTACTCTTAGTGTGTGTGTGTGTGTGTGTGTGTGTGTGTGTGTGTGTGTGGGAGGGGGTGGGGTGAGATGGGGTGGGCTGAGAGGGAGGGGGGAAGGGAAGGAGGGCTGTGGTGGTAGTGTGGTAGAATAAGATGGCTGCTTGTATTGAAGACTTATCATATAGCACCCTTTATTTCCAGTGAGCACACTCCAAAGCTCACCTGTTGGTCTTCACATGCCACGAACCTGTCAGCTCCAGAGAGCAGACAGTTCCCGATACATTCCAATTAATTATAAAGATAAATAACCTCAACAAGGTCATAAACACCAAGTTTTACAACGTACATTGTTGCAGGGCACATACTCTAATTAGACAGTATAAACATCATGTTGGACATATTTGGCGCACATCATTACTATTACTATACTTGATTGTGTATTATCTTGTTTTGCATTTAAAAAAAAGTAAGCAGTCATCTTCTTATGGGAAAAAAATGACAGCCACACAAGAAATTCAATACCTGCTGAAAGCCCTGAATTACAGTGTATGGTTACTAATATACATTTCATACAGTTGTTTCAATCTTTTTCAGTACTGAACAATATCAAATATGGAACACTACACAAAAATGTAATGCTGGAGATGCATTCCAAGACATTGATTGAGTCTTACATGAAGTGAAGAGATGCTTTATTTCATATGGAAGCTGCAGTCTTCTTCATGATTAAAAAATGTTCTAGAAAATATAGAACTAAAAGAAAGAGCTGAAGATTCATTCAAAGACAGTCCTTGGCTTTGGCTCACAGTTTAAGGACACTTATTTCATTTGGAAGTAGCAATCTTCAGAAAATATTTTAAAAATAAAAATAGAGGAATGAAAGTAATGTTGCTTGAAGATCCGTTCCAAGATGGTCCTTGGCTGTGGCTTGCAGTGTGGGGACCCCCACATGTACCAGGGTCTGCATTATCAGAAATCAAGAAGCCGCCCCTCCGCCACCCCGATAAGCCCTCGCAATAAACATTTATCCTGCGAACGATGACAATTTGAAGTTATCGTCAGTTCACGGGGAAGGAATTCTTATCATTAGCTGTTTGTAGCTGGCCCTACATAACAGGAAGCCCTTTATCAGCGACTTTTATCGCGGAGGTTGGACGAGGGAAATCGCAGATGAGGCTACTTTGTGGACATTTTTTCTCCCCTCACTCTCTCTTACATTCTCTCCTTATTTTCATTTCTTCGTCATCTTGTACTTCTTCATTCTCCCTGCCTGGATTTTGTTGATTAAGTTTGGAGGGCCGTCTTGAAAGATCCTTGTCTCCCTCTCTGGCGAAGGAAGAAGTCACTAGTCGGTACATTTTCCTCGGAGCGAGCGATGGCGTTGAGAGTTGGTTTATTGCCCCCGGGACTAGTCCACTGCCTGCACGGGGGAGATATCTTATCTCTGGGAGGAGGTGTGGCTCTTGGGTTAATTAATGAGGCAATGATTGGACAAAAAAGAAAATCCAGAGGTGGCAGCTGAAGAATTTGAGTGATTACGAGATGTCATATTTCATTTGGCAGTTATCATTACCCATAAGTTTTCTTGAACTGTGAATCTGCACTTTGGCGAAATGTTTGCTTGATATGATATGTCTAGTCATGTGATATGTATACGTCAGAGATAGGAGATAGAGTAGTAGGTAAGTTCTTCATGCTTGAGTTTAAAGGTAAGGGATAGAAATGGTGAGCTAGAAATCTTGCTGGTGAGTCTTTTATTTCTTCCTGCTTCCATTATATCAAACTTTTAACTACCAATTTGTCATGGGAAGGAAATACAAATTCTTTCTCAATCCTATGCCGCAGTTTTAACCTCATGCTCACGTTAAGATTTAAGAGCTTTGTGGATCGCAAGAATCATCCATGGGAACACCGTGACAGTGACCGAAACGCACAAAATTAATCCTTGGGAGGACAGTGACGGTGCCGATATCAACAGTCGAATATAATTCCTGTAGGGCTTTTACTTCTTGGCAAGTGCATGATGAGTTAACATAAACTCCAACCTTTCATGTGGCATACAGGTATATATTTTCATACAGTAGTAGTCTAGTTCCAAGCTCTTCAGGCTGTTCAACATTTCTGGTATGGTGAAGATAGCTTCGTTTATACTGCCACAACCTTCTGGAACATTTTTTTTTAGAAAACATTGATTCCATTAAGAAATTTAAGATCACTTTTATAAAGAGACCACATTTTTAACATGTAATGTATACAGTTTTGTTTGAGACCCAGTACATCTTGTATCTTGTATCTTGTACTTATTGTTCTACAGCGCACAGGGAAATGTTTTATCCCTATGTGTTGTGTGGCTTATATAAGATTCGCTAATTATTACAGTTAGCCTACTGAAGCCAGACCAATTTATTGTAGAGTGTAGATTAAATATTTAAGTGTATGTTTGACAGCCTAGAAGGCTATGTACCAGCTGTTATGGATTCATGAGCGTCAGAGAACTACATATAATTGGTTAAAGATGATCACACAGGGGAAAACATGAACTACTATTAGCAATTTCCTGCTACACTTGCCAAGAATCGTGAAAATGTTAGGTCATGAATCGACTCCTGAGGACATAATGATAGACATAAAGAGTCCCCTGAAACAAATTATGCCAGCTATGCATTAAGAAGCCATATTTGTTGTAAATTGCCCACATTGCCCTTTGCCACCATGCATTTTTTCATTTATGTGATTGATAATGGTATAGATGTATAGAGCACAGAAACTATTCCATGAAGTATTTATTCTACTGCGCTTTATAGGACTCCTAAAATGCATGTTATTAATAAAATAAATGTGTGTTGAGTTTCGATTTAAAGTTGTTTATGGATGATGCTTTCCTAACTTCCAGGGGTAAACTATTCCAGAGCTTGGAGGCTACACAAGCAAATGCTCGATCACCTAGCGTTACTTTTGTTTTGAAGGATGGAATCTGTAAAAGCAGAGGATTGCACTAGTACACAGAGGACTAATGTTGGCAATAAACACAAATTTCAATATTTCTTTGTTTCCTTATCAACTTATGAATAATCATATGATTAGAACAAAACCAAATAGATAGACTGCATCATAAATATCAGAGAATGATGTGGGGGGGGGGGGGGGCAAAACCAGTGTCATTAAATGAAACAAGTGTAATGGGACCCATTTCTTATTATTGTTCATGTAATCATGTTTATTAGCATTAACCATCTACACTACAGCTCAAAGGAATTGGCATAGGGAAAGGGAAAAAAGGGAAGGAGCCGCAGTTTTAAACCGCGGTATATTTTGTCCAGTTCAGCTTGAAACATGATGAATTAGCCTAGAAAGCATTATGTCTCATGCTGAACTGGACAAAATATACTGTGGTTTACAACTGCGGCTCCTCCCCTTTCTTCACTTTCCCTTTCCCTATGCCAATTCCTTTGAGCTGTTGTGTATGTGCCAAACAAGTGCTGCTCAATGTGATTTGTGTTTATTACTTGTGAAAAAGGTCCCTCGTGTCTGTGACACTTAAAGAGGTAACCCATTGTTTCCCTGTTACCTTTCATCCAGCAGCGGACAGCGATACAGACGAGCCCATGGATGAATCTTCTCCTGTATCCCCAACGGCGGCGCTAACGGCTCCGGAGTTACCCCGACCCCACAGCCCTGCTGCCATAACTGCCACAATCACCACCAGCAACGGCTGCACTGCTACTTCAGTGACCACCGAGAGGGTAGAGGAGGGGACCGGAGATAGAGATACTATCACCTTGTTTGGAACCAGCGCACAAGATGGAAATAAGGAGAAGAAGAAGAAGGAGGAGGAGGAGGAGGAGGAGATGTTGGGGATGGCAGATAGTAGGAGCATGAGGGATAAGTTACAGTGGCCTGTCAAGAAAGGAACCGTGTGTGGACCATTCTCAGCTCGAATTGAACCCACATCAGAGGAGTGTGACAGAGAAAGTTCGGTAAATGCAAGATTGGAGAAAAACCACTACTTTTCAAGCCTGATATCATGATATTAACACCCTGACATATGTTCTGCATTATATTATATAATGGGTACATTTCTGTTATATTTACTGCAACATTTACATTTTTTTTTGTCTCTTAAATAAACCAGCCAATAATAATGAAATATAAAAGTGTGTTACAAACGCGTCTGTCCCATAACAAACGTGCTGTGGCAAATTTGTACAGGGCAAATTTTTTGAAACGTAGAAAACCTTGTAAAGTGCAAATCAATACATTTCTTTGATATTTTATTATTATTGGCTGGTTTATTCAAGAGACAAAAAAAAAATAGAATTTAAGAGAGTTATGCAAATGTTACAGTAAATGTAACAGAAATGTACCCATTACTGTAGACAGGCCCATGTATTTATCCCAAATCATGGAAAAAATACAAATATACAGAAAGTTATTTTTACAGATTGAAGCATTTTGCAGTATTATTGAAATACTGTGTTTTGTAAAGGAAGTATCTTTTATAAATATAGATATAAATTATTATTTTCATGTGAACAATGACATGAGAAATTATCTGCCACCCAAATCATTCTGGAGTAACCAACAACTCTGCATTCTTCTGTGCGAGATAACCGGATATCAAAATAATACAGCAAATACTTCACTTTTTATCATCTGAGCTGCGGTAACTAATCTTTCATTTCAATAGTCTGTCAGTGTGCTACAATTGTCTCCGCTCTCACTATGAATAGCCACCGCTTTTCCACTACATTGCATGGAAAATAGATAATTATCTACCATTAGATCTTCAGTGTATTTGATTACCCACCTCCAAACCGCAGAATTACAGGGTAGCTGCTAGATGAAGCTTGTATACCCTGGTGGTGTTGCGGTTGGGCGATCTATCACTCACTGAATAATGGTATTATGAGAAAGCAGTTAGAAGCTGTTAATCGAAGGTCGTTCAGCAGAACTATTTATCACTCAATAATAATGATATTGTGTCAAAACGCAGTGATTGATTCTGTTTGACTTTTTTCTATGGTGAGACCTGTGACCACCTACATGCATATATGTAGTGCACACCCAGGAGTTACATGCATTGGAAGTGGCAGTGAGGTGGGGGAAGGGGGTAAAAGGGAGGGTGGATTAAGGGGTGTGGGGGGGCATTCTTGATTTACCTCGTACCCCCAGGGTGGTCACCAGAAAATCTTTTACGCATGGCTCAAAAAAGCAGAATGTCACTTTTTGTCAGATATCTGTGCTGGACGCGTGTTACACAACTATGGAACGCGTGGCTCAAAGAAAACAAAAACAATAAGAATAATAAGACTGATACTGATTTTACGCATGGTGCAGTGAATTTACACGTGGCTCACAATCACTTTCTGGACCCGACGCGTGGTGTTTGCACCGCATGTTTTCTACACTGGGGACCACCCTGCGTACCCCAAATAACAAATGTTAAAGCACTTCAAAATTGCTCAAAAGGCCCCATCCTACCATCAATTCATAGTTAACAATATACAGGTACAGACATTAATGTTTTATGGTCTTTATGGCCTGTGAAGAATATTCCTGATAGGAAGAGCCATCATCACTTCCTTCAGACCTGTAGGCAGATATTACAGAATGATTTGAAACTTGTTTTAGCTGGCTGAGTATTGTGTATTTTGACATTTCAGCATGTCAATCTTTTCATCAAGTATACTTATACATGTACATGCATACATATAGATTGGGCACCAAATTCCCTCAATCATACAATAATTTTACATACGTGTATGCAATCAAAACAGGGTAATTGTCATAATTTAAACCAGTGTAAAGAATTTTAGGACCACCCTTGAAATCGTTAATTAAATGCCAGAGGAAATTTGGAAGGGATAGATCTCTCATCAGCCATCAGTCATAAACTTGTGAAAGCTGGTCAGGCATTAAGTCAACACAATATCTGTACACATTTAGAAGACATTAACCAGTGGTATGAGTTACAAAACATGGAAGATATTATGCTGTAGTTCACTGTGTGTTTCTCAGGTTGAAGAAAAACATCTTTCGATGTTGAAATCGGACTGCATGTATGATCTATTAGATACCGGTACAGGTATTTCCTTTGTGATTTAATGATTAATGGAAACTTTTTGCCTTTATAATTGTACCATTTTTATGTCGTTGTTGTTATTTTGTTTATTCTGTATAAATGTATTATACTCCAGAAGCCTGTTTCACCTTGTTTGTTTTTTAGACGCCCTCGTGTTATGATCAACATAAAGAGAAAAGAGTTTTATTTTTGGAAACCATTTTCCTCTTTGACCATTTTGCTAGATCTGTGTGCGTGGATCCAGTGGAACGCTGTTCAACATCTTCATCTTGGAGTACTACTGCGAAGGCATCTTGAGCAAAACTAATGTGAAGCCCGCCACCAGTGACAGCCTGAGGTCAGCTGTTGTGTACATCTACAAGCCAGGTATGTGTCAGAATGTATGCATGAACATGGCAACAATAACCACAGTCAAACCTAGCTATGCGGCCAACTGAATTTTAGCGGCGACCTGCTTTTAGCGGCCACCCCCAATTTCTCTGCAGAGAAGTTCAGTGTTAAAGACCCTTGATATAGTGGCCACCCATTTTGTGTCCTGTGGCCAACATTGGACCAAGTGTAGCAGCCATCAGGTCTAAAATCACCCGTTGCTGTCGGTGTGGAAAGTTGGCTTTTTGGAATGCAATTGCGATGCAAACATAACTTAAACTGCAGTGAAAACATATAGGCTTGAAAAGCCCGCTTTCGAGCTGCATGACGCAATATGAAACTTGTAAAAGAATGGTACCTTGTCAAACAAAAAGCAGGATGCGATATGCAGACCAACTATCCGCAGCGCCTGGTGCAGTGCTCGTAAGCATGCAGCTAGCTGTGACTTAAAACACATCAATATGCCCTTGTCGCTAAATTTCCTAACCATTGTCCAGTAGCCTACCGGTACTCTCTTCTCTTCTTTTCAAAATTGTATGTGTATTAGTTGCAGATTCTTTTAATCAAAGAACATTTTCATTCTTTTTAAGAAGGGTATTTTTATTTAATACTACGTTTATACGTCAAGTTAACAATTCTGTTCAAACTCTCACACAATTACGATTTGCTTTATTATGATGTATGCATGTATTCAGTGTTTTGTAGCCCTGCAAGGACCTCACGCCTGTACTGCATGCATGTGGTTCCTCCTAGTATTGAGTGTCAGGCGGCAAAACAGCAAAAATCTGGCCTTAAAGATAATATACCCAAACGTAAGAAAGTTAAAAACATTTACTTTTAAGTTAGAGTCTAAAATGTTGGAAGTAAAACTTAATGTAATAAGATCAAAGAAATCAGCTAACCCACATACGTTTCACCAGTATAAGTAGAAATTGTTTTAGCGTAAGATATCTAATGTCAATATTTATCACTTTGATATTTGTTTTTGTTTAAACACTGACAGATTTATGGCACAATATTTTGCTTCATTCTTTTTGTAGATCTAAGCAATCATACCCTTGCATGCTCACAGCCCTTTACAGTGCCAACCATTGCCCAAGGGCCCCCTTTAGTGCAAAAGAAATAATACACAGATTTCACACAAAGTCGCACACAAATAGATAATACATGTACACAGATAACAAGAAAGTTCCTTTAGAGTTCATACATATTTCTCATTGAAAGAAAGCATGACAATATACTTTTTAAATGTCAAATAAAAAATAAATGCACACATCACAGATAAGCAACAAATTATGAAGCAGCGTGTAGGTTACATAGTGCAAAATCAAAATAACCTCTGACCTGTCTATAGTGGCCACTTGTGTGATTTTCTTTGAGTGGCCGCTACAGACAGGTTTGGTAGCTATATTATTAATATACCTGGTAAATAAATTGCCATGATACAAGAGCATTGGCACAGCCCATACAACTTAACAAAACAAACAATTCTGGCAGAGGAGTGGTGGCTTTAGCCAAACAACACTGGTTACTGTCATTACGTACAAACCAGTGACTTCAATGGTGTAATTGTAATGAAAATGGGCAGGAAAGTCTTGATAATTTGTGACAATAGCCTCTGTCATCCATTTCCATTCCAGACAAACAACTGTACCTGCTGACTCTCAAGGATGTCTTGGAGGGGGAGCCCCTCCCAACTCTCTTCCTGGAAGCAGGCCAGGACAGGCACCCGGGGTCAGACGAGGTCACTGACCTCTTGCAGCGGGAGGTCAACAACCTGGCAAAGATGGAAGTCATTGGGAAGTCTGAAGTAGTAGCAGCAGGGGGGAATAGGATCCCCCCTCCCCAAGACCCCTCAGGTCTGTTGGTCAAAGGAATTCCACCTTACAGTGATAACCATCAAAATTCCTATTCAGTGGGACTGTTAACACTAGGGCAAATACAAATTTTGCACTACAAGCCTGCAAGTTTGCCCTTAGACTTTGTATCAGATCAGTGCTTGCATAACCCTCTCATTGCTGTAGGATCATTTGTGTGTACAAGATTAATTGCCCTTTATTGGATTGGTACTGAGATGCCTTATCCTTTATGTTTTGTGTCACTCTCACATTTTGGCACAAGAACTGTATGCGCCATATATTTCACAGGTTTTTATTTTCGCGAATTTCGCGAGTCGGGTGCTATTCGCGAAATTAACAACACGCAAAAACATGAATACAACATGCACAAGCACATTTTTAATAGTACTAGTACTCAACAAAATTGTTGGGAAGTCCTGATTCTTTAAAAATTATACTCGCGAAACATATGGTGTACACATTAATCATATAGAGTAACAGAAAGAAGTGGCACAGAAAGGGTAAATCATGTTCAAAATCGGACAAAAGCCTGAATGAATTCAGATTCTGGCAAATTACATTTTAGGTATTTTGTGTGTAGACGAACTCATTGATGATTTCCAGGTGATCCCTTTATTTCACATGTCAACAGTAATCATAGAAAAAGGGCCATTTCTCATAGAGCAACCTTGCAAGATGAATGCTCTACAATTGTGCTTGAACCTAAATCTGATTGATATTGTTTGAAGTAGTTTGCCAAAATATTGATGGGGCATTATTTTCTTTTGAACATGAGATGCATGCCAAAGCACCACATAATTCATTCTGTGACAGAAGTGTCAACTGTCCCTTTAGGATTCTACTGGGATTGAAGTTCCTACCATATCCTTTGCTTTGTGGCATAATAACAATAATCCCAAACAGCTAAAATCTTCTTATAAATTTTGCTATGAATATCCAAAACTGCATTTTCCATTTGAATTAAATACAAAAACAGATAATCTCTTTGCAGACATGGGGGGAAAATGACATTGAAAATGAATGGGAGAATTTTACCACACTCCTCCCTTACTCCAGCCACATACTGAGCTGTTTGTCGTAAACCAAATTGTCTGTAGACTATTTGCTACAGATGAAAACCGAAAAATAATTATGGAATAGGGAGCATTTGCTCATTAGAACTGGGCATTTCTGTGCCATTGAATTGACTTATATGTGCTTGAATTGCTATGTGACCCCATTGGAAGGACAAGATTGTCACTATACTTCTTTTTATGTTTTTCACAAATATAGCCTGCATCAGACTGCATTTTTCTGCTTCTCTGACACTCAAATTTCTTCAACTTCAGTATGCTTTAACATCATCTTTGATTTGGCAATGCGACCTAAAAAAATCAGCCATTGCACAAGAGCTACATTCATCGGGCAAAAGCTCTTCACAGTTTGATTGAAAGCTACCTAACTCAAGCATGTTCTACACTGATACGTGTGATACTATATTTCTTTGATTGTAATCCCAGAGAACAGCTATCTGCTTCGTACACATGTTTTGCATTTGATGGTTTTATTTTTGGCACATAACATACAAAGTCTGTCCGCAGATGATATCGCAGTCACCTGATTGAGGTTGCCAAATTTGTTAATGATCGAAGTAATGGAGTAAGCAAAACAAAAAAAACATGAGTTGCAATCTGATTGAATATAACACAGCATTTCAACCCTACTTTCCAATTCAGGAATTTGCTTGTACATTTAAAAAAGACTTTTTGCAAATATTTGTTAAAAGTATTCTGTATTTCAGTCTCTTCCCACCTTTATTGTGGATGGGTTGATATTCTTGGATGGAAAGTTTTATGAGGACAAACTCACTAACAATGTATTTAAATTTGGAAGTATTCATTCCAAGAAAGGTAGTTATGGAATTCTGTCAGTCCCATTTAGACATAAAGCACAAATATTGTATATTTCCAATTTATTGACAATTATAGTTATCTGTACCCATTGGGATTAAAACATGAAATATAACCAGCAAGCACAGTAACTTCCTCCCATCCCTGCTTGGCTTCTGTATTTTTCTTATCCTCATTCCTACATCTCTGGTAAAAATATGACTTGATTTTGTGTTCCCCTTTAAGTGTAATTTCTTGTGTTCTTTTCATTCATGTAGGTGACCCCACTTGCACAAATAACATCCATGACACGTCAGGACCATTGGCCACACAACATGTTCCTGAGGCAGAACCTACGGAAAGTAAGTTTGCATCAGTTCATCCATATAAATGTACAGTGTGTGGCACGAGTATTACACACAAATGGCATAGACAGCAGTTTGTCCCACACATTAAGGGTTAAAGGGAAGGGATGGTAGTGATCAAGATTCTGGATACCAGATTCATGCTAGAACATTCTTTGTCATGACCAATTGTCCTATTCTCTATTGATCTTATGGTCCCTGGAAGGAATTATCCTAACCCTTATACTCCTGGGGGAGGGGGGGGGGGCATTATGGCATTATGATAATACCAAGAATGTATGGCAAAGTTACTTAATCTATTTTAAACTAATAATAAACTTTAAGTTGAACAGGACCAGGCAAAAGATCAGGGTCGATGAAGCAACTCTGTTTCTTGTGAGGGGGAGGCATATGGATGATATGATACCAAATATAAAACTCTAAATTACATGAGAACATCCAATCTGACAGGTGCAAACGAAGATGAGTGACCGAAATTCAATTATCTGGTGCTCACAAAGCGATGAACAATAGCGCGTGTGAATCATTGAGTAACAATGCAATCAGCGTGAACAATGACTTCTATTACGGATGCGTGCATGCGTACAAACACACACATGGTAGTGTAGTAGTGCCTTGCTTGCGTTTACGAAGCAGCCGATCGATTGCGTGTTAGCACCATAACAATAGCGAGCATGTGGCTCTATGGCACTGTGAGAGTTAAGCCACCCCCACCCTGAATGAGAGAAACATGAAGTTTATATTAAGGGCTTGAAAATGCGGAGATAAATTTCCCTGGAAACTACATGGGATAATAACGATTCATACAATTCATTATATTCAAATTGCATGCAAACTGCAAGGATAATGTATAGATTTAGGATTTTTTTTATAGTTTAATGTTATGGTACAAGCACACACAAAAAATTGTCACAATACGACAAGAGATTCATTTTCAACAATGCATTCCTCAGAATGGGTGACCTATAGCTTGGAAATAGGCTTATGAGATGATGGAGTCGACACCGTGAAGTAGCTGTTGTTTATTTGCAATGAAAACAACTATTCTTCTCTTGATAAAGATATAAAGTAAATTTCATGTTCATACTTTTTAATGTGTACATTCTGCTTGTAATATAGATTTTAATTAACTTATTAAAATGTCTGTTTTTAAATTTATATTTTAATTAATTATATTTCACCCGATTTGTTGCAGTCCCATCCTTGAGGTGCCAGTCCTGTGGTGTGACCTTCAGAAATCCCACCAACCTCAATGCTCATCAGCTCTACTACTGCGCAGCAAGAGAGACAACACCTGTCCCTCCGTCTACCCGGAGCCGTCCTGCAAGGCAACAAGCCGGCACCCCCTCCCACCGAGAGTCCTTCTCCAAGGACCTCCTGCACCCCCACCACACCCCATCTGTGACACCCAAGGAGTCTGGGCAAGTAGATGACCTGGTGTGCATCCTCTGCAAGGCCAAGTTCACCAACCTGACTAACTGTCTGAGCCACATGGTGAAGCTCCATACGGAGCAGAACTCGCAGGCTTGCAAGTGCTGCAACTTCATGAGTAGTGACATCAAGCTCCTCAAGGAACACCTGCTGATCCACGTCCGGGGCAGTGGAATAAATCCCAACATCTTCATCGCGCCGCACCTGGGCCATGGAACCATGGGTCCATTGGCTGTTCAGGCCATGAAGGATGGGAGGCTCGAGGAGAGGAAGAGGAGAAAGAAGAACCGCCACCAGCAGGTGGGGTCCCATGGGACTTATCAGGAGGGAAGTGGTAATGACTTCAACGGTTCAATGGAGCATTCCAACAGGACAGGGGATCCTAAAGTGGAAGACAATGGGAAGGTCAGCGAGAGCAGTTCCTCCCCACGTAGCAGCTCTAGCACTGAGAGAGAACCCAGTCCATCTACTGGTGAGGTGAGGCGGTCACCTCCTCCTTTGTATGGTGAACGGGGTGGTAAGGATTACCCCCACAATCCACCACCTCATGGAGATTTCCACCCCAGACCTGTTGGGAGGTTCCTCTGTGTGGAGTGTGACATCTACTTCTCTAGCCACAAGAACTTCATTGCACACAAACAGTTCTACTGCCAAGGGCATAGCAAAGAGAGGAAGCAAGCCGCTATTGCAGTTTCCCAGGCTCCCCTTCCACTGGTTCAGTGCGGTGGATGTGGGGCTGTGTTCCCAAGCCGAGATAAATTGGCGGTGCATGCGCTGTATTTCTGCCAGTGCCGGAAGGTCAGTAAATGTCTTCCACCTGCTTCGGAAGAGCCACCATCTAGCTCCAGGGAACAGGACACATCTAGTCCAAATGAAGATGATGATTCCAATCATCTGGACAGGAGTAGGAATCTTCCAAGTGTAAAAAGCCCAAAGGGGGAAGGTTCCGATGAACCAAAAGTTAAAGAAGAGGTTGAGGATGAATCTACTCAATCTAGCACAAAACATCCTACAAGTGCTGGAGATACGAATGGAGATACCAGTGGAGATCCTCGGTCACCAAGTGGTCCTTTGTACCCGCCAGGTTTATGTCCACCTGGAGTTTCACCAGCGCCACTTCTTCTTGCTCCTGGAAACCTGCCTCGGTACATTGGTCAACATGGAGCCTCTCCAGTGTACATAGTAGCCTCCCATGTCTTTGTTACTCCGCCAGGCACAAGCACGCCCTCATATCAACAGATCCCTCCATTGGTTTCAGAAGGTCTGGTCAATGGACCAAAGGGACATTCTGGCACACCGATACCTGGCGAAAGACCTCTAGATCTCACTGTACGTAAAAGAAAGGGATGCGAGGAAGTTGCCCCTCCAGGGGGAAGCGCATCAAAGGTCATTAAGAATGAGTCTGTGGATAAATCCTCCGCTTCATCACCCAAGCAGCAGTTGGCAGTGACTCCAGGAATCACTGCTCCTATCTTCACCTTACCAAGCTTCCCAGGACCCGTCCAGTACAAATGCCCAGGCTGCCACATAACCTTCAATCGCCTTGAGAGTCTGGATGTGCATCGCGAGTTCTACTGCCAATCTGAACCAGATGCCAGGGAGGCTCAGGCACCAGCCAGAAGTACCAGTGCGGACCTTCCCCTGTATCCCTCTGTTGCAAGGGTTCCGTACTGCCACATCATCACCAATCATGGCACTGCCGTTAACAGCTCTGCTCTTGCACCTGCATTAGCCACGGTGCATCTTAGAGACAATCCCAGTAGCTCATCATCTAAGGACCACGAACAGAGAAGTTCGCCTTCTAAAGATGGAAGTAGTGCTGACGGTGATGCCATGGAAACAAGCAGTGCATCTGGGAAGCAGTCCCCTCTACAGCCAGGTCATACCGAAACAAGTGATAAGGACGGGAAGGAAAATTATGAAGTTAGGAAGGAGAGTCATCAGCTCAAAAATTCTGAGAAAGGAAATAGCATTGGAGAGCATTCAAGCAGCATGACACCAAGGATATCATCCAGGCTTTCAGAGTCGCCTCAGAACATTGCTCCTTATCTGTTGTCTAAGAATGGTGGAGGGGAAGGGGAACACAATGGACAGACTACTCCCATGTATATGCCATCGGTTGTCAGGTATATGTGCCCTTCGTGCGGGGTCTCCTTCATGAAACTGGAATCCCTCTCTGCACACCAGCTCTTTTACTGCCGAGCATCACAAGTTGAAGCCACTTCTGAACGGAGCAGTCCCAATGGCAAAGGAAGGCGGAACAGCGGTTCACCAGATTCACCTGCCTCACAAAAAGCTTCACATTTGCCAACATCAAGTGGTGGTCAGAGCTTACTCACTAAGGCGCAAGAGACTACAGCTCTTGTGGGAAGTCTGGAAGCACATAGGGCAGCAAGTCGGGAGAGGGAGGAAATAGAGACTGGTGCTCAAAGAGAGACAAACAAGCAGCACTGTGATGGTAGCGGCAAAGATGTGTCACCCAGGGCTGAGAATTCTAGAACTTTATCTTCCCCATCCCTGGCAAGAGAAATATCCCAAGAAAAGACTAATCAAATCAGTGAAAAGCCACATACAATCCGTATCAAGATAGAAAAAGGAACTGAAACATCACCTGGCTGTGATCAAGCAACTGTAATCAATGAGAACGGCAAATCTGTTCGGATCAAGCAAGAGCGACTTGACTCAAATCTGTCTGGTCTAGAAAAAAATGAGAGTACGCACAAAAATGGAACCAATCATCTCAGTCCACAGAACAACCTGTTCAGCCGAGGTACCTGGCACCAAGACGCTGGTGAAGTGAAATCACCCAAATCCAATTCCGAGCCCAAGTCCTCACCCACATCCCCCTCTGCTCCTGGGGAGAGCACACCACACCGTTATGCCCGCACCTCACCCCCAGCAGCAGCAGTAGCAGCAGCATCAGTGGGATCATTACCATCGGTGGCAGCGGTGGGACAGGGAACCCCTGCTGCAATGGGGCGTCCCGCTCCCATCATGCTGAAGCACTGCCGTGCCTGCAACATCAGCTTCTCCAGCCTCTCGACCTTCATCGCACACAAGAAGTACTACTGCGCCTCCCACCACATTCCCAAGACTGCATGTCATTGAAGAACAAGTCTATACCTGGTTTTTACGACAAGGAACATTATAATCCTAGAACATGTACAGGCCAACACAAACTATATACTATGATCTGTTGTACAACTCCGAGACTCGCTGAATCACAGGAACAGATCATTGGATTTGTGCAAGAAGGTAACATCGCATTTCCCACTGTAGGGTGTTAAAAGGTCAGCATGCTTGTGGCAACATTATGTCGTCTGCAGTGTCTGTAGGGAATCCTATTTGTGACAATATTTGCACTAAAACTCTTTTATTTCAGTGTAGTTATACTTCAAATGACTTAACTGCAGATTCTGAAAGTGTGCATGATTAAGTACATGTATCAGGCTTTGTCTTACATTTAACAGGTCATGTTTTTCAGGGACTGTTTAAATCCGCTACCCTGCTTGTCTGGTACTTCTCCCTGATTGTTATTAGTTCTGAGATGTTTGTTTATACAAATGGGAAACATGATTAAGTAATTCACCACATTGTATTTGGATAGTTTTGAAATGAATTGTGATTTGGAATTAATTGAGATGCAGTACTGGGGCCAGTTAAACCTTTTTGACCCCTGCCCTCCGCATCGAACCTTTGTAATAAACATGTGTATGTAGGAACCTCCAGCAGATACTGAACAAAGTTGTGCATGAAAGTGAGAAGAAAGGTCTGTACATCAATGGCAAGAAAACTGAGTGTCTTCTTGTTACAAAACAGAAAGTTGTACCTGTCTGCAACATCAAAATTCATGGTGTCAGTCTGAAGCAAGTCTGAAGCAATAGATTCAACTACAGTATCTTGGAAGCTGGATTACATCAGATAGGAGGTGTGACAATGAAATCAAGAGAACAATATCTATTGCAAAAGACACCTCAAGAATGAAAAATCTTCTTTGTAACTCCTTAAACACAAGATTCAGAATTCTAAACTGTTATATGCTACCTACTCTGAAATATTGATGTGAGTGTTGGACAACGTCCAAGGAAATGGAGGATCGCTTGCAAGCAACAGAAATGTGGTTCCTCAGACGTATGTTAAGGATCCCATGGACAATTTACACATTAAACACAGCTGTTTTAGAGAGGGCAGGCAGACAATGTATTTTACTAAAAACACTTAGGAAACAACAGCTGGTTTTTTTAGGGGAAGCATTCGTTATTCCGAAGGTTCGCTATTCCGAAAGTTACGCGACAAATGCTAGGATTTACGAACCCTTTTTCGTTTTCGGACTAATGAGCACCGAGGTAGAGGCAATTTACGTGTTTTGGAATTACAAACCTTTGGAATAACGAATCTTCGGAAGAAACAAACCTTCAGAATATCGAACTGTAACCCTTTTTAGGCTACTGTGTGAGAAAAGGAAATGTGGAGTGTTTGTTTCTAACTGGAAAAATAGCAGGGAAGAGGGATCGGGGACGCCAAAGAGTAACGTTTTTAGAAGAGCATTGCAACGGGGACTAGGTTGAAGAAGATTGAGCTTCTAAGACTGGCAATGGAAAGGAAAGCCTGGCATTTCATGGTCGCCAACTTCACAAGATATGGCACTTGAGAGAGAGAGATGTAGGAACAATTTTTGCCAGATATTACAAATAACCGTCATCATTCAGGAGACAAACAGATGAAATTGAAGCAACATTAATGAATGGAAAATCCTTCCTTTGTAATATTTTCTTTCTTGGTAAAAAATATGTACATATCATTCAATTTTTGATATTTTAGTATTGTTTAATATGTGATTAGATGATGATGCAGGCACTCATCTAAATATGTTATTATTGTCCGTCCTTTTTGCACCATTTCGTGAATGATATTTTATCAAGTATATGTTTATGTTTAGAAAGTGTTTGCCTCAATATATAAATTGTTTATATTGCTAGGTTTTACAAAGCAGTTGTCATGATGAAAATTACAGTTTTTCACACTTCATTTGTGAGCTAATACATTTGTATCTTACAGATGCTTTTCCAAATCAATCTCAACACCATGTTGTTTCCGATAATTGCATTATACAAGTTGGAGTGATACCCGGTTAAACTCCTTCATGTAAATGAGATTAATGGCTTTATTTGAAATACATGTTGTTGGTCTTTGAGTATGTATATCATACCCACAAAAAGCCTCCTGGCTAATTGTAATGTTGATGTAAGCTCTTTGGAATAAACATTTTGAGTAATTGATTTTTGTGAACATGGATATCATAGTACATTTTTTACACCATCTTGACAATATGTGCCAAAAGTTATATAGTAAACACACACGCATTACAATGCATCAGAGTTTGTCTTAATAAAGACTTCTTTGGAAAGAGTTCAAACATATATACATGTACATGTATAAATGCTTTTTTTTTTTTAATAAAGAGTGGCAAAGTGCTTTATGAAAATTTCTCACACATGTTATTACTGTGTAATTTCAATAATCATGTCATGGGTTGTTCTCATCTCAAGTGCTCACACGTGGTGATGAAACCAAATCTCATTGTAACATGGCTTCCTACTAAAATAGTTTTGCTGCCAAAGCACTAAGATACATTCAATATGATGTACTAATTCTTCGCAATGTAATAATTTATACTCAGATTATTCTAAAATTGCCATATAAGTTTTATTCAAATTACATTTTTTCTTGCTAACAAACAAGGAATCGTGAACATTTCCAAAAGTGTCAAAACGTTATCGTATTCTATTCAATAAGCCATTTTCGTAATGTACTCACAACTTTCCCCCTACTAACTGCTTGGTGACGTGTTATTACAACCACCTGTATTTCGTGTTTGAATTTGAATGACTGGAACGCACTCTGAATATCTTAGTTGTTGCTACTCTGACAAAACTCCGATAAGCTTTGGGGTTACCATGAGTAACGTCTTGTTTGAACGACGTGAATAAAAATTGCATACATAACGAAAATGGTCTATTGAGTAACATTTACCAAGCCGACAGAGAATGATGTACATGTATTCCAATAGAATGAGGAATCAGATGGTGTTCCATGTGTGCCAGTGACGGTGCCAATCAAGTTCGTAAAATGTCATGATGGTAGCTTGTAACGCTGATTATAAGTTGAACTTCTCAACTACATGTACATCAAAGAAAGAGATTGGCTATGGTTTGAGAAGAAAAAAAATGAGAGAGGAATTATATTTTTGGTTTTCACATTCTTCAATCACTTTCCTTCTGATGTTACAATGTAAATTCAAGATGTCCAACAATGATGTGGGTATTGACTTGTTCATGCATGATAGCCCACAGGACGATTGGAAAGTGCACATACATGTATCTGGATTGTGATCCAAATGAGTCGCCCATGAACGTAAATGATTGTGATTCAGAGGAAATACTCATCATTTAAACAGGCTAGTTGGGGATTTTGTACGTGAATTGTACAAATGCTTTGTAAAGTACAGTTTTGTTTCAATGTTTTGTATGAAAGACAACTCTTCAGAAAATGCCCCAAACTGTCAACCTAATTGTACATGTATATTGAATTGTTGTGTTATATCAGTAAAACATGCCACAATTCGAATTTTAAATAGATTTACATACATGCATAATGTATGTACTCTATTTACATTAACTACTAGTAAATGTATCAGCTAGCAAAGTTGAAACAAAGTTAGATGAATATATAATATGTATTGTGTGCAAATTGTAATTTGATATCTTGCCATTATGTGTACAAAGTGTCAAATATTATAGAGTCGACTCGTGTGTTAGTTATAATATCTGATGTAAAATAAAATCTGAATTGATGACAACCTGCCAATCTATTTATTTGATGTCAAATTGTTTCATGACTTAATGATTCTAAACATAATATTTGCATAATACTTCTTCATTCATTGAATTAGGTGTGACTTACTGTTTGTGTAATGTTCTCGTGCGTGCGTGTATATATGTGTGTGTGTGTGTGTGTGTGCTGGTGTGTATGTACGTGAGCGTATGTGTGTGTTGTGAAAAAATACAACTGGATATTTTGACAAAGATGTAACATGACCTGTTATGTGAACATAATAAGCCATTTTCATGTCATTGTTGAGTGAATACACTTTAAAAATCGCACAAGAAATGCGAAAATGTCCTGTTAAAACGGCATAAACAATTACCCTTGTGACTTTTGAAAAGTGACAATTTTTCCCTTTAATGTGTGCTCACTCATGCATGACTGAGTGGATTAATGTGATTTTCACACGGAAGTTAGTCAATAAGTCAAGGAACAATCGTTGCCCAAGACTTCTTCAATAAAAAGTTAGGGGGGAGGGGGGTAGTAATTGATAAGTTTCTTATCCGGCGCTTGTCTGTCTGGCAACTCGCCCTCTCGAGAGACGCAAGCAAAGTAGCAAAATCTAATTTAATGAATTAACTGTAATTAGAAAAAAAAATGAGGGGGGGGGGGGTGGTTTACCCCCCGAAATCCCCCATTACTAGGGTCAAAAAACGGAAATGAAACGAAAAAGGGGGGGGGGGGGGTATGAACCCCTTAACCCCCCCCCCCCCCCCCCCTGCTTAAGCGCCTGTGCCGTGGCAATTCTCGGCGATCGCGCGACCACTCGACAACTAAAGGGGTTCATTTTGAGGAATATATATTTGTATGCGCAGAAGATTTCAGAGCCACTTCATTAAAGTGCATGTGCAGTAACAGTACGTCTTATAATGATACCGATTCTGTGACTTTTATTTGGTAAATGGAGAATGCAGTAGAAAAACATGTCAGAGAAATGTCTTCATATCGCACATTGGTCAAACATATTTCCTTGGAAACATAAAAATCATATAATGGGTGTTTGACCTTTCACTGAAACAACCTCCGTTGTTTTTAACACGTACAGTATTAAACAATCGTGTTTAATGTAGAAGAAACAAGACAGATAATGAAAATGAGATAAAGTACATCTATAAAGACATTATATAGGCATGTCTGTGTAACTGTGTTAATGATTATGCTGATTAACAACCAATGCCGTTTCAGGCACGTTATTGACTCAGAGATTGACAACCCGTATCGCTTTAAAACTAATTCTTTTATCGTAGAACGGAACCTTTATTTCATTTTAGCCTATTCAAGTGAAAGAAGCGTTTTAAAAGAATGCAATTAACAAAAAACAGGCCTAGTCTATTCTTCCAACTTGCTAAGCTAGCATGTCATTAAATGAGTACCTGTACTGTTTGCCTGGATCAGCAGACGCTGGAATAGCAATGTTCACAGTCTTCTGTGTAGAGAGCAGGACAGGTATGAATCGAGTGTTAATATCCTCTATCTCCCCCAAGTCTTTGGCACGATGAGAAGTAATGAAGCGTGTCGAAGATGAAAGTTGTCTCCAAAAAAAAAAAAAAGTCAAATATCCAAATAACGGGTAACTCGAGGAAAACGTCCAATATCCAAATAACAGGTAACTTTGTAAAACACTAAACTCGTCGAACAGGAACTCCAAAACAAGAACACAAGGAAAATGTCGTCCGCAACCTAGGGCGACATGTCATAATCTGAGTGCCATGCAGATCTGCCGGCCCGACGAAGAGAACGCCTAGGTGAAGGGGCTGGGTCGGCAGCAGGAGCGATGACGCTGTCCTCAGGAGGAGGAGGGAGGGGTGGAGGAGCAGCTGCTGAAGGTGCAGCGGCAGAGGGAACCACAGCAGGAGTAGCACGACCCACCGCGGTGGTGGCGATATGCGGGAGTCATCAGCGATATCCACCACTGGTGGTAGGAAGGCATCAGCAATGGGCTCGGACCGCTGTCTTGTAGGTTCAACGGGACGTGAAGGGGGTGATGGTGGGCCTCCAGACATGGTAGTGGGATGCTTGGGAGAGTAAGGGTACATTGGTCGACTTGAGGCACGAACATCATCCTCCATCGTCTTCGGCGGCAAGGGCCGATGGACAGGGGTGTATTGTCTCAGAAACTTCCTATTCCGCAGCGTCACCCGGCCGGAGCCATCTACTATGCACGGACCATATATTGGTCATATTGCCGTACTTCAATGACGATGCCGGTCTTGTCCCATTTCAGAGGATGTGGCCCGGTTTGGTTCTGGATGCGGACATGATTGCCGACAACAAGAGGTGGAAGCCGTTTAGTGTGCTCCGACCAGCGTTCTGCCCCCTTCATGTGACGGTTGCGAAGGGCCTCTTCTCTTGCCTGCAAGGTTTTACACCAGGTGTTGTGTGGCTTGTATTTGCCAGGGGCAATTAGGATGAAATCCTGGTACGGGTGGCCAAAGACACACATGGCTGGAGAGAGCTTCGTGTCCCTGTCTGGGGTATTGCGATACTGAAGTATGGCCCGCTGAAAGTTGTCTGTATCCAGGGATCCAGTAGTGCTAGTGTTGTCCATAATGAGTCGTTTAATGGTCTTCACAGCAACCTCAGCTCGACAGTTGCTGTGGGGAAAGGCAACAGAGGCGAGGCGATGATGCATATACCCACAGGTATATGCTACTGAATGCTACGTGGCAAGGCTGTGCATATAGATGCAAACAAAGCTGGGTTCTTTCTTTCATGTTATACACGTTTCAAGATAAACCTTTAACGTGATGGAGGACTCCCTTTTGAAGCAACTTGTGGAAGATGAAGACTGTGAACATAAATGAGTACCTGTACTGTTTGCCGGGATCAGCAGACGCTGGAATAGCAATGTTCACAGTCTTCTGTGTAGAGAGCAGGACAGGTATGAATCAAATGTTAATATCCTCTAGTCATTTTAACCAAGGATGTTTAAGCACATGGATATACATCGCTTTGAACAAGGTTTGATGCCGCCACTTAATATTCATGACTAGCAACTGCTCACAATAATATGATACATACGCCAATGCGTCACGTTCACCTGCCTTTTATAATAGGTCATACGCATTCCTATACATGCATACATTTCAGCTTTTGCTGCTGAACTTTTAATTTTGTCACTAGGTGCTTATTATGTAGTTAAAAAGGACAAGCGAAGACGAAATTGGATACTTTTTGAGATGGAAATACTGGCTTGGACGCGGTTGGCCACGTTTTTCATGTTACTTGTCCGAAAGGAAAATATCTGAAAGTAACGTTTCATGCAATTTTGTATGCAGGTATGATGCGGAACATTGTGAAATTGAGACTTTTATACTGCAACTTGATATCTCGTTTAGAGCCTTTTTGCCATATTGTAACACTATTCCTCGATTGAATCTTCATAGATGTATCGTAGGTATTACATGTCACAACTGCGCAAGCATATGGGGTGAGGATATTTCACCAAATTCTTCTGCGCATCCGATTTTGTTTACACGTCAAATCCAGGCAAAAATCATCCAGAGAATCGGTGGCTTCGAACATGGGGATCAAAGAGAAAATCCTTGTAAATCGTTCTTTTGTGACTAGAAGGAGAGTACATGGAATCTGCATTAATTAAACGGCAGGTGGATATCCATGTGCTTTTAAAAACATCCTTGTTTTAACTCTTCGCGCGTGTTAAGGCTGGAGAAAACTAAATATAAAACGACTTCTACCATGCATGCACATAGGCCTACTGTTTGTGCATTGTCAAGTCCCTCAGCCGTTCCCGAGTTATATTCTTGTAGCTATGACAACAGTGTACTCTTTAGCATAGCAACCCGTCGATTCGTTGCCATATGTCATTATGACGCCTCCAAGTAAGTTGTTTCATGCATATTCATTAATGCGCAGTAGACTGCGCTTTTCTGAAAGTTTCTCAAGTTGCGCGTGAAAGTCACCTTGACATTAATGCGTACACAGTCATGGTAACGTTGCGTTATGTGTACACAAACGAATTATCTATTGCTTTTCAACAGTTGGAAGCTATATTTCTTCTGCTTGATTTTGCTTTTTTGATAGTGATTCTCCAGTATTGTAGTATTCCTTTCAGGTTAGTTTGTATAATTTGATTCCTTCCACCCGCAGTTCAAACTGTATTGCTTAACTTTCAAGATAAATCAAATAAAATGAGTAAATTACTTGCTATTTTTCTTGCTGATATGTAACGTGACATAGAATACATACAATACACATTGCATTGTAAACATGTATACACACTCCTAGCTGGACAGCGCCGTACAATGATTAAGCCTACGCCTACTAATGATCTAATGTTGATGTGAACTTCGATGAAGCTTAACATTCATTGAAATTATCATCTTCCAACTTTTAATATTGTATAAGTTCCACCCTATAGGCCTATTATATTTTTACAAGACAGAAAACTAAGCAGTTGACACCCTTTTTTTTACACATAATTCACACCGTGTCTTAACATCATAGGATGATCTACGATACGTTCTCCCTTGCGAATTCCCTGCGTCGTCAGGCAATCATTACGACACACCGACGTCGTGGCGTCGTTCGTGACGTCACGACCATGGGACTCAAGACCCTGGATGTATGTAAACACCTTGAAATACTTGTGAGAAATTAATGATAGCAACCACACGTGTACGAACTTTCTGAACTATGCCTTATTATTTATTTTATTTAGTGACATTCAGAAAAACAACAAAGAACGATTTTTTTTTGTACAAAAGAAAGTTGTAATTTTAGTTAATGCCTATGCAATACAAAAGCAAGGAAATATATAATATGGCAAGATTAAGAATTTGAATGAGATCAAATCAAATGTATTATGATTTACTTATAAATATAATCAAACCTCATAAACGGAAGGAGAAAAAGAAAAGGTTCATATACCAAAATTCAAGTGCAGAAAATATAACCAAACAAAAAACACATTAATAAGAATATAATTGAAAAAATACATACATGTATGTATGTTTTCATAACTATATAGATGGCTCGTATAAGCTGTTGCTTGACCCCGCCTCGGACAGAAGACCCTGTAGACTCCCCTCTAGCACCAGCCGCCGTTCATCTGACAGGCAATCTGATGCTGCAATGCCTGGATCAGAACATGGAGAAAGAACATCTCCAAGAACGGCTGGGGGTAAGTCTACAATAATTTAACTTATACTGTTAATGTTTTAAGTTAACGTTAACAAAGTTAAAATGAGTCCAACATTTTTTTTAAATGATCATGAAATCATTGTAGATTTTACACATTGTGAACACTGGGTAGATTACAAGACGCACCATTGTCATCAACAAAGTAAGTTGAAGTAGGTAACTTAGGAACTAAATGCGCACGGACATTTCTCGCTCTCTCTCTTTACTTTACATTTCAGGCGCTGGCGAGTCAGATGGGCGTCGATCCGACGGGCAAGACAAGCGATAAACTTATCACAGACATCGGCGAGCAGTGGGGAGAGTTTGTGAGAGGCACTAGGAACTTGGTGGAGGAACAGCAACGCCTCAACCACACCGTGCAAGTTAGTAGATTTCCCTTGAAAGATATTGAATTATTCAAAGAGACTAACAATAACTTAGCAAGAGTAGCCTAGACTCTATTTTAACAATGACATAAGGTTTTCACTGAACCTAGCCTAGGGCCTAGGCTAGCCTATATTGGAGGCTAAATTGTATTTGCAAACTTAAATTTAGAAGGGAATTAGATCTAGTCTAATATAACAAACCATTTTAAACATTACAAACATTTTTTTATTGTTATCAAGCTTTCTCCCATCTTTGAACTCTAGGCTGTTGCCCGCCAGGTCGGAGTGCAGTCATCCAGCAATGACCCTCATACTCTCCTCACCCTCATGGGTCAGCAGTATGGGACGACTCGACCTGAGCTGACCACTGCCCAGGGGATGATGATGGACAGCACGGCTGACACAGAAGACCGCCTCCATCCTGATTCCCAGGGGACAGATGCAGCTCAGCCAGGGTGGTATGTATTAATTGGACTCTCCATTTATTCATTAATTTCTTTTACAGGCAGAATACTATTCTGGAGAAGAACAGTTAATGGATTAATTCAAATGAATGGCAGAAAGAAGAAGAAAGAATCACCAACAATATACCTAAGAATCTTATTACAGAATATGAAATAATTTATACAATTTGTTTTGTTGTGGCTTGTGCATACTTAGATATTTTTTTAATACATGCATCATTGTCATGCTGTATCAACCATGAAGTAAAGCTGGCTTTTATATTCCGTACTAATATTAATGCTATGAATAACACTTGTGAATGTAATTGTACTATCATTGTTCACACAGTAGCACTACCAGCTCGCACCCTCCTGTCCTCCCACTACCCCACCCTAATCTGCACACCCCACCCACACCTGTCTGCCACTCTGTCAGTCCTCATGCACCTGTTTGCACCCCTCCCCTCCCTTCCCCTCCCTCCCGGAGTAGCACTTTACCCACAGGGTAAATAAAACAATCCTAACACTGAGCGATTAAATAGTAGTAAATATATGAAAGTTCAAACTTAAATAATTTCCCATTCTAGAAAAGTTTGAAAGAATATTTGATATAGAACAGTTTTATGCAAAGTTATTTATGCATACTTAACAGCACAAAGATGTTCTTTGTATGATTTTTCTCTGAATAGACTCCAATGACTTCAATTCATGCTGCATTGAATGCATTCAATATGTCCATTTTTGCTGTTAACATTTTTACAGACCAAACCCAGCTTCTCCAGATGCCAGTCAGACCCTAGTCCAACCTCCAGCAGGACCAGGTCTAACTTCAGCCCAAGCAGCACCAGGACCTAGTCCTTCAGCTGTGGGGGCTGTAGGCGCTGTGGGCGGTGCCAGTCCCAAGAAACTCACAGTTTGGGACAAGAGCGAGCTCTTGCCCTTTGACCCTTCAGGTGAAGATGAAATGCTATCACCTTTTGATAAAAAAAATCTGTATTTTTACTTTACATACTCATCATCATAAATTAATATTGTTCTTTGCAAAAAGATATTTTCAAAGCATTTTAAAATGTATAGGTACTTGTGTTTTTAAAAGAAATGTCTTTCTGGTGTTTCTGATAGGTGCTGAGGTGACTCTAGGCAGTGGTGCAGGGGGAACTGTCCGTCTGTTCCGGCACGCTTCTTCAGGAACTCCAGTGGCCGTCAAGATGTTCACTTTGCCCTCCAACGTTGAGGACTTGAGGCGAAAGCTGGCCAACATACAGCAGGAAGCTAACACCCAAGGTCTGCTGGGTAAGTTCATTGAGTGATCATCTAGAATTCTCTGTTCATTTTAAATTATGGAATTTGTTTAATCAAACATTGCCTTGACAAATTTCCACCATTAATTTTTAGCTAAAATCGAAAGTCTGTTGGTGAAATTGGAAAATCCACTTCACTTACCTTTCTGACCTAAATTAATAACTTTTGTATTTTTTTTTGTTTTAGAAATTGTGTTCTTTAGTCTCATCCCTTTCAGACTGATAAAGGTTAATGATTATGCTTTGTCTTTTAGGAGCTAACTTGCAATGCATGGTTTATTAGAATTCAGATAAGTAGTTGATTGGTTTCATTTTGCCATATTTCTTCTGTACTGACCAATGCATAATTTTGTCTTAAAACTTTTCAGGCCAGCATCGTCTTTTCCCTGAGTATCACGGGTGCATTGACTTCTGTGATGGCCACATCGGTATAGTAATGGAGTTCATTGGAGACACACAGACCGGACAGACTATGCCTCTATCAAAGGCCTTCCTCGCAGCAGGCTGTCCTGCCCTAACCAGTCGTGACTGGTTTGGCGTGGCATCAGATATCGTCCAGGCTGTACAGCACGTGCATGATACAGGTTTCCTCCTTAACGATCTCAAGGAGGACAACGTGATGTTGTCCTGCGCCGCCGATGGAACCCTCTGTGCCAAGGTTATCGACTTTGGCTGGGTGTTACCGCAGTCCGAGCCGCAGGTGTTTGGGTTTGATGATGAGACAAAGTACCGATACGAGCAGAAACTGACTTTCACTCACATCGCCCCTGAGTGTGCCTTGTACGACGAAGGTACCTCAACCCGCAGTGATGTCTTCCAGCTGGGGAGGCTGCTCCGGGCCATTGGTGGGCTGGCTAACGATGCAAACCTGTGGACAATCGGAGAGATGTGCCTCCAGCCGGCAGCCATGTTCAGACCTACAATGGATGAGCTGATCCTAGAGCTGGATCGACTTCGACCACTGTATTAAGTATGTCCTGATTTGATTTGTACCCTTCATCTAATCAAGCTGTTTTATAAAAATTAATTTTTGAAATGAAGTTTGAGTTCATTTTCAAAATATATGCAGGTGAGTACTACTTTAATCTTAATAAATAACATTGTAATGAATTAGGCTTGAATTAATTCCACTGAATTGCCCCATACTTTAGTCAATCCAGAACCATACTTTGGATTGTAAAATAATTCCTTGCAAGTTATTTTTTAGAAAAAGGGTATAAATCTAATCAGGACATATTTAGTAAAATACTTTGTACATAATCTTTCAATTTTCACAACAGGCTGTTTTTGTACATATGTTTTAGTTTGTAAATAAGTCGGTGATTTGGAGAGTAAATAGATCTAGAAACTTAACAAAAGAAAATACTTGGACAAGAGTCAATGCATATTTCAAATCATTATTTAAAAAAAATATGCAAATCAATTGTGGCCAAATGATGGTTGAAATTTTGAAAATATCTTTAAAACCTGTCTTTTCAGACTTATCAATCATGCAAAATAAGTTAAAAAAAACAATAGGTAAAAAAAAAATCATGTCATGCTCTGCTACTTGTAATTCTCCAATCTCCAATTCATGGGGATGTGTATCTAGTCAAACATCATGAGGCACTACAAAGCAAACACTATTATCATTTCTCAGTCTTAATTGTATTCAATTAGCAGGTGAATAGAGTCTCGTTAGACATTGGGCCATAAGGCTATGGGTTCATATGCAATAACCCCATTTAGCCCTTGCAATTTAAAGTTTATTTGGGTACTCAAGCTCCAAATTTTATTCCCCATATTGGGGAGAAGATAGAGGAAAAAATGCCTATCTTTCAAAAGTAAGGTCTTGCAACTAAGGAAAGCTAGCGTGCCACCTTTTATTCCTCATATTGGGGAAAAGGCATTGGAAAAACACACTGTCCCTCGGATAGGACATTAAATGGAGGTCCCGTGTGTGGGAGAGCAACACCCTACACACGTTAAAGAACCTGCAACACTTCTCGCAAAGAGTAGGGTGAAAACCCGGTGTTTGTGGTACACAACTGCATGTAGTTAGCTTTAGTCTAGGAAGTCCGTTCAGCACACAGAAGCCTAATCTTACAGAAATAAATTATATTCCAAAGATTTTTTTTTCATGAAATCTGGCTCTTCAGGATTTGGATTCAAGCCCAAATACGAGCCCTTGCAACTTAAAATCAGCTTTGTGTTTTTGCCCTCAAATTTGTATTCCCCATATTGGGGAAAGGGCTGAAATGAAATGCATTTTGACCATAAATGTAGATCTCCTGAATGATATTACAACACTTTATACAAAGAGTAGGGTGAAACAATAGTGTTTGGGTGATTCACACAATCTGGTCTAGTTCATGACACCCTGTGCACGTAAAAAAAGAAATTTCACTTTAAAATTGAAAAAAAAAAAATAGGTTGGGACTCAAGTTGTCGACCTCCACGTGGTGAGTCCTGTCTACTGGCGCAAGTCAGGCGAACGACAACATTGGATTAAAGTGAATATATTTTCAGATAGAAATGAACAATACTTGAATGTTGTAACAGACTGGCTTACATGTAGACCCTCAATGGCCAAAGCTCTCACCTGAAGCAAGTCCCTGTTTGGCCAACTCCTTAGCCCGAAGAGTACAAGGAAAACCTGGTGTTAGTAGTACAATCTAAGATTGGATCAACAGATCTTGTCTTACCAAGTGCACTTGGCACTCAGAAAATATATCCATGTATAAATACTATTACAAAATATACAGTGTAAATCTACTTGAAAAAAACAACAACTTAAATTTGGAGTATGTTTCATTGTGCATTGCCATACGTCTACTAACATTCTTAGAAGAGAACCAAAATATTTAAGAATGATAAATCAGCACTTTTTCAGGGGGGGGGGGGGGGGTGGGGTGGACTCCTTGCATTTAATGCTAAATATGTTAATCATTGCGGATAATTGGCTATTGGTATTCATTTGTCTCGCAATGTATGTTAAACGGAAAAGAAAAAGATCACGATGTTTCGTGCGCCGCTGCAACACTTCGTCAGGTGTGATACAAAATTCTAGTAAGTAGGGGCATGACTTATTGGATTAATGTGATTTTCATTAAGAAACAATCCTGCCAAATTATTTTGCCAAAAACCTCTCCAATAAAAAGTTATGCTATTTTGCTTAGGGGGGAAGGGACTTACTTTTTTTGTTGTGTTTAGATTGAGTTTGTATGAAAATATAATTTGTGAACAATCATTTTAAAAATTTTATTTCACAACCTGGTGGCAGTGGGATATAACATTGGAATAGTCATTTTCCAGGAGTTTGTGATTGTTTAATGTCATCTAGGATGTAGGCTTAAATCTTCTTGCCACTGTATGTACCTCACTGATGTTAACAAATCAGTTCAATTATTTGTATACATTGTAATCATAATACACTGGAGTACTCAAAGACCTGAATTTAAAAGTTCTTTTGGTGACAAACCTCTACTAAAAAATTAATTTATGTATACAAGTCTATTAACAACCCATCTGCTGTTTCATGCTGTCATTTTGTACACTAGTCGTATACACTTCAAGAAGAACTACACTTCAAGAAGAGCACAATTTTATGACATAAGTTATAAGATTCTGACAACCATGAAATGAAATAATACCTTTACATATCTGTCAAATATGCAAATTAGAGACAGACGTTTTGCATTTGGTAGTGTTCTGGTAGGCTTCTGCAATTAATGCCATATGCTTAGAGAATAAGCTTTTGCTACCCTAGGCATGTAACATTGCTCTTATTCGTGCAGCTTTTTAGTAGCTAATATTATAAATTTAGACTCCATGATTTGTGATAAATGACTGTTACTTGCCCATGTCTGTATGTACTAACTCTAAGTTCAACGTGGTGGCAGCGGTGGGATTTGAACATCACATATTCCAATCACTGTTTCTCATGGTGGTAACAGGCGGTAAATTAGAACTTATGTAATTATTATCATGTCGTATAATTACCAGGCCTACACCATTTTGCTGAAAGTGTATAGCAAGCAAGGCAGTGTTTTACAGACACTAGTAGGTATTAGTAGTCGCCTTCAAATGTCAGATTCTGGCAGCCATCTTCGCTTTGTCAATGTTACAATATCATTTCCATAAACAATCCTAGTCCACAACATTTATGGAAAATAATATAATAGCACTATCACTTATGGTTTGGGATAAACAAACAAGATGGGGGAATTATAAAACCTGTGTCCTAACTAGTGGGTTCTAGTGGACAAGGGGATTTGGATTCTTAACAGGTTGACTGTAGTGCTAAACTTGTAGCGTACAGTGAAATCAAAGTGTAATTTCAGCGCAAGTTACAAATCAAAGTTCGAAAACAAAGATGCCATAAAACATTTGCCATGAAATTTTTTTTAGGCCTCCTGGTTTGAATTGAGCACTTAACTCAATACCAAATATATCCAAATGGGGTAATCATGCTAGTTATGCCAATAATAAAATTGCTCAAGGTGGAAACAAAGCTACATTTTCTGCAATACCCATCTGGAACATGATTCCATCAAAAAACCTTGTACCTATGTCCAGGCGTCAACAATTTCTACACGACTACATGGTGATTTGTTAATGTCGACCGCGCTCCTAATATGTATGTCGCCATCTACGAACAAACTGAATAAGATTTCTGCACATATTGTTTCAGATACACAGATCTATGTTCGCTATGAATCATCATCAATATTAGTTGGCGCTTTAAAGCGCTGCTGTGGTCTTCACGAGAGCATGCCATACAACTCCATCTTCCACCAATCGTGTTGCACCCTCCATTCCTTCCCTGGACACTCTCTTTATATCACACGTCCATGATGTAGGTTGGCGACCTCTGTCACGCTTCCCTTTAATTGCACCTTGCAGTATTGTTTTTTCAATTCCTTTCGTTCTCCTAACAATGTTCCCAAAGTACTCAAGTTTTCGTACCTATAGGCCTCATTCCCCGTATGATACTTAAATCTGTGCTAATTTTGTTCAGAATCCATACGTTTTTTCTCCTTTCTTTCCAAGACACATGTAAAAGCCTTCTGTAGCTCACAATGCGTCAACTCATTCTTAATCATGGCCCAAGACTCCATATGTACCAATGGAGAATGCAGTTGCACGAAGAAGTCGAACCTTCAGATTGAGTGACAGGCCTCGCTTTTCCAGACATGCCAGATATGAGACATGCTCTGCACGGACGATCTTGCTATTGCCAGTCTTCTCCGTGTTTATGTGGTGCTCCATCCTTTGTTCCCAAATATTCAAACTGGCTAACTACGTCAATCTTCTTTCCATCTGTGGTGAAGTCATTGTTGTTGCTGTCTTTGTCAACTATCATTATTTTAGTCTTTTTCGTGTTTAATAGAAGATTTTTCTCTTCACTCCCATTTTTGATACGGCGCCAATATGAGCTCATCTCTGCTGCTACAAACTAGTGTAGTATTATCTGCGTACCTCAGGTTTGTGATCTTTGTACCCCGAATTTCACTCCATTGAAATTTTCCAGTGCCACTCTAATGATGTCCTCAGAATGTATTATATTAAAGAGGTTTGGAGATAGTATGCAGCCCTGACGTACACCTCTCTCTATTTCAAACCACTCAATATTCCCACTGCCTGTCCTCACTGTAGATACTTGGTCCAGATAAAGATGTTTGATGTGTCTTGGGAATCCCATCTTTGTCATTGTATCCCACAGTTGACGGTGGCTACACAGTCGCATGCCTTTGTCAGTGAAGCACATGTAGAGAAGGTGTTTGAGTTCTCTGCATCTTTCGATCATGTTTGTGATATTAATAATCTGGTCTCTTGTCCCCCTGCCTTTACGGAACCTTCTTGCTCTTTTGAGAAAACCTTTTTTCATCTTAATCTTCATTCCCCTGTTAATGAATATTTTCACACAAAATGTGTCTATTTATTCGTTCACATGTTTTGTTCGAAGCTTTAGGGCTAATGCGTAGTCTAGAACTTTCACCTCTTTTCTTTGAATATGTTTTTTTTTTGTTATAGCGATACCATGACCTTTAGCCATATCGCTTGGCTCTAGACCTAATTCAAATTTAAATGAACTCATGACGATTATGCCTCACGTATAGATGACAAGATCATCGACTCCCCTTCTATCTCTCTTGCATCTAATTTTTCTTAAATGGTACTCTCTTACGATCCTTCTTTCCTTCATCCCTGTCTACCCCCTCTCCTTTCTCTCTGTACAGTATCTGGACATAAACATAGACGTCAAATTACTGCTTTCGACTACCCCCCTCCCCCCAACACGCACAAAACAAATCATACATACTCTACTCAAAAACACCTGGCACCTGAGCCACCTGTACAACCGATTCATTCTTCTTCTTCTCCTCCTCCTCCTCCTCCACCGGGAATGGCCCTGCCAAGCTTTGCCGCGCATCGCCGGATATGAGAACCAACCTACTACACTCCCATCAGGGCGGCCAAATTGGTGTCATTCGAATTCGAGCTTATTTACACATCATTCAGGACGACTCCTTTTCGATTTGCCGCTAGATCTCCTGTCCCCCGTCGCCGCTTATTGATTTCTTCGAGTTGCACGGGCGACGTTTGGAGTCAAATCCTTTTCTGACACCCGTGACTTCTTATGTGAAGCTTTGTTTAAACTTGTGAATGGAGGCTGACATTCAAAGCAGTAGACTCGTATTCAGATCAAAGGTTTAAAGCAAACCGTGTAGGCCTATTAAACATATACATGTACTAAAAGTAAATATTCTGTCTGGAGCGTTCGGTTTTCACATCAAGGATTCTACGATATGTTACATATTTGACACATATTATTTATTAAACAAAAATACACCCAACAAACAAATAAACCAGCAATGCAATTTGGAAATATGATGAAACATGATAAGTACAGTATTACGTTACATATAGATGTATAACTTTACAGACAAAAACATTAATTAAATGGATTATCGTATTCTCGATTATGTTCGTATTTAATCTCATCATTTTATTTTTTTGAGAGAACAATAATATCTTACATACGGAGGTTAGTGACTACAGATAGCGCAATGTTGTTGAATCGTACAGGTTATGTCAATCTAAGTGTGATGGGGAATGACTAGCTTGGTAGCGTCCGGATAATACGAAGACATGCATACCGGGAAGCGAAAATGTATGTACCGTCAATGAATGTCGTGCTCCTGATCAATTATATTAATTGAAATTGACAGGCGTGGACCTATATCATACAGTAGAAATCTTTGGTTCATCCATTTCTAGACGCTTTGGACTTGAAAGGGATGGAGGGAGTGGGAGAACAACAGAAGGAAGATTATAAGAAGAGAGAGAGAGAGAGAGAGAGGGCGGGAGAGTGGTGAGGGAGACAGACAGAAAGAAAAAGGGACAATGAGTAGAGAAAGTAAAAAATGAAGAAGGTGTGTCCAGGTCAGCATGAGAGAGCAAGGGAGAACTGGGGGCATTTCATGAAAGTTGTCAGCACAGACTAAATAGTCATTGCTGACAATTTCAGTGAAATCCTCGATTTTGATTGGCTGAGAGGCACTAGCCTCTGACTGTTACTATGGTAACTGTTGGAGTATGACAACTTGTCAGACGAAAAATATTGATGAAATGCCCCCCAGATGTTGTCTCAATATTAAAAGTTAGCTGTATGTCATCTCCGGAAGTAAAGCAATACACAAACCAACGTGGCATTCTGTAATTATCTTTTGTAATGTAAAGGGGTCAGACTGAAAACAAATTTGAAATGAAACGTTTATTTTCGGTCGAATCTCTGTTATATTATTTTATTTATTTTATTTATTCATGTTTTCTTTAAAAATACATGGTAGGCCGTTCAGTTGAAAAACTGCTTTACAACAGCGCCCTGTATGATATATATACATATATATTACAATATAATTAAATACATTCAGTAATGAACAACATCGTAAATGTAAATATACGATGTAAATTTAAATCAAAGTAAAGCTTTTTTGAAGATCTCTCTTTATTAGAAGCCATGATACACGGAGCATGGCTTACCAGATGTTCAGAAATTGTAATCCAAATTATTAAATATTCCCAGGTCAGACTGCGGTCAACGAATCATTCTATTCTGTCTCCTCTGGGACGGACAAACAGATTGACCAAAGAGGAGAATGGAATGTAAATCAATCCTGTTTAATCCTGTGTAAATCAATCCAGCCCTTGACTTACAATTTAGATCATGAGTACACGACGGTCTGAAAGGAAAAAATAAAATAATACAAAATGAATACGGGACACAGATTTTACTTCCTTCTTCAACTGTATATCCAGCTTGTGTCTGTCTAAATCAAAATAAAGTCTTTTGGAAGATCTCTCTTTTTACTTCTCAAATTTTCTCAAAATTTCTCAAAATGCATTGTTGACTTCAGCTGGGAGATGGAGGTGAAGTTGGGGGCAGGGATATGGTGTCTCCTTCTAGATCCATAACCCTCCAATAGACTATTTTCGTCATTTATGCAAATTATATTTACGTCGTTCAAACAATACGTTACTAATCGCAACCATAAATCTTATCCAAAGTTTGTCCGAGAAGCAACAACTAATAGATTCACTGTGTGTTCATCTATTGAAACTGCACCACGAAATACAGGTGAATTTGATAACGCGTAACTGGGGAAAAGTTATGAATACATTTTGAAATTGGCTTACATTGCTAGATAGCATCACATGCCACAACATATCATATAATACAGGTATCGTTCTCATTGTGACTTTTAGATTTGTGATGTCCCCATCCTCCAAATACCAACCCGTTCCTATTCCGAAGAACCCATCATCTTTAATACTAGACCGACATTTATAACGAACAGGCAACTCCCCCCTTAAAGTTCAGTACCCTATTGAATGATTTTATAATTATATAACATTTTAAAACATTAATTTAGTTACCACTCCTACTCGTTCCATTTCCCCTTCCATCGCCTCATCCTCAACACGTGCTGGCAAACATACTAATGATGATAACACACTGTTGATAGATTAAGTAACAACAGTTATGTGAGATTCTCCGATTTGATACTGTTTTTAATGTTAATTACCTCTTTGATTGTAAACAATATAGCACTGCTTAAGGAGTCATTAGAAAAAGGGCTTAAACTTCATAAAAGATATGAATATATATATATACAATAACAATTGCCATTTTGACAGCAAAGACAACTGCATCCATAAAGATAATGGGTGCGTGAATGCCCTCCCATGAAAACTAGCGTTTGCTTTATTCCATAAGGTCCGAGTAGGCATAGTCCTGATGACAGGCCAATGATTATCGTAATGAAGAAAAGGTCAGACTGTCTTTAGACGTACACGACAAAAGCAAACCCAGCGCCCCCAACTTTATCTTCCTTAACTTTAAACCTCCCTGGATTGACCGCAAAGAACTCAATTTGATTAATGTGACAGAAGTTCCAAAACGTCACCATGGACGGTCACAAACAAAAATATCGATGCTTTAATTGCCGTCTATTCGCATCGTTTTATGGAGTGTCAAAAGGTGATCGCGCGCATTTGTCCATCATCCACTAAGCCCGCCAATTTGGGCGAGTTTTTATAGTCTGCATACCTCAATTTACTCGGTAGGGGTGCGGAGGTGTGAGGGTTGGGCTGCTGGTGATGTAGGGTCGGAGTTTTAGATGGATCACGGTCAAAGACCTCAGAGCGCTGCGAAGCAGTGGAACACGAATTACTCTCCGAAAAAGCTGTAGTACGACTTGGCACCGCGACGAAACTCAGCGCAACGATATCGAGTGATCGCGCAATCGCCGAGAATTGCCAGCCCGGAACTTCCGGGCTGATAAAATACGTCTAGAACCTAGACTAGTTGTATCCCCGCGGAGAGGAGAGGGGAGTTACATACCATGTTTTATCGAAGGGATATAGGCTATTGCGTTATCCTGCCAGCGTAAACGTTTTGTTTATGCCCCTTTTTTCTTATTTCGTAATCCTCTTCTTGTTCTTGTTCTTTTTCAAAATCTCTCAAGCGTGACGACCCAGAAGTCATTTTGTAAGTAAGGATTTTTTTTTTAATTCCATCATATCTTCCATACCGTAAGTGCTATCAACAAAGCTAAGTGAGGAGTCTAAGACTCGCCTTTAAAGACATTCAATTACCGACGGAAAAAAAAACTTCATAGTCTAAGTCCCATACCCAAATTATCTACGCCCATAACCTCCCCCCAAACAGACAAAAAAAAAAAAATACACCTGTATATTTAAAATATCTGAAACCTTTTTCAATGATACTTGTATGCATCTGACATCTCCGTCATATCTTTATCTGATCATTGCACATACCTATGCCAAATTTCATGCGCGAGTATATTATAGTAACTTATAGTTTAATCAGCGCTCTCTAAAGTTGTCCAATTCGCCATCTTTCCATAACTCTATCCTTATCTTTTCCCTAATGTAGATATTTCAATACATACCCTTTCCAAACATACTAAAAATCAAGTAGGTTACTGTTGACAAACTTGGTGAAAAATGGCGCTGAAAATGACTTTCCCCCCAAAATGCCTGAACAACTTCAGCCTGCTCTAAAATCAAAATGCGAATGGCAAAAGTCCTGAAAGGGATAGCTCGCCCTGAAATTATTTTGGTTCCAATAAAAGGAGACACATGAAAGGAATATATTAGTGAAGGTTTGATGAAAATCGGTCAAAGGAAAAGCAAAGTTATGATCGTTTGAAATTTCAACTATGTGACGTCACGTGCAGGGTGATCTCCCATTATGTTGTGTACAATACATAAATTGCTCTTTTTCTGTTTTTGACAACGGATTTTTTTTTCATACGGGTATGTGTGGGAAAAGAATTTCTAGTGATGTATCAAATGCACAGGGAAAAGGATGTGTACTGTTTTGCCGAAAATGTACATTTTCTTGCATGTGTCTGCTTTTATTGAAACAAACTTAACTTCAGGGTGAACTATCCCTCTAAATTCTTTGTCCATATTGTAATCTGCATTTCCTTCGCTAGTTTTGTTACATTCCACTTGGTTTGTCCATTCCATTCTTTGTATCCTTCTCTTTTCTTAATTGTTGCCCTCAAATTCTATTCTCTCTTTTCTAATTTCATCTTTTCTATGTTTTTAATTCATCATTCTTTCGCTTGCACTCCTCTCTTATTTCCCATTATGTTATGTAAGTTTGCCTACTCCTCCATGGTACTATTGAACTCCATCTTTCACTGCTCTTAGCATCCGCCCTTTTTCTCCTGCGTTATGTATCGCCACGACGTCATTTCTCGATTCAAAACGGTTCCGCGATAACGCTCGTGTATCGTTGTTGCGAATGATTACAGTTCTAGTTGCAATTATACTTCTGCAGTAATCTGGGTTCGGGGGAAGGGCGGGATTATAGAACAGTATACTACTAAGCCAGCTTTATAAAATACCTTTTACATCTGTTCTTGTTATGTTCTGGTATCTTTGAATGATTATTGTTAGAATGATTGGCAATTCCCACTTCATTTTTCTTTTATATTCATCATGATATTGTGGCAAAGTTGGTGATCACGAAAATCACATCGACCGATTTAGATGATCACTATTGCGTATTATTTCGTATTAAAACAAAAATGTTTTAACGAGAGATTTTATTTTTCTCCTTAACATATGGTTTCTTATTGATAGTGTGTACATCCCTGAATTGACCTACCCAATAAGCATGTTACGCTATAATTGAAATCATTCAATATAAATGTTTTTCATTTAACGAAAATATACAGGTGGTCACCTGCGAGCGATATATTGCTACCGTACAAACAATCATTAAGGATTCATGAAACTGAGCCAACACGAATATTCCCTCACGTGCCCATCAGTGCTGCTCTCGTCAACATTAAGCATTACTCTATGCACAATTGACCGTCACCGCGTCACGCAAAGAGTTAATTCACGTCTACACAAGACGACACATGCTGCTCAGACCGCAGGCGGACTCGCAAACCCCAACCTATTTAGCTCATTGGGAATTGTAGCGTTATTGCCCTCGTTTGCGTTTTTTATAGTCTACCCCCATCTATCCCCTCACTGTGTTTTGACATGGTAATACGGGTCGGGATCAGGCGTACGGGTATCCACGCGGAAATGAAAATATTGTCTTCGTTCTGGATGATAGCAGACCCATTTCTTGGGGGCAGATGTTATCAACGCTGTAAAGACGTCCTGATATATATTCATATATGTATATATCGCTCACTTTGTAAGGAATGGAAAGCTCGGAGGAAATATGAAAACTGTGATACTATTATTTCGGATGTTCTTTCCTCGCTTATAATAACTAATTCATTCGCCATGCTTTTTAATTCCCACACGTCTATTTTATTTTAGGATTTGAAGCACGCTGTGGAAAGAAACAACCCGATGTAGCAGGATGTCATCAAGATAATTTCATTAATGATATAAGCTAGCTTTCAAAGTTCAAATACACGTCATAGAAGTACGGTACAGTTGAAAAAAGTTATTGTGGAATTTACACCATCAATATTGATTAATGTTTATTAGACCGCAATCTCTTTTTGACAACATCTGAAAAAATGTCGACCAATTTGCTGCCAGATATTCGGTTGTTATGATTTACTAACCTTATTATTCTTACTTCACCGGTGACACCTCTTTATATGTTTGTGTACCTGGCAATCTGCTGCTCCAGGGAATCGTGAGACTCACATTTCAAAAAGAGCATCAATGACACATTCACTTCATGAGCCAGATTAAGTGCCGCTCTCTGGTCTGCGTGTGTATTACGCATCTTAAAACGCATCTTAAGACGCATGATGAGTTTCATCCGATTCTCCATTCAACATTGAAAATCCGACGAAGAAACGAAGGAGATATTTTCCGGCGGAATAAAAGTATCCATTAATCAATAATTGATATTACATACAAATATACAGAAGTCATCATAATTTGTTTTGACATATTGCACAATGAATATATTTACCTACATTAAGCATTTTTGATGAATATGGGAAAAAGAGACATATGGGAAAAGAATGGCTAAGATAACTCATAGCCACTCAATGCATCACTCATTTATATTCAGCAGTCAAGTGCAACCCCAAAGTCAGTTGCTTACGAAAATACGAAATGATGTATTGAGTTTAATGGAAAAGTGAAACCAACATATGTGGAGCCATCTAGTTCCCGGTAAATGTCTACCGCCTACGCCCCAGTCGTGTTTCGGGAATGACTCCACACACACACACACACACACACACACACACACACACACATAGTGTCTTCCCGCATCGTTCTTCATTCCTGTCTTACTGATTGATGGTCATACTTTGTTTCTGCAGTTAGTCGAAATGTTCAACTTAACCGAGCGATATTTATATTCGATATAGTCTAGTCATCTCTATTTTCATGAAAGTTGTACGCATTTAATAGATTATCATGAGTATCATGTTCTGTTACTGCCTACCGAGAAAATTATGCCCGAATGATTTAATTGTCCCAATCATGGTAAATGATTGACCAATTTGCCTTAGAAAGATAACATTTGGTTTCAAGACAGGTTCATGCCCTCATTCTTCGGGTGCTCTATTTTAATATGATAACAGTGTATTTGAGAGAAAGTGTAATTTATATAGTGATTTGGATCAGAGAGAGAAAAGAAACGTCTCGTAAGAAGAAGGGATGATGAGGAGAGAGGGGATCATCATCATATACAGAGAGAGAGAGGGGGAGAAAAGAGAGCAGTAGGAGAGAGATATGAGAGAAAGCGGGGGAAAGAGTGGTAGAGAGTGAGCGAGAAAGAAAGAGTGAGTGAGAGGGACGTGAAGAGAGAAAGAGGGAGATAGATAGATAGATAAAGACAGACATATAGACAGAGACAGAGAGAGAAACAGAGAGAGAGAGAAAAAAAAAACAGAGAGTGACAGTGACATAAAGAGAGAAATTGTGGAGATAGACAGAAAGAGAGAGAGAGAGAGAGAGAGAGAGGCATTACAGATATTGTGGTGTGGGTTGAGAGAAGAGAAGATAGATGTAGGCTCACTAGCCTATCATTCAATAACAAGACAAGCCTGAGGGCACTAAAACGGGCCCTGCGTACCGCCGGAATATAAATATAAGTAGCCCACCTCCGCTAACTTGTGACCTTTCCATTTAAAAGTGCAACACATGATCAGCATTCATCCCATACACGAGATCGCGCCACATACAAGCGGATTATAGGCCTATGTCGAAGGCAGAGCAAATGTTGATGGGCACGGGTACGTATTACTTGTTTTCTTCAATGAAACGATAGAACACTCCGCGTTCTATCACACACATACACATAAACACACATACGCATACACACATGCACTCGCGATCGCGCACACACTCTACAAAAACACACTCTTCATAATCGTCATTTTCTCTTTGTTTACAGTTTAAAAGATTTAGATCCTCAATCGCTACCTTGTGGAAGTTCTCCCAGTGATTTTGTAGTGGTACCATAGAGCTGTCTGTAGCTCTATGACTGTTACACAGTGATTCTGAAAAAAACCTAGTTCAAGGTGACATCATTATCTCTGCAAAATGTTTAATTGTAGTTTGGAAACAGTGTTTGCTCATTGTCATTCAGTAGTTTCTCGTTTAAGCCAATTGATTTAAATCAAATATTTAACATTGAATTAATAGATTTAAATTTCAAATTCTTCATTTTCAACATTGACTTCGCATTCATTGAGTGCAAGTTAAGAAAATAAACTTCCAAAGATACATCACCAGATAGGGTGTCTTGTTTACATTTTAGGTAGCATGCATCAGGGACCAATTGTCGAGGAGCGATGAACTCTGACAACAATGACAATAATGTTATTGTATTATATGTGATGACTTGTCCTCAAGTGGTGTATCTATGCGACCTTATTAACTCCAAAGGTGGACCACCTTTACGTGGTGTACCGATGAGATTCGAGGTCCAATCCATGCAGTGAAAGACAATGAGTTTATAAACACGATAAAACAAAATAATGAACATGGAATATCAATTATTTTTAAACTTTGTAGACGCAGCTAACATTTAGGTAGAGATACGTTTCTCGACTGGGTACAGTCGTATAGACCAGGAGGCAAACAGGGATTTGTGTATAAAGATGTGTCGGATGATGGATGTCAAGACATGCCTCGAGCAATGAGGAAAACAGGTGCATGTGGTGGAATCATTTTTTTTTTGTTTCTTTCTGAGACATGTCAAAGCTGAATAGATGTCGCCGTATCTGCATGATACTAGAGAGTTTTCGATCGACACGACACGGAGGTGGACGGGTTCCTTTCAAGCTCGGCTGGAACACTCCGCCTTTGTCCACCCCAAATCTTACACGATCTTACATCATTAAATGACGTCTACGTCAAGTTTCGTCAACGTTCACGCCAACGTCGACGTCATGTCGATCTAAAACCTTCTAATAACATGAATAAGTACAAACGTAATCCTCCATCTAACACGTCTATTTCATTCATAATTACTCTGTGAGCTCTGGCAATATACAAATGACACGAGATTATTTTGTACCAGCAATACTCTGCTCATGCGTACATTGCAGCTACGAACTGGCATAACTGATCAAGGCATCATCAAGTTTTTATTCCTGCTCATGGTTTCAAGCCATTCCGCTATTAATTACAAGTGAGGTTAATATGTCTGTGCTCACGGTCGGCTGAAATGAGGTCTCTGAATTAAGCTTCTACACCGTTATCTGTTTTTATATCTTGTTATGGTAAACGCTTTCGACCTTAATTGATCTACCCTTTCTTCGTCTGCTTTCGCGGAAAGCGGGGTGCTGTATAGAAAGGGGATAAGGAAACGGCGTTTTCTGATGTTGTGGCGACAGAGGTTACCCGGCTCTTTCGCTTTTCGTCCCCATTAACCCAAGGCGTGAGATATAGCCCGATTCGTCTTTGTCAATGTTCAGTTTACTTAGCTAAAGTTCACTTTCGCGGCGAGGGTATGGAAGGGGTGGTTAACCTGCCCCTGTCGCTGTCCCGCTTGAGTTCCTGGATATCCGGTCGCGCTCTCTCGTTCTCAGCTCGTTTCTGTTTGCCAAAGATGGAAGGAGAGAAGATGTTGAAGGGAGGTAAAATGCAACAGGAGAAGGATGTGTGTGGTGAGGGTGGGGGGGGGGGGGGCGGCTGGGGAAGGGGGGAGGTGGCGGGGGCGTATGCCTTTGATGGATCGGAAGCAGAAGGGTCGTATGCAGTGTATTTCGGTAGAAATGACAACACAGACAATGATGCAGTGAAGAAGAGGATACATGGACGATGAACAAACAGGAAAGACTCAGAGGAGAACCGGCATAAAAAAAAGAATTAAGATGAAACGAAGAGGAATAAAATGAAAAAGACCAAACGAAAAACGTAACAGGGAAAGGAGATGGAAAAGAATAACAAGAAGCAAACAAAATATCAATAGGAGGATAAAATAGGCAAACATCAAGTGTAAACTAAAAACATAAATTTGAATATGAAGGAGAACAATAATCAAAATTAGAAAATAAAAGCAGGCAATAAAAATACAAATAATCACAAAGGGCTTTGAGAAGGGATAACACACACACACAGAAACATTAAGCATGATGAAGCAGCGAAAACATAAAGAACTAGAGCAATTCGACTGCCACGCAGTCGATGAATATGCCTCCGCCTCTTTGCTTTTCTCAGAAAATGTGTATGTTTGGTGGGCAATGTACCATTAATTGCTCCTATGTGAAATGAAAATATCTCATTTTGTTTTTTTCAAGTTTAGCATTGACTTTTGACCTCTTACTTCATGACTTCCAATCTAACCAGTCTGTCTAAATCCATCCTTGTATCAAGTTCGTTTAAAATTAGCCAATTTTGGGTGAGGTTCATTGACCTTGGTTGGTATTGCTCCATTGGATTTTGATATATTTTGAAAATTATCACTTTGGGGGCAATTTTTAGCTAATTTTTGGCAAAGTTCATTGACCTTTGACCTTTGAACTCTCAGGAGTTTTACCCAAACTTTCACCAGTCTACCTCCATGAAGTGATACATCTCTGTACCATGTTTGGTTAGAATTGCGCCATTGGATTTGGATTTGGGTTTATTGTGAAAAATATCAATTTTTGCAAAATTCATTGACCTTTGACCTCTGAACTTTCAGGAACTTTACCAAAAATATCACCAGTCTATCCCCAAGTAGTGATCTATTTTGTACCATATTTAATGAGAATTGCATCCTTGGATTTGGATTTATTGTGAAAAAGGTCAATTTTTGGCAAATTTTCACAAATTTCATTGACCTTTGACCTCTGACCTTTCAGGAATTTTACCAAAAATGTCACCAGTCCATCCCCAAGTATTGATCCATCTTTGCACCATGTTTAATGAGAATTGCACCCTTGGATTTGGATTTATTGTGGAAAAGGTCATTTTGGGGCAATTTTTACAAAGTTCATTGACCTTTGACCTTTGACCTCTATCAGATTTGACCCCAATTTTACGCACTTCATTAGTTTAATGCAATACATACATGTACCAAGTTTGAAGCAAATTTGCCTAACGGTTCTCGAGATATTGCCTAAACGGTTTCGGGACGGACGGACGGACGGACGGACGGATAACCCAAAACCAAGATGCCTCCGGCCACTTCGTGGCGGAGGCATAAAAATCGGGAAAACTTAAGAGAATTAATTATCATTATCTTCCAGAACTGAATGACTCTCTAGATCATGTCTAAATAATATGGCAATGGGAACGAAGTTGCAAACACGGAAGTAGGGAAGGAATTGGAAACTAATTGGCAATGATTGATGGTTACTATCAGAATCACAACACAAATATCATAGGTCTGTACCATTTCACACAGCACAGTCATGCTAGATTACACCCAGTAGTCATGGTAGTTTGTATACACAGACTCTTGTCCGCATGTCAGTCGCTTAATGATTCTATAAGATAACAACGAGTATGGAATACGAAGACAAGCTGCTATTAACTTGATATACGATCATATCATATCTTAATTTTTTTTTATACAGTTATTAGGTCTGAATGTTAGACTATTTTGTTATTGTATTTTTATTGTCTCTATGTGTTATGACTATTTGTTATTGTATTAATCCGATTTCTATGTATTATGACTATTAGTTATTGTATTTAGGTTGTTTATATGTAGTGTGATTTTGATTGTGCAGGGCCCCTTGGTTGAGCAGTTTTTTGGGTTTTTTTTTTTTTAAATGAAAGGGCTACCTAGCTGTTGAGATAAAACTGAATAAATAAATAGATAAATACGATGTACAAGCCTCACGGAACGACACGCCTGTCTAGTCAGGTTCAAGTATGATGTACATGATCTACATACCAAACACAAAACACATTGCCAGTGAGCCAAAACTGGGTCTGCACCTTTAGACTAGTTGCCTGTTAAATATAAGACGGCAAGCGAAAAATCGGGGAAGCTGGTGACGAACTATACGTGGTGAGGATGTTGCCCGAGGCCACGCGGGAACAATATTTGAATGGGAGAAATCAAGCAAAATGGGAACCAAGGACATATTAATGAGCAATTTTATATATATTGCAAAACACGTGACTTACGACTTTGTCACGCGATGGGCAACTCAATGGAAGGATGCATGAATTATATTTTTAAGAAATCACACCAGACACGACTGATGTACATGTATTTTATACCCACAAAATGTAGACGTGTGATTAAGTAATGTTGTTTGGTGTTTCATGATTTGATAATTGATTGATTGATTAAAACCTGCATTGGCTGGTTCATGGACGGGTATATTGACTGATCGAGTTACCAGTTCGAAACAAATGAGTAGGATGAATGTAAGATTGATTGACTGTTTTATTCTTCGGTTAATTAATTCATTTAGTTATTCATTGGATGAATAAGGAAAGAAGTTTTCCTTTTCAATGAATGAATAATATTTGATAGCATTTCGTCCATACATAACGGATCTGCACACACCATCAATACATAATCTTGTTAAGTGCAAATACTCACGCATACATGATAAGGCAGCTACCATGGCTACCGGTATGTTAAAACAATGCTGACAAAGCTTAACACTGGAAAGAGGATGTAAGGGTGATGCTTTGGCATTTTAGGCCACAAGATGCCGCTAAGATGCTGTACATAATAGAGATTAGGCCGGAGAGGGTAGTGGGGTGAGGGGTGTATGTGTGTGTCGTTGGGGGTAGGAGGGGGGGGGGGGGCGTGCTGTGGCGATGCAAGGAAATGAACGTGTGTGATCCTGTGCTGATATAAAACTAATTTCGTTAATTTCGTAAAAAGTGGGCAGGAGAAGAACCACGAAGAATATTTACATATTTCTTAAAACAAACCATGAAACTAGACTCCCTTTGTTATATAACACACATCCCTAGGCTAGGCTAGTATATCCCTTTAACGGTAAACCCAACGTCCAACTGATAGTCTAAAACACTCCTTTTCCTACTTCGATCGACGACGATTTGACCGGTCATGTGACAGCATTCGTTTGTGTCGTCGCGTTTTTCCGAGCTTAGAAGCTAAACGTGTCTAATGGAGATTCATGGCTTTTTTCCACACCATACATTCTATGCTCTCTAAACAATTAGGTCACCTCAAATTCCAAGAAAATGTACTTTTCTTTCTGCTTCGTCACCTCCCGATTTTTAGCAAGTTTAAGCCAAGAATGCCTTACATCAATCCCACGTAAGCTTTTTTTTTCTCTCTCTCTCTCTCTCTCTCTCTCTCTCTCTCTCTCTCTTTCTCTCTCTCTTTCTCTCTCTCTTTCTCTCTCTCTCTCTCTCTCTCTCTCTCTCTCTCTCTCTCTCTCGCTCTCCCTCCCCCCTCTCTCTCATTCAATATGTATATACATTGTCTATGAATACGTGTTTCATATAAAGAACACTTACGAATGAAGCACATTTATTTAGAGATTGAGTTTATTTGGGAATGAGAAAATAGAGGTGGAATTCAAAAGGATGAAAAAGAGAGAAAATATGGGAGGTAAAACTTATTTACGTGGATGCTTTGTTCAATATAACATATTCACATCTTCAAAAGATAACACACTTCAATCCCCCCCTCTCTCTCTCTCTCTCCCTCCCTCTCTCACACCCCCCCCCCCCCTCTCTCTCTCTCTCATTCTCTCTCTCTCTCATTCTCTCTTTCTCTCATTCACTCTCTCTCTCTCACTCTCAATTGAATTGAATTCAATGTTTTATTCCTATTAAGACATGATACATCATCACAATACATGTAAATATATATTACATATGAAATATTAATAAAAGGACTACGAAATTGCAAGAAATGATAATGAGGTAGTGCACTGCGACATACATGGTAACGGAGTAATCAAACATATTTCAGAATACTCTAATGTCTACCTATAATTCTGCAGTCATTTTCTAGATATCACGTGAAACTACTTAAAGATATAAAAGAACTTTGAAAGGAGTACATGATAATGGAATATCATACATCAAAGCTGGATGGTACATAATGAATCAGTGACTACAAGTACTCCTGCAGTAGATCACTCTTTCTGTCTCTTTCTCTGTCTCTCTTTCTCTATATCTCGCTTTCACTCTGTACTTATTTTACGTTTACATTTTATTTAACGTATATTTCTACTACCCTTTATCTACATGATTTATACATAAACATAAATATATATATGTCATATATATACATTCACTCCCCTTCTTCTTTCTCATCGTCTTTTATCGTCTTTTATTTTAATGGCTCCCTGATTTGTGTACCACATGTATTAGATAAATCAAGGAATTTGAACTAGAATGCGTCATGGGTTTATGTATACATATCATGCACATTGCCCTTCTTTTCACCCCTATAATGACATATACATCGACGTATTGGTCAAATTAGATCATAACTGGTCAATTGAACTAATATAATTACTCTGTGGGCATTCATCATTACCAACAGCACATCTGTAATCCTCACCCCTCTCACTCTATTTTTATCATTTTTGTCTTCCCTTGAGCCCCTCTGCTTCTTATACTCTCTCTCCCCCTCTCTCTCTCTCTCTCTCTCTCTCTCTCTCTCTCTCTCTCCATCTCTCGTTGTACCTCAAACTCTCTCTTTATACTTCTCCTACTCTCTCTTTCAATTTATCGTTGTCTCTGTGCGACACCCCACCTCTATCTACCCATCATATTCATTCTCTCTCTCTCTTCCCCTCCCTCTCTCTCTCTCTCTCTTTCTCTCCCCCTCTCTATTTGTTCACCAAAACTCTCTCTTTATACCTCTCTTTCTCTCTCTGTCAATGTATCGTTGTCTCTGTGCGACACTCCCCCCCCTACCCATCATATTCATCCTCTCTCTCTCTCTCTCTCTCTCCCTTTTCCCCTTCTTCCTTCTTTCTTCATCCATCTCACCTCCTTTTTCTCTCTCTCAGTGTGTCTGTCTGTCTTCCTTGCTCTCTTTCACCTTTTCTTTCTCCCCCCTCTCTCACTCTCTCTCTCTCTTCTCTCTCTCTCTCTCTCTCTCTCTCTCTCTCTCTCTCTCTCTTTCTCTCTCTCTCGCTTTCTTTCTTCCTTGTAACCCGCTACATACAGGCACTATGCACTACTACAACCAGCCCCTTCGTACTACGGGCCCAGGTAGCAAGGACAAGGTCTTCTCACACACCGACTGACAGCTCCACGGCTCATCTGTTGGTATATGCATGCAGCTCAAATGCAAACAATCCTAAATCAGACCCGCTTCTTCTTATCTTACTATACCTACATTTGCCCCACACTCGCTCATCGCAATATCGTGAAAGATTCATGACCAGATTGATTTTCCGACCAAACGCAGACGAATCTGTTCCCTTCTTTCCGATTCCCCGCCTATTCTAGGTACATGTTTGACGGTCTACATACCTCAAGAGTGAGACTGAGTAAATGTCTGGATTTATCATGTTCTGCGCTCCCAGTCTAAGTCTCTTTTCCTCTGTTTCTCATTCTCATACCCCTCCCTCTATTTCACGCATACGCTCTCTCTCGCGAACTGACTCACAGTATATCCGTATGTCTAATTCTCACTCTCCCCCCCCCCCCCCTCTCTCTCTCTCTCTAGATCTGCCTGTCTTTGTCTAACTTTGTATAGTGTATAAGTGTTTTTTATATAAATTAATCAACAGCTGTTTGAGCATAACAAAATAAAAAAATTATCAATCTAGATATGCTCGAGGGCGTCACCCTGTCGGCTCATTTTTCAAATTAGTAGAAATGACGTCACAATAACATTTTCTGATTGATAATTATGGTCATGATAGAATACAAATATATCATTGTCTTTTTACATCATGACTCTACTCTGATCTTTAAAATTGTTTAATGGTTCTGTAAAAAGATAGCTTGTTCGTCGCCTACCTCTGCAGGCACATTTAGATGTATTAAATTGCTAGTTTGTGAGATTCAATTCACATTTGAGAAGGGGATGCCGTTAACATCACGCTTCTTTGTGGCCGTCACTTGAAGGTGACAAACGTAATATAGAAATACAAACACGTTTATATTGAATGTTTGACGACTTGACAACAATAAAGAAGAAGAAGAAGAAGAAGAAGAAGAAGAAGAAGAAGAAGAAGAAGAAGAAGAAGAAGAAGAAGAAGAAGAAGAAGAAGAAGAAGAAGAAGAAGAAGAAGAAGAAGAAGAAGAAGAAGAAGAAGAAGGAGGAGGAGAAGAAGAAATAGATACGGAGTGAGTGTCAGGTGTAAAACAGGACGGGGGTAGTGATTTGGAGAAGGCGCAAGATGAAGATGAAGACGAAGACCAAAACAAATAAAAGAAGAGGATGATAATGGGCAGGAGACAGATGCGTCAGAAGAAAAGACGTAGTCAGAGAAAGTTTACAATACAGCACCGGACAAAGTCAGTGTCATTTGCATTATATTGTACCCGATTATTCAGCGTCACTTGCGCGGCGGATGCTATTCCGGCCGACCGCAAGCACTCTACGTTCCTCTTTAGCATGAAATGCTCAGCTCTCACACTGACCTTCCAAGTGTATCCCAAACCATGTTGTTGTGTGTAATTCCAGTTATGGTTGGCCATTTGGTGTCAAATAGATAAAGTGGTTGATTGAAGGGGAAAATAGAAGGTTTGTATGTGGAGAGGATGGGGAGGAGTGTAAAGGAGGGAAATGGGGGAGATGAATAAAGGGAATGGAGGTAATGTAAGGAGGGGGAGATGTATAAAGATGGAGAGAAGGCGAGGGAGAAACAGAGAGAGAGAGAGAGAGAGAGAGAGAGAGAGAGAGAGGGGGGGGGGGAGAGAGGGGGGTGGGGGAGAAGTAGATCAACAAAAAAGAGCCAGGGAAAGATATAAGAGACATGGAAACCGGAGGAAGAAGAAAGATGAAGAAGCAACGAGATTGATCTGGGTGGAGGGGGGGGGGGGGGGGGGGGGGGTGAGAGAAGAGGGTGTGAAGGGGAAAGCAAAATAAGGACTTGAGATGGTTAGTTTTAAACATTGTGATGGTTATCCGTATGCAGTACTCTAAACACGTCCGAAAATGAGGAAAGACAGGAGATATCGGGAGTGGTAGGGAGGAGGGGGGGGGGGGGGGGGGCGTGGAGTGCGAGCAAGAATAAGATCAGCTTATAAGTCTAAGCATAGAAGGAGGAGAGAGTAGGGAATGCCTTAGATTTGCGTTAATGACGAGAGGTCTTAAAAACTGCTTGAAAGATGATTGACAAATCGATTATAAAAATAACCTTGCCCCTCTTCGTAGATGCCGACGTAATAAGTGGCGTCTTTATGACCAGAGAGATGTGCAGTGACATTTTGGGTTAATACAGTTAAATAACCTCTCTGGAGAAACGACTTCTTTTAATAGCCTAGCGCAGAGATCTACTAAGCCCCTTGATCGATTAGTATTTGGTATTTAACCGTACTTTATCTTCCAGTACTCAAGAGATGCAGGAAAAAAATCGTTTAAGACTTCCCTTTCAGATTTTGTCCAAAGGGTCTTTTGCAGAAGAACCAGCGACCCATATACGATTGAAGTTTGTTTTGCTCATTCCTTCATACACAATATTAAAAAACCTTACACGTTTCAAGAAAGAGCATGTAAGTTTCTGTTCCAGCTATCGTGATAATTGCTGCCAACATAATAATCAACCTTTTATCCGCGTGCCCATCTTTCTGTAGTTCAAACTGTACAACTTTTTCAGCTTCAACCAAATCAACTGCCAAAAATTATATTTTTTTCGTGAAGCTCAACATGCCCAATTATTCTTCTCGTTTCTTTCTTCCGCTCTCGATTTTCCCATGACACGCTTCTTCTTTAATTTTGTGTTCTATTTTTTCATCCATCTAAATAACGGAATTGTGCGAGTTAAGTTTTGAAACGTCAGCCAACAAGCCAAGCTTTCGTGAAATTACTCTCCCCTCGATAGTGAATGAAACCAAATTATTCAACAAGTCACAGAAAATTAAAGCTCCATCCACAGTATAAGGTTTGTTCAAAAGGGGATTAAATTAATTGATTTAATAATGATATTCATAATACTTCATCGAGAACACATTATTTATACTGAGTGGGGTTTTTTCTCTTGTTTTCTCCTGAGAAATGGGGATGGGGATTGATCATCCTAACCACGAGGACGCATCACTAATAGGCATGAGCCCCTTTTGTATGTGTCCAACAACATCCTCTCCCCGTGTGCAAAAATGGAGAATCGGTACATACAGTCCCCTGAGAGTTAACCTTTCGTGTGCCTAGCAATTACTGCTGCACTTTGGGAACTGTTTAGTTTATTTGTGACAAAATGCACCAATGGCACATGAAGAGTTTTAAAGAAAGACGAATTAAACACTTCAAAATCTGAGAATAGTGGACCAAAGAGAGCCAAATTAAAAGACGGAGAGGTATGGCTCTGCGAGGGAGGCGACTAGAATAAAGGATTGGAGTCATGAAGTGTGGGCTTATATAAACATGATAAACGAGTGAGGGCAAATTTTTTAGTAAACAGGCACATTCCAAGGCCTGCTCGTCAAAATCACTTCTGACACCAAGTTCTAAGAAAATCACTAAAAAAGGATAAATATCCGATCTTTTACTTTACACATAGACAACCATGTTGTTATGAGGAGTCAGATATATTGTACTCCGAGCTTCATTTTGCCAGAGCTGTAAGGTTAGGGTTGCGATTGAGATTTGGGACAGGTGTAAGATTTGAGTTAGATTTAGATATATCGTTAGGTTTAAGGGTTTTAGTTATAATTAAACTGTGTCCCAAATAGATCGCAGAACACTGGTCAACTGAGCACCTCTCGAACAATTCGTTAAAAAAATATAAGCAAGCCATGTCAGTTTCCAGTTCTCAGAGGGAGAGCAGTGTAGCTCATTAGAAAGAAAATTCGTCTCTCAAAGGCACGGCCCTTGGTTCGAGTCCCACACAAGACATTGGCAAAAGAGCAACCGTTGTGTGTTTCCCTACCCCCCCCCCCCTCTCCCACGCCCCCCCCCCCCCCCCCCCCTCCGTAGGAAAAACTCCGTCCCTCGGATGGGACGTTCAATGGAAAACATCCCATGAATGCAACAGCCACACTCTATGCACGTTAAAGAACCCACTTCACTTCTCAATTTAGAGCAGGGTGAAAACCCGGTGGAGTGGACAGAAAGCCTCTCATGGAAAACAGATGAAAGATGCCCCCCCCCCCCCCGTGGTCCATCCTAGAAGGCTATTCAGCTTGCAAAGTGTCAAATAGGCATTAAGAGTGCCATACGAAAGAAGAGGAAGTTCTCAGCGTGAACCAGGTTTGTTATTGTTTTCGATATTATGTTGACATCGCTAGGCCACTTATAAAATAGGTGGATAGCCGGGGAGTAGGTTCCCTTTCCAACGTATGTGTAGTTTTTCAAGTTGCTATGGTAACCGACTTTATTTATAGGACTACCTCTTTCAATCGCATCTGTTGAAGTGAGATAAATGGCTCTCGCCCGAAATTCATTTGCTGAATGAGTTCATCATACGTGACCGGCAATAATATTTGCAGACGGAGGCCTGCATGTTGCCGACAAGACATCTACTTTAGTGAAGGATTTCCCCATGTCTTCCATGTAACTACGCCAGTGCTCAAAGCACACACGAACTAAAAGCGCCATCTCGAGTCCTAAAGTACTCATACCTGGCCAGTTTCCTTACCCATTATGCAATTTGTATTCTAGTAATACAGACCTGTTTGAATGATAACATACTACTTAACTACTTGATACATTTATATCGCAATAATCATGTTACTTAATAGCATAATAATTACTTTTCCTCTAAAAATATCTTAGTTTTTCTGTACAAATACAATTATAGGTTAACTATTCTCTGCATTATTAATATAGTCATCTGAAAATGTATATTTTAAGACTACGTATTTATAACACACAATCAATGAGAGACCACACACAGTTCGCTTCGCTTGCTCAATTAGCCATGTCATACAACTCTCACTGACATCTTAGACAAGCTGGCGTTAAGCGTAATAACAACTGTTGTCTAACGACCTAAGGCACCACGACTGACCGACAGTATGGATGCATTAAACAAGAGAGAAAAAAGTGAGAAATTATCAATAAAATAAAGAACAGACAAAGATGGGAAAGCTGTTAAGTCCGTTCGCAACTCTCCAACCTTGTCCTTGTATAAGTGAGGAAGAGTCATCATGAAGCTCTAGTTTCTGAATGTAAAGAAAAACAAATCAATGTTAATACGTCACATAGAACACATCGATATGACGTCGGATGACATGAGTCTAGCGACCCCAATCGCCTGGCGAGGAAATACTAAGCTTCCTGGAGCCTCTTTCTGACGGGTACAGCCATATGAGCAGGAGACCCATTCTGAGCCCACCATACCCGAAGAACAGACCCATTCCGTCCGTACCTAAACATCCTGTGCAGCTCAGGGATTACCTGCTCATCGAGCATTACCAGGTAATTGGCAGAGTTGACATTTTCATGAAAGAAATAGGGCCCAAGAAGCGTGTTGTTCCGATCATGCCGTTCCAGACAGTGGTCTTCTGGGTGTTGAAAGGGAATGTCTTATACAAAATATGTCGGAAGGCTCCCCCTGGGGGATTAATGTATCACGCTATGAGTAGAGACACACCTGACTATCTTGAACGCTGCTTCTTCCCCTATGATCAATTCCAAAGGGAATCGTTGAGGCCTAGCAAGGAACCAACGAGAAAAGGTAACCCTGCGCTTTAAGTTGCCCTGTCCATGACGTCCATGACGTATTTGAAATCTGTAGGGATGAAAGCGGAGACTTCACGTTTTGTGATACGGTTAAAATATATACAATGTAGTGATGTTTGGTAGGTCATAGCGTCGACTGCTTTTGGGGATTATTATTGAGACTTTGCCTTGCTCTATCAATTTTTGCGTCAGTGTGAGCTGTTCTTCGTCTTTCCAACCTCCCCTTTCTCATGATTTGGCTAGTACCATGCTCTCTGTATTTTCGGCCATTGTTTGATATTGCCTTTTTTGTTGGGGCATCCCACATCTCTATTTCGTCTCGTACTCTGATAAGATTATGATTTGTTTCAGTGTACCTTAACAAGATGAATGCTTTCGGAACAGGAGATAGTTGTTTACCAACCATACTCAATTCTCAGTTTGAAAATTTGATGCAAATAAGATGAAATGCTTGTCAAATGATGTTTAGAGAATGATGATTTTAGAGAAGAAATGTAAAATGGCATATGTGAGATCAATGCAACTTTCCAAATCAAAACCTTACACGAGTACACACCACTGATAGCATGTTATGCACAGAAATTAGGGAACAAAGGCAAAATGGTAACTGAGAGATCACACCTTTCAACCACAGAAACAACAACAACTCAAAACGAGCAAACATTATTGATATAAAGGTATTGATATAAAGGTATGCACAGAATATGAATTCCTTTGTTAATTGCCCTGACAGTTGTTAGTAGAATATTTCCATTCATTTCAGTGCCGAGAGCATCCAGATTTGGAAGAAACGGACACGTGACAAGTCTGACAAAAGATCCTCATTCTCCATGACCATTTAGCCAAATCAAATAGGGTACTTCACAAGATGTAGGTAATAAGTTATAGTTTCATACCCTGACATATCATTCTGATTGAATTTTTGTTTTTGTTTCTGCGAAACGGGCGGTTATGACCGAGGCATTACTCTGATGAAATTAAACCACACCTTTCTTCCATTCTTTGTGTTAAAATCTCCCCGCCTCCGGTTGCCGGCGGTTAAACTGAGTTTGATATGCAGCGCGCCCATGCTATACCTGCCCCTTGGTTAACAGCAGAGCGTAATCAATATCCTTTCGTTCATACAGACTTGACAGACGGGGACAGCTCGTAATTTGCCGTGGCTTTGTAAGAAAAAGGATCCCCGGGGGGCGACATTAATACTAAGCATCCATACTAAACAATTCCAGGGCGTGATTACATTTTGGCGGGTCCTAGCCCCGGCACACTACAATCAGACAATAGTTCGGCAATGAGTAACAGGCAGTGCAGTCAATTGTTAACCATGGTGATTTTTTTTCTGTCGGAGTTTATTGCGTCTTATTGGTCGGCTAATCAGTCTTGTGGCTGAGAGTTCTTCGTTCGCCCCGAGGCACTAGTCCTAATCAACCGATCAATATTTCGATCGTGAACTTGAAACGAGAAATTAGGTTCTTGCAATTGTTGTATCGGTGAGATAGAGAGAGAGAGGGAGAGAGAGAGAGAGAGAGAGAGAGAGAGAGAGAGAGCGAGAGAGCGAGAGAGAGAGAGAGAGAGAGAGAGAGAGAGAGAGAGAGAAGGGGGGGGGCGAGGCAGAGCAAAAGGTTCGAAAAAGAGGGAGGGTGGAAATATACATAAAAAGATATAATAAGGGAAGAGAGGGGACATAATGAGAGAGAAGGCATGGAAGAGACAGAGACAGACAGAGAGCAAGAGAGAGAGAGAGAGAGAGAGAAGGGGGGGGGGGCGAGGCAGAGCGAAAGGTTCGAAAAAGAGGGAGGGTGGAAATATACATAAAAAGATATAATAAGGGAAGAGAGGGGACATAATGAGAGAGAAGGCATGAAAGAGACAGAGACAGACAGAGAGCAAGAGAGAGAGAGAGAGAGAGAGAGAGAGAGAGAGATGTATAAATAGAAGATACATAATATGAATAAGAAGCGAGAAAGAGAAAGAAATAAAGAAATAAATCATCCTCATTTACATAAGGATGATGCCATTAAAAGTGGGTTATACCAGTGTATAATGCTGCCCCTTTTTCATGAATATTTAACACGTTTAACAGGGTCGTTGTGATGGCTTGAAAGTACGTGGACAAAAGTATTCAAACCAATTGAAACAAGCTATGCATCTTAAAAGTCGTATCTCGCTCAGATGTAATCAATATTGGACAAATACAATAAATCAATTTAGTGTTCACACCGTGGGCGTCCATATCTGTAATACCTGGCTGCAATGGGGTCAGCAAATATTCCAAAATATCCCCTTTCTCTAGTTTATACATTCAAGAAAGTGAGAAGTAATACAACGACCCCTTTCGGATGATTTTGGGCTGGTCGAGATGCACAGACACGGACAACTGTATGATCTAATATACTCGATTCTTAAACATATTGTGAATCACAACTTTCATCGACATGGAACTTATTTCAGTCAGGTGGAATTGGAATAATGGATGACGAGACGTATTTTGTGTTTTGTAGGTCGCCTGACAAGCTCAGCTTCCTGTTCAGAATGATATCAACCAAAGTCGAAAGAGTTCAAAACGTATTTTTAAATTGCTTTTATCATCATATCTTTTCACAGAGCTGACGAAAAATTCAAAATGTGGAGAACGTTTTTCTGATTGAGTCATCAAAAGAGTGTTGTTTAAAAGGATATTTTCAGCATGCAGATGGTATTACAGTAGACAGGATAGACTGCAAAAGAATGGCACCATACGTTGCCACTAAGTCAACATCCTTCATGTCCTACCGCGTTTCATCAGTCTTGTCTTAAACAAATTGTAATAAACTTTACGCGAAAAGGGAATAATCACGAGTGCAATGTTACAACATTTTGCATTTGGTAATTGATCAGAAGCTCCATTCAACGAGGCGTATTGTTCCATTGCATGAATAAGGAACATTCGCTATTATCTATCAACGGGATTAGGTGTCCGGTCTGAATAAAACTAGTTTTTGAACTAATGGTCTAGCCTGGTAACTACAACTTTTTACTAGACTTACGAGAAAGGACCGATCAAACTAGTATAAATAATACCCTTATCGGGCGATGCCATTTAAGCAGTTTCTTACCATGGCACACTGACGTCACCAACCATGTACATTAGCCATGTTAGACCCATAGGCTCGCGCAATTTCTGAGATTAGATTGGTTTAGATTGGTGACGTCAGCGTGCGATGACGATGATGCGATACTGCTTAAACGGCACTGCACAGTTAAAATCGATTATGCTGTTTTGATGGTAGTTTCAGCGAATGTCATGTGATGCGCAATAAAAATGATAAACCAATAAAATTAAGATATTTCAGTAAGTCAACACACAATGAACAAATGCAAAATTCATACGGCAGATACGGCAGCCAATTACAGCTGTAATACAAGATTACCGATGTCCTTCCATGTAGTCCTTCTTAGTAGGTGTGGTATAAAACCAACTGTCAACCACTCAAGTTTTAGGAGCAAATAAGCCAAGAGCTGAACGACCGTGCGAAAACAATGTTATGACATTGTAGCATGCCATCAACCATCAACAACAACAACAACAAAAATCGTTCATGTCTCATTTCAGCCTTCTGGAACGTTCTCCATGCCCAAATAACTAATAGGGTGCGTTTATACGCCTCTTTTTTTGCCCTAGATTAGAATCATGATTTAAAAGACGTTTCTACAGAATCATGGTTGCGTTCAGTCAAAATCAAATATAAGCGTGATTCAAATCACAAACATGAAACTCGGAAAAAGGGGCGTTTGGAAAGACGTTTCTGCAGAATTACTTTCGAAAAAGGTCGAATGAACGTAACCACCATTTTAATCATGATTCTATGACGTCATTGTGTCGGCCTACTTCCGGTGCTAGTCAAGCCGCTCGATAGCATGCTCATGTACATGCAGCCTTAGGGGATAGGAGCTACACCGTACACGTGCAGTCTGTCTTTTTGGTTAACATTCTGCGCTACAAAAGGAACAAACAAGCTTTTTTAACAGCCGACGTAAGTGTTGACCTACACTTCCTGGGTTAAACTGCGCACTGCGATGCGCACTGTGTCGGCCCGAATCCAAGGAGAAACGTCACTGGAGAGAAGGTCGACTGAACGGTGATTCTGTCGTTATTGTGATTCATGTTTGCGTTTTGAATCATAATCCAAATCATGATTCTGGCGATGGTCGCATAAACGCACCCTAAAGGCAAACGGTCCGTACCTCGTTCGTGGCGGGAAGGCTAATATTCTCCTTTCAAACATAAACACATAACCCCCCCCCCCCCCACCCTAATGAAAATAGGATTACTTTTTATCGAAGAAATATTGAGCAAAATAAGTTTAGAAGATTGTTCCTTCACTTATTGACTAACCTCCGTATGAAAATCACATTAATCAAATCCGTCATGCACGAGTGAGCTCACATTAAAGGAAAATGGGCACTTTTCAGAAGTCAGAAGAGTCAGTTCTGGGCGTCTGTGGAAAAAGATTTTGACAAATTCTGTTTCTGGAGTATGTTTATGTATGATTAAGTGGATTAATATTGTTTTTACACGGAAGTTAGTCAAGTCTTTTTTGCTCAAAGCCGCTTTGATACAGAGTTATGATATTTTGCTTGGGGGGGGGGGGGGAATTACTTTTTTGTTGTGTTTTGCATCGTAATTATAGTAATTGAGCTCCTCATCCGGGGTGTATAAAAAAAGAATCAGAGGGATAGAAAATAAAATTGGTCTATTTTCCATGATTATATGGATCTTTAGTTGTAAACATGGTAAATCGGCCGTGGGAATTTGACATCGGTCAATTTGTGAGTATATACACATGTTGCAATTTATAAAAAGTACGGAATGCTGCAGGTAATGTAGGGATTGATGTAATTACCTCTGAGATTTATATGACCTCGAACAATCTAACTAGGAGTGATGAAGATGGAAAGCCTTCTACTTATGAAGAAAAGATCGATATAGGATCTCGGGTAAAATAAGCGACTCAATGTGCCATCCTTGTTTGACGACAAGAAGGTATAGGAAAAAGTAGATTTGGAGGAAGAGTTCAAAGTGAGATGGAGGAAAGGGGGGAGGGGGGAGAGGTGAAAGAATGATAGGGAGAAAGAGAGAGAGAAAAAAGAGAGAGCGCGACAGAGAAAGAGACAGCGAGAGAGAGAGAAAGAGAGAGAGAGAGAAAGAGAGAGAGAGAGAGAGAGAGAGAGAGAGAGAGAGAGAGAGGGGGGGGGGTGTGTGTGTGACGTGAAAAAGGAATATGGAGAAAATATGAGAAAGGAAAGGAGGATCACAGAATAAAAAGTAAAAAGAAAATGAGTGAAAGAGAGAGAGGAACAGAGAGACAGAGAGAGAGAGAGAGAAAGAGAGACAGAGAGACAGAGAGGAAAAGATACAGAGAGACAGAGAGAGAGAGAAAAAAGAGAGAGGGTGACGTGGAAAAAGAATATAGAAAAAATAAAAAATAAAAGGAGGATCACAGAAAAAAGTAAAGGAAAGTGAGTGAAAGAGAGAGAGAAGAGAGAGAGAGAGAGAGAGAGAGAGAGAGAGAGAGAGAAAGAGAAAGAGAGAGAGAGAAAGAGAGAGAGAGAAAGGGAGAGAGAGAGAAAGAGAGAGAGAGAAAGAGAGAGAGAAAAGGAGAGAGGGAAAGAGAGAGAGAGAGATAGATAGGGAGGGAGAAAACATGGGTATGAAGACAATCAGAAAGGAAGAGAAAGATAATGAACAAGGGGTGTCCATGCCAGACTACAGGGGCATCTCTTTACATCGTGGGTATTTGCGCTACGTGTGGCGGGGGATGTTTTCATATCCGACGTTGAGCATGGCGAGTGCGTGTGTCCCCGCCCTGCCCCAATTGGAGGAGATGCCTACGGCTGTCGTTCATTTTGCTCTGGTGAGAAAACTCGGTAACTTAACGATGACACAAATCCACCTGTGCCAGGGTTTAAGAACAAATAGGCAATCCTATTTTAGCGAACATTTTTTTGGCAAAAGGACTCAAGTCCAAAACATGCAATTTATTGCGATTGATGTAAACGTGTATGTAGTTTGCTTTAGCGATAGTGTAATACCACATAATATTATATTGCATATATTAATACATCGAGATAACTGCTCCCTCTGATTTGGGCTGGACGGGCGTGCTGGCTAAACTATAAACTATAACAACACCAATAACTCAAATTTGAGTCACTTGTTATTTGCTTCATGTTGCTACAGTAAAGCAAAACTAGTCCCCAGGCCCAAACTCAATTCTGACGCTATGTTAAATCTGACTACTGTCTGACGTGCCAGCCTCTATGACCTACTGGTTTGTGTGCCTGCAAAGCATATTCCATCTTGATGATCTTAGCCGGAGATGCAGGAAATTCTACATATTGCAGTGTTGTCAAACATGTCTGGCGTTGTTTTAATGGAAGTCAGCAAATGAATTGTCATCAATGTCCTTTGAATTGCGCTTAATGATCTATGAGAACTTGAAAATATTTCCACTATTGCTCACACACAAACCTTTAAACAAATACTGCACACATTTTAGATACAATCAAGCCAACAGTTATTCAAGATGATACTACTACTACTACTACTACTACTACTACTACTACTACTACTACTACTACTACTACTACTACTATTTCTACTACTACTAATAATAATAACAGTAATAATAATAATAATAATAATAATACATATAATTAATATAGCGAACTTTCCATATACACCTTTCCAGATTATATGTAGCTTGGGTGGCACTAGTTTGATTGGGTGAAAAGAAACAAAAATCTGAATATCATCCGCATATAAATGATAATGAACGGAGTGACGTTGGAAAATATCTTTGAGCCCTGTTAGATAAACATAGAAACACATTGGCCCTCCAACAGAACCTTGGATGTTGGGAGACACCGCAGACCAATGACCGAGATGAGGAGGTAACACCATTCAGAAGGACTGACTGTGAATGTGAGGAAAGATATGAGTTCATTCACTGTAAAGCCTTGTCATGAACTCGTAAACTAGAGTAAACAGAGTATTTATAAGTAAAGTGTGGTCTACGGTGTCGAATGCGGCCGACAGATCTAAGAGTACTATTGCTGTCACTGATCCACTGTCAATTTCCTGTAAGATGAAACTGGAAACATAAGTGACGAGTGTCTCGACACCGTGATGAGGTCGGTAGGCAAACTGAAACGGGTCAAGTAAATCATCTTCTAACACATAGTCTGTCAGTCTTGAAAAAAACACTCTCTCTAGAATCTTAAACAAAAAGGAAGATTACCAACTGGACGGTAACTAGATAAACAGCTAGATATATAACTAGATATGCAGCAGAGAACGCCGCAAATATACAAGGAAGAGCAAAAACAACTCTCCCGCGGGTCCACTTAAAACTCAGACTCGAATATTTTGTTGGATTTCGACGTGCGAAGAGTCATTACTTAAATTGGCAACGCCTCATTACGTCACGCGTCACACATGGGAGATGAACAACTGAAGATTACCTCATTATAATAATTAACTACCAAACATCTTCTGCTTCTAAACGTATCTTAAGCTCTTTATTCTAACACACGTTAACACCAATTGAAGTCACAAGCACCGTTCACATGGAACAGATTTGCCGTTATCGTGTGCCTTAGTGTCAATCTTTTGTGGCCCTCCAGTAGGTTTCTCCGTTCCAAGTAGAGCGGATGACGACGTTGGTATTTAGATATCGGTACACGGAGGGATTGTCTTGCTTTGCCGCAACGGGAAACCGCTAGCACTAAAGTACAGGCGTCGTTAGTCGTTCGCCTGTGCCAACATCAACTTATGCAGCACAATACATTTTGCCATTTTCAATCTTGCGTGCCCATCCTCCCTAATACTCTATGCAACCCTCAATTCATTTGATTCTGCTCTTCCTATCTCACCTTCATACAGACACGCGTTCTTCGTTCATTATATACATACAGTATATATATTATTTTACTATTCATCTTATTATTATTTTATTATTGTTCATATGTATATATAAAGAATTTAACTTAAAAAAAGTCTTCGTCGATGAAAAATATAAATGAAAAAATAATAAAATAAACTTAGTAGAACGCTTGAATCTCAGGTATTATTTTTGTCTACTTCTACCGGTTTCGCACAAAGCTCTCCAAAATAGTAAATGAAGTCAAAAATAACATTGAGGATGTAGGACATCATTTTATTTTATATATACATGTATATATATATATTGTGAAAGAAATGGACGAAGAGAACAATGGTAGGCGTAGCTTATATCGAGATTCCCCCAGAGCTATCTCCCCTTTGGAAAAATTGATGATGCCGAAAAAATGTCTCTGCCGGGAATCGAACCCGGGCCCCCAGCTTTGAACGCCGGTGCCTTAACCACTAGACCACAGGGACGGGTTAATGGCTAAGGCGACCCCGATCCGACTGACCGTCAGATAGACAGATTTTTGACACTATACCAATTATAATTGTGGTCTAGTGGTTAAGGCACCGGCGTTCAAAGCTGGGGGCCCGGGTTCGATTCCCGGCAGAGACATTTTTTCGGCATCATCAATTTTTCCAAAGGGGAGATAGCTCTGGGGGAATCTCGATATAAGCTACGCCTACCATTGTTCTCTTCGTCCATTTCTTTTACAAAATATTTAAATAAAAGAGTTGCCAAAGCTGTTGTATATGTATAATTTTCACATATTTATATACTTTCTCCCATACGTGTACTGCATCAAAGCAATAAATTTGATCCAGCTGAGGCATGGCGGCTTGTCATTGTTCAAAACCCACCTACACCCGACAAAGGAAATTATAATTGGTATAGTGTCAAAAATCTGTCTATCTGACGGTCAGTCGGATCGGGGTCGCCTTAGCCACTAACCCGTCTCTGTGGTCTAGTGGTTAAGGCACCGGCGTTTAAAGCTGGGGGCCCGGGTTCGATTCCCGGCAGAGACATTTTTTCGGCATCATCAATTTTTCCAAAGGGGAGATAGCTCTGGGGAATCTCGATATAAGCTACGCCTACCATTGTTCTCTTCGTCCATTTCTTTCACAAAAAATTTAAATAAAAGAGTTGCCAAAGCTGTTGTATATGTATAATTTTTACATATTTATATATATATATATATATATATATATATATATATATATATATATATATATACATATATATATGTATATATACAATAATAAAAACTAAGCCTTCTTCTCTGCTTGCTCTGCGAATAGGAAGGTAGCTAGGGCAAAGGGCTTAACCTTTATTACCAGACGTAAATGTTCACATACTCAGGTGTATCCATATAGGCTAGTGTTTTGGTAACCATGTTATTTTTTTTTTGGCTGTGCATTAGCCATGTTTAAATGTTGGCCTTGTTAATATTGTCTATGCAGTGATGGACATGGTTCTACATTTATTAGTTTTACGATATCATTGTCAAAATCTACTTGTACGTAAATTGTCCGGGTATGAAAGCAGGAGGCAATGTTCTTAAGTTTTCGTGAATATGAGTTGGCTGCCCTATACTCTAATAAGCAACAATATCTTTGTTTTCACAGTGATTATGTTCCCACTGTTATGCAACTTTTCTATTCAACCGTTTACTACCTATGAATAATGAATTAATATGATCTTACTTCCCTTGCTAAAAAAAATCTTGTTGCAAATTTGGGCTAATAAAGGCAAGTATATCCATTCTTCCATCTGTTACAATAAAAGACGAATGTCACCTCATGTTTCTCTCAACTACACTTTTGTGATTATTCTGCTTGTCAGTTGCTACTTCGTTCTGGATAGATTATTTTGATAAATCATATATCACAAATTCAATTATCCATTTACGGAAATGTAAAATGTTACGATACTCTTTCCAGAATTTCTTACTATCATTTTGTTGTTTCATCGAGTTTCCTAACCGTCAAAATATTCCCATAGACATTTTACATATAGCGTCTCAGTACGTAATAAAATTCCGTGCTATTACGACCGATAGCAAAAAATGAAAGCGAAATTGGGCTTCGCCGGTAAAAGCTATCACCTAAATTACATGGCATGTTGCTAGAGGTTTGAATCCCAATTAATTTGATATACATTACAGTGTATCATATTACGTCTTTGGTTCAAACGGTCTGAAATTTGATTAGTATCTATCCGTGACTTATTTTGCTGCTGAGTGCACGTTATGCATATATATCGAAAAAAATGTGGCTGAAGGTCACCGCAGATACCACCTTAACTCTTTGTGTGCCACATTTTACTGTCTTCACCAGTAATACACGCCTTTCCCAGTGGGCAGCAGTTTATCTGGCCCACAAAGGGTTAAGATGAGCCTTGCGACTCTTCGGCTTATGCTCTTCGGTGTACCGTGGCCTTTGAAACCAACATGATAAAGGATGTGTTATAATTGGGTTGTATGTACATATTATAGGCGAAATGAATGATGGAGATCGGGACATAGGCCTACGGCCCACGGATACTCCTTTCAGCTCATGAGTTGCCCGGAATGTATTGTTACTACATACTATGCGACCCAACGGACATGGCGATAATGATTATATATCCTATTAATATTGCAGCTCCTAATCAGATGACGACCTATGATACTATCTACTACACTTTTAATGAGGCAAGGTTGCCGACGTCTGGTAAACATATTAAACTCCACATACTCCTACCCTTCTTTGACAAGTGGAAAAAGGAAGGAAGTGATAAAATTAAAAGTTTTTTTTCTTTGTTTTTTATTATTATGTATATATATATACAAATAATACATATATATATTCATTTATATTTATATATATATTTATTTATTTATGTATTTATTGCTATTTCATATGTGCACTGTACTGTACTGTCGTTAATGTTATTGATTCCAGATCCTGATGAAGGGCAGGTGCCCGAAAGCTTGGTCCTATAACTAGTGGTATACAATGTCTTGTAACGGCCCTCTTCGAAAACCCCCCTCTTCGGATCACACACACACATATATATATATATATATATATATATATATATATATATATATATATGTATATATATAAGAATAATATAGGCTGCGATGGCGCTCATTTCTAGGTGAATACAAACAAATTAAATGAAACGCCAGAGAAGAAAAATTATTCAAATTTTCGGTCATGATTCTTGATAAAGGTCTATGACCGAAAATTCAAATGATTTTTTCTTCTCCGGCGTTTCATTTAATTTTTTTGTCTTGATATATATATATATATATATATATATATATATAGGGGGTGGGGAACATTCCTCCTGCTTTGAAATCTTCAGTCTAACACAATATCTCATTGCATTAATGACGATACAAATAATAACCTATTTTGCTCATTTACAATATACTACACGTTATGCAGTTGATTTCTTTTGTCACAGGTAGTACCACAGGCTACGCCATAGAGACAATGAAGTATGAAAATGTACTGTATCAAATATTGGTAACATTAACTGCTAACAATATGCCACTCGATAGAAGCAAACACAATGTGTACCTTTCTCCAACAACCATTATGGTTGCCAGGCACGTTTGTTTACACTTCTTTTCTAAGATAATCATTTCTCGAAATGCGTTATTGCGGCTATTCGCTATAAGAATCGCCTCGATCCATCCATTACTACCAATTAGATACTGTCTAAATGCTTCCAACCATTTACTCCATTATCAAAAACATGTCGCTTTCTGTCGTTGAACATTTTTCATCAATGTTGTTTTAATCCCCTTCCTTATCTCTACGTTTTTACATGGACAATTGCACATTCGTGTACTGTAGTGAGGCTCTCTGTGATAATAAGTGGTTGCTATTCTTTCCACATTGTTACCCGCCTACAGGCAAAACATGAATGTGTTCTGGGAGAACGACGAAATATTTGCACCTTTTGAATAAATGATATTGCTTTTGAATTCAATGTTTAGTATTTAAATGTCCAAATTTAAAAAAAAGGGAACGAAATATGCTTGTCACACAATATATATATATATGTATATATATATATATATATATATATAGAGAGAGAGAGAGAGAGAGAGAGAGAGAGAGAGAGAGAGAGAGAGAGAGAGATAATAATACACAAGTTCACGCGGTTGACTGTAGGTTCATCAGGTTTATTGCTACTCAGAGTTTCACGTAAAAGCGCTTAGAAATGATACTGTTTCAAATCATGAGCTATATAACAAAATTAAATGTTATCATATTTAATATTTGGTGATGAGCCTGATGAAACAGTCTGTACAACTCACTTAAGCTATACTCTAGTCAATTAAAGTTTATATATATATATATACATGCATATATATATATATATATATGTATATATATATATAGAGAGAGAGAGAGAGAGAGAGAGAGAGAGAGAGAGAGAGAGAGAGAGAGAAAGAGAGAGAGAGAGAGAGGTAAACACAAACAATTTACCTGTCAGGCTGTTGTTCATTTCTAAACCCAACTGACAGAGTCTGACACTTAAAAACAAGTTTTTTAAGAAAGTTAAAACATTCTTCTTCTTTTTTTTTTCTTAGTCCGTCCCTTTATATTGGAGGAGCTGGGGAAGAAATCGAGAATGATTAGTCTAGTGCAGCCAGACCTCTTTATCCCATAGTTTGGTTTAGAAAAACCCAACAGCCTGGAAGCCAGACTACTATGCGCTTATTGTTTACAGGACAGCCACAGGACCGGCAGTACAGTGTTTCTGATTGGCTGGTATCCCCACCACAATTCTGACATTGGGAACACCGCAGGAGTGCCGATATGCACTTCTTTTAGTAAAATGTCATCAATCAACATTTTTACAATAATCCCCTAAATACTGTAAGCATATTTCACTAACAGACAAATGCGATATGAATCGCATTTTTTTTTATGAGGCAGGGCACAATACCATAGTTTGATTAATCACGAAATATTCTACCATCCCAAGGCGTCTCAGCCTGATCATATGCAGTATCATTCCAAATTAACTACTCATTGTCTTTTTGAAACGAGGTCAATGAAATAGTGAGTCACTTTGACATAAGGTAGTGAGAATAATCAAAAATTATTACGAACAATTTACTGGTACTACAAAATTTCCAAATTTCTTTAAAAATAAGCATGTTAGATAACGTAGCTCATCAGCTCATCAGGTTATCACGCAGATATGGACATTGTCCTGGCATTGCGACGTTCAAAGCTGGGGGCCCCGGTTCGATTCCCGGCGGAGACATTTTTTCGATATCACCAATTTTTCCAAAGGGTAGATAGCTCTGGGGAACCTTCATTTAAGCTACGCCTACCATCGTTCTCTTCATCCATTTCTTTCACAAAATATTTAAATAAAAGAGTTGCCAAAGCTGTTGTATATGTATAATTTTCACACATTTATATACCTTCTCCCATACGTGTACTGCATCAAAAAGCAATAGCTTTGATCCAGCTGAGGCATGGCGGCTTGTCATTGTTCAAAATCCACCTACACCCGACAAAGAAAATTATAATTAGTATCGTGTCGAGAATCTGTCTATCTGACGGTCAATCGGATCGGGGTTGCCTTAGCCACTAACCCGTCTCTGTGGTCTCGTGGTTAAGGCACCGGCGTTCAAAGCTGGGGGCCCCGGTTCGATTCCCGGCGGAGACATTGTTTCGACATCATCAATTTTTCCAAAGGGTAGATAGCTCTGGGGAACCTTCATTTAAGCTACGCCTACCATTGTTCTCTTCATCCATTTCTTTCACAAAATATTGAAATAAAAGTTTTGCCAAAGCCTTGGTATATGTATAATTTTCACACCTTTATATACCTTCTCCCATACGTGTACTGCATCAAAAAGCAATAGCTCTGATCCAGCTGAGGCATGGCGGCTTGTCATTGTTCAAAATTCACAAAGGAAATTATAATTAGTATAGTGTCGAGAATCTGTCTCTCTGACGGTCAATCGGATCGGGGTCGCCTTAGCCACTAACCCGTCTCTGTGGTCTAATGGTTAAGGCACCGGCGTCATCGACATCATCAATTTTTCCAAAGGGTAGATAGCTCTGGGGAACCTTCATTTAAGCTATCCCTACCATTGTTCTCCTTATCCATTTCTTTCACAATATATATATATATATATATATATATATATATATATATATATATCCTTGAAGTAGGCCTACAGTGATATTGAACCGCGATGTTGGAGAGAGGGTAGGAGGGGGAGGAGATTGAGGGGGCTATATAATTGCCTTTGTTACAGCATGAATGGTATGCATGTTGACACTCCAAGCGCACTCCGAGCGGTTTTCACTTGAGATCTTTATCACTACATTTAACGACCATCAACCTTAATGTACGTAAATGGTTGCCATTGTCGAAAGCATAATCATCAACCTGACGCGGTGGGAGTGTTTTAGGACTTTTGATTCCCTTTTTCTAAATGTCCTTCACCATTCTGTTTTCGTCTCAAATGTGTTTTTTCCATACGATACCGTATAGGACAATATCATTAATCTCACATCTGTATTTCGATGATCATATGTTATTTTGTACACATAATGTGCAGATGA
>OZ022581.1:7027914-7150414 GCA_963669155.1 Arbacia lixula | reverse complement strand
CAAATGATTAGACTCAGGACTATTTAATAATGGTCTTCGCAAAATTATTGTTCTTTTCAAGAGGTTACCTTCTCTAGGTGTTGTTTCTTTATAAAGCGATACATCAATATAAATGTTTAAGTAAAACAAAAGATTATGAAAAAGGAATTAATATGAAGAGGATTCTTTTGAATCAGTAGCATTTTGACTAATCGGTAATAGCTCATTACACGTATGCTGATTGCCAATCAATGTACGAAATAACATTTCTAATGTCGATCTTTTTTGCTACAAGCGCACGAACTCAGGAAGGGGGGGGGGGGGGGGGAGGGAGAGGGCATTTATAAAGGCAACTGTCCTCTTACTTTGCAATCACCAACCATTGTCAGTCAGCCAATCAGAATTGATGAATCTGATACCGCAGAAACTGCGTTGTTCCTGTGATATTATTTTCTTTTATAATTTTTCTAAAGTTTCTATAATTTCTTTCACATGCTTTGTATGATATCGCAAGTTAAACCGATCTACTAGTTTGTTATTTTTAATTGGGAACTTTACCATATGAAGCAACAATAGCCTTGTGTATTGTTTCCATCTCAAAGGGTTCTTTCTATGTTGATGTACGGCATTACGACTTTGGATAATAACCATGACAAATCATAATGATAGAGCTGAGAAAGTTCTTACATCATGCATACAAAAGCACTTAAATGCATCCAGATGATAACTGGGATTGTCATTAAATAGAGTAAATTAGTCATGTCTCCATGGCAATCGTGAACGATTCTTGCTTTACGTATTGGTTGTCATTGGAAAGATAATGATGTCGGCTTTAATTTCCAGATAGGAACATCTTCGATTCGTTTAGAGAAAAAGAGAACTAATGAAAAGAAATAAATATCGCCGTCGTCATATCTATTACTTTGCAGTAGAAGACAATTTGCATGAAATTGAATTCAAATGATTAATGTGCTCGTCGTTTTTGTTATTCTTCTCTACGTTTATCTGAAAGATTAAAGTATATTACGGTCTAAATAAGCCCAATTACTTCCATGAAATAGATCACAAACGTTTGACAATAGACGGATTTCTGCAAATGATATTAACCCTTCCCGTGTCACATTAAATACTCTTCAATATGGTTCGTGACATACAAAGTGTTAAGGAAAGTAGTAATATATGATTCCGTGTATGACAATGGTAATGCAAGATGAACTGGCTGAAGAGCTTTACATAAAAAATAGCTTTATGCTACCGTCAGCATGAAAAACAAGAGTCATGTTTAGTCACTGATTCCTACAATGGATTCATAAAATGACCGACATAACAACTATCCTTTGTTTCCGAGCCGAGTAAAGCGTTCTTTTTATCTTCTCCTTCAAATATGGGCAGGTCCAAACATCAGAATACTAATTTAGTGATGTATTCATCCTTGTCTGTCTTCAGCCTTTGTCTTCTTTACCTCTTATGTTTTCTCACCTTCTAAGTCAGATATCTACCAGTTATTGGCCTACCTTTTCCTTTTCCCCTTTATCTTCGCTGCTACGCGCCCCCTTAAAATGTGTCCCATCTAGCATGGCTACTGTTCTTACCGTATTCTGATTAATTCAATCAAGAGTCTTTCTTCGTTCACTCTGTTCAGTACTTCATTGTGAGTACCCCTCACCCCCCCCCCCCCCCCCCCACCCGCCCCCAATCAATCCATTCTTCTCCATAACCTACCTTTCCTCGGGTCTCCTGATCGTCCAAGGTTGCGTTCATGCGACACTTTCCCCCCCCCCTCCCCCCTAGAATCATGATTAGAATCATGATTCAAAATGAAACATGTATCACGATAACGGCAGAATCAGCGTTTAGACGACCTTCTCTTCTTTCACGTCTCTCCACGGATTCGGGCCTATCCAGTGCGCATCGCAGTGCGCACAGTTTGATTCAGGAAGAATAGGTCAGCTTTTACGCGCGTGTTTTCCGACTTCTACGGGGCTGCTTGCCTAGCAAGTTGCGTTTAAGCGACCTTTTTCGAACGTGATTCTGCAGAAACGCGTTTCCAAACGCCTGGTTTTGCGCGTTTCATGTTTGCGTTTTGAACCACGTTTATATTCAATTTCGTCTGAACGCAATCGTGATTCTGCAGAAACGCGTTTTGAATCATGATTCTAGGGCAAAAAAAAAAGGTCGCATGAACGCAACACAAGTCTCTTTAACACATTACTTTGTGCGAGGCTTACATACAGGTGGGGTCGATATTTCGCTCAAGCTATGAAACTTATCGTGGAGGCCTTTAGTGCGCAAAACCTCTGCACCAAAAACGCATTTCGACGCGCTTTTCAAGTTTGTTAAATGACTACGGAAGGAGCATTAAAAGATCATTCTTTAAGAAGACTCTCTGGAAGGCATGCGTGAGCAGATTGGACGTAATAGCTGCTTAACAACCATTCTTTATTTTTTGTATACCCCCTAGGCATTGTTGATGCTCTGAGCAATAACAAATGCATACGAATCTACGTGGAAAGTTCACACAAAGAACGCTACTGGTATACGTCAGTATTGAAATGACAAGTTATACGGACAAGATACTAGCACCATCTTCCACCTATAACTCACCATACCGCATATAAAGAAAAGCCGTCCCATGATGCACCGCACAGGCACGTTCGGACTCTGTTTGCAGTCACATCCGCTTCCAGGCTCGTGTACTATACAGTGTCTGAGACCGCAAGCGGTGCACTAAGGGGTGACTGCTTTATGTAAGCAGTATGGCGAAATGGACGTCATAACTTGGTCAACTGAAGTCAATGTCATGTAAAAAATAATTAAGTTCGGTTAAACTGAAACTGATAAACTGCACACCGGTGCAGACAATGAAGACATGTTCTACATGATACTACTACCAAGATATGGCCAACTATTGGAAGAAATGTGGCACTTCATGATTTTCTATTCTTGCGGAATGGAAAAAAAAGATACGACATTCTACCTTCAGAGTCTCTTATTCAATGACTTCCGCTTTACCCACTGCAATACAGAAACATTGACTTAAATATTGCACTGCTTTCTGCTATTGATTTCAAAAACATTTAAATATAAACTATCCATACTGTATATCATTCGTACGTTGCCTAGAAAGAGGAAGTTATTTCACCAAACATCTTAGGCAAATGTCACCATGGCTGCATACGACTACTGCAACTAGACTACAGATAAATCAGGAATCTACTTGTGTACCAAACATGCCAAAGAAACAACTGCTCAATATGATTTGTGTGTTGTTGTTTCGCACGTATTGAATTAAGCGTAAAATGTTTTAATTCTAGTATGATTTACATATTTCATAGCCATACATGGCCATAGGGACTTTACGTCATACGAGCTTTCTTACTTCATCAGCATGATCAGGAAAATTTTATACGATATGCAGGTTATGCTGTCTAAAAATTGAAAAAAATTGTTCCGAAAGGTGCTATGTGCAATTTGCGGCGAAATAATTTAAAAGGAGGAATTACTATTCCACTCATTAATCAAATGTTTAGATCGTTGTTTAGATGTAAGCGTATGTCAGTTGAATTAGTCCCCATTAGTTATAATTCTGATGATCTACAACAATCCTCTTCATGTTAATGTTTTTATATTGATTGTTTTATGTACACATTTATGTGGATGTATCGCCTTTTAGAAACAATCTCTTGAAGAGCAAAACTATCTAAAAGTACAACGATTGTGCAAAGACCCTTGGGTGTAATTAGGGGGGTTGGATGCAAGGACAACACACAGCCTATTGGTGTAATCCCCTCACGATGTCGTCTAAGATAATTCCTATTAAATCGATAATTTCTAGTATATAACTGAGCTTAATCCCGCCTTTTATTTTAAGAGACGCAATTCCCTTTCAAGGAGAGTTTAGCTGTTAAAATCTGAAGATTGTAATCCTGGATTCAGCGCTTCTAGTGGCGGCCTTTATACTCCTATCACGTTTGAGGTGGCTGAAGGGATTTGAGGTGGAGACTTAATGACAACAAGATTGTATGTTAAATGGTCTAGAACGTTTAAATCTCTGGAACAAATGACCAGATAACGTTACTCGACCGTCAAGTGTCCGAGGCTACGAAACCCATCACATATCTTTAAGTAGTATTGTCAAAGAAATTTGCAATGGGTGTTTCTATCGAACGTCATTCAAGCCATTTTGGGGGGATAGATTCTGAAATCGAGCATTTTACAAACCATTGTTTAGACGTCCATTATAAGAAGAGTACTTCGGATTCTTTTACCTATTGTGCAATAGATTGACCTATTTCCATAGAATCGGAACAGTGCTTGATGAAGCTAAAATTTACTACTAACTACTGCTACTACTTCTCCTACTACTACTATTACTACTACTACTACTACTACTACTACTACTACTACTACTACTACTACTACTACTATTACTACTACTACTTCTACTTCTACTGATACTACTACTACTACTTCTACTGATACTACTACTACTACTACTACTACTACTACTATTAATACTACTACTACTTCTACTTCTACTTCTACTACTACTACTACTACTACTACTACTACTACTACTACTACCACTACTATTTCTACTACTACTTCTGCTGCTGCTGCTACTAGTACTACTATTACTTCTACTACTACTACTTCTACTTCTACTTCTACTACTTCTACTACTACTACTACTACTACTACTACTAAAACTTCTACTACTTCTTCTACTACTACTATTTCTACTACTTCTACTACTACTACTACTACTACTACTACTACTACTACTACTACTACAACTACCACTACATCTTAAAAATACTATTTTCTACTTCGAATACCACTGCCACTCGTACGTCTTGCACTACTACAATTAGTAAATATTCTTATATATAATATAATATAATCCTTCGAATTTTAAACAAGTTTTCACCTGACGAAGTGTTGCAGCGGCGCACGAAACGTCGTAATCTTTTTCGATTCCGTTGACCATACATTGCGAGACAAACGATTATCATTAGCGAAGTTTTCATTTGTTTGGCAAGTAGTAGTGCAGGACCTTTAGTGACATCTGTGTATATCCGATTGATTCAGAACACAGCACAACTATTTCAGAGCATTTCTACTTCGCACCCTTTAACATCCTAGTAAAACAGAGGCACGACTCTTAGTGACGTTTGTTAGCTTTGTTAAGCTCCATTCACATCTATCATAACAGCGGCGGCACTGCTGTCTATTAATAAGAGATGGCATTGGCTAGACAAATGAAGAAGACGGAAATAGTTGGGGTGATACTATAGAGGGCTGTCATTAAACGTTCAATTTTGAACTTCCACTGATTACTGAGTACGTATAAGTGTAACAAAATCGTTGGCCTCCTCTCATGAAAGTGGACGAAATTAGTCATCCGAAACGCTGAATTGGTTGTATTGTCTGTTCGGATCAAATTGTGTGCGCAGTATAATACACTGAAGATAGTAATGCCGTTCCCTTTTATTGCTCCGCGTACCTAAAGTGTACTTAATTTATCAAGACTTCAAACGTACTCTGTTATAGTCAACGCACGGTGCAATTTGTTTCACCTATGGTTTGTTTATTTGTTTATTTGTTTTCGTGTGTACCATACAAGCGAGGGGAGGGAGTGGGAGGTGACACCCCCACCCCCAATACCACCACCCACACCGCCCACCTACCTGAACCCTTCGTCCTCTCTCTGTCTTTCTTTCTCTCCAACCCACCTCGTTAAATGATAACACCAAAATCTAGACTTGGACAAAGAGTAATATCACAACAAGATTGTTTTCCCCTGCTTAATCAAAACATGATATATAAAGGGGGTGTCTCACTAGGCGGCGAATGCTTACGAATGTAATCGAATTTTCGATTCGCCAAATGTTTTGACGAATCTTGGCGAACATTTGGGTTCGCCTCTGCCATTAGCGACAATAAGCGAATTTTAGCGATATTTAGCGAAGATTATCAACTATTTGCAAATCCTTTACCAATATTTGTGAAAAATCATGGTACCAGTCGAATCTATGGAGCAAACCCTATAAAAAGGGTGCGCAGCCTTCCTCAGCTTTCAGATTTCTTCCGAGCGCCCTCGAAGGATCTTTTTTTCCAGATGGATTTTCAGAATATGGAGATCATTTTTGTCAGGAAGATGCCCAACGCGTTGCATTTCTGAAAAAAATACTTTGTCTGGCTGCTGTTAGAACCATCGTGCAACTCAGGAGAAGGAAAGGACATGGAGAAAGTCCAGGCATTGGAATCACTGGCCTTCTTCCTCTTCTGCTTGTTCTCACTATCTTCCGAGGGTGACGAGGAAGAGGACTCGTCATCTTCTACATCATGGGGTTCAGGAGCAGCTGATGTGAAGGTCCTTCTTCCTCTGCATGGACCTTTTCTGTCACCCGAGAGGTCTTTGGTCTCCTTTTAGTAGGCATAACTTGCTTCTTCGGCTTGACGAACTGAATGGCAAATTTCTCTCAATGAACTTAATACATGAACCATATGGTCATGTGGTTGCTTAACATTGGCGAGGAGTAACGAACTTCAGCAACACCGTCTTACGCTTATGCTTATGACTGTTTTGCGACCGCTAGCAACTGTTTGCAGATAAATAAATTTGCAATGAAATTTTGAGCATGTTCAAAATGTCCTTGCGCCAAGAAAAACACCTTGCGACAACGATAACTATTTGCGAATTTTCTTGCAAACTTGTACGAACCCTGACGAAATCCCAAGTTCGCCGCCCAGTGAGATACGGCTTTTCATGAAAACAACTATGTCGGCTGCTTTTCGGCAGGCTTTTCATGCTCCCCACCCCATCCCCTTCAACTTCAACAAGCGACATCTCTGATGCAGTTTTGTAGTACATGTATCTTCTTTTGCGCAACACAAAATGCTGCTTTTATCAGATAACGCTGGTGCTTACAAAGTTAATCTGATGAACGAATGAAGACGAATCGGAGTACTTTAGCTATCCAAGATAAAAATCGGTGCTCTGAGCATTAACAAAGTTTCGGTAGCCCTTCGACTTTCATGCGCAGTGCCCAGGAAAAGATTTTCCAATCCCCACCCATCCGCCCTGTAGGAACTACAGAGTTGTAATAAATAGATCGGCTTCTCAAATCGATTCCTTTTCTCATAATTTATATCAAAATATATTCTTGTTTTTCTTATCTATCCTCTCCTTTCCTTTTTATGGCCTATTTACCAACCAATTACAATCTAAATTTTGCCATCGTGTCTTCGTAAGTTGCTCTTCACCTTACAAATATCCCGCGACCTTGGAAAACACCAGTAGTTAGGAGAAAGTACCTACTAACAGTACTAATGTACGGGCATTTTTTTTTATTGGGGATATCACTAGAGCTTTGCTTTCACACCGACAAAATGCCACTTTACTTCTAATCTGGTAGGTATGAAAGCGCCTAATGTCTCTCATCTTACATACTGAAAAGAAGGTTTAGAGATACCACGTACTCACTGTATTGCTTCTATGTTTCAACTGTAAATGCAGAACGGTTAATACTACTAAGGCACCTCCCGAGTATTAGATTCAAACGACCATTCTTCTTATGCAAAGATTATGTTTATTCAGGAACTTACTTGATGACGATATTGACTTCCACCAGGATAAGTAAGAGCAAAATGTGTGGATCTCAGTCTTATCTTACTATAAAAATAGGGAAATCTATCAAACAATGGGTAAAATGATCTTAACTTATCTTCTTATAAGGATGGCTTAAACTGACGGACAGCACTTAAGAAAGTACTTATTGTGGAAGATGGGACATAAGATTAACTACTTAAAAAGATAACAAAGACAAGAAAACAGAGCAACAGTACTTAGTAGAGAATAGGGAGGGGCAGGGGAAATGGGAATGTGCTTTACTTGGGCAATGTAGGTAGTTCCCGTTTACATAGCTAATGCTCGTTTTCGAAAACACGTGTGTCAATGTTGTATGTGTGTGTGAGTGAGTATGTGTGTGTGTGTGTGTGTTCGTGTTTGTGTGTGTGTGTGTTCGTTGTGCCCAAATGGGTGGAAGCTGAAATTAAAAAGTTATGTTTTGAATTTATATGGAATGGGAAAGATCGTATCAAAAGAGCGATCTATTACCAAAATTATGGTGATGGAGGTTTAAGAATGATTGATTTTGATTTATTTGTGAAAACCCAAAGGCTTATGTGGCTGAAGAGACTTCTGTATGGAGAAAGGAATATAGGATGGAAATTGTATTTTGACCATATCTTTACGACGGTTGGGGGAAGATTTGTTTCCCTTTGCAATTATGATATGAAACTACTAACAGTCAAAGCACCAATATTTTATTTAGAAATGTTAAAAGCATGGCAGGATATGGAGAGCTGTAGGAATTTTCAAGAAGGGAAAACTAATCCAATAATTTTTGATAATAAAAACTACCTTCATAAAAACAAAATGATTCTTCATGAAGAATTGTATAAGAAAAATATTTATTTAGTTGATCACATTCTCAATAAGAATCAAATCAGACCACTGGTATACTTTCAGAATTTAGGTCTATGTAGTGATAAGATAGCTAAGATTTGGGAAATGTGCAATGTTATTTTAAAGAGCGGGAAATTTGATGGGGGGCCAGACAAATACTATTCAGTAGATGTACGAGATTTTAATATTACTTTAAAGATATCAGAAAGTACGATCCTTTTGAGAGACCTAATATCAAGAAAGGTCTACGATCATTTTATAACAGATTTGCAACGTTTATACACTTTAAAAATTCGGGATGGTCAAAATGATTTTGAATTCTCAAAAAAGGAAACTAAAGATATATTTATAAAACCCAGAATCACAACGCTTTTGTTAAAGATTAAGGAATTTCAGTACAAATTACTCCACGGAGCAATTTATACAAAAGAACATCTATTAAGATTTGGTTTTGTTGAAGACGACCAGTGTTCTTTCTGTAAACAAATGACGGAGTCATATTTGCATTTATTTTGGGACTGTGTATATGTCAAGCCCCTATGGCAGGGAGTGATTGAAAGATTTGGGCTTGTAGAACTACAAAACGTAAAGTGGGAAAATGTTCATGTTGGAATACTAGGAAACTCATTTAGGATTAAGTGCTGCAATACATTAATTTTTACAATTAAGTATATCATATATCGGTCAAGGTCAGAGGGTGCAGTTCCTAACTTAGATAGATTGTTTAAAATAATATTGGAATATAAGGATGAGGAAAAAAGAGTTGGCTATAAAAAGAAACAAACTATGTAAACATCTACAAAAATGGGAAAGTATCAAATTACAACCAGTGTCAAGACATTTATCTTCAGATTCAATTCATCAAGACTGAAAGCAGTCGGTGGGTGCTGGTGTGTGTGGGTGTGTGTCGTGTGGTCGATGGATGTGTGTGCAGATGTATTTTTTTTTTTTTTTTTTTTTTGGGGGGGGGTCGGGTCGGGGTGATAAAGGTTTATGTGTGCATGCATGTCTTCTTTTTTTTTTTCATATATATGTGTATATAAGGGGTTTCATTCTTCCTTGTTTTGCTCATTAACTGATGTTTTATCAAAGAAAATTATGCTGTAGAAACAAAATGAAGACTTGTATTATATTATTTTGCTTATATTGATTTATATACGGATGTATTGATGCTTATTTTGAATGAAATCCCCAATAAAAACGTTATGAAAAAAAGTTCGTGTTTGTGTGTGTTCTTTTGTATGTGTGTGTGTGTTTATGTTTGTGTGTGTGTGATTGCATGTATGAGTGTGCGAAGAGAGACATTGCATATAATTTGTACGTTAAACCGTGTTACTGTGTGTGCACTGTAAGTGTGTATGCATTTTTAATCTTTTCGAGAGATAACTTGTTAGATATTGTATGCAGTACAATTGTCATGGAATATTAATGTACTTAACCGCTTTTAAAGATGCATTTTCATTTGGGGTAGAAGTCCCCATCTCTCGCTCAAGACGTATTAGTTGAAATGGGTGTACGTATGTAAGGAACACAGCAGCACAGACGCGCATGAATTACTGTCCTCTTCACCCCCACCCCCTCACCATTTAACCACCTCCCCCCCCCCCCCCCCAACCCACCCACACACCCAATCCCAATCCTACCCAAACCGCCCACCACAACCATCTTAACCACCACCACCACCCTCTTCTACATCGCAACCTCCACCTCGCTCCGGCCCTCTGCTCCAGTCTGCGGCTAAACCGAACCCCGGTCTTAATTGACTAATGCTCCTTAATCGATGAGGAGCGAGAGGGTCCGAATGACCGGACCATCTCCTCCTACACGAATCGAGGGTTTCGGTTAATATTTAGACATTACCAAACGAAACAATCTGTTGAGAGGCCCAATTATCCCCATTTATCTATTTTTATACTCTCTTGTTTGCGGGTGATGGACGGTGCGGCAATTTCGCTACTGTGTGCGGTAATTTATATTGTTGGTAGAGTTTCTAGACTAGTTTGTGTGCATAACATATTAATATGTATGTAACGAACAGGAACAAATAAGGAAAACGCCCTTAACGATCATTTTGAATCAATCCCACGACAGAACTGTTTGACGCGTTTAGAGAAATCCGAAAAAAGAGGACTTTTTTGTTTGTTTCATTAATCAGGCCACCAAAACGGCTAAAATGTGTTGAATGGTTGTACATCATGTTTGTTTCTTGTCGCCTCCTTATTTGTCTCACTCTTTCCCTCCACAACGCCCCCTCTCTTTATTTCTCCCTGTCTCTCTCTTCATCCTTTTCTCTCCTTTCCATCTTTTCTTCATCGTATGTTTTCTTTCCTTGTTCCTCCCACTTACATGTTTGTAGATATAGGCCTACAATATTATTTAAGAATAACGTCCCGCCCTCGGAAATGCATCATTCCAAAGAGGGAAAACAAGCGATCATTTTACTTCATTTCTCACCTTAACTCCAGAATGCATTCAAGCCGCCCACATGATCCCTAGCGATCTAACGACACATTATCCACAGCATCATGTGTTTCTCTCACCCACCTAAATCATTAGCGGCCCAATCAATTCATATACGGGTACCGCACACTTATAATCGATATGCTAACGCGTTGAAATTGCAACCGTAATTAACTTGTTTTGTATAGAGCAAAATGTTAGACGTTTTTCTTTCAGTACGTGTGCTACCCCCTGGACAAATGTAACCTGAGAACAGTATAGTACGCCTACTTATATTTTGAGTACTATCACATTGTCTGAATGCGTTGTGGACTTACAATCATAAGCTGTGTCTATTATATCAGTTAAAGTAATAATGAGAATGCTACCAATAATGACGATAATCATAAAGATCTGCGATGGAAGACACAGGAGGTGGGGGTGGAAACATAATTCATTTCAAACAGTAGTGATACGTATTAGTATGGCTCGGATGCATAAAAATGGCTGCCAGGCTAGGAGAAGGAGGGAAACTTAATGCCCGTGGTCCAAATATCCACCCCCAGCTGAAGTCTACTAAAGCAACTTGGAAACTTCAAGGACGTGTGAATACACAAGTGGTACCCCTTTTGACAAGTATTGCCATATCGCATTGGGCATCATTTAACGTAAACATGGTAAAGGCTTAATGGAAATGGATAGTAACGTAACGATTACGGTAAAACCCGGTTTCCTACAACACCTGTCCTGTCTACGTTTGATTTAAGGATCACATGAAGGAAACGTCTCACAATTATATAAATTATCCGAGATCGGGAACCGTGGTGATGGTAGAACGGCTCTTTCACACTTACGAGTTCCTTAAACTTTACTACTACATGTTAGTCATTATTAGTTATTAGTCACCTGCAATGCACGTTGGAAGTAGCTGCTTAACTCCAGGGCCGCGTTGTATATACGTTTTCGATTGTTATAATTTACCATGGTAATTACCATGGCGACAACATTAAAGCTGGAAAACCATTGGCTGCGACCAATACCATTATTGGTAAGTTACAACAGTTAATATACTGTATATATACGCAATAGGGTCTAGAACAAATCAGTTATAATCATGTCTTGATAATCAGAGCGAATTTATGGGCGGCAATTTCCAATTCGTGGAAGCTTTAGTATCAAATATGTACACGAAATGTGCAAAAGTATCAATAAAATTGCCTCTACCGGTTGCGGAGTGCGTAACGGTCAAATGGAGATTAACCATGGTGGCTCAATCGCTGCAGCCGGTTCCCTTATAGAGCGCGTCATGACATTTTAACAAATTACTTAATGGGTTTCCATTCCGCAGATGGGATCGCCGTTGATGGTAATCATCATTGTTTGTATAAACACTCAAAATGAAAACGGGGATTGGAAATGTAGAAAATGTATCAATTGAGAAGACGAGGTGCAGTGAGGGGGGGGGAGGCTTATCATTGTGCTAATAAATGTGTATGGAACGTGTGCTGGTTGAACGTGACATCACCCATAATAGATGGGATACCATTAAGAAGAATAAATATTTGTTATACAGACAATGCTCTTTTTGTCGAGAGGTATTCAGAAAACATTGGATATTGTAAGTCATGTTTTTATTGGCAATGGGAAGTACCACATTTTACAGTTTATTCAACAAGGAAACAATATGTATTTGGGTGTGGTAGCAACGCGTTTTGATTATGACTGTCTTAATTGAATTGAATTTCCTTTTTTTTTGTTTAATTGTACATTCGTGGAGCCAATATATCATAATATAACAAGCGTTTTAAAACATATTTTCTACATTACACAATTCAGGAAATTGACAATCATCGTCTAAGAATCAGCAATACTATAATAGTTGACATCGTCCATCTAATTAAGACCTTGATGATCATGCATACAAAACAATCATACGGGAACAGTCACAATCGATAAACGTGAAGACCTTATACAGATGAAGCCATTAAGACAGAATCGAGTACGTGCAACTTTGAAATGTTAATCAAGGGTGTGGATATGAAAGCGGAAAAAACAGCATTCACTTACGGCTTAATTGCGGAAGAGTGAAGAAGAAGCGGGGCTGTGTGCGTTTTGTTGTCCCTTGTTCTTGTTGGTATTCCGGGGCAATCACGGCCGTCAACTCTCTCTCTCCATCGACCATATCCCGTGGAAGAGGAGGAAGTATTAACCCAATGATGTGTCAGAGTTGATGCATGCCCAAGTCATCAAACATTCTCGAGGGACCCCGTGCCCTGGTTTTTCTCTTTGCCCTTCTCCATCACCGCTGCTGCCGCTGTGATTGCACAATCTGGTATAAACGGTGCCGCGTTTTAACCCTTTTCGTACCACTTTTGATTTATCTTACCTTAAATACACACATATCCTATGGGACTTTTTTTTTGCCTGGCAGATAATGGTTAAGGGAATGGTTAGAGTAGGGTGTGGAAGGTGAGATGTTTTTGTTTTGATTATATATATTGCAATTAAGAATATTTTCATTTGGAATCGGTCTTGTTGAGCAGTGCTGTGCTTTGAACTTGATCACGCTTTAATGCTAGAGTTAGATGAATGGTTAGGACATGAGGAGGAAGATATTTTTGTGTTTATTTCATACATTGCAATTGATAATGTTTTCCATTCTAATCATGTAGTATTTTTTTTTTAGCAGTACCACAATGTTCTTAACTCCATGACAATAGTACGTTTTGTACTTGACCACTCCGCCAGGGAAGGGTCAAATACCTAAATGGATAGCACATGCTGAAAACTAGGTACTTTTAAAAGAAGCAACAATCAAAGTTATAAATTAGTACGATTCAATTAAACACAAATAGGTTTTTATTTCAGAATCATAAATACATGTATGTATAAACATTAATCGTACACATATAACACATAGGAAATGAAATGCAAGCTGCAAAAAACCTAGGTTTGAGGGTGCAGCTCCGGTGGTAAATTAGTGAAAATCAAATGCAATTGTTGTATTGTCATACAGTGCGTCAGCTCAAAATGTATTGCTCCCTATGACTCAGCAACTTTACATAACACGATATATGCCAAGGTCAGAGGTTTTGACTTGAATAAAGTATTAGCATGAAGGGATATTTTCTTACACGAACAACAAAGCTTTATTGTCGTGTTTGGAAATTAATGACACATCTTTTCACGCAAAACAGAAGGAGCCGTGTTTAACCACGACATCATTGACTGATTCCACGTTTTCCCATTTTCTCTTTAAGTGTTAAAGTAATAAATGAATAGAAGCAGGGTTCTGAACTATTTTCGATCAACGTCATAATATCGACTTTGACCCGTATCCATGGGGTCGGGTTTCTAATGTCCCGTGTCGTATAGGCACTTCGGAAGAGAAAATCGGTAGACGCTAGGTTAAAAGCCTCATCATCATGAGTTCGGAAGACCATTCATGATATCAAAATGAGCGCCAAAAGATCGGACCACTTCTAATTATTTGAAAGAAACCAGTTGTACAACAAATAACCTTAACCCAATTTGCAATGACAAATAAACTCAGATTTGAAATATTTTTCCGCTAACATAATTTGTAGGCTTTTTTGTATCTGAAAGAAGATATCTGATAGGCATGATAGGAGATGGTATTATGCTCATTGCGCCTTTTCTATCATGTCTATGTGGACATATCTATTCGTACCCTCTCTCTTTCTCTCTCCCGCTCTCACTTTACCTCCACCCTGCCTCTCTCTCTCTCTCTCTCTCTCCCTCTCTCTGTCTTTTTTCTCGTTATCTCCACCTCCACCACTCACTTAGGGCGCCTTAGGATTGCGCAAACGAAATTCTGACTTGGTCTTCTTACTGGTTGCCTTGTACAAAAGAGAACACATAACCAAATCACGTGATGACGAACTACCTGCCCCCTCTCGTCTCTCTATTCCACCTCTCTCTCTTTCTCTCTCTCTCTCTCTCTCTCTCTCTCTATCTATCTCTCCCTCTCTCACTGTCTTCTGCCTCTCCCTCAAATCTCATTCCTCCCGCCTTTCTTCATTGCGTCTCGAGGGACCCTCTCCTCGGGCCCTCCATCCACTATCATGATTCGGTTCCGCTTGCAATGTAGGTCTAAGGTCGGGCCGAAGAGATAATGTGCATACACCGTTCACTTTCATTCGAGATGAAAATAAAAAGGAGGGATATTCAATGATATAGAACGCAAATAAAATACGGTATGGACGGTGTAATTAGCTATGAAAACTACGTGTAGTTTTAAGATGGAGCTGATGTGATAATGCCTATAAACCTTGCATTTTTATTCGAGATGGAAATAGAAGGGAGTGACGAATAGAAAATCCGGTATGGACGATGGGCGGTGTTATTATAGTTCTGAAAACTACCTGTAATTTTAAGGTCGAGCTGATCTGAAAATGTGTAATTGGTTTGCGTTTTTTCACCCCTCACCCGCCTCTCATCGACCTTCCCTGCTCCATGCTTGTCTGCTAACACTGATCAACACAATGGTCAGTCTTAGGCCACTGTACCGAAGACGACACGATCCCATCAGTCGTGCGACTCTGCGACAGGCTGAATCGCAAAACTCAGCCATTGGACCTGTGGAAGAAGGCGACGTCACATTTCCAGTTGAGACCCTTTTGACTGCAGAATCACACCAAAAATCTTGTTGTCTGCGGCGGACTTTTGGGGGAAGCCCTCTAAACTCACTAATGCTTATTCTCGGTGTCAATCTCTGTCAATATGCGAGCATGTTCTGGATGGAGAGCCTCTTCACAATCATAACGCTGGCGGCGTCCTCCGTTCGCCAGCAATTTACCATGGGGTTTGGGGCGATTAAGTACCTTATCATGCCTATCGAGGCAGCCGGCTTAGTGCGCTATGGTATATAAAAAAAAATAGATTTGTAATACGAGTTTTGCATCCGTAATTAAATCTTGATTTTACTTCTTCTTCTTCTTCTTCTTCTTCTTCTTCTTCTTCTTCTTCTTCTTCTTCTTCTTCTTCTTCGTCTTCCTCTTCGTCCTCTTCTTCTTCGTCTTCTTCTTTTTCTTCGTCTTCTTCTTTTTTTGTCTTCTTCTTCTTCTCCGTCATTTTCTCTCCTCTATTCTCCTCCTATTTTCTTTCTTCATATTTTTCTTCTTCGTCTTCTCCTCCTTCGTTCAACATAATCATTATCATGATTGCTTTTTCTATTTTTTTCTTTTCTCCTTTTTTTTTTGTCTTCTATTTTTTCTTCTTCGGCCTTTACTCTTCCTCCTCTTTCACGTTTGTCGTGACCATCTTATTTTTTCCTTCTTCTCCAACTATTTTCTTTGAATTCTTCATCTATATATTTTTTCTTTCTCCTATTCTCTTTCGTCTTCTTCTTTTTGTTATGTTCTCCTTCCCCCTACTTGATATTAATTATCACCATCTTCTCATTTGTTCCTCTCCCTCTTCTTTTGCATCTTTGTTTTGTATTTTGTAAAATTTGTCGTTTGCTCTTTCTCGTACTGCGTTGTATTACCATGATTGCTGATCGTTTAACGTTCATATAAGAACTGTAACACGCATACAGTCAATTTCCTGGGCAGACGAGAAAACATGAAATGAATGGAGCTGGAATAAAGGAAAGTGTGATGTTAACGTAAAGTTGGCACGAACAACTGTAACAAGACATTAACACTGGAGACTATAAACCAGCTTTATTTGCTTCCCTGTCACGACTGTTGCCACACCCAATTCTCAACTTTTTAGCATGGATTAATCAACAACAAAAATGAAGCAAACATTTATGTGCCCCTTTCTTCGTTGAGACCTGATGTTAATTGCATTTATAATTTCGTGTCATGCAACCTACTGCATGTGGGATGTGTACGTATGTTTGAGATTGAGTTATTGTACGAGGAAAGCGCTACATAAAAAACATCATTATCAGAAATAGTTTGTAGTATACAGGTATACGTGTGTTTTGGCCGAAGAAGAGACAGACAGTATACAGGTATTGAGACCGAATGGAAAGAGAGAGGGGGGGGGGGGGGGGGAGAGAGGGGGGGGGGGGGAGAGAGAGAGGGAGGGGGGTGAGATGCGTGAGAACGAGAGCAAGAGGGGGAGAATAATGAGGGCCCTAGAGACTCATACAAGCATGACAAGAGCAGGGTGTTTCTCAAGATACGTGTACTCTCTCCCTCGGTCAGAAAGAACCTCGTTATCATAGTCATGGCAACACGCTCTACTGCTGAGATGCTATTGTGATGCTGACAGTTTTGAAATCCATGGAAATAATAACGAACGCAAATAAAACAAAATAAACAATACAAAGGATGGATCATAATATTGCCTTTGAGTTTATTGAGGGGCAGAAATTGAGTATTGCTAAATCAGGGGTATTTATAATATTATCTTTAAGGGTCCATTGCGACATTGGAAGAGCCCCTTTTTTTAATTGAGGAATCTTTCTTAGTCTAATAGAATAAAAGATTAAATATACAAATGTGCACATATTCAACACACACACAGACACGCACACGACCTCATGCATATACACACGCACGCACGAAACTTATACAGTAGGATTTGCCGCTAATGGCTTATAATTCATTCATTATAACAAGTATTTAGGTTTGCGTATGTCTGAAAACAACCAATTGACTTTTTACAATGTTTAGAGACAACCTACATATTACACAGAAGCCAATTGAAGAAATGCATTAAATTCACTTTATTGATCAAAATGTCAAAGCTTTCCTCAGAAGCAACAACAGGAGTGTCGTCTGCAAAACGAAGATCTAATCGAAAAGAGATGAATATTTTTTTTTATATCTTTAATGTATATTAGAAACAAAAAAAGGACCAAGAATTGAACCCGTGGTACAAACTTGAAATCAGAAATATGTAATTTACAAACGGTGTGTGTTTTTCTGTCTCTTAGATAGCTTTGAAACCAAAGATGTGGTCTGTCGAGCAGGAGGAGCAGGTACTGCGTTCCTCACTGTGTGAGTTTCAGCGCCGAGATCTTTGGGTGGGTCCTAATCGAGGACTTCGTTTTTTTTTAAGCTCACCTCGGGTTCACTGCAGTTCCTAGTCTTCATTTCCGTCTTAAATGTGGATGACGACATGGTTCGAATTGCTTCGAAATAAGCACTGTTTATCAGGTCCATGAGTCTGGTGTTGAAATACCACAACAACAATAATATGGTATGTTCGCAGCCGGTCTAACAATTTTGCGAAATAAAGATTAATTACCAGATTACAGCAGGCAAGCTCCTCGATGCGTAAACTCTTAATGATTCCTTTCGACCCTCTGGGGCCTTCTATGTGTCAAGGTGATCAAGTGGAGACATTTTATGTCTTGCTAATGTCTTCAGTCGCACCAGGACTTGGTAGCGTTCCGAAACCCGAGGCATCGATTTGTTGTGGGGCAAAACACAAACCTACAGCACGTCCGCTGCATATACGGTGTGTTCGCATCTTCTGCGGCTCAGTAACTTGCAACTATATATAACTCGATCCCCACCGAAAACGGACTCTTTCTACCAGCCTGGCCGGAACAGCGTGTCGCCTGCACATGGCCTGGCATCCAATTATTCACACGTCTTCTATTTTCTTCTGTCCCTTGTCGAGACGTCGAGAGGGAAATGGTTTCCGGTCAGTTTGTCCAATGAGTGCAGTGCGGAGGACACAGAATTAGCTATAGATTTTCGTGTTATATTAGGAACTTGGCGTAGATTTAATGCAAGGTCACGGGTGATTTTAAATGGCCGTAATTTCATTTGTGTGGGGGTGGGAGGAGCTCATTTGAATGCAAACTTTATTTTGTTCCATGCGTCTAAATCGTTCACCGAAACGGCGTGCTTTTTTTGATCCGCGAACCTTTAGGGCAGTGAGTGGTTTTTAGCAGATACTTCAAGATAAAGATTTTGTAAATAGCCATAATTTCATTAATATGAAGATGAAAACGAGCACAATTAGACGCAATATTGTTTTTGTTTCCTCCTTCCAAATCTGGAACCGAGACGGTACATTTGTTTGGTCCACAACCCTGTAGAGAAGTGACCGATTTGGGGCATTTTCTCCAAGATTAAAGACATATTGTACAAGGGCACCATTTCTTTGGCGTAGTTTTTACTTGTATTTCCAGGTTTTAACCTCGAATTCCTGGTAACTTACACGAAGTGCTAGGCTTCTCAATCATGTGTCAATGGTGTGTGTGTGTGTGTGTGTGTGTGTGTGTATGTGCGCATGTGTGTGTGTGCGTGTAAAGTGTCAAATTTGAAGACCGCCCAAAGAAGTAATCAAAACAAAGCATCCTCCCACTTTCCATTTCTTGAGTGTTGCTAATCGTACCTCATCCTATTATACTTTACGACAAGATTTCCTCTTTTATAAGCGAGTGCAACTGTGAAATGAAGAAAGAAAACGAAGTGCTGTATTGAAATTTATGGCGGAATCATACATTACACCCCTTTTAAGGCACCTCGTAAATTGAACAAGGAAAAAAATTGTCACCGTCATCAGGCGTATGTATGTGTATGTGTGTGTGTACATGTGCGTTTCTCTCTCGATTTACAAATGTCACCTGTACTGTTTTTCTGTAAACATTATTTTCCCGGAGATATACGTCCGTTGTATATTCAATTCATTTTGTCTAGCAATGTTAAGTATACAAAATTTTACATCATTAATTTCAAGCTACTTTGTCATGTCATGGTTACATAAAATATGTACTGTACATATACGCGTGTGCGTGTATAAGTGTGTGTGTGTGTGTGGTGTATGTGTGTGCCCAATTCAATTCAATTAAATTGATTTAATTGTGTTCTATTAAACAAATCACAGTGAATACGTATACCACTATAACCACTCCAATTGCAATAACATACATAATGGATTGCATTAAAACATTACAATACCATGCATACCAGAAATAGGTATAACAAAAAATAGTAATTTTTAGCCTAAATTAGCCTAAATGAAACAAAAGCATATTTTTAATCTATTAGTATGCCATGTGTTACACCTGTGTCATTATACTTGCAAGCAGTTAAGGTACCACCGGGCAGAAATTCAACTCTCTTATATCAAAGATGTATCTTAAATGAACATACAAAACAAGTTTGAGATCTTGAATTTATTTCTACATTGCTAGCGAATCATTTTCAATATCACATTTCAACAGGTCTGTCCGATAACTTTTTTTGAAGATAATTTATATTATTTTCTCTCAAATCAATTGAATAAATCATTATTAATTAAACGTAATACACTGTAGATTGGTATTTTGGATTAACCATAAATTGTAATAAAAAAAGAAAAAATACATTTACATATATTGTTTGCAAAACATTATTATATAGTCAAGAATCTTGAGAGAAAAGTTTTGTCCATTTATTATCCCATCCCCTCCCCCGTTGAACTTACTCCCAACACCTTCATCCACACACCCAAACTCATACACGCACATACGCACCCTCACACACACACACACACACACACACACACACATGCACACACTAAACAGAAATACCTGTTGTGAATACTTGTGAGTCTATATTGATGTGAGTGGGTATGACAGAGTACGATGACGTAGGTGGGTGGATCGCGACAATAGTGTCATTCTCATTGGGCTTAAAAAATCGCGAAGTTAGGGTGAAAGTTGCGATAGTTCGCCATTACTTAACTTCTCGATTTTTCTAACTTCGCGATTTTTTTAAGCCCAATGAGAATGGCACTAATAATTAATTTTGTGACTGAAGACGTAAAAACAAGAAGAAGAATCCATAGAAAAAAAACCATGCAAAGTTTGTGCTCGTTCCTGAACTAAGGCGGTTAAGTCGTCGTGTTCCCACGCTAGTTCCGCTTTCTCCTTATCGATTCTCAAATTACACACGATGAGTGATTTGCTGTAAACAAGGTGGTGTAAATTTGTTGTAGGGTGCGGAGAGGGGCTGATGGGAGGGGGGGGGGGACTCTAAGCATCCGCAGCTTAAGTGTTCAAGACGTCTAATTTGATCAACCTTCGTCTTGTCTTGTCTTGTCTCGTCTTTTGCACTGTATGCGTAAGATGGGTCCTTCCCTACGCGATCACGGGTAAACGGATGCAGGGCTTATGCATCCGTTAACCCTAATACTCCATGGAAGGGGGGTGGGGCATTATGCCCCCCTGTCATTTTTTTGTCGGTACTTCCTAACGCCTCAATATTTCGAAACGAAATTTCACGACCTTTTTTCTGATCCTTCCCGCACATTTTGATACCAAATGTATGGCGATCGGACCTACTGTGCGGATGTCAGATTACGTTTACCGAACATCTCTATATGACTGTGTATAACCCTATTTACAAAATCAGGAGCTTTTCCTTTGTATGTATACATACATACAGTGCAATGCTTTATACAAATGTATTTTTGAGCAATATAAAATGAAATGTGGTTGTAATTTTGTCCAATAGCAAAAAACGCTTGACGGAAAACAAAGAATTACATAAGAAAATTGAAAATCAATAGAATACATAAGAAACAATCTTTTTTTTCAGGAATTGATGAGGGAGTTAAGAAAGACATTTTTACCAAAATGTTGCTATTCCTGAGGCTTTATGTAGTGAGAAATCCCCAAATCTATGATTCTCGCATAAATTAGCATAAATTGATGAATTAAAAAACTAAAAAGACTTTCGTAATTAAGCGATACAACTTTGTAGAATACATAATTCTTGACCCTTGTGCAAAATTTTGAGGCAATCGGGCGACCTATGGCCGAGATCTCGGGGGGGGGGGGGGGGGGGTATAACGCTCTCCCCCCCCCCCCCTCCGGTAATAACAAGCTTTGAAATACCCCGGGAGTATTAGGGTTAAACCCGCAGACGACACGATCCGATTTCGACTTTGCGACTGGCTGAATCGGTCAGGACCCAGTCAGAGGATTTGTGCAAGAATTTAAAGTCGTAGGCCATAATAATTGTGGAAAAACCGTATCGTCTGCGGTGTTTATTTACTCTACCAGGCCTTGAAAGTCATATTTCCTTATAACACATTTTCATGCCGTTGTTTATGAGGGACGTAATCAGTTGTCTGCCAGGGTAAGGGTTAGGGTTAGGGATCTACACGTTACAGATCCCACACACAGCAGAAAGGTTTATACAAAAAGTAAGCACTCAGCTGAATGGAAAGCCGTTGCAGAGCATATTTACAAGCCCAGCTTGAATATGCACATTCAAGCTGGCGAACCTGCATCTGAATGTGTAAAAACAGATATTATAAAATATTTCCAATTGATTTCATCTGGAAGATCTGGGAAGTACCAAAGAAGAAGGTGAATACTGCGCTTCTTCAGGAAATAAGTGGAAGAACAGCACTTTATCAGCATTGAGGAAACACTTTCGAGTGTAGGGGTACCGTAAACGTTTGTTCGTTTTTATCAACATTTGCTCTGTCAGATTTACTTATAAAAACGAAGAAGTCACATATGGCAATCAAAAACTAACTCCTTCTCATAACTTTCACGATTTCTACCATAAACATACCATCAGATTCTATACCACGTTGGCGCCATACCGTAGATGGTGTGCACTCCAAGCGCATGACCACGTGACGTGCTAAGCCCGCATGCGGCGGTCATTGGTCATTGCAGTAGCTTGCATTCATGAGCAATAAACCACTTCGTATTAGGGCCATTCTCATTGGACTTAAGAAATCGCGAAGTTAGAAAAATCGCGAAGTTAGTGTGAAAGTTGCCTAGCAACCGTGCCAACAGCCGTCCGAAACTTCACATGAAACTTCGCAAGTCAGAGCGCGATTTTTCTAACTTCGCACCGTAACTTCGCGATTTTTTGCAATGAGAACACACACAGCAAAAAAAAAAAAAAAAAAAAAAAAAAAAAAAAAAAAAAAAAAAAAAAAAAAAATCGCGATTTTATTCACGTGACTTCCGGCGTCTGCTATGCAGTAGCGCGCGATCGAGTAGCCAGCTGATATGTGCGCTCCAGTACTACGTACATTACAGGCGAGGCTACTGCCATATCGGATGCGGAGTGTCGTACTAGTACTGCATGTTTCTACTGTGTATTGTTTATTTATCTATCAACGTCAAAGCAGAACTAGATCAATTCGGTGATGACCGCACTGCGCTACATACTCTACAACTAAGAGAAACTGATAAATAAGGTCTTAAAAAGTTGGTCTGTAGTGGAGAGTCGCGCTGAGTTTTCATCTTGACGCGCTTAACGTTGTTATGCACTACATGTAGCACTAGCAGTACTGGGTAGCTGCTGCTACAGTGCTAGTACTAGCCACGGAAAATTAATAAACGTGCCGGTAACCTAACGTTAGATCTAATCGTAGCAACAGATGAACTTTGGACTAATCTTATTTGGGATGAGTCTAACAACTAATCGAGATGTTAGACTAGCCTAGTCACGGAAGATGTTGAACTGTTAAAGATGTTTACACCACGGGATTGCCCTGCTCCTTCGGGAAAATACTACGTCAGATTGCTGTTTTGTACACAGCGATTGTGCGTACGCGTACGTGCATTCGAACCCTACTAAGTTTTGCTTGAAGCTAGCTTGACTGGGGGAATCAATTTTGTGTAACAAACTTCGCGCGAAACGAATTGCATGCTGGGAATGGTTGATCGAGCGTGCTGGGCATGCAAAGTTCGTTCCGAAAAATCGCGATTTTTCTAACTTCGCGATTTTTTGGTGTAATGTGAACACGAAAGTAAAATTTTGCGATTTTTAACTTCGCGATTTTTTGTAATGAAAATGGCCCTAATTTGTTCATGAGCAGATTATGGCTTGTAGAAAATGACTTTAGGTCAATTTCAATATTTACAGAGTAAAATGGGAATCCATTAGATAGTTGACCACATTTCAATCAATTATCATGTAAATACGGCAACAGCTATTCACCTCTGAGAAGGTAGTGAAAGAACATTCCACCATGTGCACCTCCTTCTATCATGTCTATGGTTGTTCCGGGCACACTTTTTAACATCGTCTAACCATGGTGTAATTACGAACTGGTCTGTTACGTTTGGTCACGCTGTCATTATTTTGGCTTGGTTTGACATGTAAATGGTAGACTGGGCTGTGTTATGTAACATCTTGCAATCTATTAGCGCATTTCGCCAACCGAGCTAAGTTAGTTGTCTGGAAGTCTTGTGAAATTGAAAGTTGTGCAGTGAAGGAGAAGGGAGGCAAGTAAGAGCATTAGAAGGGGATAGAGAGAGATAGAGATAGAGTGATAGAGAGAAGGAGAGAGAGAGAGCGAGAGAGAGAGAGAGAGAGGGGGGGGGTAGACACATGGAAAGGTGAAAGGGCCCCGGGTGACTGATAAACATGAATATAAATGAAGAAAGGGAGGGGTGGGTGGAGAATTGGCGTTATGGATATAGACATTCAAAAAAGGTACTGCGAGACATGGGGTAAGTATTATCAGGAAGAGATAGGAAAAGATCAAAATGTAGAGATAACGAGAGAGTGAATGAAATATCTACTCAGAGAGATGAGGGGGGCAGAAAGAAAGGGAGAGAGGGATGAATATAGAGATAGAAAGGAGAGCAATAAAGAATGAGAAAGGGAATTAGAAGACTGGTGGGAAACGAAAAATAGACACATACAGACCGCGGAGAAAAGCATCAGATAGACAACAAAGTAAAGCTTCAATAACAAGAAGGCTAAATAATGATGTAAAAGAATGCGAAACTCGGACTAAACTTACTCATGGGGCTAATTACCACCCCTGGTATTCCTCCGAGGATGGACACGTGTCCTTCATTGCTTTCCTCACCAGCCCCTAAACAATAAGGGGGTAGACCGTTAGGAGGAAAATTGAAATGGATGCCACATACATTAAGTGCTTGGACTCATAACCATGACAACAAAGACATGGCGAAAAAAAGGATTCTGTCAGGAGAAACGTAATTCTTGCTGTCTAAATTTTCAGTTATCCATTTGATGCATTGTTCATTTTCTTTTGCGATATGCTTCTATGTCATGTCTGTGTATTTGTACCTTATTCTGTGTGAAGTAGTGTACGGATGAGCAATGAGTTAACGGTTTCTAAAAGTCTGTGAAAGACATTGACAAATTATGTGAACAATCACATGAACCATAATGGAAGCAAAATATGGGTTTATTGTTTGAAATATGAATCTTAGCAACGACATAAGATATGAATAATGGCACCACACAAACTGTTTTGTACATTTCATGCCGCATCACATACTCATAGTTATTTTCTTTCAAATGTAAAATATTTAGTACGTCACTCCATATGCTTTTTCCCCGTGATTACATATTTATAATATGCGCAGGATACTATTGCACAGTACATTCTTGTAGATTTTTTTTTTTTTTTTTTTTTTTTTTTTAGATGTGAGGGAAAATTCTTGTTCCAAACCACGGATAACAAGGTGTTTTTCTATCCGCCTCCTTCGTAACGAAAGAAAAAGAATATCAAACGGTATAATGAGGAAAACTTTCTCTCTCACTCACTATCTCTCTGTCTCTGTCTCTCTCATGCACACACACACACACTCACACACACACACACACACACTCACACACACACACACTCACCCACACACACACACACACACACACACACACACACACACACACACAGGAATTGGAGCAAGGCGCATCACTCTGTGTGCCATGTCAGAGAACCTGTCCAAATCACGCCAAATCCGGACATATGCTCGTTGGATCATAGCCGCAGGATCGACGGAAAATAAGGTAAGTCAACCCCAAAAGGGCGAGGATCAAACGAATACGTATGAGTAGTTATCACGTCAGCAAGGCGTTGTGTTATTGTGGCTGCACTAAAGATCTCCCCCTTTGCGAGAATAATAAGATCATAGTTGCAATTTGCGCATGAGCATATTATTACTGGAAGAACGTCGGACCAATTGTACCACTCACATAGTAAAAGGGAAATTCCATCGATAGTGGACCACGTTTATACGGTACCCATTTTAATACAAATATGACAACAGCGATTCAGCTCTGAGAAGGTAGTGAAAGAATATTCCACCATGTGCACCTGCTTCTATTGTCGGTATGGGCACGCTGTAAAAAAACACACCTAACACTGCTTCATGATCAAATCCATATTCGTTCTTGATTCAGGGGAGTGTCCGACCATGATGTAACTATGAACTGGTTTATTGGCAGAGGTTGTGGCTGGCTTCTTTGTTGAGAGAAAAACCGCCAGGGGCTTGTCTATGTATGTCTTCTTTCTCTCAAAAACAAAAAAGAGTGGCGCTTATAGGCGGTATTTGACACACTTACTTACCATGTATTTGCACATGAGATTTCCATGTGGTGCTATGCATAGACACAAGGGCACAGTTGGCAAATATGTAGCAATACGCACAACAAGTTCACATATTTATACAGTATAGCATCTCAAACAAATGTTCTCAGTTTGTTTACCCCCCCCCCCCTCTGTCTCTCCTATCTCATTCTCTCTCTCTCTCTCTCTCTCTCTGTCTCTTTCTCTCGCTCCCCCTCCTTGCATTTGGCTTGCTGTGTTCTACGCTGAAGTAATGCGTGATCTAGATAGACAGAGACATAAGCACGTGACAAGTTAATAAGAAGAATAAGTATAGTCGTGAACAGAAGACCCGATTCGACCCAAGGTCTTGCCATCGTGATAGTACAGCATCCCTCCCCATGGATGATAATTAGCCGAGGCTGTTAATTCTGCTAGCACGGTCAGGGCAAAATTAAGAAATCAGTTCGACACAGTACATAGGCTTACAGGGTTACTAAATTAGAAAAATAAGTTCCCACTGATCTATGTAAAATTATCCACTAAAAACGAATTTCACATTTGTTTGCCGCAATTTAAGTATCATTTTGACGAAAATTTGAAAAAAAAACACATGCCTCCAGTGACGTCAGAGAAGTCAAAATGCAATAGATTGTACGGAAGTCAACAATAGACCATTTCCGTAATGTATTCACAACTCTCCCCCTAACCACTAACCGCGTAGTAACGCGTTATTGCATTCACATGTATCTTGTCATTTAGATTCAATAGATGAAATGCACTTTAAATCTATTAGTTGTTGCTAATTTTCTTTTGTTATTCAGAGGAAGGCACTACATGATTAGAAAGACAGTTAATTGTTTAAAACACCTGAATGTCTTGAATTTTTATGAGGCGGCGGTCATCATAGATCAAAGGAAGTCTATCCGGGCGCAGTCCATCCATGGTAGGTTCATGTTCTGGGGTTCCCCTTTGGTAACTTATTGTTTAAACTGCATGAATAAAATATTTTATTCACGCCGTTGGCATTTATGGCATTTTGACTTCTCTGACGTCACTGGAGGCGTGCGGTTTTTTTTTTTTTCAAATTTTCGTCAAAATGAGACTTTATTCGGCAAACGAATGTGAAATTCGTTTTTAGTAGATAATTTTACATAGATTACTAGGCACTTATTTTTCTAATTTAGTAACCCTTTAATTCTTTCGGTTCCTCTTTCGAAATGTTGCACCAGGGATGTGTTATGGAAGGATATGAAGCAATTTTCTTCCTTTGAACCCATGTGCCAAGCCGCTGAAAAGTTATGTGTTCTCAACAGGTGCTGTTCAGGTGTTTGAACAATTATGAACATGATTGTGTGGCAACGGCTTCTCAGAGAGAACAAAAGAAATGTACAGTCTCATTTCGCTTGTCCCGTTCTGTTAATGGCATTAATACTTCCATGAGCATAACAGGTATCAGCAAACATAAATAAACAAGTTTTTCAAGTGAAATATCTCTGTTTCACGCAAACACACACAAACGCCGTTAATGATAATACACAGCTTAATATATAATTTTGAGAGTGGTTGAATCCCCAAAATGCACAAGTTGTCGGAAAGTGAAGAAATTGGTCAATTTTGTAAGTGATACAAATAGCTTTTATTTCCGATTTTTAATGATTCATCAATACTTTTCGAAACAAAAGCAGAGTAAAGGATCTGTCCTTATCTGCTGTTAACTTCCTTAAAGTTTGCAAACAAATTTGTCAAAAACAAAACGTCTACAGATAAATGGGAAATTAAAGAAATTTCTTTTCAAGTTAAAATCAGCTAAATGTCGGCTCGGCACATGGAACATCAAAGCATTGTCATGATTATGGAATTCTTTTGACATTTATGAGCACGCTTTAGAACCCATACAGATGTTTGCATATATTGCGCTCGAGTTTCTACTCCTTCGTAACACCTCCCTGGTTGCACCAATCATGCCATAAGCTCCATATAAAGACATGCTAGAGTTACACTTTGTGTGGAACGAATGGCGTTCAGTTTGTAAAATTGTTTGAGATATGATCCCAGTATATCCTGTATTCCTTTAATATTGCAGTTGCATTTGTCCAATTCAGTTTGATAATGTCAGTTTCATCAAAGTAAAACAACAAAGCATTAACAATTCAACATCGACCAATAAAAACAAATCAAAGAGGACGAAGACCTCCATAAATAAGCACAAGGCTAGAGTAGATATGTAGTACCTTTACGATGTAATTGTTACATAATAAGAATACATTCAAAGCCATAACGTTGCATTGTAATGTAACATATGACAACGACAATGCATCTTGTAATTTGTTTAAGATTTATGCATCTTCCACGTTGATGGGGACATTACATTAGGAACACTGGACATGTTTATGACAACTTACCATGATGGTACCTGTATGGATGAAATCTAAACAATGTCGACGCTAATCTGAAACAGTTTGAATTTGAGAAAGTAATCATACTGCTGCAGAAATAGGTGATTGGTTGATTCGAATGGAATCTTACATTTTGAACCTAACTTTAAAAGTTAAATAAAAAAAAAATTAACCCTTTCACTATTAATAGAGCACATATGCACAGAGTATACAAACACAGTCACACAGCGCCGCCACTCAACATGCTCATCTTACAAGAGTTTACTCCTGGTAACGACACATGCACATTCCACAGAATAAGGGTTACGTCATCTGCAGATGCTGACTCAATTATCTTGAGACTTGAATACGTCAGTATTATCCCAATGGCATGAGACTGCATTCATCCGGTCTCGAATGCGAGGCAAGACTCGTTACGTTCACTGCTTGACTAATTAACATGATTAAGAGAATCATTGGTCAAAGGAGAAGGCTACATTAGGAAGTTAATAGGGAGTCATCACGTACTCATTACTCCAGTGAATGTATCCTTGGCTTAGCGGAATTGCTCTCGGGATTTTAAAATGGGAAGAGGTATACGATCATGTAGTCTAGGTTCTAAACCGTGCAGTGTGTTCACACAGTAAAGGACACAGGACACAGTACGATCATAACGTTATGATATGGATTATGTAATACATATTATGAAAATGGATTTTAGAATGTCACAAATCGTGATGCATGAATTTGTTTACAAACTAGGTACAAATGTAGATGTCACACGGAAGTCTGAATGTCATACTGTCTGAAATGAGATACATTAATGATCAATACTATGTATGGATGCGACAGTGCTCATGAAGTGACGTTGACGCCAGTATGCGCGTGGTGCCGCCATACTGGTGCTCTCAAAGTAACACTGTCACTATGTGTATTGCGTGTGTTGGAGACATCCGTATTTCAAGTGTTGTTACGCCACAATCTACATTTATCAGGTAGATGTTATGACTGATGGCACGTTCTCAGTTTGTAACGCACACAGGGCATATGACGTTGTTTAATAGAGAGTTTTAGATTGCCACGCACGACTGTGACTGACTGCGACTGCCATATTGCGTCACGTATGTTACAATAATGATATGAAGATTCCACGTGGCAATCTTAACCTCTCTGTTATGAGTGCAACCGCAAAAGATGAGAGTACAATGGCGTCTTGTTTGCTTCGGTGTGGGGCGTCACCGATACAGACACACGCGTGTGTAAACCACGTCATATCGAGGCCTTCATACTAAGGTGATATCGATATTATATTTACAAAAAAGTACATGTTCAGCGGAGTTTATCTAGTGCAGAGCACATATTCCATTAAGCATAGAGGTCACGAGAATTAATGTTTACATCAGAGGTGCCAGCATAATTATCTTGAATTCAACACCTGTTCCGAAAGTTTTCAACCATGAGCGTATAGACAGCAAGCATGACTAGTGTTTTTCATTTCCGGTGTATACGAAAACATACTTAGTCTGGAATACTGCTATTAGACGTCAGTAGATTGGATGGTTCAGATGGATGGCTAGTGCTAGGTAAATATCGCCCTCGTCGGCGGTAAAACCACCCGTTGGTATGAGACGATCGCCGGGGTGTATGCGTCAAACCCTGGACCCTGACTGGTCAAACAGAAAGTCAACAACCGCTCCACAGAGATTTTTTTTTCTGTCAAAGCCGACCAGCTTCGACCAGCCAGCCGCATCAACACTTCGTGCGACCATTGGTTGCACGGACCCATAGACAAGGATGACCACAGCAGTTCACGATGAACATGGTCTCAACAGTCAGATGGCGAGTTATGCTGACATCGAAATAGACTTATTTGGAGTATTCTCTTCATTACAATAAACATAAATATTGTGAATGGGAACCCCCATCGATGGAACAAGCCTTTAGGAAGCTGAAGGTTGACATTTTTGTTTCGTGCACAGTGACAAGAATAGACCAAGATCACTTGTATTCAGAAGGGATGACACATATGTGCGACGTGCAAAGAAAAGGAGGACTAAAAGGTGAGATCATCACTTGTTTGTCTAATCATTCAATGTTTGGCACATGACGCACCGCATGTTTAATGTTTATGTTACTCCGTGTGAGCTGACAATAGTTTATCCTCAGCCCATAGATACAGATTATCGCACTTTCCTAAGGAAGAGCTTTTAAGTACTCTGAAACGACAAAGTGATGATAGCAGAATTCAAACTTTATCAATATTTTTTTATCTAGCACAGAATGGGTTAGATCGTTTAAACACTATGGAGAAACTCTTGAAGTTTAAATAAACAACAATCCCATATATTCTGTTATAGAACGTGTAGAAGAAGTTAAGTCTTTGTGCGCCATAGAGGTATTTCTGTATTCATATAATACACGCACGTTCCCATAGACCGTATACCGTCTAGCACACAAGAAAATATTAGAGACAAAACGACTAAATCAAGGTAATGAGCGTGTACAGGGATGGCGTGGGTGGGATAGGGAGTAGGCAGGGGAAGGAGGGCGGTGAGCCCCAAGCATAAAAGTTATCATTCGATTCTTATTCTGAACGAAACCTAACCTAATTTAACCCCGGAGAGTAAGAGGTAGAGCATACTGTGTAGAATATTATGCTGACACGGTTTCAATGTTCTAAAGCGCATGACTTTTATACCACGACAAGAGCTGCATGATTTATATTTCATTAACCTCCACCTGTCCATATACATTAACGGGCACCACAACTTCTCTATTGCATTGATACCGGCAAAAAGGTGAACATTAATGTACTTGGAGGTCACATGCAGCCTAACTCCACCACAGTGCCTTGTGGCGGTTTTGATAAATATTTGATATGAATCTGTTTTGAGCCAGGATCGGCTGTTTCTCACCTGGTGCGGTATAATCATGACAATAAACCTAGCAATATCAGGAATTGAAATATAGTCGTATTCATGAAATGTAGAATTTATCTCAATTTTTATGCCAATGTATGGCATTATAAATCGCTTAAAATGATACTGCGAAGGAAGAAGAAACATTTTATGAAACAAATCACATTAAGTATGATAGAAAAGAGTGAACTGTTGCATTGACATTTCTGAGGGCGGTGGGGGAGGGGAAGGGACGCCCCTGACGAGTTCCCTTTTTTATTGTATTTGAGTTCCCTCGTGAGCATTTGGGTTCCCCGGAATCTTCTGGATAGTTCGTAGTGCTGATGACATAACGACGGAGTGCACACGTGATCTATAGAACAAAGACATGCAGAAAGGTAAATCATAAAGTAGTATATTTTAAATTATATTCCACATACTAAGAATGTTGCTATATGATTGGTCAAGAGTTGATCACGTGATGAAGCGTAGTTTTTTCCCATCTGATCACCTGAGCAGAAAAGTTCGTTACACTGTAGGTGATAGTACTTTTTTGAGAAGGAAAGTTCGTTACACTCTAGGTGATAGTACTTTTTGGTTTCGCTGATCTCTTCACTCCTCACAGTCCTAACGCGTGATCAATATTTTGAGTACGCGCGAAATAAAAGTGCGTAGCTCGGACTATCGGCGCAGACGACACCGCGGTGCGCGCGCGGAAATTAAAATTTTTGGTTATAGCGCGCTGCGCCGCGCGCGTACGTACAAAGCAGTGCAAGCCTTCCATTTCCCCCACACAGTATTTCACCAAAGCAAGTGTGCAATTCTCTACCACCTCGTACCAAAATTGACCTAGAATTTCACTTGCCTGTAATTTATTAGAATTATGAAGAGTATTCTCGGAGGATCTATGTTCTCACCGACAGCGCACAGGTAAGAGAATTTCGATTACTTCTTGCTTTTCCGTCAAAATCTTACAAATTAGCGTCACTATGTCATAGTGTTCGTTGGAATTTGTAGAGTCTATTGTAGAGTCAATTTGCTTCCGGGTTTCGGAGCATCGCGTGAATATGTAGCCGCACCGACACGAACGCTTTTGTACGTTAAATTGTCATTTATTTTATAGATTGTTGGTATCAGATGTGGAATATAAAGCAAATAATCAACTTTTGGTTTCAGGCAATGAGACGAACTATCACTCTCTCGGCGATCTGAATGTATACGCTATCTTTCCTCAGCTAAAAGCTTCGGAAAGATAGCTACATCCAGATCGCCTCGGAAGTGATAGTTCGTCCCATTACCTTCACCGACGTTGATTATTTGCTAACTAAATACATCGCGTGTTTGTGTCACGGATGACGCATAATTAGATTCAGAATCGGGAGCTTCACATACTTCTGAATCTAAATGAAGGAAAGAATCACGACAAAATATATCTTGGTTTCACATTTACTGATTAAATAATGAAGACCTGTGAAACTTTGCGTCATCGTTTCGTATTTCATATGTATTCATCATCGCATCCAATCAACTTCTGAAGGTCCAGGTGTTCATAAGACAAGGTGGTTCGCGAACAACGAATCTTGCCTGATTTCGCGATCACTTAACGTGCAGAACTAAAAAAGAAGGAGAGCAAAACTTTCAGAAAAATGACGCACATGGCCGCATGCCATTTGATCTTTAGAACCCTAGATGAACTTTGACCACATCATCCTCATCATCACACATGTGGTATTACCCAAGACTCATTTGTACCAAGTATGAACACAATCGATGCTGAAATAAAGAGATGAGAGCAAGTTAAACAAAGACTTTAACATTTTGTAACAGACCAACAGACTAACATCATTTGACCTTTTGACCTCTAGATGACCTTCAACTTCAACATCCTCATCAACACTTACGTGTTATTATTTAAGGCTCATTTGTACCAATCATAAACGCAATTGATGCAGAAATAAAGAAATGTTACACCAAAAAAATAAACATTTTCATAACAGACTAGCAGATTAATAGCACAAAAAAACAAAAAGAGTGATCTAGGTCTCAGCCGAACTTCGTTCAGGCGAGACGAAAAGTGGTTACCACATAAGCAAAAGTGCAATTATCGATCTGTATTCATATGGTGATGAGTTGTCGTTTGCAATCGTTTATACGGCATCTACTTGTAGGGAAATATCGCCCCACAGTGCATGCGCAGTGCCACCCTGATTTGTATTGTAGTTACGTGCGCTTTGAGTCTCGTACACTAGTACACTAGACCGGAAGTGGACATGACCGCAAAGAAAATCCAAATGTGGCCGCATGGTGCATTATGTGACGATTTTTCCTTGCATGCGGTACGTGAGAATTACGTGAGCCTTTACAGGACGGTTTCTTCCATGTAGCTGTTTCGACCATGTCTTTTTTGTCCTGGAAAGTTTACGTTAGTTGATGCTACTTTGGTACACAATGAGGTACTATATTTTCCTAGATATTTTGAATTCCTTGTATATATTTGCTCGTTGTGTAGGACTAAACCAAATGTATGAGCGAGTGGTTTATGTGTACAGGTTATCTGCATATAGGTTCAGGTTATCTCCACATAGGTTCAAATTTTTTACAAAGAATGTGGTCTGTATAGAGAGTTGGTCTTCTTGTACATATCGAAAACGTCCAGTTGACATGCCATGTTTGGGGAAAACGTTCATAGCAACGCTGACATCACTCAGTTGCTTCTCAACGAGGTCAACATACTCGATAACATTGAGGCCAATTACATATCATAAAAGTATTCCGACGTGAATGACCCCGGATCTCCGCCTGAATAACCACTATCTTTATGGGATGGGCAGTCCTCGGTTTTTAGTCAGAGCTGAAGTAATCATATTAGGCGCACCCTCCGTAATATCCTGCCTCCCAGGGTGTTGGGAATTTCTAATCCAGACTTTACAATAAACGGGTCTTGCTGCAGTAGACTAATCATTCTTGAGGAGAATGATACAGCCACTAGTCTTAGAGTACCAGACTCTATTTTTAAGTTTGGATAAGAAAGCGTCCAACAGTCTAGAAGACATTACACTCTCCAGCAGATCATGAGAAGACGAAAATTGTCCACGTCGTTTGAGACTTAAATGTATGCTTTTGATAATTTTTGCCTCTTATACTACGTCAAACAGCCTGAACCATGAAACAAAATCACATAATTTGTATTAATACTTGCTGGTGTAAATTCATGATCAAATCATGTCCGCGTGACATGCGGGATATCGACCTGCCCTTGATAATCTTGAGATGACCCACGTGTTAAATCATGGACTCGACGTCAAAGAGAGTTCCAGTGCTTTATGTTCGTCCGTGTGAAAGTACGTGCACAATAGCTGGCTCCTCAAGCATGTCAAGGCAGGAAGCTATTGTATAGCTCCATAAAAGGTGTGGACACGTGATGGTGGTAGGTCTACATCTACCAACCAGGCTACCCACCCCGCCCTCTATTTTTGCCATGCATACAAAAACGCAAAACACAACCGGTAATGATACGCTTCTGCTACTCCTGCTTAGAGTATAACTTCGTTCTGGTATATCTATTTGTTGTTATCCTAATTAGGTTAAATCGTAATCTTGTTTTGGAACTTGCGGGGAACAAAATATGTTTTCATATCATTGTATTTCCTTCGCTATTCCAGCCGTCAACATGGTCAAGAAGAAATCAAAACTTGTAAAATCATTAGGCCACTTGTTGCTCTTTAATAATCTCCATGACAGACTGACATGAACGCTGCTGTGATTTGACTGTGACAGGGAAGCGAGAATGGACTCTCTTTACATGTCGCGTTTCATATTCAGAGGTATTATACTTCACAAAGTTTGTATTGATTTACATACAGGCCTTGTAAAATAATGATGTGGTTGCTCGTGTACATGCATGGGCAATGAAGAATCGTTCCTTCTTCTTCTTCTTCTAAGTGATGATATATGTATGGTAGGCGATATATGTATATGTGTGTCGAACAGTTTTGTAACCGAATGGGCCTGCCTTGTATTTTGTTTTATTTGTAAATAAAGAAGACATGACTAGATAAATAAATGAATAAATATATGTAATGATCTCTCTGCATCCAGGATCTGTCATGACCGAGAATTGACTAGAGTTGTCCAGTCGGTAAAAGCACGGTTTGTATGGTTTGTACCTACTAATAACTCCTGTCTACTACTCAGTGCAGAGGAAGTTTTTTTTAAGTCGGGTTTGTGAGGCAAATTGATATATACTGACTCATTTGGCGTATGAAGTGCGCGTAGATTTTAATTGGTACTAAATTATTACTTTAGTCATGGTGTTACCATATTGTAATAAAATATCTGATTTAGTTTAATGGAGAAAAGCGATGATACACTAAGATCAGTCCATGAAGTAATGTTAAAGATCGCTTCTTTTCTTGTGGAAAGTCCACGTTTTGATTGATTAATATCACTTGTCTGTGGCTACGGAGAAGGTTTATTTAGATAAACCTTGTCCGTGGATTCCTGTACAATACTTACATTACGAGCGAAACAGTACTTAGCCTTCCGCATCTGATTAAACGAAACTCAAATTTGGTTTCATCATGGAGCCTACTACATGGTTTCCTCTAGGGAATAATAGACACAGTCTTGCGCACGTATCTCACAGGAAAGGTCGGGACAGATCTAAGAGAAGAGAGATGATTAATTGGAAACGTATCGAGGTCGTTGACCTATTTGTATGTGGCAATTGCATCATATGCAATATGATATCTATCTATTTCTTTCTTTCTCTGTCGGTCTATCGCCCCCCCCCCCCCTCTCCTCCTCCTCCTTCTTCCCCTTCCTCTCTCTTTTGTTCTCCCTCTCTCTATTGATTTATCTCCTCTCCCCAACTCTCTCTCCGAGCTCCCCCCCTCTCTCTCTCTCACTCTGCCCCCTCTCTTCCTCTACTTGAACATATCTTTCTCTCCCTGTACATTTTCACCTCTCTTATTTCATCTCGACCGATATGCTGTCTCTCACTATTGCCCTTTTGACCGGGTGCAGCCGGTGTACAGTCAAGCCCATTCATAACAGTAAGATGTTGGTCAATGACGGAAAGAACATGGAATAGCGGATTCAAATGCAGCGTAAAAATGAAAAGAAAATTCCTATAATGCAAGGAAACGTACTATAAATAAACAAATCAAACACTTTATACTTGTAGGTCACTCTTGCCTTTAGACTAGGCCCCCACTGATGAATGCGCCCAACACCTTGACCCCAACGTGAGACAAATAAAGCAATCTAAACTGGATGCAAAGTATAGAAATTTTTTGTCCTCCCTCTTTTTTTTAATCCGAAAGTCTACACTAGTGGCCCTTAGAAAAAACATTTGGAGGCCAGGAATTTTATTCGGTCGTGAACCTAGTTGTGTGTGTATGTGTGTGTGTATATGTGTGTATGTATGTGTGTGCATACGTATGTGTGTGTGTGTGTGTGTGTGTGTGTGCGCGCGCGTGTGTGTAAGTGCGTATTTGTATGAAATGAACGGTGTGCTAGCCGGAAATCTTATTTTGAAACATTTTTCATTATAAATCATGTATAGGAAGGAGCGAGGAATCCTTTCACTGATCCATGTACTCAGTCAAACACATTGAACCATTTCTTGTTTAATATTGTAGTAATGCTGCTGCCCTGCAAGCAGTGAATACATGCTCAATTAAGCCCCTGCCTGGTCTTAAATCTCTCTGCCGATTATTCTAACATATTGATTGACCAATCTTAAGACTGTGGAAAGTACCAGTAAAACCAATATGATACCATCGACCATAGGGCTGTTTAGTTAGGCTATGCAAACAGTTAGCATTGAGCAAGTTGGTACCTGCGGGGGACTAGCAGCATGAATGGGGGACGCCATCTTGGTTTCATGGCGACCGAAAACGACCTATTGAAAACTCTCTGGCTATTGAGAATGCCACTGGAGATTTCTCGTAGGGGGCCCCATCAGGGTCAGCCTGTAATATTGCCGACCGGAAATGACATACGACACATGACCTTTCGAACAGCTAGATAATGGTGAATTTTCAGTTATTGCTTGTGGAATGATCCCTATTGATGTCGAATTCATATTGTTCTGCGAAAAATTCACTTCAGCCATCGAGGAGGTTTCAACAAGAAAATGATCTCGTTGTCAGAAGAACACAGACGCAGACAGGGTCGACCATGTTGTGTTGTAGAGATAAGAGGATGAACAAGACCAGGAGTGGCAACGACATCATATTCTACTTATGTTAAAGGATTTTGGGCGCACCTGTAATGACCACGTAGCTGGATTCGCGCCATCGGTCCAAAGAGGAAGACAATAGCTTTAAACACAGACTTCAAATAATGAAGAAACATGGTATGCCATCACAGGTGAGAAAGGAGACAGGGAATGTACACGTATGCTCATGTCAGATGGTGGACGATGAAAACCACGTGACACCTGTGACGCAAAGTGACGTCAACACACCTCAGTACATACAGACAGTCAATGTGCCCTAATGCAAGCAAAGCGTACATGATTGAACAGGCTATTTAGCCCTTGATATGCAATGAGATATCAAATGAGAACTTTTCACTTGCAGTGCACATGAATCCCATAGGGAAGCAATTTATTTAGCATAGGAAGAGTTAAACTCTTACCTTCAGCATGACATCACTATACTTCAAGTTCAACGCTGTGTACAAATTGAAGAGCTCTTGCTTGCCATCGCATATTTACGAAAGATAATGTAGCTTTGAATAAATAAAATGCAAGCAAGTATTCATGACTTTTGGTTGACCCGAGTGGTTTCATCCTTATGACTCTATTTTGAAAAACACACAAACGTCACCATGGTAACAGCTATTAGATTGTGTGTTATTTTTTGTCAAATAAGTAATGAACCAGGGTACACGTACTTTAAAGTTTGTTGGCTTTTACCTCGCTGTGCGTTTATACGACGGCACAAGAGTGGGCATGGAAATCCGTGGAATTCTTTTGAGGTGCCGCAGAGTAGATCGATTATGAGACTACTCAAGATCATGAGCGCAATTTACGCAGTCATGAGGGAGGGTCACGCTTACACCTCCCCCGCCGTCATCCTCGGATCAGAAGACGAAGACGAGAGTGATCTGGAAGATGAGAGCTTTCGACACCCCAGGAGGAACACTTCTCTGAACATTGCTGAAGGTCGCGTGTAGCCTGCTCTCCAGGCGGTTGGACGTCGCCAATCCAAAATAATTATGACGAGATTTAGAGAAAGTAGTCACGATATTATAAAATCCACAACTTCTTTTCATTTTGTCTAATCTCTCAAACGTTTATCGATACGTGTTTCTGGAGGAGAACCACAGAGCTTTCCTAAAAATCGACGCGACGTGGGCGTGGACGTGGGCGTGGACGTGGGCGTGGGCGTGGACGTGGGCGTGGAACCTGGGGCCGTATTCCATAAACAAGATAAGCATGCTTAAGTCAAAAAATCTAAGCAATTTGTCTTATCTTCTGTCTAAGACAAAATTCTTAGCCAAAATGCGTATTCCATAAAAATTTGGCTAAGAGTTTTGTCTTAGAATTCGGCTAAGATTTTTTGCTTAGCTAAGACAGATTTAGGATGTATGGCTAAGTAACTTTTCTTAAAATTGTGTACTTAGTATTCTATAAAGTACAAATGGCTAAGAATTTTGCCCTAACTTTAAGACAGCTGTGGGTTGTCTTAACTTTGGGGTTGCAGAGTGGTTGCGCGCAGTATGGCAGCTTTATCCACGCGCGCTTGCACCATGACCGCGTATTTCTGCTCAATGCGCGTTAATTTCATTGTCAAAGGTTGGATGCGCGTTTTCTTTTACGCATAGCCATTAGTAAGCAAGCTAGATGTAAGATTAACGGAAGAAAACTCTGGGCAAAATGTGTACATATTTGACAATTGCACATTTTCGTTCCAAATACCTCTTTTTTCAACTTGCGTTCGTACTGGTGAAATGTCGGCACGGTATGTTTAACATCACTGATCTCATCTATGATGACTTTGCCCCTATGGCAAATCGGAACTATCCTATTGAGCCCACAGACAAGGTATGCATAGCTTTAACGGCAGACTCAATGCTGGTGCGATTTTTGCTTTAACACGTAAAATGCATTGACTTTTCACCGCGGGGAGCTGTTCGTGGGAGAACGAGTGTGATGAAAGTTGCGTGACGTCACCAATTTTCTCATGACGTCAAAGAATTTTAAGATTTGGCTTAGCCAAATCGCCTAACCTAAGAAAAATTGCTTAAGTTTATGGAATACCGTTAGGACAAATTTCTTAGACAAGAAAAAGGCTAAGACAAATTGCTTAGACTTAAGCAAAAATTCTTAGATGTTTATGGAATACGGCCCCTGGCCTTGTCCCTGTTCCTGCCCAGCTTAAAAAGAACACGTCCACGTCGTGTCGATCTTAAACTGTCTAATAAGGCTAAAGTGGCGTCATTATTTGGGTATAGGAAGGGGTGTTAGCATATTTCTTTTTTTAGACTGCGTGATTAATTTGTAGGAAAGTCATAATGATATGAAGATGCATGGGCGAAAACATACATACATTTAACTGGGAGGGGTTCCAGTGGCCTACAAGTGTGATAGGTTTGGTGAAAAGAGATTGAAGAAGTCCTGACTTCCTCACAACCAGTTTAAATCCCAAAACAAATGCGAATACAACAGAACAATACCGGAGCATATCAGAATAATAATGACAGCGATTACAGCTAAGACAGAAATCTTTTAGAAGCATGCAGTATGTATTTGAATGCCAAACAAAAAGAATGATTCCTCCTCTGGGGAAATTTTGTGAAATATTTTTGCAAAAATTGCATCAATGATACACTAAGTGTAAACCCATTGTGTGTCAGGAAAACTGATGTCCTATGGAATTTGTGTGCATTAATGGTGAAAATATTAACTACTGACACATACAGGGTAAATGACCTAGACTAGCAGTTTGAAGTATTGGTATGGTAGGCCTACGTATACGTACAAACAAACAAACAAACAAACAAACATTCAGCAAAAATTCACAGAAACACGTTAAAACTTTAAATAGGTATTTTTTTTTGTCAAATGTTATTTTATGGATGTAATTACTACTATCATATATGAAACGTATATTTCAGTCAATTTCACTTTCACTTTATTTGGGCCTGGTTTGTTTCCGTTTAGTTTCGTTATAAATACCCATTGATACATGTTTTTGTATATTTTTGTATATGTTATATCCCTTGTACTTATTGTATGTAAAATTGATTTTTGTTGTTGTTTATGCATGAATATTCAATATTGAACTTGCCCACTTAATGTAGACTTTTGTAAACTGATGCTTTCAGCCTGTGCTGCTAATCAGTCTTTTATATACCAATAAATAAATAAATAAATAAAATCCCCTGTCTCACTAGTTCAAGTAGTTGCAATGCCGTCGGGGAAGGGCGTAGAGGTCGTAGATTCATTATTTCAACTAATGTGCAGATGTTCACCAGTTACACACGCAAATCGTTTTCTGGCGCAAAGGGAGTTAATCAAACTGTGAACCGAGATTCATCACCCAAGACTCGTTCCTTCTTCCTGTTCGATCGTCTTTGGCCTGAAGGTGATGGAACTGTCGGAATTTATTTGTGTTTTTGTTTCGTCATTTTTAGCGGGAGAAAAGGTCACAATTTCGGACAGTGACAAATGATGATGTATTTTACAGCCGCTATTTGATGGAGTTTGGAGGATTCCTTCTGGCTTGTATGGTCAGGAATGCCCAGGTAATGGCCGGTAGGGATTCACGTTTCATCAGTATGCAGTTTGCTTCAAAGGATACCGCACGCTGACTCTCACCTCAACCGCCCAGACAACACAAACATGATCGAGCTCTGTCATGTCTGTTTGGGAAGGTAGGGACAGGTAACGTATGAGGAGGTTTACCATAAATAGCCAGTTTTCCTTGAAAGGGGACTGTGCTTATGGCCAGAGAACAGTGTGTATGTATGTGCCAAAAGGTAGGAGAGGGCAGGTTGTGTGTTTGTGTGTGTGTGTGTGTGTGTGTGTGTGTGTGTGTGTGAATGTGTGTCTTCGTAACTCGGGTACTTCAGATCATTAAAATGAAACGGAAAAGAGGAACGTATTGGTTATTTTTTTTTCCTGTCAAGCAAAATAACTTAAAAAGTAAGGTGTATAGAAAAGAAAAACCATTAGAGAGTGTAGAGTCACTTGAGAGTTATTGGAGAATGACCCCCAACAATTCGCTTTTGTTATTACACCATGTTATAATTTGGTCTATATATGTTATCTTTTGAGAAAAAAAAATAGTGTACAACATGTTTTGAAATGATTTCTTGTAATTTTACGAAGTTAAATCTTAAACTGCTTTTCCTAATCAAGATAATTATGATAATTCCATGCTAGTCTGTTTACCTCTGTCTAAATGAAATGGTCGTTTTTATATACATTTATTTTCTTTTATTGGTTAGGGTATTTACATTTAGGGATAGGGAAAGGGATACATGTAGGGCGTGTTTGAGTGTTTAGATCTAAGATGTGTTTGTTGGATGGTTTGGCTCTTTGCCTGCAAACAAAATTGTGGTGCAGTCATTAGCTGTATGCACTTAATTCTTGAACAACTCTTTATGACTTTTTTTAAGGGGCTTGGCGGGAATGCACTGAAAATATCGTTTTTGCTGACCGTAAATTCAATTATGTGTATCCTCACAATGTGATCATATTTTTATATATGGTTAGATTAGATGGAATTGTAATGTTATATATTGTTTAACTAGAACTGAATAAATACTACAGATTCTTTTTCCTAAATGTGTTTGTGTATGTGTTGGGGGAGACGGGGAAGGGTGGCTATGACAACTTTATAAACGTTGTAGGAAAGCTTTCACCTATGGGGCGTGATTATCATGGCTTCGATCCATTTCAAATATGGTTATTAAAGCAATACGTGGAACAAATGTCACGCAGAATACATAATGTAAGTTTACGTAGAAATATGAAAATTGCGTGGCAACTTCATGTATCGGTTAAAATAAGTTTATGAATACTCTAAAGCTTCTACTATAACTTAGATGATATGCATATCAAATGTACCCCTTTTACCACAATGTACATCTAGATATATCATTTACTATAAACGAAGAGAATGCCACGTATCTTACAATTCGGGAGATAATACAATCGTCTTTCTGTTACAATTATATTATGTTCTTGATCCTATGTAGTGTTTATACATTATGACCCATGTATCAGCCAACATAATATTACTCATAAGATTGTTGCATGTGCTTACGTTGTCGTACTGTCTCCATGGCTATCATAGTAACCAATATCTGTCCATAGGTCATCTTATATCATAACAATAGCGTCACAATTATCAACATAATTGGGATTGATAAAAATGTATGACAGCTGGTTTATATATCTTGTCGACACACGTGTTTGTTTGATAGATAAAACTTATCTTTCCCACCGTCGTTGCTCAACCTTAAAGGGAACGAAACCCTGATTATAGATGCGAATACATACACTGAAATAATTAATGTAGGTGCTTTCAATGAAATCAGAACAATCAGAAACAGGTATTGGTAAACATTTGAGAAATTAGGTGAATTAAAATGAAGTTTTGGATTTTATGAAGTAATGATTTCTTCCTTTGAATATCAATCATTTATCTTCATCAGCGCCTATTGATTCGCAGACTATGTATGGATGTGTTTGTTTACTACACAAACATCTACGCAATTCATGAATACTCAAACAATTACTTGTCTGCCTAAGACTTACTGATCGATAAATACAGGGTTGGTGACTGTTGCGAACCTGAATCTCTGATTTTTGTCTGCTTGTATTAATGCGACTTGTTGTCAGGGTTTACCCTCCTTTAACTCTTAGGATACCGCATGTAACAGTTTTCATAAGTGATACACGTAAATCTCACAGAGTAGCAGTTTAGCAGTTTCATATCACACGCATCTAAACTCATGCTGAGGATCATCCTCACCTGTATCAATCCCATCATCGGAAAGCACTTAAGCGAAACACAGCTTGGATTTAGAAAGGGGAAAGGTATACACGGGACGGAATCTTCCTGCTGAGAAATCTTTGTGAAAGAATGACTGAAAAATAAGAATCTTTACCTCTGCTTTATAGATTATTCTAAGGTGCTCAACGGTATGCAACATCAGAAGCAACTAGATGTTATGAATAGTGCAGGATTGCCACAGCATGAGAAGAATGTTATTGCACATTTGTCCTAGAATCAGACAGCTACCGTCCGAACTACATCACAAATAAAATGAGCATTCGCCAAGGTGTAAGACAGGCATGACAGGGGTGCATACTATTACCAGCACTCTTCAACCTGCACAGTGAGTTCCTGCTCAACGAAGCCTTGGACAGCTGCTGCAAGGGTGTGACACTAAACGGGATCAACACCACCAACCACCGCTATGCAGATGACACCGTTCTACTTGCTACCAACGTTCAGTCCCTGCAAAGCACGTTAGACTCACTTTGCAGACATGCAAAAAATATGGTATGGACATGAATGCAAAGAAGACAAAGACAATGTGCCTTTAATAGTAAAACATCCACAGAGAGCTTTGCAGTAAATGCAGATGGGAAAGGCCTGGAACAAGTCCAGAAGTACCAGTATCTACGTAGCACCATCACAGAAGATGGACAAGTTGAGGAAGAGGTAAAAATAGGATTTGGTAGGACAAAGGCTAAGTTTTGGGAATGTGCTATGTATTCTCAGTGGCTGCCTATGGGCGTGAGTCTTGGCATTTTAACAAATCCGTCATGAAACCTTTGCAATCATTTGAGTTGTGGTGTCTCAGGAGAATTATTAGAATCAGCTGGAAAGAGAGAGTGTCAAATATCGAGATGCTTCACATAGCAGGAACTGGACGAGTCTCTTTTATGCGACCTCATGCAACGGAAGATGCGCTATATAGGCCATGTTCTTCGAGGAAGTGCAAGGGCACTTGCAAATACACTTCTGGAAAGAATGAGATCAACAGGTACACAGGGAACCAAATGAAGCGATGGCATCAAGAAATGTAGTTCAGCAACTTCTTACGTTGAAGCAAAGAGAGCTGCAGAAAACCGCCCTAACATGTCTAAGTGGAGAGCCATGGTGGTCAACCTTCGCATCGAAGACGGCACATGATGATGATGATGATGATGATACTGCATTGCATGACATTAGGAGAGGTTGAAATTCAGCTTGGGTGTGCAAGCCAGTATGAAATGCACACATTGTCAGTGCCCTGAGTCACACTTACTACCACCCCCTCCCACTTTTGTACGTACAATGATTTAATATGAACAAAAGATCCATAAACTATCCTGTAGGTTATGAGCGCAATGTAAGAAACAGGCAACTCGAGCATGCACTGTAGGTGAAGATTGCATCTCTATTAACCTCTTCCCCGCTCTTCTGTTATCCGCGCGAAGATCCTGATCAATCAAATCTCGCGTTACAAAACACTGCTTGGTACGTGCGTAACACTACAGTGGTGTGTATCTCACCGCAGAGGTGGCCGCAGGGCAAGAATGATCATTGGGAACACCGCCGTGGCGCCATTATTGCATCTTTTGTAGGCAATTAACTTTTCAGTATGAATTGCCCTATAATGGAATCTTTGCCTTCCTCTAGATTACGACAACATTCGTCCTTCATTGATTTTCTCTTTTCCCTGGCCCCGAACTGCATCCGCACATGAGCACATGCGCCTTAGCCGATCACGTTTCGCTCTTTGTCCCAGTTTAGCAGAACTCGTGATCGATCTTAAAGTCTTGACACGCGAATGTCTTGGACTTCGAGCTTCAGCGAAGTCATGTTAAACAGACAAACGGGTCGATGAAGCTGCGGCTCACTATCCATCACTATAAATGCCCCCTCCCTCAGTCACATTATGTCACATTACTTGTGTATGACGGGTTAAAAGACTACTCTATGTAGTCTTAGAGACTTCAGATTGTCACGACTGTGACTGTGACTAGCTGCTTCTCGTAATAATACGATGCATGCGAAATTGCGTCACGTCCATTTCCCGCTACGGACAAACAAAGCACGTGCTACGGATTGCATCTTTACAACTAAACAAGTTTATATGATATATCGATGATAGCCACTATCATGAAAACGGATTAATACATGAGGGGATGTTTTGATATTATATTCAAACTTTTCGGAAGGCTTCTCCCCACTCGAGGGTTCTTCTCCCGGGCGCTGTGTTGCAGATGTCATTATTGTGCGACAGGAGGAATATGACTTGTGATGTATGGTACATGTAGTGTACGTAACATGCAATGTGATGGGGTTCATTGGTTTGGTGTTTGGTAGCCACCACCCGCAAGTGACACAGTTTGAAAGATGCATAACCCTCTCATTGTCATTGGCAAAGTAATGTGTGGTTGGTAAAGTGGGCTTCGGAAGGTTTGATCATATGAGGGTTAAAGGTTCCCTTCTGTAGGTTGGAAGGTAATGTGTAAGAGTCGTCTGCAATCAGAAAGCCTTTATGTTCACTTTCCGGATCGCGCGGAGATATGAAAGGGGGAGGGGGAGGGGGTAGTGTGTTGCCTTACGGTTTATTTTTAGCAATGGTTATCATGAAGGAAACTGTTTCTTTTGAATTAGCTTTCACTTTCACTTGGTTGCCGATGTACTTATGAAAAATTACACACACCTTTAAATTGCAATCTAAGTAGCACTGGACTGTGTAAGCAAATAAGGGACTTTCCCTGTATACCTCGACTGTCCGAATTGAATTTCAATCAAATTACTCAGATCGTACACGGGTGACCTGAAACATATGGGATGGTCACTGCTCTTCTTGCTTATATTGGATCAATCAAATCATCCATCTGTGCTCTGAGGTGCATATGAAAGTAAGCTAACCAACGGGAACGTGGGAAGAAGGTAGGTATTGCCGCGGCACAGTGATACCGATTTGTTTGGGAGGTGAAACACGCGCCTTGTAGAAACAGAATGAGAGCGGACTGTCACAATCTGCACAAAACTTTAATCAACAAAAGACAAACGATGAAATAATGAACACGGACTGTTCTAGACTCTTGTATAGATGGGAAGCCGCTGTCGCTACCATGATTACGTCATGCATTTGCTCAGACCGATTGCTGGATTTCTTTGGGAATGTTGTACTGTGACTCGTATTGGTTATTAAGATTATCAGTAGCTCTCTGGTTAGAGGGAACAAGCAAGTAAGGTGGTGGAGAGGTCGTATGATCAAGGGGGGTAGAAGCAGAGGTGAGAAATGGAGGGAGAGGTGGAAAAGGGATGAGGGATGTGAGAGAGAGACGAGGAGGGGAAGGGAATAGGAGGGCCGGGAGAGAGAGGAGGGGAAAGAGGTGAAAAGGAATCCTGTCTACTATTACATTATTGTCTTTATAATAATCTGTTTTGTAAATATAAGCATGCCATGATCCCGCCATCTTATTAAAAAAATGGAGGTAACACTAAAGAAAGCTAGTAGACTTAGCTACAACATACTCGTATTTCAGATTAAAAGAACAAAACATATAGCGAGATACAGCTAGACGAACATTGTCGAGTTATTTCATCGTTGAAAATAATCGTCCCATTGACAAAACACGTAATTTGTTGACATAACGCTTTTAATCAAACTTTACTCCATGATGCCGTAATCAAAATTAAATATCAAGAGCCTACTGCGATAGAAAATGTCTCAGCTTCATCATACTGAAATCTGAAAGAAAATTGAAGCAAGATTACTGAGATACGCTCAAATGAAAACAAAAAGTCATGACGTCATAGATGAAAAATTCATTTCTCTCGATTCATGGAAATATGATGTACTTAAAGGGCTTAATGAGACATGAAATCACATTTTAATTAAAAATCTTAGAGTATTCAATAAAATTGGGAGTCACTGTTCATTCTGAGGAACTATCGCCGATTCAATATTTGCACATTAGAACGCCTAGGCGCGGTCGCTGACTTTCATTTATGACGCACGTGCATGACCTTTTGCATGAAAATGACTCAAATTAACAAGATCTGCATATAAATGTAGTATCGAGAACATTAATTCAGTGAAAAAATGGAATTCTCCCCTTGCGCTTGCGTTACGCACGCAAACTTTTGAAATGCTTGAAAAGACCTGAAACATGCTAAAAAAATATTGTTCATTTTGAGCAATTTTGCATTTTGCAATAGTCACAAGGGTAATTTTGGCATTCTGTAATATGATTTTTTGATGAATTCCATTTCTGGTGCATAATTAATGTACTTTCAATGTTTATCATTCATCTCTCTATGCACTAACGCCTATCCCGACACTTAACCCATTGTTCTGGTTGAGTGAGCACCGTTTAACAAATACCCATCCCTCTTGACTTTGAAACTTTACTCTAGAGTAATTTCGTGGAACGACAGATTGAAACTATTTTGCCTATTTGCATGCTATGTATTTTGCAGACGGCTGTGAATCGTTCGTATGAAATAATACAAAATCATTTGGATAAGTTTGGGGACATTCATGATTCCTTAGGTTCAGATGAACTTCACACGATACGTTTGTAACTGTGGCCCTATCAATGTTACGCTTATGTTTGATTCTGGTCAGACGGACTAGCCTACGCCGGACTGCATCTATCTGTTTCAAACGAAAGTGATGGACGGTCGGTGAGTCCAACCAGAGCGGCTATTTCGTAAGTGGGTGCGGTATCGCTAACAGCTTTATTACCAAATTTAAAGATGTGCACACGAATTTAGGCTAATGAAATTCGTTTAGAACCTAGACCAAAAGTTGCATCGTTGAAGGAGTCATGTTTTAAATATAAATATAATACCATCTCATCCACGAAACGCGACCAGGACAGGCGCCGGCGATGGAGGAATGTAAAGAACACCATGGGCACGAAGTCATTATGACGTGATGGCAATGATATGCGTCACCATTATCTGTACTTTCAACGAAACGTGGTTCTCATCTTCGTTAAATTGAAAACAAGGCCGATTGCCACTGCGAGCATATGGTCTTGACAGTTAGATAATGACATTGGTCATGTCGGTTGCCCAAAGCGTAGGGTGTTATGCTGAGAGAAGTTTACAGATTAAAATATAAACGGACTTCAGTGAGATAAATGTCAATTCTGACATGTTCATGATCATGTGGCCATTGTTTAGAGACGTGTAGATAGGTTTACAAAGACAATTGGGATGGAGGTAAAAGAAAATTATACCAAAGAGATAGAAAGAGAGAGAGAGAAAGAGAGGAAGGGAGAGAAAGATGGAAATGAGGAAGAAATATGAGATGAACAACACAAGCAGAAAGAGGAAGGAGATTAAGGGGAAGACATAGTAAATGTCTAGCATAACAAAAAAGCATGGTTTCCATTCTCCCACCTTCAATAAGGAACGCATTTTGAAAAGTAGAGTACATGCAAGTCTTCTACTGATATGCCTACATTTATTAATAGTCGCGTTAAAACTGTAAGATCCCAATATTCTGCCTCCATATCATATTAAGCGGTGTTGTCTGACTTTGCCGTCATATTTCCAAAAGCATAATGAAAATGCTGTGCGTAAATAATCAAGAAAGGGAAAAGCATCTTTCGCTAGAAAAAAAAAAACACACTAAGACACCAAGACACTAATCCGTGAAACTTCTTGAACATAAATACACATGTAGGACAGGATTTTTTTTTTTATCTACCTGTCGTCTGCTATTGTTTGTCAGGGTTATGATCACGCATGTTGCGCAGCCCGCGGCGATCTAGATCGTTTTCAATCGCGACATCCACCTGCGTTTCGCTTTAATTTTTTCCTATAGCGATGCTGTATTTCATTCAGGTGGGATGGTTCGTGATGTGAATGAGTTGAACATAAAGTGCAACTTTGTGAATGTATCATTTTTCTCCCCTTCGGAGGGCGATAGATGTGTGTGGTTGTAGAGTTCCTTCTGTTTTTAAAAGTACTTCCACCCTGCTCTTATTGATGTTACTTCTATTGTTACGTTCCTTTCGTCTAATTCTTTAATTCTTTCCCTTACTTCCTTTTCTTGCTACCTCCTCCCCCCCCCCCCCCCCCCCCCCACCCCCTATTTGATATTCCTGCTTCGGGTAGTAGATAGGGTACTGTTAGCTGTAAAAAGACAAAGACGTCTTCTTACACCAATATACTAATAAAATACAGCACTCATCAATATTACATACATACATACATACACACATACATGCATACAACACACGTTTAGTATACACACACATACACACAAGCTTACAAATATAAGCATACACGCACATAATCCTTCATAGACCATCGGACAGGGGAACAAATATGTTACCACCAACTACATACTGTACTTTGGTTTTTCTCGCGAAAGGGGAACATTGATATTTTAGATATTCCCCCTCCAGAATATTGATGGGGAAAATTTGTCTAATATCACCTATCCCTCACTGCATGTGTACTGTATTACCTGTACGCTGTCTACATCATTCATGGGTTGAGCGCGGAAATGTCAACTTCGTGACTACGTGTGCGTGCGCTCTGTTTGTGAGCGCAGTCTTAGTACTTTGAACCTATAACATTATACCATAGACCATGCATGCCCCGGCCAGCGTGACGGATCCCTGGTAAGATCCCATCGTAAAACGTGTACATTGGCCTTGGAGAATGTTGGACTGCTAACCCTCTCAGTGCCATACCAGTGAAATCCCATTGACTTATTTCACGTTTCATGCACATATAGACCAGGGAGAGTAAAGATAATACAAGCAAGGGTCAGCAATGAATACAATTCATTGTATTAATACATTTTTTTAAATGGAGTGAAATAGTGGCACGGAGAGAGGGCGAGAACTATATAATAGAGAGAGAGAGAGAGAGAGAGAGAGAGAGAGAGAGAGAGAGAGAGAGAGAGAGGGGAGGAGAGAGATAGAGGGGGGAGAGAGTATGAGTGAGTGAGAGAGACAGAGAGAGAGAGAGAGAGAGAGAGAGGGAGAGAGGGAAGGGAGAGGCAGACAGACAGACAGACAGATACATAACAGCAAGAGTGAAATAGATGGGGAGAGAGATAGGAAGAGTGTGAATGGAAGAACTAGATTGATGAATAGGTGGGAGATTGGAGAAGAATGCATGGGTTGTGCGAGAGAGAAACGGAGAGGAGGTAGACAGGAAGAAATAAAAGAGAGTGCTGGCGATTGTGCTTTCCTGAGTGGTTGCGTTAAAATCTCTTCTTAAGATTAAATAACGAAAATGAGAATTATGATATAGTCAAGTCATCACATCTTGCATAGCAGAAGATCTATGTGCGCAATTTGAAAATAGGAAATGACATATAAAGGGGCTATATATAGAAATGTAAACATTGAATGCATGTGTCACAGGTATGATATTAGAGTTATTAATCAAGTAAACATGTTTTGAAGGAAGTCTTAATTGAATGTATGCTCCCCTAATAAGATCTGGAAAATGGGACCGACATTAGTGTCGTGTGTCGACGAAGGCGTCAATAGTTCACAAACAAGGTTTGTACCTTCACGAATCGCACTGGTCACGTTCATGTTTTCCCCCAATGAATACTCTTCATGTGTGTATTTTTTTTCACAGGTTATTCACACACATTCCATAACGCACCATATTGTCCGGGACACGAAGGATTAATGTAGCTTTCGACAGAGAGCCGAGTCACTTCATTTATACTGACATTATACGTTACATTGAGATTCACGTGTTATCTTCACCACGCTCACCTGTTCGCACGTGATGCATGCGCATGTGAAGGTCTGATCCATTGTCTTGACTCGTCTTAATTAATCAATGGATTGATTAGCCAGATGTGGTCGACAGAGACCTCTCTTCCGTCTTCTTCAAAGCTTCACGTAAAAACCCCACAACAGGAAACCCCACCCCGCGCTGAAATCTGGGAAAGTGCGAGGAAGATTTCGGTGTAATTTGGATTAATGAAAACGTTCGAAGGAGGTGAATTTGATGCAGAGCGGGTGGATACGGCCTCCTGTGTTACTGTTTTTACTCGTATTTATAACAGTCAACCTCCATCGAGATTAAGGAGTGTGAAATTTGGACGTTGACTGTTTAACAGGATTAGTGGTCTCAGCGGGCACCGGTGAAATTAAGTTCCCTCATTGTTTTTGTGATCGACGGACAAAGCAAGAGGAGGAGATAAGTGACTTAACGATTAGTGCTGAAATTTGATGTTCATCATCCCCGTTCTTCACATCGTCAGTAGTTAGGATCATATCAAGAGCATGGACAAGATGGACAGATGGAGTAAGGCGTAGGAGGGTGAATTGGACACTTACATTTTGAGAATTTGGTAGGTTCTTACATTATTATATTATTTGTTCATGATATCGCAAGTGTATGCTGCAGTTATGATCATGATTAAATCCATCTCACAGGATAACTATCACTGTCGTTGAGGTATCTTTATCACTTTAACTCTTTACGTGCTTCTTATATTTTTTTTTTGTCTGACACACAAAGGGTTAAAAGCAATATTCTAAATCTTGAGAGAAGTAGCAGCATTAACTTCATTCATATGTAGCACCATCATTATCATGATCATCTCTCAGTGTGTAGAGGGAGCTGAAATATCAAAGGAACAATACATCAGTTGATCATTGTGTACGAAAATTGGCTCATTTCGAATCACGTGACAGGATTTAGTTTGTTTGCTCGTTGATCTACTTCTGTTACGTGCTTGTCTGTTTGTTTGGATGAATTGCATCGTATAATTTCGAACGCCTCGTGAACATCGAACGTTCTTGGCATTATCCGCACCATTTGCGGTAGCAATATCGAAGTCATCATTCACTGCATTATGTTTGGACTGTGGAAAGTAATGAAAAAGAGACACACTAAATCTTTTTCGAACGGGGTGACAGGAAAGGTCTAATCGAATGTTTACACATGATTATCCAATCCGATCTTCCTGAGAGAATTGATTTGCATTTCTTCCTCTCTTTGTGTGTTTCTCTTTAAAGATCGTTCAGCTTGTTTCAGAAAAGCCGCATTTTAAAATTGCGTGACTCAAAATCATTTTAGAACGAATAGAGAGAATGAGTTCAATAAAGGATGCTGATCTTATCTCTTTCCACCCTTTTCTTTGTTCTTAAAAACAATCAATACGGCTTCGGATCAGATCAGCGTTGTGAAGTGAACACTGGACAAAGCCACGCTTCGTCTGTTCGTACTTTTTCGAAAAAAGAGCGTCTTGCGTGTTGATAATAGAAAGTAGCTACAATCACACATTGTGTACACAAAAACAGATCAATGGGAATGATTGACAGTGGTCAGACGCTAAGCATGATATCAAGTTTACGACCACGTGTGTGCATAGGACTCTTCATCTGATTTCAAATCATTTGTTCTTATATTTTGGATTTTTCCCTTCAAGAGGGACACGTATAGAGAAAGAGAGAGAGACAGAGAGAGTGTGTGTGTGTGTGAGAGAGAGAGAGAGAGAGAGAGAGAGAGAGAGAGAGAGAGAGAGAGGTGGGTGGGGGAGGGGAGAGTGGAGTGAAAGAGAAAGAGAAAGAAAAACGCTACATGTTAATACCTTCCCACTTTTTTCTCTTCTCTATCTCTTCGTCTTTCTCTTTCGCCCTCCCCCCCCCCCCGTTCTTTTTCAGGCTCTCATCGATTCTCTCTGACCCTCTCACACTCTAATTCCTCCCCCCTGCACCCATTTTCTCCTCCCTCCCCTCCCCCCTCCCCTCCCCCCTCCCCTCCCCACGCTCTCTTCCAGACCCCTCCCCACCTCTTCTCTCAGTCTTCCTTCCTCCTTACCGCTCTAACCACCCCCTCCATACCCTCATCCCTCTTAAGTCGTCGTTGTCTTCGTCGTAGCCATGTCCGTCGCGTTTTCAAATCCGAATCCGTCGTAGCGGGCGATACAGACGTTTGGGTTATCCAAAATTCACCATGACATAGCCAACGTATCTGTCTAAACTGCGATTGGCACCTAAGCCGATTTGTGCAATTCAATTTGTTCATGTGCAATTCACGGCTTGAGACCTAAACACACAATAATGCCCGCCTGAACTAAGCTCTCCAATCAATGGGAGGGTCATTATTTTCAGTATTTCCTGGAGATTCTTGATCGACTTGTATTCACAAAAAAATTATACATTGTGGAGGCGCGATAACCCAGCGGAACATATCAAAGAAAAGCAACGCTTCATTCTTGTAGTTGTACGAGGTCAAAGGCGCGCCTCTGTGTATAAAGTCGATCAAGAATCTCCCGGGAATATTGAAAATAATGAACCTCGCATTGATTAGGCGGCAATTTGTGGTTTATGTGCAATGTGCGGTTCAGGATCTTAACAGACGAGGCGTGTAAACCCAATTAAACAGTTACATATCGTGCCATCTGTACAATTTATCAATCATTCATATCGAATTATGGCAAGTAACAATATTTGTTACGTCGTGGAAGTGTGAAATTCTACCTTGTCGTGTTATGTTTAGGTATTGCCCGAGATTTTGTCCCGCCATTAATATTTTGTTGTGTAAAGCGAAATAATTATTTTTAGCCTGTGTGAATGTCTGATGGACGAGAGGGAAATCAATAAAAGTGTTAAGACTGCAGTGAACGGTGAGGGCAGGTAACACAATCAAAGCCCCATTTTCTCTTCACTTTCCCCCTCCAACACACACGCACACACACACACACACACACACACACACACACGCACATGCACATATGTATACATTCATGTTTACTTTCTTTGTCTCTCACATACACTCTCTCACTCTCTTACCCCCTCCCCCTCTCTCTAACAAGTACATAATGTGTATGTTATACATACATGCAGGTTGCACACATAATCACACACGCACACACACACACACACACACACACACACACACACACACACACACACACACACACACACACTCCCTCTCTCTATCTCTCTCTCTCTCTGACTTCAGCTTAATGTGTCAATCATTGGTAAAGATAAGGTAAAAATGAAGACATATTGGAAATCTATCCAGATTTAATCTGTACCAAAAAGTACGACTACTGCAATCAACATAATTATGATTTTAATACATTTATTTAGTCTGTACATGCATCTAGCCTTTATTACATATGAGTAAACATACTCCCAAGTCACCTTTTTAGTCAATCAAATCAAAGTAAAACACACTGTAGATGTACTTGTACAGATGTATAGATGTGGGTAGCTTTCAACTACAAAAATGATTAATTAAAAATAAAATAAATATTGTTTTGTTTGAGTAGATAAAGGTACATGTTATTCATATGATCAAAACTAGGGGGCAGATAATTGATTCGTAACGCAAATACTAAGCATTTGTGTTTTTTTAACAAGCATAACTTTACTACGAATTTACCACGGCAAGTATTTGCAAGCGTATGTTATCAATCAAAAGGGAGTTACATGTATTTCAATGTAAGTTTTAAAAATGTGATTGTGGGAGAAGCCCTTTATTGAAATTTCTCTTTTGTTGAGGTTTTCTTCCATTTTTCTTACTTATAAAGACACGTTTCCATTACCAACTTTCATTTTTTCAAGCATCCATTGTTCTTTAAAGCGGAATCCTAATAAAGCTACCTTCGTTTCTGGTATATTTCTGGTGTATTGGTATATTCTTGCATTGAAGATTGAATTCCTTATACCTAACAGTCTTTTCATACTTATCAATAAAATATTACGAGTGGCAGTAAGAAAACAAAACACGTGCATACGTTTCCTTCTATTCATCCATCTATAGACCTGAGGGTCACAGAGAAATGTATGACAAACGCTCGATTACTAGAAAGGGGCTGTATACGAACATGCCTTTGGGGGTTTGAATGGGGTGGGAGGGTGGGGGGGGGGGCAGGGCAATTTCAACCGAATTAGGGATAGACATGGGGCGAACCGGTGGAGTGGAAGCAGTGCATACTTATGCCTACCTTGTCAATAATATGGTGTGCATATACAACCATTTTTTGTCTTTCATTTTGTAGCAATCTTTGAAAGAAAAGTCTCATGGTGTCTCACGGTCTCCCATAAAAAATGTATGTCTTTAGGATACTCAAGTACATATCTAGCTATGTATCATTTTTCCACCCGATGAAAAAAATAAATTTTGCTTTGGGGGGGGGGGGGGGAGACTTACTTTTTCGTTGTGTTTATATAGAATAGATTCCCTTGATTTCCTTTGCGGGTGGTCGTATGTACATTGTTTTAGCATGGAAGGAGTGGCGCATGGTGACGCAGTGTTGGGTGCCTAATTGTGGCGGGGTCACGCCTTCCAAGTAGACCCCTCTCTTCCATATTATTGAATGATAGCAAAAATATGTCATTCAAAATTCAATCTTAAAGAATACCAGTGGGTTGATTCATATACAAGTACAGTCATCATTAAATCCAAATCGGATGGTGAACCACAACTGAAAAAAATCGGGGGGGGGGGGATGAAAGTTAAGTTCGGTTTGGAAATCTGACATACCATTGTGTTTTGACAACACAAGTAGTATCAATATTGTGGGGGTATTTTTTTTTTTATAGAATTTGTGATTATTACTTAGTGAAGTACACATGTGACTTCTTTACTGCATGCGAATACATTCATTACTGCATGCTTCCAAAAGGGGTTAAATACATTTTATTTAATCGCTCAGGACTGTTTCTGCCTATTCATTATACAGAAGTAGCTAATTCATGAAGTAACAAGTTTTAGAGGATGTACTGGGTAGAGCACCCTACAAAATGCACATGTTCAAAGAAACGTCTCAAAACATTCGGTATGACGTCACAACCTTTGCCAAAAGTAACATGTTTTTAACGCATCGTCTTAAAGGAGCAGTGAACGACAATTTCTAAACTACGATTGATAAAAATATCAATGCAATTGTGATTAAAAGGGGACAATTCATATTATAGTTCAGGTTAGTTTATTGGAGTATAAGGATTAACGATATATACACTACATCAAACGAGCAACGCTGTCGTGTCACAGGCAAGGGATCTCAAACATCAACGTATTAGTATGATGTTTCGATGACCCATATACCACTAACAATTTTTTTTTCATGCCAAATGTCCCTCTTCCTTCGTTATTTGATATAATACCGTGTCGTTTTGTTCGTCATATTTTTTCAAACATCCCCTCATCTGTTTAATTATTTGTTTACCTTTGCTAAATCAATATCAACTGTGCACATTCTATAGAAAAAAAAACCTATGATGGACATAACGATACTATCACACACAAAGAAAAACATTTAGGTCTATATTCCTTAATGTTTTATCGTTTGATGTGACCTAGGCTGTGATCAAAGCAATGTAACATCCGTTTATGAATTTTATTTTCTTGAATGATGGGCAATAGTACATCTCTGGTCTATAATCAATGTATTTCTTGGGGTAAACATTTTGCTTTCCGATCAATCGGCCCCGTCGAGGTCGGTATCCTATTAATAGAACGACAATATCAATGTCTCAAACCTGTTCTAGAATTTTCTCATGTGTAACATGGTATTAAGTGCTTCCCCAAATATTGTCAATCATGTAGATCCGAAAATAGCTCCCACTCCCGAACACACTATTGGCCATTGGAAGACAATGTGGTGGATAATGATATAACGAGTGATCTCATTGGTCCGTTAGATCACATGAGCACACGATGGCATCATAAAGACAAACACATGAGCATAAAGTGCCATACACTTTTAAACCTCTTGACGCCCTTCGTGCCAAGTTTGTATCGATTGATTAGAATCGAATAGAATGCAACTCCTTAAGCAATTTCAATACGAAATCTATAAACAGCCTTCTATCTGTTATTATCGTATTATTTTTTATTCAACATCTATCTCTTACTGTCATAAACAGTAGTTGACTTTTAGAGAACGTACTGGGTGAAGAACTCTAAACCGAATACGTATACATTTACATGTTTTCTAAGAAATAAAGTAAAATTCGTATTTGGTACACAGTACATGTTCAGATATGACGTAAAACCAATTGCCAATAATTATCCATTTTAAGGATGAGCAGTACAAACTGGTTCCAGATTACATCAAGTTAATGCCGGGAAATATAATAATGATACATCGATTAAATTTTTGAGGAGAAGCACATTATTTTTCTATGGTTGGTTTGAAGTTTAGTAATAATGACACTCTATCTTACTATATCTAGTGTGATAACACATATAAAGGATTCCAATCATTAAACAATTATTTATCGATGAAATAATATACAACACCTCGTCCAATAAATGTATGGCATAATAATATCCAATGTGAAAGTTTTGTCTACGCTGATGTATTGTTTATTCAATTTGCTAAATATAAGTAGTTGTCGTCTAGTTTGATGCAAGCATTTGCCCATGTGTTGCACTAATATTTTGGCTTTGATAAAAAAAAACCATGGTAAAACCATGGTACAACACATTAACTTTTCAGATTATAAATATAATGAACTACAGCATTTTTCCTCAGTGTCGTATTGTTTTGCTGTGAGATTGGATGTGACGAGATTGATGAATTAACACGATTATCAAAAACAATGTTATCTTGAACGATGGACAATAGACAATAGATCTCTAAGCCTAAAATAATTGTTTGTCTTGAAGTGTGGCATTATTTCATGTATGTTCGCTCTGTCGTGGTTGGTATCCTATAAATAGGCAGACAGTATCAATAGCTTTAACGTGTCATGACATTTTCTCACGGGAAAGCATAGCATAAAGCGTTCTTTTCAAAGAATTCTCATGTTTTGCCTTCGGAAATAGCTCCCATTCCCGATTATACTATTGGCTATCGGTAAACATTGTTGTGGATAATGATTATCTCCTGAGACACATTTTTTCTTGAAATGGGTGATTGCTCGTGACAACCTGGCCCTTTGATGGCCTTTTGTTTTAACTAAGCTACCCGTATCATAAGGAACCTCAACCATGTAATTATTTTTTTTACCCATTGTATGCGACCTTAGTCGATTCCTGAGCATTGTTGTGCGGTATTTGTAAACAGGGCAAAGAGAATACCATCATCCTGAGAATACCCCCTAGGGGGAAAGTTTTGGCCTTGAGAAGTATTGTTTCTTGTCCGACAGCTGATGCGCTTCCAGAGGGGCAGATGATATTTACACCTCAAATGCAATTTCCACCCCAAACAAAAACAAAAATGGAAAAGAAAATTGACTTTCAGCTTAGATAGATTTCACATTATGAATGAGTCGAAATATGGTTAAGGATTTATATTAAACTATAACTCGATATTTACAGCTCGACGTGAACCCGATATGATTGGGGTTCGGTGCTCAAGAAAAAGTAAGGATTTTTTGACATCAGGCCCTTCACGCCAAGTGAAAAGATATAGACTAACATAGACCAATGAAACAATCCCATTCTCCGCTTAAGTGGTTTGAAAATGCAGTTACTGTTTTGTCCTGCAAAAAAAAAGAAATCAAAGAAAAAACGATTTGCTGGCATACACCAGATGATGTATAATAACAAAAAAAAAACACGACAAACTTAAGACAAGGTTCGTATGTACAATTGAGCCCTTTATTAAAATACAATTTTCTTAACTTTCGAAATGTGCATACACCTGATCATATGGTTGTTCTTTCCTAAAAACCGGTTGACCTATTATATGGAAGATGTAATTTTGAGGGAATTCGGGGTCATGATACCGGATGACCATTTTTTGACTGACGACCTTTGGGCACACACTGGCCAATGTGGTTGTTGTTGTTTTATTCCCTGGGGAGACCTTGGCGTGGTTGGTCACGCCCTTCTGCCTCACTTCACAAAATCGTTGACAGGCACCGTAGCGAACGCAGACCCATTTTCACCTCATCAAGTCTTTTGTTTCTAGCTCCTTTTAAGCAAACGGATTAAATGGATTAACGCAGTGAAAAGTGCCAGTTGTCTTGCGCCATCGAGTACCATTAACCACGGACAAACACATGCCATTCTGGTTTTGAGGAAAGGCAGCGAAGCTGAACTGTAAAATACAGGGATGCTAAGTTCATCGAATTCACACAAAAAGAGCAAAAGTAGACTTTGCAAACTGCTATCGATTTGTTCACAAATCCCATCAGTTAAGGCATCTCTTAACACTTAATGCGCTGTGGATAAATGTGAGCACAAGTGTTGCACATAAATGCACTGGGCAGCCATCAGTTTGGCGCGCTAGGGGTTAATGTCAGAATACACGTCAAACTGGGACGTATATCCACCACCAGCAGAGCGTCTTTGAGAACAAACAGAATTTAAGGATTAACAATGAAACACCCCCTAATAAATCGATATCAGACAGCCATACCCCTAGTATTTCATAACCACAATGTTAGTGACCCCTATGCGTGCAGATGTGATAACGCTCAAAAAGAATTTTCTTGAAGGAATCATTCACAGGAGCAGCAGGGATTACTTCACATAATTTCATCAGACAGCCATACCCCTAGTATTTCATAACCACAATGTTAGTGACCCCTATGCGTGCAGATGTGATAACGCTCAAAAAGAATTTTCTTGAAGGAATCATTCACAGGAGCAGCAGGGATTACTTCACATAATTTCATAAATTTTCATTTAGTTTTTACGTACAACATCGATATAAATAAACATTTGAAATAAAGCAGGATAACGGAACAGTCGTAAGCACGGCTTTAAATAAAACGCTACGTAACATGTATGATGGCTTTCGGAATTATCCAAGTACATCAGTGTAAATATCAATATCACAAGCTATGGGGTAGCAGGTACACTACATCTCAAAGGAATTGGCATAGGGAAAGGGAAGAAAGAGAAGGAGTCGCAGTTTTAAACCGCGGTATATTTTGTCCAGTTCAGCATGAAACGTGATGATTTTTAGGCTAAAGAATCATGTTTCATGCTGAACTGGACTAAATATACCGCTGTTTAAAACTGTGGCTCCTTCCCTTTCTTCCCTTTCCCTTTTCCGATGCCAATTCCTTCGAGTTGTAGTGTACATACTTTGCTTAAGATGAACATTTTTCTGGCACTGAAAAGGTTAATATCAGAATACTTTTAAAATGTGATGTACGGTCACCCCTAACCACGAACAGAACATCTTCAAGGACGAGCGAAATCTTGCTAATATGGTCAGAGTGTGTATTTCCTAAAATATTGTGTGTTTGTTAGTTTGGCAAACACCCTAAAACGCATCCCAGTGGACAAGTAATCTTCTCCTTTGAAGGCCATCCCACGAAAAATCATTAGTACGGTCACACCTCCTGATTAGATGGTTTATATAAACGTGATGATTTTTAGGCTAAAGAATCATGTTTCATGCTGAACTGGACTAAATATACCGCTGTTTAAAACTGTGGCTCCTTCCCTTTCTTCCCTTTCCCTTTTCCGATGCCAGTTCCTTCGAGTTGTAGTGTACATACTTTGCTTAAGATGAACATTTTTCTGGCACTGAAAAGGTTAATATCAGAATACTTTTAAAATGGGATGTACGGTCACCCCTAACCACGAACAGAACATCTTCAAGGACGAGCGAAATCTTGCTAATATGGTCAGAGTGTGTATTTCCTAAAATATTGTGTGTTTGTTAGTTTGGCAAACACCCTAAAACGCATCCCAGTGGACAAGTAATCTTCTCCTTTGAAGGCCATCCCACGAAAAATCATTAGTACGTTCACACCTCCTGATTAGATGGTTTATATAAAGGCCACTATAATTTCTTGGAATGCCCCTCTTTTGCCTTTAACCATTATCGCGTTAATGTAGTTACACGCACTTTATGGTGGAAAAGGGGAAGAAGTTGTAGCATTACGGAACCCGCAATCATAGGACAGTACCGTTGACGTGTCCACACGTTTCATAATGCATATTTTTTTTTATGTTAGGACGACAAGAAAGAACTCATCATAGGATGATCAAATCATTGAAATCGAACGAGTTGCCCTGTGTCTTTCTAAAGGAAAAAAACGGTTTTGCCATAATTACAGGCCTCGTAATCTTTACCATCATTGACATCATAATACATGATAAAACGACATGATAAAACAGAAAAGGGTGTCATCTTGATACCACTACTGAAATGACCTTATACTCGGCCAACACAATTTGGCAAGTGATATAAGAGCAGGCTCTTCAAGATTCCATAAGGTACGACAAGAAAAGAAGAAGAAGATGAAGAAGAAGAAGAAGAAGAAGAAGAAGAAGAAGAAGAAGAAGAAGAAGAAGAAGAAGAAGAAGAAGGAGAAGAAGAAGAAGAAAAACAAAAACCCGATGGAACTGTAATGAGACAATTAGATAATTAGGTATTCCAATAGACTCTACCGCTAATTAATCAATCGATAGGAAATTGTTCTCGGGGATCTGCACTCTTTTAATACTTTTTCAATGGGTCTGACCACATTGACAGAATACCAGGAGTGGCCCTCAACAACACTCACCTAGTCACTGTCGAGGAGCAGGACTCACTGAAATACTGTATAGGTTTAAATATTTGTTTGTTGACACTTTTGAAAAAAATGTATTAAAAAAACCCTTAAAACTCTAATCAAGCTGGAATTTACACAAGCAAATGCCATCACAGTAGCAATGACAATGCGTCCTGCTTCTGGCAGAATACAAAAACAAAAGCTTGTGGGTTTTCATGTGTGATTCAACATGAATTTGATTGTGTTTTGAATTGATTATCTGATACACAAACGTGTCTAGCTCCAAATTTGTCCAAAATAGAACAATTAATTAGATATTCAAAGGACTATTTCAAGACATACAAATTATAATATTTGACAAAATGACATCGTTTGACCTCATGATGTGTAAAAATTTCAGCTTGATTATAGTATTTTTTTAAACAATTATTTGTTTCAAAAGCGTCAATAGTTTTTGAGATACGAAATATCAAAGAGCCTAAAAGCCGCGCTACGTACTGTAATGTGGAAAAGCGAGCATGGTTATACTGTCAAGCCCTTGCAAAAAATACATCATTCGTTATTTCATTATGTTTATCACACTTTTAATCTTTTAGTGTACCAAAAGCGCACATTGGAACGTATAATACACATACATTACAAAGAACTTGTCGAAATTTGGCTCAGGGCCATGTTGCATATAGATGTTTAAATATTGTAACTTTCCATCAGTAATAAATACCATGGCAACAGCCAATGAGCTCTCATTATTGCACATGTTGCGTAAGTAACAAATTATTGAAAACCTTTATAGGCTAGGAGTGTTAACATTGGTTATTCAATACGACACAGTATGCTGCCCACACAGCACAATCGTACCTCGGACCAAATGACAACAGTCTGCTTAATTTGTGGACCATTTGTGGAGACATTTAGTCTCGACGTTTGTACTCTACAATCTCCTACTTGACTGTGGTCTTTTGGCCTCTTGGTGCAAAATTTGACTTAAGTCAGAGTACTACCCCAAGTTTTTTTTAATGAATAACATCAAGTACCTTTTTATTTATGTACGCTCTGTAAAAAGTATCATCACTTTTTTTTATCATGCGGCAGGTTCGTAACGAAGTATTGACGTTATGTATAGAAGCTATTACATTGGCAAGGTATTGGTGATAATCAATAGAAATTAACTAGAACAAAGCATGCAAGTGCCATGGTAACCATCGCTGTGATGAGTATGCATATACTGTGCATCAAACCAGCCGAGGAAGTCAGAGCACTTTTGTAATTATCATTGACATCATGTTGTCAGATGATATGAGAGATAACGTCGTACATATTGAATTATTGATCTGAGAAACATTCTCGACACGAAAGATAAGAACAATATTGAAATGATTAAATGGGTTGGAGCATGCCCCATCCTAATTGCAGAACAAAGTACCACTTTTCCGTTGAATAGTTATTGTCAGTTGAAAGGAGGCCATTCCACTTCGTGATTGAGCAAAATTACCCTTTTCCGTGACAGTGCCGAGACGATGGGCTGGGGCACCATCTTGTACCCACCAGATCTGCCTGAATACTCCTCGCTCCTGTCTCTCGAAATGTTCCTCCAATTAAAGCACAACATTTTCATTTCCCAGGACGAAAAAAAAAAAACAGTCGAAAACAGTAGAGAAAAATCATTACAATTTCTACGGGTTTTTACTGGAAATAAATTTTCTACTGGTTTGAATACCAGTAGATTCCACTGGTTTTTACTGGTTTGACTTTGTATTTTCTAAAATCCATTTTCAAACCATTAGATCTCACTAGTTTATATTGGTTTCTACTGGTCTACAATACCATTCGAATCTACTGGTTTATACTGGTTTGATTTTGCAGTTCCTCTTCAGACCACTGTTTTCAGAAAACCCAGTAGACGGTCTCCACTAGTTTCTACTGGTTTCTATGGGAATTTCGACCTGGGTTATCATCTAGAGGGAAATTATCCCACTCAAACAGTCCATTTTTGACGAGTGAAATTGGCATCAAAGTTGTATTCTGGAGGATTTCCGGCCGGCGCATGTTAAACCACATTGTGTATATTTACCCTACCATCTCCTACGATGAAATTTCGCAAGAATCTACATCGCCCTGGGTTCTTGCCACCACCCTTCTGGCAAAGGGCAATGTATTCATTCATTGTGTGATATCAGTATTATATTCTTCTAAACAATTTAGCCCCTGCTGAAGAAAGACACGTTTTTTTAATGGTAGTTTGCATATATGTGTGGAATTCCATTTATTAGCCCAAAGTGGGTTTTGTTCCTGTCCCCTTCAAAGACAAAGAACTCAGTGATGCTTGACATTGCTGATTTGGAAAAGGTGCCAAATGAAAGCTGTTTTATTGCACTTTATATCTAATCAGTGATAAGAGAAAACTTAGATGTATTGAATTATTAGCATCTGAACATCGAGTACCTTTTTTGATACGCTCTGTACATTATATCTTCGCCCATCCCCTCTCTCTTTCCTCCCCACCTCTCTCTCTCTCTCTATCTCTCTCTCTCTCTCTGTTTGTCTCTCTCACGTCTTTTTTTCCCCCTGTTCTCTTTTCCTCTCTCTCTGTTTCTGTCTGTCTGTCTGTCTCTCTCCCTCTCTCACTTTCTATATGTTTACCGTGTTCTCTTTCTCTTTCTCTCTCCCTCCCCCCCTCTCTCTCTGTGACGTCCTATCTTTCTATCATGTTCTCTCTCTCTCTCTCTCTCTCTCTCTCTCTCTCTCTCTCTCTCTCTCTCACGTCCTATATTTTTATCCTGTTCTCTTTCTCTGTCACTCTCTCTCTATCTCTCTCTCTCTAAAATAATAATTTGCATTCTCTCGCTCTCTCAATTTATCTTTTCCATGTGTCCTCTCGTGATTCCCTTTATCTTATACTTTCTCTTCATCACACTCTTCCTCCCAACATTCTCTTTATCCTGCAGATCTGTTTCCTTTCCAGTTTCTCGAAAAAAAACTTCCATCCCCCTCCATCACCCCTCCCCCCGCAACATCTGCTTTACAGGACGTTGCTTTTTTGTAATGATGCAAACGCAACAGCGTGCAAAGCTTCGCTCGTTTTCACGATTCCATGGAAACGATTAGAGATGATGACGTGTTACTGACCCAGAGTAGCCTTTAGATGGAGGGCCTCCGTGATTACATTATCAAAGGATCCTACCGGGTGTTCATCAATCATGAGATGGAAATCTATTTTTCTTGAATGAGCCCCCCCCCCACCCCCCCCCCCCCCCCGTGAACCCTATGGTCCCAGCCGCCCCCCCCCTTCAACCCGGGTTATGTTAGGTTCCCACATAGTGGAACGGGAGCTACGCCACGATTGGCAATTCGTAGCTGGTCGTGGAACTTCTCTGAAATGTTAGGTTTAGACACGAGTTGATACGTTCTAGTACGATTTGGTGCGCTTGGTTGCGATTTGGTCACGATTGTTCAGTATCAAGTAACACGATGTCTCCCGTTCAGATACGATTACATACGTTCCGATAGGATTGTCCCGATTGAGTTCACGATTTGGTCTCGATGTGACACGATCATCACGATCGGGGGCTCCGATTTGGGATAATCGGGTACGTGCAGATACGTTCGGATAGTTTCCGATACGTTCACCACGAACTGATGCGCTCTGGTGCGAAAATATACTGTTGTGGTTGTGATTTACATTCACGATAAGGGTCGAGAGGGATTAAGACTTCATTGAACTTCTACAGATCGTTGGTGATCGCTGCACATCTCAACAGAGCGTGGTGTTTGTCTTGTCCGAGATTGATCTCGATCACCACGATTAAGAAGCAGGATTGAATGTGTAATGTCGCGCTTTGTTACGATCCAATACGATCTGATGCGATGATCACGATTGACAATTAATCGTGTTGATCGTAGATTTTTTTCAACCGTCTGAAACTTTCCTACAATCAACGCGATTGCCACGACTGACCTCAAGATCTGATAATATCTGAGAGGATCACCACGATTACTTCATTAAGACCACAATTTGAATCGTGGCGCCAATCGTGATAGTGGGAAAACCCCATTAATGAAAGCTCGGATCTGTTGGGACCCAGCCCCTATCCCCTCCATGTCTTCGCCTAGGTAAGTATAGGCACGGATCCCCCTCCCCCAACCCGAGCGACCGACCCACTACACCCTGCTACCTCGAACCTGATGTTGGGACGAAACATAAACGTAGTAAGGGGACGTGATCAAAGAGCGATCCCATCATTGTGTGGCCATGAATGTTATTATAACAGCACCGCACCCATTAATCACTGTCACGTAATCGTTAATTGCAGATTCATTTTTCATGCGTTAATATACTCGGAGAATCCAGAAACATCCGTAAGATAGGGTATCTAAGACCCCGGTTACACCGAAAGTCAAAAGTGTTCTGAGAACGGTCTCAGAACGGTTCACCTTCGGTGTAACCACAACAGCCGACCCAAAAGTGGTCCAAAAGCGTTCCGAAAGCGTTTTTGTCGGACCACCTCCAGAGGTAGTCTGAGACCGTTCTGAGACCGTTTCGAACGCGGTGTAACCACACAAGCGTTCCGAAACTGGTCCACCACAGGAAGTGACGCACATGAGTAAACAAGCAAACTGCGTATGCCCCGCCGCAGAGAGCGTGCGTGCGGGAAATACAATTTGACCTTTGACCACAGACCGGGCGTGGCTAATCGTTGCTCATGGATACCGGTGCTCTCCAGATCATGATTCGGCTCGCGTGCACTGCGGTGTAACCACTCCAGTGAAGATTCCGTAACCGTTCTGAGACCGTTCTGAGACCGTTCTCAGAACGGTTATCGCGGTGTAACCGGGGCCTAATAGTACTGCCCCTCGACCATATTATGGCGTCAGAATGCATGTGACACGTGGGCATGGAGCTCGTTCGTTGACGCCGACGCAGTCTGCCGCGGGTCTCCACTCCATCCATTTTTGACAAATTACCCGTATCACTAATCAGATTGTTCCCCTCGGATTAACCTCCTTCACGTCTATTACCTGCCCGCGATGGTAAACAACATATGGGGTATGACTATGAGGGGAAGACATTGAACCATATTAAACGTCCGTGAACACGATGAGGATTCTTCTCCGAGATCATACGAAGTGACAGCACCAACTATTCGCAGGCATCAAATTAGAGTGATGGAAATGCTGTTACTTTTCATTGTCTCCCCCACCCTTCTCTCTCTCTCTCTCTCTCTCTCTCTTTCTACGTTTCTTTCAATATTTTTCTCTCTACCTCCCCTCTTCTTTCTAATTTCCTGTTTCCTCCCTCTCTCTTTGGTACACCTTTAAAAATATTTAAGTGTTAGAATAAGTGAACGTAGCTGTCAATGTATATGTCGGATTAGTATATTTATATTTCCCCCATCTCTCTCAATCTCTCTCTCTCTCGCTCTCTCTCTCTCTCTATCTCTCTCTCTCTCATTCTGCCTCACTTTCTACTGACTAACTTAGACTTCTCTGTACCATTTCTTCTATCTATCTGGTCACTTACTTTTCTTCGAGTGATTCAAGGAAGGTTCTTTTCTGTACATTGTAATAACGAGAACAAGAATTGTAAGTTAAACGATTTTCCATAGTGTATATGCTAGATTGGTTCGTGGTGCATACGATGTCGATGAAGTTTATTCGTCTCTGTCCTGTGTGTAAGTTTGTAGCGTGTGAATTGCTACTTGCTACATGATGTAATTTGTGTGACGTGATGCGATCCGTGCTTTGTCACTGCGGCAGTGCGCAGTGGAGATCTTTTCTTTAAAGGTCCTCTGTCATCAAAATGGATGTCGACTTATGTTGATGCAACATAATATGTACATAACAAATTCACTAACTGTTCATTGGAAATATGTGTCCTATATTTTAAAATATCTTTTTATTTATTTTTTTCTCAGCACTGATAAGCCCCGCCTCCAAAATATCCTCGAACTCAAGATTCCCCCTGTGACATCATCAAAGGTAGAAATTAGCAGGATAATAAGCAGAATTTATGCACAAACTACACATTGCAAATTGGGGATCGACTGAAACTCCTCACTTAACGATTCGCGTTAAGTGAGGTAGTCACACTGTCAGTTACTTCCTCTCCGTCTCTCCCTGTCTCTAGCTGTCTTTCTCTCCTTAACTCTTTATTTGTCATGTCCTCCATATGTTTCCTTCTTGCTCTCACGGGAGACTTGACTTCTAAGAACAGGAAAGGGTACAATATTGGCCATATTTGCTTACTTGTGCTTATTTTCACTTTCTTTATACTGTAAAATTTGATTCCAGTTACATAAAACACCAAATTACACAACACTTGCAACACTCTTCCATGTACTATTGTCATTATCATTACGTCCTTTATGTCCAGGTCTAACTTCGCCAGAAACAGAAAAGTACAGTGCTACGCGCTCTATTGAGCCTCCTAACCAGTATCGATTACAAATCAATATTTGCTTTCTTTGCGCGCTAATCCAAGACAGCGGGGCATTGGCTGAAAAGGCCACCACACAAACCGAAAAGACAGTCCTCATAATTTGTGGGCGAAAGAGGATTAGTTTGTGAAAGGAAGGCATGTCAAGTAGAACAGTTTCCAGTGGCCAACGACTAACTGAACCCGCCTTCCTGTCGGCCAGTAAATGCTTCTTAAATTCATTAATGTCATCCCTATGATCGTTCAATATAACGTCGTATCGGAGGTATTTTCAACGAGAACGTCGACTTCTTTAATGGTATAAACTTCAAACGTGTATATTTGTAGCGACACCAAGAACGTAAGTGCATTATGGTGAACTTGTGTGGTAGTTAATTATTCTTTGCGTCAATGAGCGGCGGGACGACTGCATGGCCAAGGACCCAGTAGGGTTACATAAGCTGACTATACAAATGGAAAATGGAACATTTTGAAAAAGAACCAAATAATGTTTTTCTTCCAGTCAAACAATGATAATCCATTCAAAACTATTTAAGGAGAATATGGAAATACTGTTGTTTCATGTCATTGTATCAAATACAAAGTATACAAACACATGTTATATGTGTTTACTTGCGCTAGAGAAACTATTGTCCTTTTTACATAGACAATTTCCCGTTTTATACTTTTTTTTTTTAAGTTGTTCTATTTCGTATATCAAAATGTTAAAGTATGCTCGCGCATTTAATCAATGTCGTATTCACTGCTTACCATTACTTATGTCGTGTATTTTATTGTGTGAATATCAGTTTGTAATGATAAACTCACAGCAGAAAGGGAACGAAATATAACAACCACAGAAAGAGCAACTAAACATGAAAAGGTAAAAGACAAACCCGAATGTGAATCACATGAGGAAAAACAAGAAGGAGAAGGAAAATGAACAGAAGAAGCAAAAACGAATATAAGGAAGAATTAAGAGAAAGAAAAAGACAGTAAGAAGACAGACTAAGAATTTATGTTAAGAATTAAAGGGGAGGAAAGAAGAAGAAAACAAAGAAGATGGGTGATTGGAAAGATAAAAGGACAAATAAAAAAGAGCAATTGAACAAACTAAAAAGGATGATGAAAAGAAGGAGCCGAAGACACATTTAAAAGATAGATGACGGCATAGACCTTTAAAAGAAACAAAGAAAGCGAAAGAGAACACACAGGACAAAAAAGAAGAGTTGATGGAAGGAGAAAAGAATGCGAAAAAACAAGGTATAGTGTGAAATTATTTACAGATAAGGTATATAGCAATGAAATAAAACTATCGCAGCACTTACTACAGGTTTAAAACTTAAAATGGTCCAATAATGGCAGGACATAATAGGAAAAGCATGAAACATTAAAATGGAGAGTGAAGTATTCTTTATATTATCGTTTTCATCTCATTCTCTTTCAGAGGGAGTACCACATCGGCAGTGCTGGAAAATAGTATTTATGGTAAGTTCCCAAAACAACTTCTAAACTTTTTTAGTAAATAGGCTAAGCAATGCGACACATGAGAAGTACACTATAACCAAACATGGACGATAAAATATGTAAAATGATCGCAACAAAAATAATACCTGCAGAGGATCTATTCGAACGTATATATAAATAGAATATATTGTTCATTTCACAACGGCTACCAACCTTCGCGATATTTAGATAATGTTCGAGTACATAAACTTGTCTAGTATTCCTTCCTTGTCTCTGGCATTATTGCCAGGTACAGCTCAACTTCCATTAGAGGTATTTGATTACGACTGTCACGGAACGTTCTTTCATGCTTTGTGTATATCAAAAATGTATTCAAAATCCATATCAATTCATCAAAGTTTCAATTGTTGATCTCTCTGTGATGACATCAAATAAAAATATATTTCATTTCTGTATTTAAAATATTTAAACCACACATGGAAAGTTCTGATCTGACATGGCAAATGCTCTGTGAGTTTGAATTTATTAAGATATAATTACATGATCACATTCAAGTGAATGTTCTTACAGTTTCATAACACCATTAATGATAACTTAAGATACCTTCACCAATATTGCCATATGCAGATAGAGTACCATTCTAGTTCTTCCACATAAAACGAAATCAGGGAACTGCGTTTCATAGAAGGATAAACTTGTTGAATATTCTCTTTCAATAGTGCAGACAAACAACTCAATGTAAATTTTCATCTTAGAAAAAGGTCTTCGTGCGGTAATGTGGATGATTTGATTGTGCGAAAATGCTCTTTAACCATTACGGATCAAGTGCCATTACGGATGAGAAAATATGTAAACGTAAAATGCTTGTCTACGGGGACTGATGCCTTCCGTCAAGCAGGTGTACAGCAATCGGTAGAGCGTTGTAAGTCTGCAGACCGCGGGTTCGAACCCGGTACAGAGTACACGCGTACCTATGTATATTTTGAAAGTTGACGCTGCATTGTGAGCGTGTGCGTCCTTTTAAAGCGTGTGCGTTCTGGAATACGTCACTTTAACCAAGGAAGATTGAACGTACAAAACATTTGCCTACATACAGCAGTCTCTTTTCTCCTCGATTGTCAAGTTAACCAAATTTTTTTTGGTTCTCACCTTCACTAGATCATTTTAATAGCTAATACCAAACTGATTTGTCCTTACTCGTATTTTTGTTAACAATGTTTACTGATCATCTATGTCAGTGAACTCCCGTATACATGGTATACGCGACTGGAAAGTATAAAGTAAATTAAATTTCGGAAACAAATCGCGGAGACAGCAGGCTGTATTGCATCTAGTAATCACATTACTTTGTAGGTGGGGGCACGTTGTCGCATGCATAGCTTACATAGCAAGGTTTACATCATTGATCTCTGTCCCTTACGGGATTCATAGAGACTCACCGATATAAAATGGAGTGCTTAAAGACAACCCGTCCCTTTTTCAGATCACCACAAAACTATGGAAACATTGGCAAAACATATAGAGAAGTGTTAGCAAGCTGTATATTCACAATTTGAAACTGATGCGTAGTGTAAAATTCAAACAACGTATGTAAACAACGTCTGATTAATAGTCTTTACCTTAGGCTCTTAGCAATTTGTGTTGAAATATCTGCTTTATTGATTCGTCTGTTTATTAAATTATGAAACGCATTATGAAAAAAAAAATTGTTCTAAAGAAGGAATCATCTCCAAAGTTTGGTAATTACTCATAAAATTAGGATTTCACGCATGCATAATAACCACATAGATACTGTAACAAAGACTAATACTTTTCTCGTAGTACGAAAAAAGTCGGTTTGAAATTTTTACATATACAGAAAGCTTCAACATGCTATATTCTTAGAAATGGTCTTGAATCACACTTTCTTCAATTTACGATCGTGATAGACGATTTCAAATTTTAAACTTGCAAAAGGGACGGACAATATTTAAGTGTGCTAAAATAGTTGTTCGCATTGGTAGTCTCACTGTTTATTGTTGTTTCTCTTTTTTGAGGAAGGGGTGAATTTAATTGCCTCTTTCAATTGACTTAAGGATGTAACCACCAAGTCACGCAATAGCAGCTTAGTTTGCATTTTTTCACTTTAAGTTTCCAAGAATGCCTCTCAGCACAGCGGTGACTAACATGAATATAAACTTATGGACAGCATGGTTATGTAACATGGAGGTTATTAGTAATAAAACTCGTTAATGTTTCCATTGCGACTTAAAGGTAATAGGTAGAATTGACAAAAACTACTAGATCCGTAAACAATTGATTGTTATTCTGTTATGACCATGAGTCCCATTCATTTTTGTATTTTTGGATACAAGGGAAAAATCATCTCAAAATGATTAAATCGTTGAAATGAAAGGAAGCCCGGTCCTGGGCTGCCATGATTACGGCCTGGGGCTAATAGCTCCGTGGTCCTGATGATGCTGCCCAGAATCATCACCACCAACACTATGGTCTAATCAATGGCAATGGGCTTGGCGTGTTGTAAGTCAAGTCACCTTGATCGCATACTTGCACGCATATTAGGAAATGAGGAAAACCATTGAAACAGGAAGTCAAAAGAAGATGGAGAGTGCGGTCACACCGATTGTCTGAAAGGGAAGGGAAAGCCATGGGCAGGGCCTTCACAGTGCTTTTGCGCATATCGATCAATCGGTCAACACGCTGTTCGTCTCATGCTTTGAAACCTCACGCTCATGGTTTTTGGTTTGGTTGGTCGATAGGGGGATTAGTCGATTAATGGGTTGATGTTACAGTGATGACATGGGTGACATTATGTAAGGCAAGTAAACAGTTTCTGGTGGTAAATGGGGGTCTAATCCCCTGACCCTCCTTTTCCACACCAACTAATCCCAGTAGACATACCCAGTAGGCCATATATGCTCAGAATGTTGCGATTTTGCTCTGCCTTGCTCTCCTTCTCTTCCCCTAAAGATCGATTTTCACCTGCCGCGCGCTACAACTTCGACATGTGTCGCGCAAGCTGTTACCCAGGCCCCCCAGCCCGCCGGTCACAAGGCAATGACCCCCTAGTATCGCACTGCAGCTCGTTATGAGAGCAAAGCAGAGGTGGGCGATAGTCTTTTTGCTCAGCGATCAGAATTTTGTTTTTATTTTCCTTCGCTTGGAGCACACCACATGCAAAGCGGAAGGCAAAGGGAAAGCCGACTTTCCGTTTCATTCGGGCGAAGGTCTTAGAGGTACAACTTCGGGGCGATTTGGTAGATACTACAAAAATAATTAACTTAGTTTCATATTATTGCGTACAACATGAGCTCTCGAGATGGCTGGAAAGCATGTTCATTAACCTTCCTTGTGCCAAATGAATCGCTGATCTATTGGATTTGTGTGTATTACTGGTTTAATAAAAATGTCACATGTGGCAACTTTCTTATTTGCATTGCTGCAGTAGAAAAAAAAGTTGCTCTGTCGGATTTAAGTATGTTCTAAATTGTAACGAGGGAGTATACACCTGTACACTAAGCAAACGTTAATGAAGCTTTCGATGTGTCCACTCGCGTGTTTAACCCCAAGCCATGATAACATGACAAGAGCGGTTGAAATGCATTTCTCTCCCCCCCCCCTCTCTCTCTCTCTTTCTCTCTTTCTCTCTCTCTCTCTCTCTCTCTCTCTCTCTCTTTCTATTTTATTATAAACCGTTTAATTGATTAAGAACAAAACAGGAATTGAGTAATTCTAGAATGAAACATGATACAGTTAAAACTATCTTAGCGGCCACATGTCTATAGCAGCCAACCTGTCTATAGTTGTCACTAAAATAATTCCCCCGGAGAGAGATCATGTCTTAAAGAACCTGTCTATAGCAGCCACCTGTCTATAAAGGCCACAATTTGCGTTTCCCTTGGGTGGCCACTATAGACAGGTTTCACTAATATGAATTTAGCATATATATATGTTATCATTATCATTATGATAACAATCGTCATAATGCTTATACCAGAATATTATGCAATTGGGTCCTTTAAATTTGTGCAAGTTAATTTATTTTCCAATATATTTTCACTTATGACGTTTTACATTCTATGTCTGTGTTTCCTTATCATCTCTGTCTTTGCATCCTCCTCCTCCTCCTGTCCATCCTACCCATTTCTGTTAATACAGTTTCTCAGCTTGTCTATGCGCTCTCTCACTCCTTCATTTTCACGAGCTCGATCCACACTTTCTCTCTACCACCTTTCTTGTAACATCCTCTCAATTACGGCCTTATGTTTATCCTTACGTGCAAGTATGATACAGTCGTGGATGCCGACATGATGACAACTTTATTAAAAAAAACACGCTATCGCCTCTCGGCGTATATATATATACATGTGTATATTATTACTGGCGCCATTCTCGACGTAGGCATTTAACGGCTCATTTTGTAAAATGTGCCTCAAAAACATTAGCGTCCCTGATAGGTAATTCAGCGTGCCGTCTTGGTGTCTTGAGTCTTGACGAAACCTATCATGGGACATTGATTCAAGAAACATCCCCTAAACGGCCGGGATGCATCAGAGCGGTTGAAGCGAAGATCGAATCATTATGAAGAAGACAGGGGATAACTTACTCCCAGCCTTGTGACTGTGGTGACACATCGTAGTCAGGGTTGAACCTTAGTGGACAAAGTCTCACGTGACCATGTTTTGAGGTCACGTGGTCTGGCCGATGGGTCCATGTACCTTTGAACTGGACGGTGAGGAATTTAATGTCCAGAGCAGGTACGGAGTGGATTGGTTGGCTCCTTTCATTTAGTGACCGTGGTAGTACATGTGCTGGGCTCTCAGGAATTATAATCATCATCATTGCAAGTAGAATAGTAATACAATTATTGCATCATATAAGCTTCACGTTGGTTATGATTTTTGTAACAGAAAGACTGTGACGCATCTGCCTGCATTGGTATAACCATATCTAGTAATCGTATAAATATCGTTAATGAATATATGAGGTTAGCTTGCCACATAGGTTTGAAATTGCCTTCAATTACCTTGTGCTAGCAAAAAATTGTAATGATTACTTTTCATTGAAAACAGTCATTGCTAATGGATATTATTAAAAAAAAATACAATCAATATTAATGTATATGCCAAGCATAGTTCTTAAATTGACTTATTGGCATCATTGTAGTTTTTTTTTGACAAAGAAACATGTTTGCTGTACCCCCCTCTCTTTCTCTCTCTGTCTCTGTCTCTCTCTATCTCTCTTGCTCTTTCGCTCTCTCCCTCGCTCTCTCTCTCTCTCTCTCTCTCTCTCTCTCTCTCACTCTCGCTCTGTGTCCCATGCTCTCAATGTTTCTGTCTTGCTACGTCTCTATGTTCATTTTGATCCCACCCCCATTCCCCCACTATATCTCACAGTTCTATTCGCTTTCCATCCGCCCAACACACACTCTCTCTCTCTCCAATATATCCCAGCAATCTAGGCATTGGCAAAGCTTATTTGTTTCACGTTAAGTCCATAATCAAAACAAGTCACGACTGATTTCGTTTTCCAGAAAAGAGCAGAGACCATGACAATAAGAGAGGAAGGAAAAGGGTGGAGTAAGACAGGCTTGGGACTGGAAGATTGAAACAGAGGTAGATACAAATTTGTCCAGCGCGGCCCAGAAATCAAAGCTAGATTTTTCAGAAGAGCATTGTGGAAAAGGAGGGGGGGGGGGGGGGGTGGGTGCGACCGAATTATTCTCCCTAGTGTATACGTTAGACACGTTAGATGCCCCCAGAACGTGGAATCAATTTGTGATGAAATTCAACGATAGATTGGTAATAGGATGTCCGGGCAATGTCGTGCATACTCCGAGATTAAACTGGAAGAGATGTAAGGAAACTTTTTTCTCTCTTTTTCTCTCTTTCCATCTTTAAGACAATCCGATGGTGGAATTTTCTTCAGAGGAAGCAGAGATGTGGAATGAAAACCAAGAAAGTGTGTCAGAGACAGATGTAGAGAGAGTGAGAGGGATGAGTGTGTGTGTGTGTGTATGGGGGGGGGTACTAACAACAATATAGCACGTATATTAGTACATGTATAGCAATTAGGTACAATATGAACAATCTTTCGAGTGCGTTAGACGAGTTGTTGGCCGAGAGAGAGGGAGAGGGAGAGAGAGAGAGAGAGAGAGAGAGAGAGAGAGAGTGAGAAATAAAGATTTGGAGGAGCTTAGGGAGAGATATATGTAAATACATTTATTGATAGGGAGAGTAGGATGATCATACAAATACAGCGTATGGTGAATGTACAAACAAGTAAATAAAAACGCAGAATATGAGCTAAGAGTAATGTGCACCATATTTCGGCCATACACCTTTATCAAGAATGATGCCTGAAAATGCACATGTATGATGTATACATGACATGCGTAGTGTCACTTGGAATCTTTAGATACCACCCTTGATAAAGGTCTATGAACAAAACATTGAGCATACTACACTTTCCGGGCATTCGTATCTATTTGTTTGTGTTTTCAGCTATATATTCAGCGCCATTGCAACCTCTTATTATATATATATATATATATATATATATATATTATTGAAAATAGTGAGAGCAGAGGTCGATGATACAGTGGATTTATAATGGTTTGGTAACTCACAATATCCGATAGATGTTTGATTTATGGATGACCACAGTGCCAGCTTTCGGAGGGGTCAGATTTTAGCCCGAAGGTGCATTTAAGATGTTCGTGATACTGCTTGGTAACGTCGTCATAAAAAACACGGTTCGACGACCCCAACAAAAAGAGCATCGCACGCGCTGATCTTGTATATAGATATGCAGAGTATAATTCCGCAAGTACGCGTGCGTTGTTTGCTGCAGTCACGTGAAGAATGGATATGACCAATCACCGAGAACCATTATCCATGTTATCTGTGTCAGATTGTAAGTATAAGCGTGGGGAAAATGCACGCCATGGAATGTCCATTTCATTCACATCTGATCTTTTCTCTTCAGCGGATCTATCTATAAACTCCCAAGGATATTCAGCCAGGCTTAATAGTCAACTATGTCTATCAAAACTTTAGGGATGTAGAAAATGCATTTACATGTACATGCAAACGGTCCTGAGGGAATCATTGAAAGGTATGGATAGTATTTAAAAGGAGTTGTACTCGCTAACAGGTTGGACGATAAACAGTAGTTTCTGGGTGTATTTTGCGGCCTTTGAGATTCTTTTAAAAGAATGTTCAATATATAAAGAATAATATATGAGGTTGCGATGGCGCTGAATAAGGAGAAGAAAACACAAACAAAACTTAAGACGCCGGAGAAGAAAAATGTGTCGATTTTTTGTTTTGTTTCTTGATAGAGGTCTATGACCGAAATTCGAAAAAAAAATCTTCTCCGGCGTGTTATCTAGTTTGTTTGTATTTACTTGTATATCTATTTAAATATATAAGAATTAATGAGGCTACGATGGCGTTAAAAAAAGTAACTGACAGATAAAAAACAAATAAATTAAAACGTTGAAGAAAGATAGTATGCTCAGTACACCGGTCATAGTTTTGTTTCATGTTTTTCTTATTAAAGGTTTTGACCGAAAATATTGAGCATATTACACTTCTCCTGCGTTTTTATTTATATGTTGTATTTTCATTTACGTATATATATTATGTATATATATGTATAAGTTTATATGAATGTATATATGTAGTAATATGGATGTGTATATATATATATATATAAATATATGTGTATATATGTATTTATGTATATATATATATGTATATATATGTATGTAAATGTTTATATATACATGTATATATACATATGTGTGTGTGTGTGTGTGTATGTGTGTGCATGTGTGCTTGTACTTATATGCAAACGTGTGTCTGCATCTTAGATATTAACATGAAATTATGCTGTGTACAAGAATGTTCAGCACAACGTGGGTTAATGTTTTGCACGTCCATTACATGGACTGCTTGTCTCCGCATATCTGAAGTCTTGTTTTGGTGATTGAGCTCCAAGCCCGATAGGATACGTAAGCCCGCCCGCGGAAGCAAATGAATCAAGCTAAACGAGAGATATGTTTTTATATTGTCGACCAGCAGATAACCCGACTTAACATGCTTACAGCGCGCTGGTGCCTTAATCATTATTGATGGGTTGTTTTCTTTGGTCTGATTTCTCTCGACTTTGCGATCGCGACCAACCCTATATTTGTCAGTGTATTGCAAAGAGAAAGATAGATAATCTCGCCTTTCTGGATTGACAAATTGACCCGATTTACCCTCCTCCCCGTAGTAACAGTAAGGTCATCCGAGCATCTTTAGGGAGGCCCAGAAAAGGGCATCATAATCCATAGATTACACAAAGCCCCCATGAATCGTATACATGTACGATCCGGGATGTATAGCAATTGAAATGTTTCCTAAATTTTCCCTCCATGTTTAAAAAAAAACACATGTGCTTTTTTCTGAAAATGGTCCTGCATAAGTACTACACGCACAGCCCTCGTTACACACTCGTGTCAAGTACATATCAGACATTGATTCTTTACACAGGTTGATAATGCCCGAGACCTATTTTGCTGTTCATTAGAAAGTACAATCGAATAATTAATTGGTAATTAAATGTCCTTATTGGTATGTACTCATCGATATTTAAATATGCCAGTACAAATGCCAGTACAAATATATAGCAGTATAAATGTTCGCGTCGTGCCATGCAGAAACTCCAAACCTTGATAATAGTACAATCGCATTTTCGTGCATTCAGTTATAACAAAAATATTTTGTCAAAATTTCTTCTCAACCATCCATAAAACACCCTTAACTGCTTAACGTAATTGAACGTGGTATTTTAGTCATCAAATGGGTAGCTTAAGTAGTAGAGCATGCCCGGAACTTCTTAAAAACGCACATTTGGTGCAATTTAGTGGTCTGTTTTGTAATGATATCAAACCTGCAAACCGAAGAACGCAAAACAAAGTGACGCCACGCTTTTGTCAAATCCTGGACGCTTCGCGAGTGAACGGCTACGCGAAAGTGATTCCTTGCTCTAAATTACCCATAGCATCAGCATGATCGACATGATCCACGAGACTGGGTATACACGTGTTTTACTTTTCATATGAAGTAAGCGATTCTTGTAGCACGTATTACGCCTTAAAGTGACCCATGTCTTTAAGAAAGTGCCTGGTTAATTATTTGGCGTGTTCTGACTCGGACCATCTTATCAATCATCAAGCATCATACACTAGTTCAAGGACGACAAGATACACACACGGGAAAGCACTTCATTAACCGCTTCATTTTCATCTCCCTCAAAAAATTAATGAAGAAGCTCACTTTAAAGCGATGGCGAACTCCGAGACAAAAACAGCGACAATGATGGCGTTACTAACTGATATTTTGGATGAGCGTTTTTCTGTCAGGCCTCGTTTAAAAGTAACGACTTTGTCGTCCGGAGGGGCTTAAAGGCATATGTCGAGGTCAGTAAGCCAAGTAATATGCTGTGATGTGGCGAATTATAAATGTCCATGGTGTCCGATAAAAAACAAACAGCGCGAAGAAATTGTCGCGCCTGCGGTTGCATAGTCGTTAGCTTGTACTTCACGGTGATAGCTCATTGCGTGCTAACGATGTAATGATTGCATCAGAAGTCCTCTCACATAGGAGTGTTTGAGATAGTACATGTGAGCTGCATTCAATGAATAAAGAGAGACAGAGAGACAGAGAGAGAAAGGGAGAGAGAGTAATTAAGTTACGATTTTATATTGCTTTCTTTCCAACTTCTTGATGCATACGCCTACTGATACTGAAATACATTTGAAAGAAATTTTGTATTGCTTTCTTTCCAACTTCTTGATGCATACGCCTACTGATACTGAAATACAATTGAAAGAAATTTTATATTGCTTTCTTTCCAACTTCTTAATGCATACGCCTACTGGTACTGAAATACAATTGAAAGAGCAAACGAAACACTTGCGACTGACCAGGAAACTACTTTTCCTCCAAACCCACTGCTTCCCCTCCTCTGGAGAAGGATTTGCTACATCCGTGATAAACTGAATTTCACATTTTCGGTCGGAGAAAGTGTTAGTTTGTATAGAGTGCTGCATATAAATATTCTACTCTTGTGTATAATGGGAAAACAGTGGAATTTTATGAAAAGAAACGTAAAATTTCATTTGTTTCATTCACAATTTTACGTTTATTGACGCGATTCTCCAATGTGTATGTGTGTTTACTGTGTACATATGTATACAAGAGAGAGAGAGAGAGAAAGAGAGAGAGAGAGAGAGAGAAAGAAAGAGAGTGGATCTGGGGATGGGGTGGATATACAAGTCTGTAGAAAGAAAGAGAAGGGAAGTACAACAAAAAGTAGAAAAGGAGACAGATATATAGATAGGGAGATAATGTAAGAGTGCAAGAGAGAGAGAGAGAGAGAGAGAGAGAGAGAGAGAGAGAGAGAGGGGGGGGGGATGGTATGATCTCATTCTTGAATCTTGAAAAGGGGTTCAATAGGGTCTAAGTGCAATCGAGCAAGCGAACATACATACGATCCACACTTGAACTCGTTACGTGAAATGCCGCAAGTCCCTTCACTGAATTTCAGTGACTAAGATTCTTCTCCTTACCGACATATTTAGCCGCTTGTTGTGCTTTACCTGTATAAGACAGTAGTTCTAAATTACAGAAATGCATTTTGGGGTATATGTGCGTGTGTATGTGAAAGATTTGTATTAGTCTTTGTATGTATAACCTTGTGTGTATGGTTACATATGCTCACACTACATGTCTGTATGTGCATGCATATACATGTGTGTACACACCTTGAAATATTGTGTGGCACCGTTTTGTTTAGTCGATTTTATACGTCGATAGATCAGAACGAGGTTTCAACGAATATGTTCATCTCGATAGTGATACGTTTGTCATGTTCAATGTGTTTAACTAGAAGAAATGAACAGGAGAAGAACATGGAGACGAAGGAAGTGGTGATAAAGAAGAAGAAGAAGAACAACAACAACAAGAAGAACAAGAAGAAGAACAAGAAGAAGAACAAGAAGAAGGAGTAGGAGGAGGAGGAGGAGGAGGAGGAGGAGGAGGAGGAGAAGAAGAAGAAGAAGAAGAAGAAGAAGATGGAGGAGGAGAAAAAGAAGAAAGAAATTAAAGAGAAAATAGAGAAGGAGGAGGGTATAAAATTGTATTACCCTGTTAAGTAGTATGCCATTTTCTGAAAAGAAAAAGTAATCAAATGAGAAGGGAGAGAGTGTTGAGCAGCCCCTCCGTATATCCCATATCCCCTTAACGTCATATGACTTTCTTTGTTCTCAAACTTCCGGGAAGAGGAATGTTCGAAATTTGATGGTCAATTTCAGGGAATGACCTTGATATGTGTGTGTTCGATTACCAGTTATAGAGTCAGAACAATACACTTTTTGAGAACGGTGTAGCCAAGGTGAATGTAAAATCTGGGATGAGAGAGAGTGTGTGGGAGAGAGAGAGAGAGAGCGGGAGGGAGGGAGGGATGGAGAGAGAGTGAGAGAGAGAGAGAGAGAGAGAGGGGGGGGGGGCGAGTGGGGGAGGAATGGAGAAAGAGTGAGAGAGAAAGAGAGAGAGAGAGAGAGAGAGAGAGAGAGGGGGGGAGACTACATTGAGACTACTGTCATGAGGAAGAAAGAGACGGCTTTTGTTTTTGTTTTTGAATGGGTAAATGACGTTAGCTTTGTGGGATTAAGCCGCCGAAAGCAAGTAACACAAAAACAAAAATAAGAAAAACAGCGATTGATTTGTCATTAGGAACATTATATACACAAAAAGAAAACTCTTAAACCGTAATCAGTATTTACATCACTTTTTTACCAAGCGGCATCATTTGATAGTTGATGAAATCTATAAAACTGCAACGACCGAATTCCACCACTAGACAAAACGACATCAGAGCCTTAAGCTGTTTAGAAGAGAACCCTTGGACGGTGCTTTATAACCATTGTGCTATTGTAGCTAAACCTATTAAGTTAATGGTGACGAACCGATTCAATGATCGATTCAAACATCCGAGATTCTCGATCGGAGTTAATTCGTTAGAACCTGCGATCCCGGGTTGATCAAGAGAGACAAGCCATCTAAGTTCCTATCCACCATACCCAGCCTTAATTGCTCCTTTTCCGCTGCGTTGGTGTTGGATTTCGCCTTGCCCCCCCCCCCCTCCACTTCTTTCCTCCTTTTCCCAAATTAGCCCGAAATATTTTGACCAAGGTGGGTCTATGAAATTTCTAAAGCAATGATCAAAGCGCCCCCCCCCCCTTCTCATACCCCCTCATTCACTCTGATTCTCAAGTCACCTGTAACATGTGATGAAAGGGAAGTGTGATGAAGACAACCCCTCAAACTCAGGATAATTTATTTATACCGCCCCCCCCCCTTCCCACCATATGCTACCGATATGGATCCCCACGATACATTTTCGACCACTTATCAAACGTTCTGCAGAGCTCAATGCGATAGCATATGGGCATGATGGGTGTTCTTTGTGTATGTGTGTGACGTAAGAAGAGAAATATAGATGTGGAGAATGAGAGAGAAAGAGAGAGAGAGAGAGATAGAGAGAGAGAGAGAGCGAGCATGGTATTGTGAGATGAAAGGAGGGGGGCATACATACACAGGGTAAACAGAACAATGAACTCAAAACTAAGATAAAAATAGAGAGCAAGCAATATGTGAAGACGTAAAGAAGGGATAATTTTCCGTGAAGTTATCGACATGTCACGGGAGAAAGTGAAGTTTGTTGATGGTCATCCAATCCATATTAATTCTCTTACATCTCCGTTAGCATGATGCCATGATTCTTACGGAAGATGTTTAGGAACGAGGCAGTCTAACAATCAGTACAATTACACTAAAAACGCACGTGGTGTTTGGAACGCACTTGTATCGATAGCCTTACAATGCACGGCGTCACGGCGATGGTAAAATAAAATGCATTCGTTTACTCTGTTTATCAGTCTTTCAGTAGATGAATCGATGAAATTCCCAGAAGAATGCCCCTGTTTGCGTCAATGGAGTCTCAATCGTCTTCAAGACATACAAGTTGTCTTTATAGCATGTAGAATGAGTACGTCCATTCACACACATAGCATAATGCAGTATCAAAGCAATGGATATATGTATCTAAGCTGAGCGATGTTGCTGTATATGGTATGTTACGGCGTGGGTTAACGCTAGAACCGCTAAATTGATATTTACATACAGAACAGCGTATTAATATCTACTCTGTGTACAAAACTTGTGATTTCGTTATTTATATATATGTATTTATGTGGATTATATGTGTGGGATATCTACTTCATCAGCACAATATTAACGTGACGCTGATAAATGTATATTATCAACGTTCGTTCGATGTCGTACTATCAGCTTGGGTTGCCAGTGTTTGGCTTTCGCGTGCCAGACAAGCTTATGTTCTATGGGATTTGCCTGCATTACAGGTGACAAAACGCACCCATGGAACTTTCAGAGCTAGAACGGAGTGCCATCCTCGGGCTCTCCATCCCAAACTCATGCTGATGCAACTCCTACAATTATTGGCATAATCAAAATATACTTCGTAATAACCCCCATCAATATCTTATTGGCACATTTCCCAAATCAGTAGGAATGTCTAGATGTCCACAATGGACGCCTGACCCAGATCGACATCGGGCCACTCAAGCTCAAGATTTTTTTTTTATGGAGTAATGTGTGAGTGTAAGATAAATAGGAGGAGTCGGTGCTATATCAAGTCAGCGACCCCTAGACCTCCCTAGTCGCCACGTTTCTCATAGGGTAATGTCAATTTGATCGCAATGCAATTTGGGAACACATAATACGGTAAGGTAAACACATTGACCCGCTTTATCTAATTACGATCCACTTTCAACGGCGAGAGCAGTCTGATTAAATGACGTCACAATGCGACAACATCATTAGAGATGTTGCTCTCGGGCACAGTGAAGTGTTTATGATGTTACTGTCATAATTTCCCCATGTTGTTATGTTATGAATGCTAGTGTGGATAAAAATCAAGGGTCATCTTGAATGTATAGTGAACGTCATGACATTTCTTCATGTGTAGAATTTCAAATGTTGCGTTGTTTTTCCAAAACAAAGTACAAAAAAAAAAACGAAAAAGCGGGCAATGATTTGAGTGTAAGAAGCAAATTTCAATGAGAGAACATAAAAACTGTTCATATTTTTATTATTTTACGTGACAGATATTGCGTGACATATTGTCATTACAAGCTTGCAGATTGATCAGATAACTTTCAAATACTCATTTGTCTCTCTATTCGCTGTAAAAAAAATAGAACCAAACACAATTCATATCTACTTGGATTCTTTATTGGAAAATGCTATAAAACATGAACTCAGAAAGCTCATATAGATATGGACAAAGGAACGAAAAGAAAATAAATAGCAGAATATGATATTGCTATACTATCAAAGAAGAATATGACCTTGAAATGACTTCGCCATAATATCGTTGTCAATATTGTGAGAGTTAGCGTCCACATATAATCTTATTAAATGAAATGACTTTCCAAAGTAACAAATGAATTTCGCAATCTCACCTAATTCGTGTGGCTGTGACTTTTGTTGATATTCAGTCGCGAGGTACCGCGGGTCAACTGGTAGATTTCTTGGGAAAATCATCGAAATTCACTTTCCGAACCGAATATCGTTGCCCTCATTCGAATTTACTCAATATAGAGACGAATGGAAGATAACAGAAGGAGACGTATTTACGGTAACGGGATGAAAGGCAGGACAGAAAAATAGATAGAGAGAGAGAGAGAGAGAGAGAGAGAGAGAGAGAGAGAGGGGTGGGGCGTGGGATTGGATGATACGATCGATCAGGCGTGAGAAGAAGAACAACAAATAAGGCCTACGTGTACTAGAATTTCTGGAATTACTGGAAATTCAGTCGGACACTGAAATTAACACGTTTGGACTAAAATTAAGTTAACGTTCTCACCTCCTTGATATCTTCAAGATTCAAAATTATCAAAGAAACAGAAGGATAACACTTGCAATTCAAAAGCAAATTAGGAGAAGATGTTAATGGAGGAATTCTAGGCCACTGGGGCTGGGATGAGGAAATCGAAAATGAGAACGTTGGAAGGACGAATTTGTTATTTTATTCACATGAACTAGACGAAGAATTAAGACAAACGATATATTGAAAGATAAGGATGAATAAAAAGCGAATAACCAAGGTCAACCATATATAGATATTATATGTGGGTCGGACAATAGAAGGAGAGATGTGGCGAGAGGGACGGAGAAAGGGGGAGAGGGGGGGGGGGTAATAGAAAAAGGGGTACAAGGTGCACCTGACAGATGAAGTCACGTGACAGCTGGAATCGTGCATGCCTTTTACATCGAATATTATCTCCATCCCATCCCATTTTCGAATGGCCGTGGCTAATTGGGAACTGCGCTGCAGAGTTTGACGTACTCCATAAAATTAAGGTCGCTCGCAAGGAAATATGCCAGCACTGCATTTCGAACTTTGGGGGCATAAAACTGCATTTTATCTCTTCTATCATCTCCGAAAATTAAGGCGAGTTTCTTGAATCTGCCAATTTCTATGGCAGGTTCTTCACCTCCTTTTGGCTCTCTTTATTCTCAATCCGGGTTAAAGAGATCTAAGCAGGACGGGTGCGTGCTCGTTTGAATATGAAGTGGACATCGTGACTTGTCAGAGAAGGACTTACAATCTCGAGATGGTCCTATAAAATTATCCATTATAGTGCTCAAATCTATTACGTGTACGTGCATCGTGTTTCCCTCCCCCACCCACACGCCACCCTCTTCTCTCTCTTTCTCTCTCTCTCTCTCTCTCTCTCTCTCTCTCTCTCTCTCTCTATCTCTCTCTCTCTCTTAATGCATAATATGTAGCGCATTTTCCCGTGCCCATGTCCATTTACCAGCTTCTCTATGGTTCTATCTCCTCTCCCAATTCACCATCACCCTCCTTTCCCCATTTCTATACTTTGATACATTTGTGCTGTAATGTTGATTATACATTTGACATGCAGCCTGATATATTGAAGATTAACATATTTATTATTTTTTTTCTCGCTTAAGTCGTATTTCAAATCTTTAACCTCTTAGTACCAAGCTGTAGAAAACCCCGTAATATTGTTACATATCTGTGTGGTCATGTCACTGAGAAGGCTAATCGTTATTTTAACCTCTTAGTCCCCAACCAAAGACTTCATTGATTTTATATTTTATATGAAGTTCTAGCCTCTTCGATCGTCTAGCCTACATCTGTGCTGATTTTATTCAATGTTGACACGGTCGAAATGATCAGAAGGACGCGTGAGGCATTTCTTTAATTCAACATGCTGGTGTAGGGCAGAAATATCACACATGTCTGCTTGCATACTATAATATAGTATGCAAGCAGACACGTGTGATATTATGTAGGCCCTATTCAGATTTTTACTCCACACACGAGCCGTCTATGATTGTTTAGACAGTGTATTCATGTAGTCAAGGTTAGTTTGCGCAGGGAAACGCTCCCCAGGGAAAGTGCAATCATTAATTTCGATACACGACATACAGTGAATGACAGACGCGGAAAACATTTTAAAGAAACCTTTGTAATGAAAAGAATGTTAAGTGTCTGACGACTGAATCTAACAATTTGGCTAACAATATAAAAGCTGAAAATCGTGCGAAAATAGCCACAGGCGTAACGCTTTTTCTTTCATCTTATTGGTTTTGTTTACCGCGGTTTAACATTTTGTATGACGTTAGACCTCTAAGACGCTGATAAATGATGTTTTTGGTAGCTTGATTCTTTGCAAGGAAGGAAGTAAAAGAAAACGTTCTTATTTAAGACAAGTTGCCACATATTGTGCCATGTTTAAGAAGAAGAAGAAGAAGAAGAAGAAGAAGAAGAAGAAGAAGAAGAAGAAGAAGTAGAAGAAGAAGAAGAAGAAGAAGAAGAAGAAGAAGAAGAAGAAGAAGAAGAAGAAGAAGAAGAAGGAGAATAACATTAAGGGACGAAAATGAGGTCGTGGGGGGGGGGGGAAGAAGAGAAAAGAACTAAGAAAAAGGAAGACATTGAATTGAAAACAAGATAAATCAACTCAAAATATAGGTCACGGGGTTTGGGTTAATTTTTTCTACTCACTGTTCGCTGTGATTAATAGATGAAGTCAGTAAAAGTTTGATATTTGAAATAAAGATATCATATAGATACACATGCGTGTCAGAATTGTACAGAGACAAAGAAAAAGATAATATAAACTCACATGTTGGACGTACACTCCCTCCCCTCCCGCTCGCCCCCCCCCCCCCCCCTACATGCCCTGTTATTGTTATTGATGTATTTCTAGGAGGGAACCACTTTGCTTTACTTTTTACATTTCTTTCCGTATTAGTACATGTATGCGTCTCTTTTCTCTCTTCTCACTTTTTTTTTTCTCTCTCTCTCTCTCTCTGTCTATTAATCCTCTCACTCTGGCTAAAAAATCTCTTTACATCCTACTCTTCCCTCTTGTGTTCTCGTTCTCTAGTTTCTTCTCGTTGTGTTCTCTGAATCTTTCCTTTTCACTTTCACTCCCTCTCTTTCCACGCACCCCCCCCCCTTCTTACTCTCTCCTTCTCTTTCTCTTCCTCTCTCTCTCTCTCTCTCTCTCTCTCTCTCTCTATCTCTCTCTCTCTCTCTCTCTTTCTTCTCCCCTCTCCCAACCAATATGCGCTGAACAGATGCGCACCCGTCTTGAGTGCCGGTGAGATACAGCCAGTCATCATCACTAAAGTTATATCCCCGTCGCATAGAGCACGCCTGCGTTGGCACCGATAGTCGCGGTTTTCTCGATCCTGGCTGAATTCCACGCTCAACGTTCCTCAAATTCTTCATCAGTTCTCTCGAGCGCTTCACCCACAAACTCGTCCGTTTCTTGTTCATAAGGGGAGTTATTAAATAGTTTTTATTCCATGCCTTTATTTTTGCGATACGGGAGGACAATGCGCCACTCGGAAACCTTTTGCGCTCCTTGTGTGATACTGCCGTTGACTGAGAAAGTGAAGACTTCAAAGTTAAAACAATAAAGGTATGTGTGTCATCTTTAACCTACGCTCACACACACACACACGCGCGCACACACACATACACACACACACACACACACCCATACACACACACAGACATTCTCTCTCTCTCTTCTCACTCTCCCTTTATCTCTCCACCCCCCTTTCCCCGTTATCTCTATAAATGTTTGATCAACTATACAGACACTAGTCAATGGTCATCTTAAAGGTAGCCCGTCCCTTTTGCAGACCTAATTCTGAAAGTTCTCTGATTTTGTCATCATTTGAGAGAGAGTGGCTACATAACCTTTCCCTGGAATTGATAAAACGTGATATTCGGTTTTGAAGAAATAATCTTCGATAATTGATGGAGCTTTTTTTTTTCGTACCGCGAAAATAGTCAAATTTCAGTGAAAACTAGCTATCTTTTCATTCATTCTACGGGAGTTATAGCACCTATGACCTTAAAATTTCACAGTTTGTATCCAAAAGATACATGCTAACTATGTGCAAACTTTCATGAAGTTTGCAGATGTTTGTAAAAGGGACGGGCCATCTTTAAGGTAATGAATTACAGTGGTAAATAACGCATAGCGGAACCATTTTGACATGCTTGTTGGTCTTTAATATCTTCGTCCAAATTTAGAATCGCGTTAAGGAATACTCTACAAAGGTGATAACAATAAAGCCCAACCAGGACCCGTGATGTCAGCAGGAATGTTGAAGCATGATAACAGTTCCTTCTATCGTAGGGATCACCTACTCTCCATCACATATGATAATATTGTATTTTGATATCATTCTCTTACACAGATCCCATATCTAATAACGAACAAAGAGTAAAACTCTCCCCCTAAGCGGTTTAGATTTACTCCTATAGCCATCTTTCACAAGTAATAGGGTTCTTAACTGAACTCTGATATGTGCAATTTTGCAGGGCTATACTAGTAATGCAGAAATATGTGTTATACTTTTTCTGTCCCCCCCCCCTCTCTCTCTTCATTACACCCCAATCGTTAAATAATTATTATTATTATAGATTTATATATAATTCTTAATCGGAATATAAAGAGCAACAACCAAATGAAGTAAGCTCCAGAGTATGTAACCTTTGCCATAAACTGTCCAGAGCATGGAAAATGGGGACATCGTCAAGCAATAGAGAACACAATACCGATGTTCCTGATTTGGAGAGGCGCCCGGGGATTACTGTTAATGAAAATCGCTCTCTCCTGTGATCTGAGGAAGAGCACGGACCACTCTTAATATCCTCTTACGCTCTTATATCGTAACACTGGCGTACGGACTGGGCCTCCCCCTCCCTACACTTCCCCAATCGTACACTCTCCCTCTCACCAACCTCACCCGAACACCAGCCCTCTCCGAGTCTTAAATAGTTCATCTGCCCCTCCGTGTGTAAACAGACGTCTTGAGGAAGACGATCTCCTCTTACTGTCTCATCCTGTTTTCGGAGGTTACTTCTTCGGGTTGCGTCAATACTTGAAACGTCTTGATCTGCAATTAATCACCCCCGCGTTCGCTTGTAATTGAATATTTGACGATGCGCGGTGTCCTTACTAAGAAGGGGCCCGGTGCAAGCAACACGTCGCGGCTACGATTCGAGGTTTATCGAGTAATGTTGGCATGTTGTCATGTGCATTAGCATTGATGTTGACCTTTCACCCCCCCCCCCCCCCCCCTGTTTGATTATATTAATCATCCTTCTTTTACAGGTATTGTATCCGTCATTGTAAACTGTAAGACTTGATATAGATTAATCACGAGTTAATATTTCATATTTGTTATTCTCCCTCATTCTCCCTCCCTCTCGTTCTGCCTTCATTCCTTTATGTATCTTATAGTACCACCTTGCATGTATCTCTGCCAGTATCTCTGCATATTTTCTACGACTCAGGAACCGTCCCCGATTCTTGCGAACTTTTCCTAATGGTTCCTTCATCTTGAATTCTGCCTATTCGTTTGCAAAGAAACACCGACGATACAGGCGGCTATGTAGAATAATTAAGCGTGATAAACTGTTAGCATATGAATCGCAATATACTCGATATAGAAGCCCGACTGAATAACCAATTAATCATTGCTTTATGGTCTTTGTGAATATTACTTGTGGGAAAAGAGCACACGTGGCACACAAAGAGTTAACAAACGAAAAAAAAATCATAGAAAGTAACAAACTTGTACATCAAACAATGCACGCTATCTGGCTATTGTTGTTAACCATAATGCATCATGCCGCTGCATAATCATGTTGCTATGACACACTCCAGACGCTGCTCTAATCATGTGATATTAAAGGGGAAGTTCACCCTGAAATTATTTTTGTTTCAATAAAATGAGGCACATGCAAGAAACATATAAGTGAAGGTTTGACGAAAATCGGTCAAAGGAAAAGCAAGTTATTTGTTTTTGAAGTTTTGATTTTGTGACGTCACATGTGAGGTGCTCTCCCATATGTTGTGTACAGGTTTTTTTTTTTCGAAAATGTCCATTTTCTCACAAAGATATGTATCATTTTCCTTGTGCATTTGATATATTATTATAAATACGTTTTTCACACATACCTGTACGAAAAAAAAAACATTCCGTTGTCAAAAACAGGAAAAACAAATTTATCGACTTATTTTGTACACAGCATATGGGAGAGCACCTCGCACGTGATATCACAAAATCAAAACTTTAAAATCAAATAACTTTCTTTTCCTTTGACCGATTTTCGTCAAACCCTTAATAACATGTCTCTTTCATTTGTCCCTTTTTATTGAAACCAGAATTATTTCAGGGTGAACTTCCCCTTTAAGCATAACCCTGAGACAAAGGTTCACCATCTCAAGGTGTGTAGAGGAGAGGCACACAAGTCATGTTTGATTACATCATTAAATGAAATATCCTCTGAAGTAACTAGGAAAAGAAAGAGAGAAAGAGAGAGATAGAGAGAGAGAGAGAGAGAGAGCGCTAGAGACATAGTGATATAGGGAGATGGGGAGAGGGTGGTCAGGGTGGTGAGGAGAAAGATTTTGTGTGTATGTCTGTGTGTGTGTGTGTGTGTGTGTGTGTGTCTGTGTGTCTGTGTATGTGCGTGTGTGTGCATACGTATTGTATATGGGCGTATGTGTGTGCATTTGTGCGGAGGTGTAGGGGGCATATCAAATCATCATCTAATTTCGAATAAATTTAATTAGTTTTTTGTTTATAAATAATGGGCTGGATCAATAATTAAAGCGTTTGAGGCGACGCTCAGCGCTTGGAAGACTTCTTTTCCTCAAAGCTAACCCCACTCCACACCCACCCACCACCATTCCCTACTAAATCCAACCATTATTCACGTACGCATCTTTCAAAGTTGTAAGTATTTTCAAAATATCGCCTCATGTTGAAAGCCTTACAACTCGCACACATTATTCAGTACATAACATTGATCAAAATTGTCTGAATTTATGTCTCCTGACATTTCCCCTTCTTCCTACCTAGGGTAAGAAAGAAATATAAATCGCAATTTAGATTAAAACAAACAAATAATCACCTTGACAAAACAAATCACCCAGTGGGATCAGGTAATTGTATACTAAGATGATACTCTTTTGGCTCAACTCCACGAAATAGAATGTGTAGACCTTTTTGTGTACTTATGATTGTCATTCAACAGTTCAGTGAGTTTGACGGGATGAAATAATGAAATAAAATACGGTGGTTTCCGTCATTACCAACTATCACCTTGATGTCACGTGAATGCTATAAAATTGCAAATCTGGTTAGCCATCGAGCTCAAATTCCCTACCAATATGCAGTTAGCTAGCTTGATTAATAGCCACAACTACGTACAAAGTTACCATAGTAATGGTCCGAACAATGACATGATGTCTCGAAGTCCGTTATAAATTACATTTAATAAGAACCTGACGTTTTATAAACGGGGTGGAGCACTTGATCAAGAATTGGGGAAATCAGTCTCGAATAGCAACCGTGTACACTTTTATTAATGTGAACAGCTGTCTCTGATTTGTAAATCTATAATATCATGTATTCAACACTTTATATGACGTGTACCATGTAGCATGCCATATCATTGCTGTTATACTCCTTCTCGTTTGTCACATTTATTCAGTAGTCAAGATGGTTTTCTTGTCATTGTTTTTGATAAATTAAAATATTAGACATTGAAATCCACTAGCAAGTGCAATCACAATGTCATTAAAAATGCACGATGCTTTTGATCGAGAAAAACATTGTGGGTTGACATGTTGGATGCCCAATGGGCGTTGTTGTTTTCTGAATAACTTATCTGATACAAACCCATTTTCAAATTTAAGGAGTAAGTTGCAGAGATGAAATTGTATTACCGAGATGAATACCAGTCTGAGCAAGTTCGTTAATATTTACTGCAAATATCAATTTTAATTCTGACATAATTTTTTTTCTGTTTAGTCGATTACGAGTGGGTCTATGATTACATCAAAGCGTAAACATTTGTCAAATGTCCCATTGTGACTTCATTGAACGAGACAGGTGTCGAAATAAATTGCAGTACCCGTTGAACAGCTCCCTGAGATATACACCATTAGAACCCTTAAAAGAAATATGCGCTTGACAACGCGACTACATTCCATCATTGTGATGTTACTGCAGGAATGCCGGCGTTGCTCGGGTTAATAACGTTGATTCGTTAATACGCTAAAGGAATTGTCGCCACTGCATGCAGCGCGGGAACTCATATGAGACAGCGCTGGAGCGCAGGTGCCTCATTTACATGATATATGAGGCAAACAGACTTGGTAATGCACGTGTATTTGTCGTATATATTCATTAATCATGTCATGTTGCGCATGTCCCAATATCGCTGTCATTTAAAAAGGAGATAAGATTTAGACTTTATTTATACGTGAACTCATATCAGAAAGGTGTATGGAAAATATATTGTTTGTGTCGCTGTATTGAGCCACCTCCAGCTGTCATGATGGAGAGATGTCAAACAATACAAGAGTTGGAGGGGAGGGATGGGGTGGGGCCACACAATCCCTAGGGGATTGTGTGGGACCTCTACAATTCCTCAATAACACTCCTACCCCCCCCCCCCCCCGCCGCCCTCCCCCACCACCACTGCCCCATCGTCATCACCACCACCACTAACACTAATACCACACTAACACTACCACTATTACTACTACCCCCACTATCACTACCTCCTGTACCACCAACCCCACCATCACTACTTCCACCACTACCACCAGCAGCACACCACCACCCCCACTGTCCCAACGGACATCAGTTCATCCTTATAATGAAAACTCCATGTACGTTAACACAGGGGAGGCGTTAAGCCCGGAACTAGTGCCGAGATGTCCTTCTCATGATCCGGCTCTTACAAAGGGAGTAATTTTTTGTTAACATTTGTGTATCAAGTCAATGGATTATAGAATGGAAGAATGTTACAGTTAAGTCCCTGCGCGCTATTGAGCCTTGTCAATAACATGTTTACTTAAATGTAAACTTAACGAAGTCACGCGTCCTTCGTTTGTATAGGTGGATGGTGAATACGCTTGGGAAGGGTGTCGGTGCTGATGTGGGTGCGTGAAAATCCAATAAAAAAAGGAAAGCTAGAAAATAAACATAAAAATGGGACGAACTATGAGTTGAAATTCCCAGGTCTGCTGCCTCGTTTGGTGAAGCGTTCCCTTTTAAAATGAGGGTTGACTCTTTCTGCCCAAGACAAAATGATATCAAAAATCCGTGAAATGTGTGCGTACTCTTGGTGGCAAACGTCTTCCTTGGATCATAAAGAGTTGATATGGAATCAATGCAAAGTCACGTCTGGAAGTGGACTGTAATTTCTGCCAACTGAAAGCCTGACCCGGCAGAGTGCAGCGGTATACCGACGCACTGACATGACTTCCCATACTTAATCCGTTTACTTATGGAAACTTTACCGGAGGAAAACATCATGCCTGTTTTGAATACCAATTTCTGGACGCGATAGTGAACGCACCCGCAGTATTCATTCACGTTGTCCACTCACGTAGCCTGATACCATCTCATCCGTATACACCTGATAAATATGCAAACAGGTCATGCAACTTGCGAAAACAGATGCCCCTGTCTTGCTAAAATACGCTCCAGCGTGATTAAATCAACATACGATAGCTGAATCCGGGACCTTCAGTGCCTATAGTACGACTGTGAATATCTGCGTTACGAGACCCTTGCTAAAATGGAGGGGTGTAGGGAAGGGATGGCGATGAGAATGTATAAAGGCACAGTCATCATAGTAGTCAGCTAGTCAATGAAAGTGTCAAATCCTAAGCACATTTTAATGGGTCAAGTTACCGGAGGAGGAAACTAGGTGGGAGGCAGTAAAACAGCTAGGTCGTGATAAAACATGGAGGAAAAAATGAAATAAGAGAAAATGAGAGAGAGAGAGAGAGAGAAGGACAAATTTTGCACGGAAACAGATTGCTTTGGCAGCTTAGTGTACAATGTAATATCATCCCTGAATCGCGGTACTTGTGGGAGTAGCTGCCGCTGGTCGTGCAATCAATTCAGCAGGCCCAATCCCTCATTCGATTTCAGTTATTGAGCCCACCCCACACCAACAGACCTGATCACGAACCACCTTAAACTAGGATGACGCACAGGTTGAAGAAGGTAACCCACCGATCTTTCAGTGATGTATCTGTTATCGTGGTGTTAAGATGTAAAGGGTTAGACAAGGTAAGGGGAGTTAGAAGCAAACGGCGAATTGCAACTGAGTCGTACAGTGTGGTAAGGGCTCAAACTGAGTTCTACCTGCGGCTTTAATCATGAAGGTCAAAGTGAAATGAGAAAGGCTCCCCTCCCCAAACCCCAAAGGAACACCTTTAAGCTTCTGAATGCACCGTCATTACAAGGAACAAATCCTTCAAATCCATGTACCGATGTTCAATTATCAGTGATGGTCGAAGGGCACCGCTAATATGTTGTTTAAAACGAAATGTTTATCGCCAATGTCCTTTCAGCGTGAGGCGAGGAGGGTGGAGTGGACGAATGAATTGCGTTGAAGTTAACCCTGTCATTAACACGGGCTTAGTCACTGTGGTATAAAGTGATGATTTTATTTTGATATGCCTTAGTACTAAGGGGGTTAACACTTTTCATTTTGGGCATGGTGGGTTCGAACCTATCATTGGTCAGGATGTACCACGTGCTTGCCTAGTTTGACAAAATCTTTATTTTCGGCAGATAAGGGGAAAACAGAAAATGGGAGAATATGAAAGTAAGAGGAAAAGAATAGGACGAAGAAGGAGAAAAGAAGTGAAATCAGCAGAAATGGAAAGAAAATACTAGAAAAGTACTAGAATACTTGGGTAAAGGAGAAAGATATGGGAAATGACGATGAAGGTGGCTACACTTAACCAGAAGCATAATCAACAAAATGTCGATCATGACCACGATGAAAGGAAACATGGGCTAGCGGCGGACACGGTGGAGTTTGGTGGATGGATGAAAGGAAGTGGAGAGGGGGTAGGGTTGGTAGAAGCAAGCTCGCAGAAAAGAAAATGTCCTTCAATGATCAGTCCTCCTTGTACGTGGAAATCGAATCATCCTTGCTGTGAGATCCCCGATGACAGCCGTATTACGCGTGACGCGTGGTGAGATAATGAGCAGGGGGAAGCGGAGAACGACATCATTACACCACGGTGACACGGTAAAGGGTCGATTGGAACAATGATCAGCGTACTGGTCGGCCACAAGGCGCAATTTTATTTAATGGATCTGAAGAAGATTAATGGAGGGACGTCTAAATGAGGTGTGTGAGAGAGGCTATATCGCTCCCCTGTGCAGATTCGTGTTGATACCAGCTCAAACTGAAGCCAGTTACGGGGTCAAGGAGAGAGGTGATGGGCAGACACGGCTAAAATATGACACTGAACTTAATAGAAGGGTTACTAAACTGTTTAAACGGCAAACAACAAACAGGTGTCCCCCGCCCCCTCCCCCTCTCCCGCCATCACCACCCTCTTATCATCTTTATTAGTAGCATATTATAGATAAGAATTTCCCACTCGTATTGTGCCACGAGTGCATTTTCCGACTGGTAATACAAACAAATTACAGAAAGAACGTTATACTGTAGGTAAACGGCAAACATGTTTTCTTAACATTTTTGCGTCTTGTCCTTATAGACATACGATGGATACCAAAATATCTTCACAAACACAATTTAATCACGCGTGGGTGTGTCATTAGGCGTCATAGATACATCTGTATCACATTTAAGGATGATGCGATTCGTTAAGTCCGTGAAGATGATTCCTCAGGGTGTGATCTTCCGACTGTCTCAATCATAAGGCCGAACAGACTGAACCCGGAAGATCGTCGATTGAAGCGAGACGGGAATTCGATCCGACCATATTCTCGTGACGATGATGATGAAATTACGAATGTGCCGGTATTATTGAGTTCATGTATGACAAAAGTCCCGTGCCTTTCATGCGAATATGTGCTAGCGGCATGAGAGTGTTCTGGTCAAAGAAGCGTTCAAGATTTTAACAAGACTTTCGATGAAAGTATTTTCTCGATTTACATCGAACAATTCCATACATATAAATCCATGTTTGAGTTGCGACCTAATGTACGATAATTATTTCATTCATGTAATTAAGCACATGATACATCGACCTCCTTAAGTATGATCATGTTGTACGGTTGTCCTCGATCGTGCCGATGATTAAAGTGAAAGTTTTGAAGTGTAAATGCTGTGTTGTTTTAGCAATCCACTAATAAGCGCAGAACTAAAGAACATGAGTTGCACATCCAGTGTTAGTCCGTTTCCCAGAAGCGCACCTGGGGGGCATTTCATGAAAGTTTTCAGCACTAACAAGTTGTCTTTCTCCGACAGTTACCATAGTAACAGTCAGAGGCTAGTGCCTCTCAGCCAATCAAAACCGAGGATTTCACTGAAATTGTCAGCACTGACTATTTAGTCAGTGCTGAAAACTTTCATGATATGCCCTACTGATATCAATTCATTTGTCGCTTTTGGTGATGTGTTGTCTTGGTAACCATGTGTGGCCTATAACTCTGCAGCTTAGCTTGGAATGGTCAATTTTGCAATAAACTCTGCTTGGAATTTCACCCACTTCCCAAATTATACACAGATTATAATATCAATGGCAGTAGTGGGCGGGACATTCCGTTTGATAAAAACGACAACATGTTTTTATTTAAAGGGTTACTAAACTAGAAAAATAAGTTCCCACTAATCTCTGTAAAATTATCCACTAAAAACAAATTTCACATTCGTTTGGCGCAATAAAGTCTCATTTTGACGAAAATTTGAAAAAAAAAACCGCACGCCTCCAGTGACGTCAGAGAAGTCAAAATGCCATAAATGCCTACGGCGTGAATAAAATATTTTATTAACGCCATTCAAACAATACGTTACCAATGGGGACCTCAAAGCTTGTTCGAAGTTTGTCCGAGTAGCAACAACTAATAGATTCAAAGTGCATTCCATCGATTGAATCTGAATGACAAGATACAGGTGAATGCAATAACGCGTTACTACACAGTTAGGGGGACAGTCGTGAATACATTACGATGATGGTCTATTGTTGACTTCCGTACAATCTATGGTATTTTGACTTCTCTGACGTCACTGGAGGCGTGCGTTTGTTTTCAAATTTTCGTCAAAATGAGACTTTTTGCGGCAAACAAATGTGAAATTCGTTTTTAGTGGATAATTTTACATAGATTAGTGGGAACTTATTTTTCTAATTTAGTAACCCTTTAAAGATAATAGTAAATACATTCGTTTCGTCGACCTTTTTCCCAGCATCTGCATAAACGCGCTTGCCAGAAATTGGAAATGTGTGTATTATTTCCCGCAAGAAAATATAAAAGTGATACATGAATAGTTAATATGCTTAGTGTGATGCTATATTGGGTAGAGCTGAAGCAAGCATCGATATGTTTGTTCACAGCCCATACAAGGCATCCAACTTGCTTTCATCCTTTGACGTCCTGTTGCCCACAACATAGTCATCAATCCCCGACAAGGAAACGTTACTGGCCGTTTGTTCATACCCCATGATGTTTTATGTGTGGTATTCTGGGATTATGTAAACCAACATGGTCGAACCTCAACAAGCCAGAAATCGTATCATGACGTCTCTCGAAGTACTCCCCATCGTACAAAGTATATCATATCTAATCTAGCGGTCAGCGTGCGCGGCCAGAATCTCGAAAGTGGTATTTCCCTATCACTATGCATACGCAACCAGTGTCCGCGTGGTTTAACACGACAAGGCGATACATTATTCATTCACTCCCCACTCTCCCTAAACCGCTTTTTTGTCCAGTCAAATCATGATATGTGTCGAGTATTTATTTTCCCTTACCGTCCCGTCAGTGCCGAGACCAGATCTACCGCTAACATTTTTCAGACAATGTAGGAGAATAGTACAGAGCCATGTGATTGGTTTTGATGCACAGGTAGGGCTTTTTAAAGTCGCCAAGCATTCATGAATAAAATAATATTGTGTGAATGTATGTCATAGTGAACAACATAGTGTTAAGTTTCGTAAGCTTTTTGAATTTTCAATTGGGACTTTATTACTAACCACCACATAACTTTTTAAAGCAGTTGTTTAACATTTGTCCTAAAGGAAAAGTCCACCCTTAAGTTAAGCTGGTTTTGATAAAAGCAGCAAAATGAAATAAATAAATAAGTGGAAGTTTGACAAGAATCCGTCAAAATAATAAACAAATTCCTAATTTTGTGACGTCCGTAGCGAGATACCCTGTTATAAGTTGTGATATCTCTGGAGTATGACACTATCTCTACTTGGGTGACTGAATACAGAGATCGGTGTCCATGGTTGTGTAATGATTCAGTTTTTTTCTTCTATTACATGAATGAAATTAAGTTCCCCGTAGGTCTGTAGCATATTTGGTACGCTTTAAATCATTATCTTGGCATTACATGTACGTGTGGTTAGCGTGTGTATCACGTTGTGTATTTTGTGTGTTTTGTGTGTGTGTGTGTGTGTGTGCTGGTATATCTAGGAATGTGTGTATGTTGTGTTGCGGCAGCAGGGGGCAGATCCCCTTGCTCCCCAGCCCATATAACATCGGCTATATATATATATATATATATATATATATATGCAAGTGATTGGTTATTTCACAAAGTCACGTGGTAAAATGGTCTCACGCTACGCTAACATGCATTTGTCAGACCCAAATACACTCCTCGCCTCCCGCACAATAGCTTCCCATTTCCGCTTTATATTCTGCGTTCTGATGGTCCCGCCCTTTATCATTTAATTACCCCCTCCGTAATTATTTAATGCATGAAAAGGGTCTAGTGGTAATCAATGACCTACCTTGCGCAAATTGGTTGCGACATCTAAATGCACTGTCAGAGTCTATGCACTTTTGAGAATTGCGTCGTAATCTCAGAATTGTTCAGACGGGTGTTGGAGAGTTTGGATGGCAATGCAGGTGAAAAAACTATTAACAAAATTTAAAAACAGGGTGTCCCATTTGCAAAGATGGCCATAGTCTACTCTCATAATCGCATCGTCCCTGTCAGCGCGTGATGCGGGTATTGCTCCCCTTGAACACATGCGCTGTGTAGCGACCCATAGGTCTCTAGGCTATAGGTTTTGGATGATCCGCCCAAAACCTCCTCAATATCTAATAATCGCTGTGAAGTCAGTCTCCAGTTCTGTTATTGGGAGGGAGGTTCTGCAACAGTATCTTTTTTCCATTTTCCATGATTTTGTTTGGACCTGCAAAGGGACACCCTATTTTTAAGAGGGATAATATGGCAAAATGTTTTCAAATACTTGTGAACTTATCCAGAAATGTTTTTTTTTTTTTGTGTGTGTGTTAGCTCACTGCGTTTACACAAAATAAAATTAACAAGGTTTGACAATAACTACACATAATATTTTGATAGTTGATATAGTTGATGAAATTTTCTGTTCAAACATAGAAATATGAAATACCAAACACATGAATCACAATATCACCAGGATTCCAAGATACACGCAGTAGTTATGAAATATTTACATTTCTGTGCATTACATGGTTTTTGTTCTTAAGACGTTTGTGAAATGTACAAGTCATTTATGTTTATTTTTCACTATTTTTGTTTGTTTTACTGTATCAAGGCTTTAAAAGGGAACCACAATTGTATCAAATTTTACAATGTTTAAAGGAATGAATCAACAGTATCAGGACTATGCTCATCTAGAGCCAAGTCAAACTGGCAGTAACTCATAAAAATGCAATAATATTGACCATTGTTACGTATATAGATATATTTGCTTTATAATAATCATGAAGTGAGGGAAATAAAACGTAACCTAAGGTTACAATGAAAATATTGTTTTGTTTTTTACTTCAATCATTTGTTCTTTAAAAAATTATTTCCAATATGAGATACAGTGTTACCTTAGATGCCATTTATCCCCCCCCCCCACTCGCCCCCCCCCCCCCCCACCCCCACCCCGGCCCCTAACCTCCCCTTTCCCATGCAGACGACATTCCTGAAACGCTCGATGACGTATGTATTAAATGCATACAATGATCTTGTTTGTGTGTAGCCAAGTAAATTCACTCAGTCCATGTTCGTCTTACCACTATGTCCCATCATGACGGTCCTTCCACTCATGGTCGCCGCGGTCCGTCTACCACTCTCCTTTGAGAGATGTTATTGATTTGTTATCTTTGCCATTGTCACGCCATAGCTCCATGGTCACACATTGCATGGTCGTCTGGTGCTCCTTGCACAACACCCTTTTTAAACCATGTTCATGTTACAAAGTAACTCTTTGTTTAGTTTAAGCATGTTAGATGAGTGGCAAGCTATGGGATATATGCGTGTTCTCGCCATTCTTAGTTAAGATACGTTAAGGGGAATCAAATCATAAAAATAAGTTGCATTGCATTAAAGCGGGAAAATCAGAGAAACATATTGGCAAACGCTTTAAAAAGTTGAGAGAAAGGGGACATATTGTTTGAACCTTTCCACTACACTGCAACCACCATTGTCCACCAACACACGCACACACGCACCACACACACACAAACACAAAACACACAAACACACACACATTTCCCCCAACCAACCATCCTAAATGTCGGCACCAAGCGTTGGTGAACTTTAACACCCTCTCACGTTACCCACCTAAAAAAGGATTGGGCAACCTAATACCATGGTAGGACAAGTCGAGCGTCAGTAAGCACGCAAACATTTTGACATGGCCGCTATTGTCAATATCTTCACATGTCGAACGACCTACATCCGCTTGGCGATATCTACTACTTGCACTTTTCTTCTCGGCGCGCTTTCACATTGCTGTGTGACATATATGAAGAGAGGATAAGTTTTTGTGAACGAGTAAATATCAAACGTGTTTGCCTATCACTGGCGATCAACTCGATCGACCGCTTTACGGTGCGCGGATAACTTACCGGGAACTTACCCCTGTAAGTGTGCCAGACAAAATGTAACTCTCTATAGGATTTGTGTGCAATCAATTGCACATGTGGCAGATACAGTGTTAAGGGGCGCTTAAGGCCATATTAGCACAACGCTGAGTAGACTGTACCTGAGAATTCAGTCAACAGAAATTTGATGACGTCTCTGCAACTCACCCGTATTTTCTCTGCATGATGGTATAATTAGATTACGTGGAACAGATCAAAACGTTAATTTTCTTCCCATATAGTTGTACTCACTAGAGTTTACCAGCATTTCCACTGACATACATAATGTAGGAATATATTCACATGTGACTGCTGAGCAGAGATAGGTACGTAAGAAGTGTTCTTATGGCTACTAGATATATTAAACACAATGGACTCTTTGTATAATTCATGCTTTTCGCAAGCTTCAGAGTACATGTAGTTTCATGTATCAATTCAATAAAATTCCATTTCCACTTAACGTTCAAGAGCTATCGACTTTGAGCACCATACATTATTGCTGCTCCATGTATGTAAATAAACTGGTTGTCCCTCAATAAACATAGACATAAACATAAACATAGAAGATGTAGTTTGTATTTCCGCAAAAGCCGAAACCTTCCTTTAAATGAAACCTTAAATGTAACCATTATATGTTCGCTCAGGAAAAAAGCTTAATCCACACATCCCTTGGGTAAAATAGCTGCGCCTCCGTGGACTTAAAATATTTTATCAAAATGAATTGCAGGATTAGTACATGTATATCAAAGGCCATCGCGATAAGATACTGTGTGACCTAGTTCTCTTTAATGGCGCCGTCCTCGCTGATATTTACGGAAAACATTGTTTTATAGATTATCATTAACCCCATGCAGTTGAGCATATGTATACATAATAATAAGCTTTCTCCCTGTCTAACCATGTTTCCATTTTCTCCCAAGCTCTCTCCACTTGCCTGTCATCTGTCTTCCTCTCCCGTCCCTCTCTTAAAAGTTATCTTCATCCCCTCTCTGTACCCCTCCCCCCCCCCTCCCCCTTTCTCTCTCTCTCTCTCTCTCTCTCTCTCTCACTCTCTCTCTCCCTCTCTCTCTGTCTATCTGTTTGTCTCTCCCTCTCTCTCTCTCTCTCCCTCTCTCTCTGTCTATCTGTCTGTCTCTCTCTCTCTCTCACTCTCTCTCTCTCCCTCTCTCTCTGTCTGTCTGTTTGTCTCTCCCTCTCTCTCTCTCTCTCTCTCTCTCTCTCTATGTTTGTCTCTCTTCATCCAATAATATATGTCTGCTTTATCCTCACTGTGACAGCACTTTTTCTACCCACTTAATTACTTCTTTTGATTCGTCACCCTCTTGGTTCTTCTTCCGCTGTCCTCTCCCTCTCCTTTTTTTTTTTTTTTTGTTGTCGCTCTGTTTTCTATCGACATATTTTCATGCTCGTGTACAATACCTTAGCTTAATTCGGCAAACGCCAGAATGCTACAGGTACAATACTTTCCCAAATTCCTAGCGAATTTGAATTAAGTTACTGACATCTTCCCACATAAGATAGGGGCTGATGATCATCCGATGGAATCTCAAATTTTCGTATGTTTATTGCAATGCTCCGAATTCATCACGTGCCAATCACTCGTTGTTTAAGCTGAAATAAACTATTCGTCGAGTCAGACGAGGGTCGCAGTTACGCCGCAGGGTGTGTGCTCGAACCACCCTTTTCTGCCTAATAGAAGCAAACGCCTCTGTCACTATCGTAATGGTCCTCACTTCGTCCTAGAATGGCTTATAGCGGCCATGCGCGGCATGATTGTTTTCATAACGAATACAAAAACGTTGGGAGGCATGTCAACAGTTATTTCCCTTCTCCGTGGCATGAAAATGATTACCTCGACCGGACTTATTACCCCCGCCTCTCCTCCCTCCTCGCCCTCCTCTCTGGCCGGATCAGTTTATACATCACGTGCACGCGCTGGGCAATGGATTAGTCACACGACGTCTACCATGTGTTGGATGAAGATGTAAGTCTCATTCTCCATATAAAGCACGTTTACACGGATATAAATCACGTTTACACGGATATAAAACACTTTTACACGGACATGACCAGACGGTTTGCCGATGCCGCTCACCGCCTGCTGATTGACGTCGGCGAGTTTCCGTTTCGGCAGCAGAGGTTTATCGCTACAGTTTGGAATTCCCAAGTGCAATGACGGTCTCCTGTCTCGCCGGGAAGGCGGGAGGGGGAGGGGGGGGGGGGAGGGGCTCTTAGAAGGCATAGTACCAAGAATGCCGACATGGCAAACGGCAGCGGCAAATTGCTGCAATGTGAACGTGCATTTTACAGACGGATGCGCGGGCGCAAATATGATATAAAACTAATAAAGTCGACCATTCTATGCATTTCTAAGGAAGGGAAAAAACTCACAGGCACCGCAAGGCACACTAATGGTGACAAGTCTTCACTTATCCATCGTACGTCAAGGCGTGAAGATAGATCACTTTATTTTGCCCCATACTAATATAACTTCCAATTCAGCCTACTGCTAATATTGAGATGAGATTTGTCCGCCCTTGAAATGAGAACAGCGAAATGCATGTTTTATTACTTTGTACGTAGGATGTATGGTTTGCTAGTTTTCAGTGGCTTGAGCAACTTTCATGATTAATCACCTCGCCCTCCTCTTCTCTGACCGGCTGTGCACTCGTCATATAATGATCTTTAATGATGTCACTTAATCCGTGTATGTTCCTTTGTATGTGTCCCTTTCGAACCAGAGGCAACGATCAAACACAACAGCACACAAACAAACGCAGCGCTCAGCTCAACTGCGACATTTTCTTCCTTTCCGTCTGCTTTCCAGATTGATTTATGCAATTTTGCTAATGAATCGCCGACTGATTGGCTGTTCAATTACGCCCGTCAGAAATCCTTAGGCTCATCGTCTGGCTTGAACCTGTTCGCTTTATATTTTTTTTTCTTCAACCATGTCTACATTATCATGATTATGGGCCCCATACCCTGTGCTTCATCCTTGAAATTGTGAATCCCAACAGTCTGATTATAGTGGACCAGTAATTAGAATATGATAGCATACTTAGGCCTGATCCAATTATATGGTTTAATGTCATAATGTCATTATTATTGAAGCGGGTACTTCATTAATTTTACTGTAACCGCGGGAAGAGTGGCTCTAGTCTACGTGTTAGTCGAGCATTTATGTTTGACATTGCACAATTTTCTGCACAAGCTGCAAACTACCGAGCCCTTTATCCATGATAGGCAACAAAGATCCGCCTTTTCCCAGGTGAGGAAAATGAGTTTAAGAAGTTACAGAAAGGCAGTCAAAGCAAGACCTTCGCTGCTTAGAAAGTTAGCTGATGACAGAGCAAATAAAACAAGTAAAATACATGTATATAATTCCATGTTCTTGTTCAACCTCGGGGGAAATATCCGCAATATGACACCTCCCCGTTCATGGTATGAAATGGGGTAACGAGAAAGTTTGCTGCACGTGTCTCCATCTTTTTTTTTTTTGAAGAAGAAGACGACGCGTCAAGCAAATTTCGTAAATACCCACGGGGAGCTCTCATAATCGGTTGATGTATGCAGTTGACGGCGTGACACGTCAAGTCAAAGGATGACGAGTTAATTTATCTGTCTGTTGATCCCTTTCTCTTTGTATATTACATTTATTGAGAGTCAATCTTTCTATCTACGGATCTACTTCTGCCTCACCACAAAAAATCTTGTTGCAATCTTGGTAACTAGGCATTTTAGTAGCTCACTAAGATCTAGTTTGATACTAAGTTAGTAAGGTTTCATGAATATGACCCCTGTATCATATTCTTCTTTCATCCCAAACCCATATCTTTTTCCTCATCTAACTTTTCACTTTTGTCTCTTTCCACTTGTATTCCTTTTTGAAATCGATGACAATGCGATGGATGAGACCCTTGCACCCCTCTTCACCCCTCCCTCCATTCTGTCCTTAGGTGTCTCTTGACCGGATTTCCCCTCCAGTTCTTATTTTTCTATCATGTAGTCATATATACGCTGGAATTCAGGCTGTTGGACATAAAATTAATAACCCAAACTGTGGACTAAACAACTACTAGTATGTCTGCAACAGCCTGCTCACTCCCTATACTTTTTCGCGATTTTCCTGATCGTGCAACAGACCGTGAGAATCTTCCTTGTGAGTGCCGGATCCAGATGCATTCTTGCTTTGGCTTGGGTTAGAAATGTCAAACCGTCTGGAAGCAAGACAAGTCTGTTTGGGGTTCCGTTTGTTATGGATCCACACGCGCATGACGATATTCTCGGAAGCAGCTTCGTCTCTGCCTAGTCCAGTGCTAACTCAAAGATCAAGTTCCCAACGACAGGTCGCCCGAGGCCCATTATTAAAGAAACGTACACCGCCAAACCAAAAAAAAAGGACAAAACGGGCAAAAAACGTTTCCCTCGAATGCAGTGAAGGGATGATAATATTTGCTCTTTAGACTATTCCGTTTGTGTGGACTTGTGTTTGATGGTGGGGGGAAACTCAGGTCTCTCAGCGAATCGAATTGACGAGCCGCAGATGATGGAAGGGGTGGGGTGGGGATAGGGAGGGTGGGGATAGTGGCGACGGTAAAATGACAAAGTACTTTCTCTCGAGGTGACGGGTATCGCGTTTCACGTTAGTCTGCCTAAGAGTTGATTTTAACAATTATGTTCGAAGCATTAAGACACGGAGGAAAAGCCCTCCGCTCAATTTTTTTTTTTGCTTCTTAGGTTTGGTCGTAAAAAAAAATATAAATGGGTTTCTGCGATCACTGATGTCTTGTGGGACGTGCCTCCACTTGACATTAAGAGAAGACTTTTTAAGATAAGATTCAGAGATAGATTAAGATCCCTGTCCCCGTGGCGCAATCCACGTATGGCGTCGCCATTCATGCCAAAACCAAAGCGCACACGCAGAAAGCATGAAAAGAGAGTAACATCAAACATGTCCAAGCGCACACATAAATCTGGTGTTCACTGCCGACTGTGTCGCGATTTCATTGACAATTGTGGGATGATAGACAAGTAATAAATGTTTATGAGTGCAATGGAAAAAATATTTCCATGAGGTGAAAGATCAAATGTTCCATTCAACGAGGCGAAGCCGAATTGAATGGAACATTCAATCTTTCATCGAATGAAAATATTCTGTCCAGTGCACGAATGTAAAAACAATCATTATTTGCCGTATTCAACATCTAAGTAGATTCTTGTCATTTGTAAATGCAATATACAAATAATTCCCGAATGAAGACGAACAAATATTTGTTTTCCTTTAGTGATATATCCTTTGTTCAATTGGATCCATGCTCTGAGCTCGATAAATACGAAGGAGCCCGACTCATGTTTTTTATTTTCTGCGGAAATTCAAGTTGCACCTCAGTTGCAACACCGCGGGAGTTCCCCTTGCGCGCTCATTGATTTTCCGCTAAAACGCAAAAAGCAGCTGAAAAGAAATTTGTCTCGTAGATTTTGCGTGTCGCGTATTAACTGAAAAGGTCGAGGCGTGCAATGGAAAAAATGCATGGGACAAAAATGCACGCTAAACCATGGATTGAAACAAGTATTTAATAACACCTGGCGTATTATCCTCCAATCAAATGGCAAGGATCTACTAAGGTGTTGTATAAAATACAATCAAGTCTTTAAAATGGTGAGAGTTGTGATTTCACCCGGGCCCTCTTATTAAATACTTCGGGGAGACTAGCGGCAATTGAGTACCACTCTGAGGAAGGTTTCGTGAAAAACAATTCAGTTGGCTGCCCTATAGTAGGCTACTTGGCATTCGAGCTTCCAGCAAGTTCGAATAAAATAGATCCTACTCACCAATTTGAGGAAATAAAGGAAGTTCTGTTCACCTGTTGTGTGCTACAACTAAACTAAATGTTTGTGATTATTCTGCTCAGCTTCTTACTTACCTAATTTGCAACAAAGTATTCACGGTTTTGATAGCTTGGTAACTAGGCATTTTAGTAGCTCCCCAAGGCCTAGTTTCATGTTGTATAGCTAGGACAAAGATGTCACAGCCTACAAATTAATCATCTTCAGCTTTAAATGTCATACAGACATGTATGTTATTAAGGACGTATAGAAAACCGACATGACCGAGAAAACATCTCTCTCTCTCTCTCTCTCTCTCTCTCTCTCTCTTTCCCTCTCGTTTGATCTATAGGCCTACCATGTATCCGTAGCTTTTTAACCTATCCAAGTGTTTATTTAGTACTCCAGTTGATTTGTAATTAACGTTAACTTGTATCAATCTATTAGTATACTTAACTATGCTATATTTCATAATAGCTACCATACTTTTTTTTCTTTCCTCTTTCCCCTTCACTATGTATGCGTTTTCCTCTTTCTCATATTTACTCAACATATCCGTCTGGCCTTTCCCCTTATCAGTAATGTTCACTGTTCCCTTCGAATGTGATTCCTGCGTTCCGCCGGCTACCCCTTCCTTTCTTCCTTACTTTTTTCTCTTCACCTAAAAAACGGCTTCCTGTTCCGCCAAATGCTAGAGTCTGACTGAGTGTCGTCAATTGATCCCGAAGGGGGAAGTCATGATAGAACATCCTAACCAGCTACTTTGACCTTTTCCTCTCCCCTAAATAACTTTATTGACGGCGAGAAGAGGAGATCTCCGTTCTGAATTACGTCCGTCTTCTCGGCTTATTGGGTCTGTTGACCATGTTTACGATTTGAGCGAGGAGATTGTATAAAGAAATGTGATTGAAATACAAAAGACAAGAAAGGCGGCAAGATTTGTTTTGTTTAAACATATTGCTCTATCATATCTGTTGAGGATATGTAATTTTCCAAAAAGTTAAAAATAGATGCAAGATGTTATCTCTTGCGTAGATTTATATAATGGAACATAACATCAAGTTATTTCATATGAGACGCACGTACATACAAGCAGCACACACACATACATAATACGTACACTTACATACATACACACATGTACACACGCACATACACACACCCATGCATACACATGATTCCTGTAGAGCAACATTTTTTCTAGGGTAGATGTGCAAGACGAAATGACACAGAGAAGCAGTATATGATATCGCTGGTGTTGCTTTTGCCCGTTATGCCCGTGGGTGCGCAGATTAATGGAGGATATATTCCACATAAATGACGTAATCGATATTCCCCAGCGTTCCGATTCAAGATTCAATTTTATTTTTCCACAAAAAACAAACAACAAACAGAAGACATGCAAAAGTTCAGATTCGGTGAATGTAAATAACAAACAAGAAATAACAAGCACAACTCATTGAGAGAAATATTTTTTGTGGAGGGATCCAAAAAGAAGCAGGGCTTGTGTACATTGGACCCCGAGTGAAAGTATATAGAGAAAATGTAATATATAATACATATGAATGTAAATATACATGTAAATATATATGTGAAGTAATAAAACTTTCCGCTTGACAACAACAACTTTAACAACAACAACAAAACAACCCATTTTTATCGTGATACATGACTAGATTCATTCTTCCTTTCGATGACACCTTTCGTACAATTAAACAGCAGCTTAGCCTGCACAATTATCTGCCGCTCTATCAATGTTTATTTCTCGACCAAAGAGTATTTTAATTTGCTTTAATTTAGGCCTACTCGTTTCTTCGTTGGTCTCTGCCGCAGCGCAGACAAATAAATGCTAACATGAGAGACATTCACCAAGGTGCCCATCTCGCATCAGATATTTATTTTCTTTGTTTTGTTTTTACCAAGTGATGTATTATAATACATAACCATAAGAATAAACTATTTGATTTAAGTTTTCTACAATCATACATCACGTAACACAGTTTAACATATCTATATCTTCTTCTTTAAGTTTGCGCACCGTGAGTAAACAAACCTCTATACACAGACAGAAAAGCGTTCGATCTAGCACAAGAGGAATTTACAATAGTTACCATGGTTACTTTAAATTTTGCAGGAGAAAACCCAGAGTAAGATGAAATCGGTTAAATCAGGTCAAAGAGCATCAGCTTCTTTAAGGAGAGAAAGATGTACCAACTATCGCCATGATCGCATGGTTTGTTCTAGTTCTTGTAACGAGCAAAATGAGGCTGGATTTTTATTTCCTGTTTCCAAACGACCCCACCCTCTCTCTCCACCACCTCCCCATCTCCCCGTTTTTCTCCCTCTGTGATGTCCCTATCTGCTTTTCCCTCTTACCCTCTTTCTTCTCACCATCCTTCCCTCCCCTCCCCCTCCACCCCCACCTCCAACCCAGCGTAAATTTCATGTATTATCTGCCACATAAAACGCATCTCATACGGACCGTTTGTCCGTCGAGATGTCATGATAAGGAATCTTAATAGCAAAAGGCCCAAAGCGATGAAGAAATTGCTTTCTGGTGTAGATGCTCGCAAGCCGACACTACGAGACAGAATTTGATTTGGAACATTTCTTTGTATGGTGCATTTACGAAGTTTCCAATCCACAGCCGTTTTTTGATTGGTGATCGGCAAAGTGCCCGCAGCCGCAAAGCCTTTGACATTTCGCTCTCCAGTCTTCTAGCCCGCTCTAACGCCCTCTTCTCCTAAACCATGTAAGCCCCACCTCACCATTCCAAAGACACATTCTACCTTAACCTATCTGACCAATTCTCTCACTTCACATTAAAGTGACGTGAATATTAATTGTATAAGCCTAGTAGTAATTTAAGGAAATTCGATTTCCGCTACGACTTTGTCAATAAAAGTACAACCCATCAGGTGCTGAAGTAAAATCAAAATTATTAATACCTTCCATTTGTTTATATGATGGTCATTGTTATAACATCTCTTTGAGGAAGTAAAGGAATTTCAACCGAAGTTCACACCATGGTCCAGGTGGAAACATGAACACTGTATATTGTGGTATTAAAATGTTTCATCACAGTGACTACATGTACATTATTGTTTGTTTTGTGTGGAATAGGACTCTCTCTCTCTCTCCGGCTAAGACATTGGACGAAAGATGGTTAAGATACATGTAGCCCAAATGGGATAGGTACGAGTAACACAAAGTAGAACACATCACAGTAAACATACCTCAACCATGTCCCACTTGCATGATATGACAAAACACCTGCCTTTTATTTATCTCCGCAAATCCAGCAACTGTTTTCTGCCGAACGACCGAGGTTGAGTGCATGCAGCTCCCCGGACGGACAGACGGACGGACGGACGGAGAGTCACCGGGAAAGCCATCGGAGGGAGGAGGCGTCTTCGACTCGACGTTTCGGGTTCGGTATCCTCCGCAGGGAACTAATCCAGGGCTACCGACCCCACCAATCCCCCGAGGGACCTGGCGGGCAATAAGCCGAGGATGGTTTGTATCATCATGAAGGGGCAGGATGCTTGAGGGGGGTAGAGACGATCAAAATTGCGCATCTCCATTTCATAAAGCGGAGGGATGCATTATATCAAAGTCTATCCTGAAAGCAGTACATTCATTGTATGGATTCGTCTAGCGTAAGCCGGGGTAGTTTCATAAGACGCCCTTGAGCAGAGACATTAAATGGAAATATATCGCGATTGGCGCTTTAGATGCATCATCAATGTGTCTCTGTATTCTACTAGGGTTTCACTCTAACATTATGAGCACGCGAACGTGAGACAATTTGCCCGAATCTGAACTCCTGCGTCGATACAAGATTTTCGTGTAAGCTCCAATGCTAACTCTTTGGTGATTGCTTCTATGACCTCGCGAGCTGTAGTTTCCAGTCGTGGCTTCGGAGAACACCTCCGTGTTAATGATTACAAATCAAGACAACGGTAGACGTTCGTGAGAAAGGTAAAAAGACATATCATCTCACTGGAAACGTCGTTTGTTGACTAGCAAACAATTAGTGTGTTCGGGATATTCAGGAGGATTTAAATCATGGCAGGGGTTACTGCATACGCGCCTTCTACTGCAGTGACGGAGGTAAACGTTTACCAAACGGAATATGTGGACGTCACTCAGAACACATCAATGGCACCTAACGGCACCGCGACTACGCTACCAACATTACAGTACTACGCGATCGACTTCCAGATCATCGTGACGATTTCGTATCTCCTGCTCGGCGCCGCGGCCATCATCGGCAATGCCATGGTGATCACGGTGGTACTGCGGGTGGCGCACATGCGGACGCCGACGAACTGCTACCTGGTGAGTCTTGCACTGGCGGATACCGTGGTCGGCGTGGTGACCATCATGATGCATTCGGTGCCGGAGGCACTCCTCCCGAAGAACGTCTTCGTCTACGGCCAGCCGGGCTGTTTCCTAATCGTCACCATCGAGTACCTAGCCTTCAACGTGTCCGCACTCTCCATCACGGCATTCACAATCGAGCGCTATATAGCCGTTTGCCATCCGATGAAGGCCCACATCATCTGCTCGGTATCCCGGGCAACCAAGATCATCATCGCACTCTGGGTCTTCGAGATCCTCTACTGCTCGCAGTGGTTCTTCCTGCTGGACTACACCCCCCGCGAGTACGAGGGCGGTTCAGTGTGGGGCCTTTGCTGGTACCGTATGGAGAAGGTGCCCTACATCCACGCTGTCTACCTCGTGGACTGCTTCCTCTACTACATCGTACCCGTCGGGGTCTGCATCCCGCTCTACGCCATCATCGGTCGCGTGCTCTTCCGCAGCACCATGTCCCAGAACGGCATCAGGAGGGGGTACGAGGTCGGGTCGCGCGACAAGGAGAACGGCAACACCACTCGGTTGCGACTGATGAGGTCCAACGATGGCAGCGATGGAGGCAACTCACCGCGACGCTCCAAAGACTCGGGGAGTGCAGCGGTATCTTCGAGGAAGCAGGTCAGTTCAGATGCGACATCTGTGAAATGAGGAAAATAAGAGTACATCATTAGACATCACTGAGGAATTATATACTTGATCTACATTTCTATAGTGATATGATGTTTACTTCGACAAATGTTGCTATCTGTACGACTTTGATCAGTTAATGAAGATATCACGAGGAACGACTAAATCTGGATACTATGCACAGTAGTGTAACGGACCTTTGTTTTACGAGGTTGACGAATGCTTTTGCAAGGAAATTACAATGGACATGTGGGTGGTAATGTTTGTGAACTGCTTGAGAGAGTTTCGAGTACTCTGTGAAAATATTAGAAGTTATTCATGTAGTCACCGTATTTGCAAAACTTTACTGACGAAAAACACTGACGAAAATGGCTCAAAAGCGCATAAAGAGTTAACGACTTCATATATGTTGCGTGGTAAGATCACAAATGCTGTCAGTTTCTTTATGGACATTACGAATACGATACTCGGGTATCTTAATACAGATGGTCGTATCGATATATATATATCGCAATCCAGCCTTCAGTGTTTGAATCCAAATGTTCGTGTCAATATGGATATCCCACTCAACCTTCGCTATTATATGATAATCCCGATCCAGTCTTTGGTATTTCGATAACGATGTTCGTATTCTCCCCTCGTATTCTCGCCCCCTCCAGGTGATCAAAATGCTGGTGGTGGTCGTGGCTCTTTTCGGCATTCTCTGGGCGCCTTATCGGTTACTCGTGGTCTACAACTGGCTGCAGCCAACCAAGCAGTACCACAACGAGTGGTTCCTCTTCTTCTGTCGCACCTGTCTCTTTCTCAACAGCGTCGTCAACCCAATCCTCTACAACTTCATGTCCATCAAATTTCGGCGGGCTTTCTCCAAGCTCTGGACCTGTCGCGGTAAGCACTCGCAGAACGGCTGGGCGTACACGGGGTCCACCGGTGGCGGGCGCGGCAGCATGGCCGGTAGTTTTAGCGTCACTCGTCGCACCAGCACCGCATGCACTGCTATCACGTCCAACCCACACACCTCTTCCTTCTGATTCCCTTGTTCATGAATATAAACGCCATTGACCATCCCATCAGCCTGCTTCTCAGTCATGCGTGCCACCACACAAACTAAATTAATAATACCGAATCCCCGTGCTAGCTGCTCCGCATCTTCCATCCTGCAACCTATGTTGTCATGGTTTACCATGGTTACTGTACAATATGATTGAGATTCCACCTGCGACCACCATGTACTGTATTATCCGCTTTTGTATCAAAGCTTCGTATAGTTTGCATTTTTGTGTTGTTCTACGTGCTTCACTCGAACTTGTTGACACTAAAGAATGCATGAACGGAATGAACAGAATGCGAGAAATCTTTTATCTGAACGTTCGTACTTTTCACCATTCGCCTGCGCGTCAAATACATGGGAAGTCTTTATGTAATATACATTACTGCGTGCTGAGTTCACTGTATTTATTCATATTTTCAAGCATATTATTTTTGTGGATGTTGTGCTATGTGTATGGAATGCCACAGGGACAATGGTCACTGGACTTGCGAGAGCACGTTCACTTCGCTCGGGTTTCCCGTCACCACTGCCTGTAGTCAATCCGAGAAAGCGGATTGAATGTAATGAACACCCTCTCACCAAGGCTCCATCGCACGCTTGCTCCGGGCTTGGATGTCAGTGGCCGAACATTGAAAGAGCCTCCGTCATTTTTGGCGCGAAAATCACGTGACCACAGTGGATGCTGATTTAATACGGAGGAATATGGGGGCATGGTGCAAGAACTACAGTATTAGACGATTTCATGTAGACGAACCGTTGCAAAGAAATAGGTTAATAGGTAAATGACGCGCGATGTATGTGCGTGGTGGTTACTAACCAGCACTCGTAAATAAGTGGGAAAATCCTTGATATAACCAGATTTTGGACAGTGTTTTAGTGTGTTTACCTGACCTAGCAACGCAACACCACCTACTAGATTACAATATGATATACAAACTGTTCAACTAGGCAGGAGGGTTATTCTTCGCCAGGTTGGCGTACCAGAAGATACCGAAAAGGAAATATTACTCGAGTACTGTTCCGTATAGATGAAAAAAGTGCGTGGTGGAATTCTTAAACATGTTCCAAATACATCCCGCGAATTTACATGGAGCGTATGTAAGCAGTGAGAAAGCGTCCATTTCTATTTGGCGTTCACAAATTGGTTGCTTAGCGGCAGTTGCAAATTGATATTCTGCATTCCTGCCAGTTCATAAACTTAAACGCATGATGCAAACTATACGTCAAGATTTCGGTTACAGTTCGATATTTCGAAGGTTCGTAATTCCGAAACACGTAAATTGCCTATACCTCACTGCACGTTATTCCGAAAACGAGAAAGGGTTCGCTAAAAAAAAAAAATCCGAAGGTTGGTTATTCCGAAGGTTTGTAAATCTGAAAACGAAATGGTTCGTTTGTCCGAAGGTTCGTTAATCCGAAAATGAAATTAGGTTCGTTAGTCCAGACTTTCAGAACAACGATCCTTCGGAACAACACAAACCTTTTTATGGTTTCGGACAAACGAACCTTCGGAATAACGAGCCTTATTTCTTTTCCGGACTAACGAACCTTCGGAATAACGTACCTTATTTTGTCTTCGGACTAACGAAATTTCGGAATAACGAACCTTTGGAATAGTGAACCTTCGGAATAACGAACCTTCGGAGTGTTCGAACCTTCGGAATGACGAAACTTCAAAATAACGAGTGCTTCCCAAGATTTCAAAGTTGCGTGTCATTAACGTATAGGGTTGGTAGTAGTAGAGACTACTGAACTCATGATAAATAGAGTGCCACTCTGCCGTGACCATGAGTACCAACGTTATTTGATTTCGGGACGCCAATAAGCAATCACCTGAAAATGGTAAAATCGATGAAATTATACAAATTTCGGACCCAGGCCACGCAGGTGCTAAGGGCAGAACAAATCTTTACTACTTCCACCCCTTGCCTTTGACGGAACGACTTGTTGCGACGTAGTCTGATCATAATACGCTTCAGTGCGAGACCGTATTGCATGGACCAGCAATACACTCAAGAGATGAACATTCCGTTGAATCTGAATACTAGCTCAAAGGAAACGTACGTTACTATTAAATGTATATCATTCAGACGAAGAAACACATATAAACATGAAGTTGTATTTCGATTCAAACATTACTGGAATGGTGGTGATTATCGCGTCCTTTTAAAACACGAAATGGTGAAGGATTACATAAACATTCACTCATTTTACCAGGAAGGAATATGAAATATAGTATATCAATTTAATTCGGAATGTATACCAATGTGGAAACATGGCGCTTATGTAGACAGAGTAAATCTAGGGGACTCATGAAATTATATATAAAGCAGACTTGCTTGTGAAGTGATTAACACGTTTAACCTACGCAAAAAAAGGAATCCATATAATATTTTAGTATGTGTTTTGTTCCAAGAAATTTCGTTTACTTGTTTCACAATGTGCGTATATCAACTCGTTTTGTAAGCTTTGGCACAAGTAATTAACAAAAGAGCAGACGTTTGTTTGGCACACAAAGGGTAATTTGGCTTCGTAACTAATTCTCCACATAGGTTTAAGTCGTCCCATAATGCACTCGCACATTAAACGGGAAGTGGGCGTGACTGCAAACAAAACTATTGATTAGAATGGGGGGGGGGGGAGGGGGTGACGGGGTACATTAAACTGTGCAATACAAAAACAAAAATGCATTCCCTTTCATGTATGCATAGCATCAAACTGGATTATTTCGGTGTTCTGTACTGTAGAACTTATCAATAATTACACTGCTTCATTGCACGGTATTAAACGACTTAACATTTATTTTTGTATTCAAACAGTATGGTACTCGAGTAATGGCACATATGAACTTGTAGATATTTTATGAAAGTACGTAGCATTGCTCGGCAAGTGCATGTATAAATCATTTATTTTTACTTGGCCTCATGACAGCAAATTCATTGCAAACCTGCCAGAATGAGAAGCCGAATGGAAAATAAAAGTGCCGCTTTTGTGATATAATAACGTGCTATAGTGTATATTTGTCTATAAAATTTGATGTTAATACGCAAAACATGTCGTGCACCTTTCTGTTGTGATGATACATCGTGTATACCTGTTATTTGAAGATTCGTAAGTATCAATAAAGTCGTGAAAACGGTAGTTTGACTTATTCAGCTATGATTATTTAGCATGCTCATTGTGAGTGCATCAGTGTATGAAGTGGTGTAAACAGTGAACGTGCTGATGAATTTATTCACATTTCAAATGACCCCTCATGTAGAAATTTAGACATCATAACAGCATATGTTTTATGTATATGAATGTGTGGATATGTGTGAATGTGCACGAGATAATACTATACTCATAATAACATAATGATGCAGTCATGTTTTCACATTTTTCACAAACCGTATAATTCAACAAATAGGGCATGACATTTTTCACCAGTTACATGCATGAAACTATATCTGGAGAAGAAATAGATACATGTAGGCCTATGCCGTTTCGTCCCTCGGCTCCTCCAATTTTTATATGATTGGTCAGCGGCTTTCAGGGCCATGTAAAATGATATCTTCAGAACAATCGCAATCTCACCACGCTTACAATGATTTTAACTCGAAGTGTGCCGAGGCCTGCATTTTCAATCAACAACGTGGACACATTGCCACTAAAATTACATTTTCATCTCAATACGTTTGAAGAATTGAATGGATGATTGGCACTATTGAACGCCATTCACCTTGAACAAAAAGTGGTAATTGGTTTACACCAAATTAAACACAATAGGCAAAGGCTGTGATGAAGAACAATCAATATGAGACAAACAAGATAAAAATGAGGATACAAAATGGCAACACTCAAACAAAAATCGTGATATAGAATGAATTAGATATAGTTTCCTTCCCACAAAATGTCACATTTCTTGATGATAACTCATATGATTATTTAACAACACGCATACTCCACCCTTGCTTTGGCATTTTTATGCCCCTGCGTTTTCATGCTCCTTCTTCAAGTGTATTCTCCCTTCTGTCTGTCTGTCTGTCTGTCTCTCCCCCCTCTCTCTCTCTGTCTATTTTTCTATCTCTCTCTTCCCCTTCCTTCACATTCCCTTTTGCCCCCTGAATCCCTCTCTTTTCTTCTCCTTTCTCTTCTGTCTTTCTCTTTCGCTTCCTGTTTCCACCTCTCTCTATCTCCCTCTCCCCGTCTTGTGTTAGTGTTTCCCCCTTCCCTTCTCTTTCTTCTCCCTTTTTCTCTTCACCCCCCCCCCCCCCTCTCTCTCTATCTTCCCCCGTCATCCCTCTCTGCCCACACTCACGCATTTAATCGTTCTCTGTTTAGTCTGTTTCTTTTCTCCCCCTCTGTCTCTCATCACGCCTCTCTCTACCCCATTCTCCCTACCACTTTCTCAATGCCCCCCCTCTCTATCTCCTTTTCTCTCGCTCTTACTCCTCTCTCTCTATCTGTGAACTAACACAAATCATGTACATAAGAAAATCATGTAAATGTTACCTTGTTAGCTGTAAAAAAAAAAAGAAAAAAAAAAGAAGAAGAAAAACGCCTGCCACGCGTGTGGTTTACCAAAGCGTTGTTTTCACACTTCTACTTTTATCCATACAAATACCGAATATTGCAGACGATCTACGGAAAGCGGATTATTCAAAGTTAAAATGAACAGCACTCAAATGAAAACAAATTTCTAGACACTGGTAGGAAGCTGAATGTCTTTTAGAGAATATTATCCATAGCCATTTATACATTTTAGGGAAAAGCTAAGCTTCGCTCTTTTTATCTGCTTTTTATTTTGCTTAAATATCATGCAATATTGAAATACTCTTTCTCCTTTTCTTTTTCCGAAATAAATATACACTTTGATGATAATCAGAACGACCTTTTTAGAGAATGCTTTAAAAATAACTCCCTGGCCACTCACACAGAAAAAAGGGGGTCTAGATTTGCATGTTCACATTTTCACAATGACTAATGGAGATACTTTAAAAGGTGACGATTTTCTTAAAGCCAGATTCAAAGACAAGTGAGATCATCGGAAATATTATCATTGTCAAGACCCCGCAAGAATGCATGAGCTAACGGAGTAGTCGGTCAACGTGAGCATTAAGCTAATGGGGAAATCAATTGTGATGGACTGATGTTGTGTCTAATCAAACACACATCGTCCACCCTCGAGCATCCATTAACCTACATCTCTACATTCCTTTCCTTGTCGCGACTGTGTTGAAACAAACTATGCCAGCTTGACACCCCCTTGATACAATGATCTCTTCACTTTTCACCTCCCATGGTACGATCACCCTCTTATTCTGGAGGCGGGAAACAGCGGGCCTGGCGGGAAACAGAGAAACGAATCACGTGCAGAGATCATAATCTGCATGCGTGCGAACAAAACATGGTCTTTGTCAAGATTAATTTGGTTTGTTACACGAGAAAATGCAAAGAGCGCGTATAACATTCCACGTTTACACACAAAAGATCGTGAAAGAATGTGTGTCAAATGCAGCTGCTCTGCTAAAATCACCAATGCATTGACACTGGTAGCGCCTGGAGCCTCAAAAGCCTCTACAGCATCTTCAGCGAACATGATTGTATATTACATTGCATATCTGTGTGCGTACGTGCGTATGTATATTGTATGTGTGTTTGTTCGTGTGTGTGTGTGTGTGTAAGTGCGTGTCTGTGTGTACGTATGTAGAAGTACGTATACATATAATTTTGTATACATGAATATATAGGCCTATATATATAAAGAAGAATATATGAGGTAGCGATATATATATACATACATGTATATATATTGTATATGCATGTGTGTATGCTAGTTCATGTGTGTGTGTCTGTGTGTGTGCTCTTGTGGGTGTTTCTTTTAGTTCCACGCACCCCGCCTTCCCTAGCCTGCATGAAATTAACACTATAGCAACCAGTGTGCTAATTATTTAGAACTGCTTTCAGACACGAGTATGAGCCGGTGTCAAAAAAGGCTTTGGTATCTTAAAGGGTTACTAAATTAGACAAATAAGTTCCCACTAATCTATGTAAAATTATCCACTAAAACGAATTTCATATTTGTTTGCCGCATTAGAGTATCGTTTTGTTAAAAATTTGAAGAAACTTTGAAAAAACACACCTCCAAGTGACGTCAGAGGAGTCAAATGCCATAAAAGACTCTGCTGTTAAACTTAGATTGTACGGAAGTTTCCCCTTAACAGCGTAGTGACGCGTTATTGCATTCACCTGTATCTTGTCATTCAGATTCAATGGATGGAATGCACATTGAATCTATTAGTTGTTGCTACTCGGACAAACCTCGGACAAGCTTTGGGGTTCTCATTGGTAACTTATTGTTTGAACTGCGTGAATGAAATTTGCATACATAACGAAAAAGGTCTAATAGACCTGCGCGTTTTTTTTTTCTTCAAATTTTCGTCAAAACGAGACTTTATTGGGGCAAACAAGTGTGATATTCGTTGTTAGTGGATACTAGATTAGTGGGAACTTATTTTTCTTATTTAGTAACCTTTTAAAGCACTGCTTTCAAAATCACCGTCAATCCTTACGGCATGTTCTGACTGGTTTAGTTTATCATTGTGATTGATTTAAGGAGATGTAAACAAGATACGCTCATCATTAACATGATCGTAAATCGATGCTTTCGTCTTTATTGGTGTCGATAACGAAATACTCAGTTTCAGGTAGGGGTACAAAAATAATATTGTTGTTGTTCTTATATACTTAAAAAAAAAAATACTAGGAAGGTGTCACGCTGACAGAATTATGGAAATGCCACGGCAGTGCAATTTGTGGTATTTTGGCAGGTACTTAGATGTGGGACTGTCATGGTACTTTTTATGCCTCCGCACGAAGGCATTATGTTTTCGGGTTGTCCGTCCGTCCGTCCGTCCTACCGAATCCGTTTAGACAATATCTTGAGAACCATTAACCAAATTTGGTACATATGTGTATTGTATGAAAAAAAAATCACATGTGTAAAATTCAGGTCATATCTGATTGAGGTCAAAGGTCAAAGGTCAATGAACTTTGTGAAAAATTGACCAAAATTGACCTTTTTGGTCCAAATCCAAGGATGCAATTCTCATTAAACATGGTACAAAGATAGATCACTACTTGGGAGTAGACTGGTGACATTTTGAGTAAAATTCCTGAAAAGGTCAGAGGTCAAACTTAATGAACTTTGCCAAAATTGGCTAAAAACTGCCCCAATTTTTATATTTTTCACAATATATCAAAATCCAATGGCACAATTCCAACCAAACACAGTGAAAAGATAGACCACTACTTAGGGGTAGACTGGTGACATTTTTGGTGAAATTGCTGGAAGGTCGGAGGTTAAAGGTGAATGAACTTTGCCAAAATTTATATTTGTCACCATAAACCCAAATCCAAATCCAATGGTGCAGTTCTAAGCAAACATGGTCCAGAGATGTATAACGTCATTGAGGTACACTGGTGAAAGTTTGGGTAGAATTCCTGAAAGTTCAAAGGTGAAAGGTCAATGAACTTTGCCAAAATTGGTTATTTTTCACATTAAATCCAAATCTAATGATATAATTCCAACCAAACATGGTACAGAGATGTATCACTTCATGGAGGTATACTGGTGAAAGTTTGAGTAAAATTCCTGAAAGGTCAGAGGTCAAAGGTCTATGGACTTTCCCAACATTGGCTAAAATTGCCCCCAAATTGATATTTTTCACAATAAATCCAAATCCAATTGTTATTCCAACCAAACATGGTACAGAGATGAATCACACGTCAGGGAGATAGACTGATTTGATAAAATCCTTGAAAGTTCAGAACTCAAAGGTCAATGAACTTTGCCAAAATTGGCTAATTTTAAGCAAACTTGATACAGGGATGGATTTAGACACACTAGTCAGATTTGGATGTCAAAGAAGTAAGAGGTCAAAGGTCAATGAACATTGCCAAACTTGGCTAAACATGGAAAAACAGAATATAATGTTTTCATTTCACATAGGAATTCAATGGTATATATTTTCTGAGAATTAATCTAAATAGAGCTAGCAAAGAGGCGGAGGCATATTTATCGACTGCGTGGCAGTCGAATTGCTCTAGTTCTTTATATAAGGGTATACCCTATTATGAAGTTTTCACATGCATTTGCAATCACTATTGTCCTTTTAATTCATCTATCTTTTCCATGCCTACACATGCCATTTCCTTCCATCCCTCCTCCCCTCTCTCCGACTTTATTCTCCCCACTATTCTCTCTCTCTCTCTGTCTCTCTCTCTCTGTCTTTCTCTCTCTCTCTCTTTATTTCTCTCTCTCTCTCTTTCTCTCTCTCTTTCTTTCTCTCCCCCCCCCCCCCCTCTCTCTTCCCCTCCCTCGTCGTCGTCGTCTCTCTCTCATCCGTTTTTATTGCATCTTATAATCATTATGCCTGTCTGTCCCTCTCGCTGTCTTTCACGCTTACCTTCTTTCTATACCCTTGTTCCCCCCCCCCTCTCTCTCTCTCTCTCCCCTCCTCTCTCTCTCTCTCTCTCTCTCTCTCTCTCTCTCCCTCTCTCTCTCATTCTCTCTTGCCACTACCCCTCCTCGGTCATCCCCGTCCTGTCTCACCCGGCATTGGCCCGCACAGACCTTAAGCGGACCAACAGCCAGTTCAACTGGAACTCCCACGAGGTCGACAGCGGCACAACGACGAAAGCCACCCGGATGAGCGCGGGGTCGCACTTCGAGCCGACTAGGAAGCACTACGGACACTACAACCCAAACAGCAGTACCACGGCCGCACTCTGATAGCCAGGCGGATGGACTCGGGCCAAAACGACCCGGCTAAACCAAGCGCCGGCTAATTACCGGCAGATTCGTGCTTTTTAATAGATTGGGATAGACGGCAGATACTCGCCGGTTTTGGCCCAGGACTCCGTCGAGATATTAACGAGCGCTTCGACCAAACGGACGTGGGGGTGAGGGAAAGAACCCACCCTATCCGTACACCGTCACATTTGTTTGCAAACTGCCATGACGATTGCTCATACGAAAAGGCAGCACTCGCGAATTCAAGCATGAATTGCGGTGAGGGGGTGGGGGGGGGGGGAGGGCGGGGGGAGGGCGGATGGAGGACCCCTCCCTCTCCGTTACACCGTTGTTCCTTTGGTTGTTTCAAACTAGCGATTGCCCATAATACCGAGTAAGATTACCTCTCTCTGTCTCTCTATATAGACTCGGTGTATCATACTAGTTTACATGTAGCCAATCTCATGTGTACAATGTGGAATATGTATATTATGCACCTACGTATTAGGTTCATATCCAACATAGATCTATCTATTCAATTGCCAACGAGGTTCATTTGCTGTTCACAG
>OZ022581.1:6905414-7022914 GCA_963669155.1 Arbacia lixula | reverse complement strand
GATCTTTTCCCCATATGGTATTACAGCGCAGTCACATGCAAATGCAATTTTCAGCAAAGGGGGTGTAATGCAATCAAAATGCGCTCATAGTCATAATAGTATTGGAAAACTTCTGTGGCTTACTTTTTCTAACGAGAATATGATAAGGTTCGTATGCTACACGAGTTCATATGAGTGCGTACGAGAGTTCGTTCTACATCATTAGCCCTATGTACCACATAAATTATTTCTCTATAGGATTTGCGTGTACTACATGAAGAGTTAACTAGAATTACGTGCACATTATTGTATTTGTACTGAAACACGAAGTATTAAACGGCATGCTATGTCTGACTACAGTAGTGCTGAAAATGAAACAAAACAAACAGAAATTGAGAAAAAAAAGTACAATGCCAGATTTATCTGTATTTTATACAAAGCGATTACACTTGAAGATCACTATATTTCGGATAAAGTGGAAGGCAATGGATGACATTGCGTTTTGTTCTTGCCAAGATTGTAATTGTTAATGTGTACATATAATATATCAGTTGACACACAGTTTTAGCCAATAGAAGACCATAACACTATACTCATAAATTACCAATAGAAACGTGTACCTCACTCAGAAATGTAACCATGGTAACGTGGCTATTGTATATCAACAGCACGCGTTGATGAGGTATGATGGTACAAAGGACAATTACTCGCAGTACACGACAAGTTTTAACTCTGCGCGCGTCAGAGCAGTATCCTTTCGGGCACAGGATGAGTTTATGCCGTCTCCTCGTACTCCACATTTGGTCTCACTACACGTATTCTACAGGTCATGAGAGAACTCTTCAATTAACGTACGTAGATTGAAGTGTAAAGGTGATAAAATATAACTATATAAACCACAAATAATGCTGATGGAGAGAAAAACAAAGGTTATAACTATATATATATATATATATATATATATATATATATATATATATATATATATATATATATATACAACTATATATATATATAACTATATATATATATATATTGTATGACTATAAAGAGTCTGGTAAAGATAGAAAAGTAGTTGATCACTTCCCCAAACTTGTAAACAGACTGTGAAAAAATTAACTAAACATCTAATTAGGGTGATGAAATGCTAAGAAAATTGTCTTTGATTGTCATAATTGTTCGATTAGCCAAAACGTCGGAGTAATTCTTAATAATGTGCCCAATCTTTCGTTTGCGTTGATTAAATAACATGCTGTAAGTTCACCCATGGGTCTTCAGAGTTTGTTGGCCTTAATTTCGTACGATAAAGTCTGAGGAGGTAATGCCCTCTGAGCATAACCTGCTTGAAGGAGTGGGCGAGACGGAGACAACGATAGGTAGGGGTGAAAGGGATAAGAGAGAGGGGGGGGGGGGGGAGAGAGAGAGAGAGAGAGAGAGAGAGAGAGAGAGAGAGAGAGAGAGAGAGAGAGTGTGTGTGTGTTTTGTGAGAGAGGGAGAGAGATAAAGAGAACTAGTCAGATGGAAAGAGAGAGGGGGAGATGGAGAATAAAGGGGTTAGAATGGTAAGGGTGAGAAAAGGGGTGGGGTAGGGGTGGGGGTGATGGGTAGATGAGAGAGAGGAAGGGGGAGGAAGCGGGGAGGGAGAGGGAGGAAGCGGGGAGGGAGATATATAAAAAAAAAGGGGGTTATAGTGGGAAAGGGGGACGCGACAGGGGGACGAAGGAAGCTATTGTTACTTGCCGCCCTTTGCAACAGACCACCCCCCCCCCCCCCCCCCCCCACGGTAGTATACAGTCGGTGTGTGTTCTTTATGTTCGGTTGCCCAGTCCACTTGATTAATCACATGTATGCTTTAGGCACCCTTGCACTTTGGGAAAGGGTGAAAGAAATAGGGTAAGGGTCTGTGTTCAATACGAGATAGGAATGTCAGCAAATAGTGCGTACTTGTGAGTAACAATCAATCTAGAACAGTACACGACTTGTGCAATTTTGTTGAAATCTAACATGATATTAATGAAGATGCAAGATCATATATGATATATTGCCTGGCGTAGTCTGCAGCTAGCACTATGAGATTAACATTTGCAGAAAATGAGAAAAATCTACCCGAATGGAGGGAGGGTCGAATTTCATTGAAGCAAAACTCTTCTCACAAAAGTATGATTGACAGATCACCGGACGACCGTGAGCTTATTTTCCCCCTTTGAATAAAATTGTAACTGGAAAAATTGCTACTTTGGACATTTCATTTAAAGGAATTATCCACCCCGTTGTTAAGTTGGTGTCAATAAAAGCAGAAATATGAAAGGAACATATTAGTGAATGTTTGACGAAAAGCCGTCAGAGGATAAGAAAGTTAACAGTTATGATCTTTTGAAATTTCAATTATGTGACGTCACGTGCAAGGGGCTCTCCCATTATGTTGTGTGCTTTACGATTCCATAAATTGCTATTTTTCTGTTTTTGACAACAAAATGCATTTTTTTTCATAGATAGGTGTGTGAAAACGTGATGTATAATGATGGATCAAATGCACAGGTAAAAGGACACAAAATCTTTCTGAGAAAATTGACATTTTCACAAAAAAATGTACACAACATATGGGACAGCTCCTCGCACGTGATGTCACAAAATCAATCAATCAAAGTCCAATTAATTGTCCACTGCATTTTTATTTTTGTAAAATTTTTATGGACAGAAAATATTGGAGTGAAGTATCCATTTAACGACAATTACTCCTTTTTTTAAATACTAATGAATGTTTAATGTATTGACGGATTGCTTGAGGGAATGAGTGATAGGTAGTTTGTATGTGTTTAGCGCATGTCAGCAATATACGCATGCAAAAACTTTAAATACTTGATAAATAACAAAAAATCATAAAGATTTTTTTTTTAAAAATCGAGGGCATATCGGAACAGAAACCTAGATAATATGTACCAATTCCTGATTTTCATTCTAAAAAATATGTTCTTATAAAGTACATACACCTAAAGATAGTGAATTTGATAACTAAGGTACATGTAGATTGAAAATGATGTTTTAATACGTAAGTCCACCATGACCCTCTTCCAAAAGGAATCCAATTTTATACGATATTTTTTGGCGCAATATGAACTACAGGTACTCACAATTTCATCGAGCATTGCACTTTTTTATTGATTTTTGTTGAATATATCCAATCTTTCATTAAAGCACAAACTCACTTCATTTTGGGTGAGCTTTATTAAAGAAGTTCTCACAGCAAACAGTGTCCAGCACTTACAATTTTGAATGGTATTGAAAAGGACAAATAGTCCAGCTGCACAGCCCGATATTTTGACCGAATTGTTTACTTTTGTCTAAAAGCACCAACTTTAGCACTTACGTAGAATGACATATTTTACGCAAATTTGAATACTAAGCCCTCTCGAATTTTGCCCAGGAGAGCTATGGCGGCCATTTAAAAAAAATGCCGCCTCGGAAACGTACTATTGACCAATTTGATAAATACTATTTGAATAGTACATTTTATATAGTATATAGTACATATTTGGTCATCCTAAATGTTATGAAAGTATATTGATATACAAGCCTGACACATGTCAAAAGCGCAAAATGGGCAACATGCCTCAGTTTACAGGATAATTGTGATGTACATTCGTGTACTTTCATGCCTAACGAAACATCATTCGGTCCTGTGAAATTATTGCACTATATGCTGCACTGGCCTTGATATACATTATGACATCTCAAACAGCTGCCATCACAAATAAATTGACATCTTTTCTTTAAGGTAAGTAACATCCTTGCTTCTTCTTTTGTGCTAACTCGTTTACTATATGGATTAATGGATTTTTTGTGGCATGTTATAATTCTGCCAGCATTACCCTGGAACATACTAGTTATATTGCACAGTCCAATGTCCAGTCGTATACCACCCGCAAATAGGATCAAGATTATCAGTACGATTCTCCGAAAAGATTTGATAAATCTCTATTTGCAACCCAAGCCGCATATACTATGAAACTTTTTAAAATGATAAAAAATAAATAATTTGAATCAAGCTAAAATTGACACACAATGAAGTCTAAATGTCATTTTTTTTCGAAGCAGGTTTTGTGACATTGATTCTTGAAATAATCCTTGAAATATTTAATGATATTTTCACTTTTGGACAGATTTGGCCCTAAAAAAATGTGTGTATCAGATGATTGCAGCACCCAACAATGACCATTGTGAATCATACCAGTCGATCCACTAGCACGTGCCATCACAGTGTCATTAATAATGCATGGTGATTCTGGCAGAAAAGAAGTTGTGGGTTGACATGTGCGATGCACAACGGCCATTGCTTTGTTCTGAATAACTTATCTGATACACACGAATTTTCAGATCCAAATTTGTCCAAAAATGAAAATCTCATTAGATATTCACTGGATTATTACAAGAAAAGTACTTGATAAAATATCACTAAACCCTTCTATATATCTTACCAGAGAAAGGCGGTTAGGAGTACGATTTTCTTCAAGGAAGTGTGTATGCGGTAGTCTTTAATATAGTACCTGACGTGATGAAAACAAAATATTGACTTCATATTTTGCCAAATGGCCGCCATTGCCTTCCTGGGCGCGCATATTTTTTTTTAGACTAGTTCTGCCATACTCGCGATAGAATTCAAGAAAACCGGTGAGCCTAACCCTAACCCTAAACCTATTTCTAAACTCATGCATATACATGTAGCTACCAGTCAGCATGCGTAGGAGGCTATAAAGCTAGCTCAGCAATCCAAATTTGCCGCCGCAGCGCGAGGTAGACTCATCCACCACCGGTTTTCTTGAATATTATCGCGAGTATGGCAGAACTCTCGTGTAATTTTCTTTTTAGCTCCCTGTGCAAAGTTCAAGAGTGCTCAATATCCAAATTTGAACCATTATTCAGCTATGCCGCTGGACTAAAAGACGTATTCAGGCTTTCAGGTAACTCATCCCCCATTCTCCTACAGACACACATGCATACACACGTACACATACACATACTCAACAATATTTCTGAGCTGGCTTCTTAGCCATCTGAGCAACCTATCACTCCCATTGTAGCCATCGAATGTGGCGTAGATTGTTTTTAGGTGGTCTGTCGCCATGGACAGACCACCTCTTAATTACGTCAGAATTGTCTTTCTCCTTATTATTATCTTTATTAGGTGGTCTGTCGTAATCGACAGATCACCTTCTAATTTCGTTAGAATTTTCTTTCTCTTTAGGTGGTTTGTCGTAATCGACAGATCACCTCTTAATATCGTTTGAATTTTCTTTCTTTATTATTTTTCTTTATTAGGTGGTCTGTCGTAATCGACAGATCATCTTTTAATATCATTGAAGTTTATTTATTTACTTTTATTCGTGCCCCCACTTTTTGGTGGCACCAAAAACAACAATGCAAGTGTCATAATTATTTCATCAAATTTTTATCATGTAAAGGTACATATGTGAACTTGTGATTGCAATATTTTTCAAAGTCGTGCTATGACCGTGACGTCATATACGAGTAATTTAATAAAAAAAATATATTATTGGATATATATCAAATGAAATTTTACACATGAAATTAATGACAAGGCAATTAATTTCAATAAAAAAACGCGCGCGTAATTGTATGTTAAATACATTAACGTGCGTAAAATTAAAAGCATTATATCAAAATCTCACTTATTTACGTGTAATGTCAATGTGAAATGTGTAACGGAACCACAATCTTTTGTCACTAAAAATACCCCGTTCAAAGACTAACTGTCACCAAACACCAAACATACGGCTAGAGATCGGAACAACCTGCTAAATACGTTAACCAAATTAGAGGACTTAAACAAATTCCAAGCACAGTTAGCATTGCTAAACAAAAAGCACGACTAAGCCCTTGTCGAGTCACAGTCTCGCATTGAGCGTTGATCCAAACGGAGCTGATCAGATCAAGATCAACAGTAGGGGCATTTATTTCAATTCATGAAATGACATGACGATCTTCTAAGAGGCGTATCTCGGTGTAGCTGAGTCGAATAAGTTTCATGAACGTGGCCTCCATGTCTTTAACAGATGTCGGGATCATGGCGAAATTTCATCTTGAATATCGATTTCTAAATCATTATAGCCCCTGCTGTGCATTACATGGTTTGGGAAGATTTGTGGATGAATTGGTTTAAGAGGCCGTTTTAAGAACGCGCGACCCCGGTTCGGATATCCTTGGGATCGTTTCATGATAGTTGTCAGCACTGACAACTAATCTTTCTCCGACAGTTACCATAGTAACAGTCAGAGGATAGTGCCTCTCAGCCAATCAAAACCGAGGATTTCACTGAAATTGTCAGCACTGACTAAACAGTCAGTGCTGACAACTTTCATGACCCCCCCCCCCCCCTGGAATAGGTAGGGTCATTACTTCATTCATTTTGCATTGTGATTTTTGCCACCTTCTTCGGTTCTTTTGCTTTTACTATGTCCTTCTCTTTGATATTCTCTTTACCCTTTTTTTGTACATGTATCTCACCTCTTTGTCATAAATGACCATTTTCTACATTTTGCTGGCACATAGACGTAACCATTTCAGGCAAGTCTCTCAAATGTTAGTATGTTGTAGGTGCGTCTTGAGCTTTCTTCAGCGTTGATCTTTAATGAATAGATGGTGTCACCGTGCATACAGACCACCTCATACTTGTCCACAAGTATTTCTCCTGTCTCATTCAATCAGTCTGCCCAATTATCTTCATTAAAACAAAACGACCAACACTTCTTCCACAATACACTTGATAGAGCATGATACCACATTTTATTATACACGTACATGTATTATGTTCCATTCCTCGACATAATCTGTCATTTCATATAGACATTTATCACTTATGGTACAATATTACTAAAAGCAGTGTTTAATCTTTCTTACCATGGTAATTCACTTAAAAGTTTAACATCCTCGCACATTCTTCTGAGCCATTATCTGATACATGTTTACAACCAAGTGTGAAACAGACTTATACGCAGTTCATTATCTTCACGGCAGCTTACAGTTGGCACTCATTGGTAGTGCTAACCACTATGACACCAACCATGTGTATATGGACAACGCGGTTTGCACTCGCACCATGATGCCGACTTTACATTCTCTTTTCATGACACCAATTCATCGAAATTCAGGAGCTCCATATACATGTACTACATGTAGTATTTTTTTTTAGACAAAGTACTACACGTTTGGGGTCTTTCACATAAAAAATCATTACACGAGGAAAGCGGCTTGCGTACAACTTTTATTTTTGTTATCAGATACTTGTATGTCATATTTGGGGTCTTTCACGTGATAGCTATGAACACTGGCGGTACGGCCTGTGCACAACTTTGAATATAACACTTCACCAACTCTTCCCCAAATGACTTGAGAAGCGAACATTTCTGGGGGAAGGAATCTATTTTCTCCACTACCGTACGGCACATACTGCGGGTGCAGCAACATTTTGCATGATGTTTAACTCCTTCTCTACCAGACACCACACTACCCTATGGGAATGGTGTGTATAACCTAGCACACTTGGTATGACCAGTGCAAAAAATGCCTTAGTGGTTCGTAAAGACTTAACCTTTAAACCCCTCAACTTGGCGATAAATTTCAGACAGTTGTTTCTTTATTTCTGTTCTCAAATTGGCAACTCCTTTGCAATATGCATTTCTCGACTCTTGTAGACAGTTGATTATACAGTGTATCAAATCATCTTCACATGTCAAAGAAAGAAAAGTTGCCAATTTAAGGACTTACAAAGTTATCAACTTAAGGTTTCAATAGATTCATGGGCTGAATAAATCACCCAATGTGGTTTGTGGCTATACAGTATCACACAAGACATATGAGATATTTTAATATGAATGCTGGACACATTTCTATCACGGTGCAAACAGCAGTTCACGGTAAATCTTTGATTGAAACCTTTAAAAATGCCATCATATACACCTGTACCAATAATAGGAAGTGCGGTAAAATACACAAAAAAATAAAAGAAGCATTCATGATTTAATAAAAACAGACAGACTCCAAACAAGTATAGATTATGTACAAGCTAAATACATCATTATGTACACGTATCTTTTGAAGAAAAAAAAACAGGTAACAGTCTCTCCACCACACATTTCGTATTATGTACACCCAATGATTTACAAACTCCCTCAATTAAAAAAAATCACATATAGCCATTCCAGGAAGTGGGGTTAATTCATTCAGGATGAAGGCCTTATAGAAAAAACAAACAGATCACTATCTGGCTTCTAAATTGGCAACACTCCTTTTTTTCAATGAGATTTTATCATAAAACTGAACATATTATCATCAGGTCAAAAACATAAACTGTAGAAGGGCAATTCCACAGGTTTGGTTAAAGTCATGTAACATGAGTAACCAAAGCTTATTTATTTGTTTTAAAAAGAAATTTCTGTGTGAGGATATGATTGCGTGTCATGGAAAGGTGGACTGTTTGCTTACTAAATAATTATTTACATAATTTCTGGAAAACTATAACAGATTACAAAATAAAGAAGCTTTGGCTACTCACGTTACATTACTTAAACCAAACCTGTGGAATAGCCCAGAACAATAATTATGTTAATTTGAAGAACTAAAGTGTGATTACAATCTTTTCAGCACATTGCCAAATTGAAGGCTTAGGGAAGATATGGATCTTATCTGAGCTTTGAAAAAAATCATTATGAAAGTACATGTAATATATGTACATATCACCAAATGTCAACAATTCATTGATCTTGTGCGAAATCTTGTCTTATTTTTAATAGTTGATGCCAAAAGTTCTAGCCCAGACACAGTTGTGATAGCAAAGTTTAGTCTATGTGCCCAGACACAGTTGTGATAGCAAAGTTTAGTATATGTGCCCAGACATAGTTGTGATAGCAAAGCTTAGTCTATGTGCCCAGACACAGTTGTGATAGCAAGGTTTAGTCTATGTGCCCAGACACAGTTGTGATAGCAAAGCTTGTATGTGTCCACGCATTTCACAGCTTAGAATCTAGCTTGACATCAACCATATATTTGAGAATATATTTGAGATAGAGAACAGAACACTTCTTTTCATCATCTACTAAAAGATAAAATTGGAAGATGGAAAGATCATAGATGGATTAGAGCTACAGTGATCCGGGGGTAGATTATTTCTGTAAAAAACAAGAAATGGAATACATGTATGTACACAAGTCTGGAAAATCAAGTTGCCTTTTGTATCCTCTACTCAAAAGTTTGTAATGATGTGAGGTAATTTTCAAAGCAGATGACAAGAATACTGACTGATGTTTGAATACAAACACTAATATACATCAGAAATCCATAGGATTAATAACGCAGTTGTCACGTTCATTCGGAAAATAGATATGCTATGGAAAACTCTATCAGTTACAATGGAGGTATAGGCCAAGCAGAGTGTTACATAATTATGAAAACTACTGGTATACTCAAAGATGAGGTAAGGCTGTCTGCTGCAGTTACAAGTTGATTGAATGTGCAATTTCCAAAAGCTGCAATAGGTGTCTTAAGGTAACTACATGTATAAACACTTTATTAATGAGTGACGGGTGTTAAGTGTCATGCAGAATGTAGTACATTAAGTGATGATTCAGCATAGTTGAATAGAAAGCTTTACACTGTTTCCCTTTTGCAAAAGCTGGTTAGCACTGTAACAGTAAGGCACATATAGCTCGTTGCAATGTGGCATAATCTGTACAATGTCAAAAGACAGTACAGTAACGAAACAACCGAGACCTCAGAGACAATTTTTCCATTCTTCATATAAAGAAAAGTCCTCCCATGATACACCAAGCACCCACATTCTGATTTTGTTCGCAGTCATGTCTGTTTCCGGTCTAGTACTAATGACCGGAGGCAGTCACGACTGCATAAAACAATTTTGGTGTTACCACATGGTGCATTATGGGACAACTTTTACTGTACATGCGACATGATAATTAAATCATTGTTTTCATGATGTCATCATGAAGGGGCGCCCAGCTCAGGGTCTGCATTCTCCTTGAGGGTGGTGGCCGTGGGCGCCTTGTCTACCTGTGGCCTCGTGGGGGCGCCGTTACCCATGATGACGCTGAGCCGCTTGGCCATGGCCTCCTGCTCCCGTCTCATTCGCTCAAGATCCTGGTTGGCCCTTATTAGTTGCTGAAAAGATTCAAGAAAAAGCAGCTTACTTTAAAATACATTTAAACATGTTTTAGCAATGACCTGCATAGAAGGACCAAGTGTGTAGAAAGACGACCTGTCTATACAGACCACATTTGTTATATTCCTTCAACATTGTTCATGTAAAAACCTATATCAAAGTGATGTTTGCATAAAGACCCCCTACTTATAAAGACCACATCTTATGTCTCCTTTAAGCAGTCTTGCTTTGCAGATTTCACTGCAGTGCTAAACCTGTCTACACAAACACTATTTCTTCTAAAGACCCAAAAGCTTGAACTATTTCAGAGCAGTCTGCATACAAATTATTGTAAGGACAGTTTTTACAGTATCATCAACTTACATCTAAAGAAAATGGCTTAGTTTGGCTATCGAATACCCTCGCCTCATATCTCAGCCAGAGTAGTAAAACACACGAAAAATATCAAACAAATTGAAAGAAAGCATTTATATTTACATTGAAGGGGGTTGAACTTATCCCCTTCTTCTTCATTGACTACAAAGCCTTAATTTCACTTTCATTATATGTGTGTGCACAAAAGAAGTCCTCAAAAAAGAAGAGAGAGCATATTCATACATTCCTACTTCCATTCCTGAACTGCTAGACGTTGTCAAACCAGAATATCATGCAAGTTTTATTATTGCAAGTCTCTAACTGCATAATATTGCATGATACATTAATGGGACATCTCCAATTACTCATTGACAAACACACAATACAATACAATAAATGGTTAACAGCAAAGATAACACAAATGAATGCAAAGGATATAGAAGTCACCTACATTAATTAACACAGACAAACATCTAACATAAATCACAACATACAAAGACACATGTGCAAAGTTCATACATGTAGATGTAGAAGCAATGAGTGCTTTTGAGCAAGGATTACATTATTTTGGGAAAAAAGTAAAGGGTGTTCTGTCAAAATGTCAAATGTCAAATATGTAATAGCTTTATTCGGATGAAATCCTTTCCTAATCCTTGCTGTAAATTTTGCACAACACAACACTCAGCCTGAAGGAGATAATTTTAAGAGACAGACGTCATAAAGATTACACAGCCTGTAATCTTGGAAGAACCATTGGGCCATGACCACAAGGCCACATTCCTTAACATGGTTGTGACATCAATCTACCATGGTTGTAGATTCATGTCACAACCATGTCAAGGAATTATCTTAGTGATGTATACACGGCAGTTTTTGTAAACTGGGCTAGGGGCCAAGATGGTCGCAGAATGGGCCAGCCAGGATTATGGTTCATGCTATCTTTATCATTTCCAACCCTTCCTTATTTCAGAGAAATGTTGTATTGGAAATGAACATTATCAGTGGGCACTTTTTTGTGCATTTTTACATGAAATAATAATAGGAACAGCAGTTTTTGAATGGGTTTTCAATGAGCGCTGAAATATGGAAGTCATGAGCATGATGCTACATTAACCATGGGAAATGGGTATACCTACTTGGCCCACAGACATGTACAGACATCAGCTTGTTTTTACTCTGTTTTGAGAACTTTTCTCATAACAAACATGTGATACCGTTAATGTGTGCAATCAGTAGTTCAATTGTTTAGCTAGCCTTCAAGATCATATTTTGTGGAACTTTATTGGAAAAATGTTGCTTAAGAAGGATTGTATTAACGTTGTACATCCATCTGAAGGAAATCTTTACACAATGGTAAACATTGCGTGCACTGCAGCATGTTTTAGTAACAATGCAAAATCTTCCGTGGACACACAATTCCAATGCTCGCAAGTAACCAGTTATGATCAATATTCCCCCTTTGTTTATCAACAGTGTGTGCACATATAGTACAAAGCTACAGTGGCTGGCTAGCACAAACTGATCTTATTAACAATGTTAATAAAATCCTTCTTATGCAACATTTCTCCAATAAAGTTCCACAAATATGATCTTGAAGGCTAGCTACACAACTGAACTTCTGATTGCATGTACGGTATCATATTTGTAATGAAAAAAGTTCCCCCAAAAGAGTAAAAACAAGCTGATGTCTGTACATTTCTGTAGACCAGGTATACTCAGTTCCCATGGTTACTGCAGCATCATGCTCATGACTGTGAACACTGCTCTAAAATTTGGAAGCAAAAGAGGTCAACTTTAAAGGTAGGGACCATAGGGAAGCCCTTTTGCAGGTCAAAATAAAAATAAATATGTGTAAATACCACTGAAAATGGAAGAATATACTCACAATATTAGAAGTGGAAACTGACTTTAAGCAGAATTATAGCAAGTGCTGGACTTTAATGCTTTTCTCACTTGCAAAAATTTCCTGAGCCCCCCCCCCCCCCCCCTTAGCCCCACCTTTAGTATGGGGCTAAGCTTAGACCCCATTTACACCAAGCTAAAAGGCCGGCCTAAAGCTTGGTGTAAATGCAAAGGAGGCCCGAGGCCGGCCTAAATGCGGTGTAAATGGAAAGGAGGCCTCGGGCCGGCCTAATTGCGGTGTATAAAGTGCGGCGAGGTTAAGAAAGGAGGCCTCAAATCGGGGCCGGCCTCGGGCCTCCTTTGCATTTACACCAAGCTTCGGGCCGGCCCAAGGCCGGCCTAAAAGCTTGGTGTAAATGCACATTATTGAGGGCCTCGGGCCTCAAATTTAGGCCTCAGGCCGGCCTTTTGGTGTAAATGAGGCCTCAGACTTCTTTCTGTTCTCACTTGTTTTTACCAAAGTGGGCTAGCCCCACCAATAATGCAGGATTATTTGGCCCTGCAAAAGAGCAGGGCTAACCCCGCAATTGCGGGCCAAGCCAAATAGTCCAGGGCTAAGAGCGCAAGTTAGAACAGAAACGAAATATAATATGGGGCTAAGTTTTGGACAGGTCATTCTGTAGAAGTTCTTTTAGCCTGGACAAAGGAGACCGGTGTCCTCACCGCAGTGAATGGGTTGTACAAGTAATGCCTGCTGACCAATGTTTTACACACTTACAGGCCCTTACAGAATATGTCAGTAGACTATGGTCATTAGGAAATACAAAACTGGGTATTTCAAACGTAAAAAAGGACAGTTTTTCAGTTCCTTAAAAGGTTTGTGAGATTTTACACATGATATTGGTGATCCACTCTAAGTTTCATAACCTTTGTTCGAGGGCTTCCCTAGATTGAATGCAATTTATTCATATATAAAAAGCATGAAAAAAAAGGTGATGTCATGTTTGCTATGCATCATATTAAATCTTGTAAATGACAGAATCACATGACCACATAAAATGTACTGCCAGTCTGAAACTGTATGTATTCCTTCTCTCTTTCTCAGCCTTTCTCTTCCCTTCTCTCTCTCTCTCCTTTTCTCTCAATCTCTTTTTTTGTCTCTCTCTCTCTGTACTTTTTCCCCTTCCACTTTCTCACCTTCTTTTTCTTTCTATCTCTCTCTCTCTCTCCCTAATGAAACGATATAACATAACAAGTAAGTACATGAATTTTTGCAGCTGAACATGAACATTGATTTCAGGAAGAAAGTGCCGGTTGCATACACTAACCTTTTCTAACTCATCTTTCTCCTAGAATTTGACATAAACAGACCAGAAAAAGAAATGACAAATCCCAAATGAATCATCAACAGTTGTTTCCAATTCATAACATGCTTTTGTAGGGGGCGACTTGTTTGTCTGATAACAATTTATGAACTAATGTGCCCCCCACAAATGACTACATTTGATATTAGGCCATTCATAAAACCAATGCTCCCATCCCTGTTCTAACTTCTTGAAAGATTCCATCCATTCCTTATGCAATCATATAATACACAAATTGTGTTCTTTTACAGAGGAGGATATTAGCTCATGGACTGATGCAAAAAACACAAACAATACAAACAAACTCTCTGTGAGCTGGCTGAAATGATTATCTCAAAAATGTAAGAAAAAAAAATCATATTCAAATTAAGAGCAGCCATGGGGTCAGAACCCTTAATTTTTTCTGTAACTTTTTTTTCTGTAATTTTTTTTCTATAACAGACGATATGCTGCCGTTGTGAAATTTGTGTGCATTTCTGACCAGGGCAGGCAAACACCAATAGTTCATACCTCTCCATGCCTCAGTTTTGGCTGAATGGGTCAAATCTTGCTATGCTTTGTGTGGATTTTTTCTCCCGATGAGAACATGCTTTGCGCAGATATTCTTCCACACGACGGCTTGCCGCGTGCAGATATTTTCACATTAGGCACGTAGGTGAATGGAAATGCCTATTGTATTGTATTGAATGTGGAGCTGTGATTTTTCAGCACGCGACCACATTGTGGCATGATACTCTACCAACACACAGTGATTAGCAACATCATTTATATTAGAAATTTCTGAGAAATTTGTGATTTGGGGAGACGGTTGGTCAAGATTGAAATGCCTCCTCCAAAGGAAAAGGCTTGTTTTGTCTCTGTGCAAAATGTATGGGATTCGGATATGTACAGCAGCCAGAACCTGTCACTACGGAAGATTCAAACCCTGACTTAATGCTACATTGCTCTGACAGTGAGAGCGACGCTGTATTTACCCATACTTCTTCAGCCATTGTCGATCCACTGCTGGATGAAGGCCTCAGCATGGTCTCTCCAATTTTCTCTTTCCCTCGCATATTTATACCAGTTGGCATCATGCTAGAATTGCCCTATATCATCTCTCCATCTCTTTCTTTGTCTGCCTCTGTTTCTTTTTCCATCAAGAGGTGTCCATTCAGTAATTTGTGTACTCGATCTTCCATCTCTCCTTCTGGAGACATGGCCAGCCCATTTCCATTTACGTTGTTTGATTACTTTCATTATGTCCCTGACCTTGGTCTGCTCCCTTATCCATTTATTGGTTTTGCGATCTTTGTAAGTGATGTTGAGCATACTTAGCTCCATGTTATGTTGTGCAGCGGCCAACTTTCTCTCTATTTTAGTTGTTAAAGACCATGTTTCTGATGCATATGTCATTGACGGGAGAACAAAGATACAAACAATATTTTTTTTAAACACTTGATTCACCATAATACAGTGCCTCAGGAGGTTCAGAGCTATGTTTATAATATATCCATCGTGTGCTTGGAAATGGTGGCTTTATTGATTTTGAGGGGTTCAGAGCAATATTTATAATCCAACACATTCATGTACATGGTGACTTTATTGTCTGAAACACCCCATTCCTGTCCTGTTTATTGTGCTACAAGCTTTGTCAAATGTTCTTTGAATGTTTCCACGGTGAGAGTGTACTAATAAATACTATTAAGAAAATAGTAAAACTTTCGGTAGCACCATGTGGTTGTATTCGTTCAGATAAATGACCCACGTATGGGGTAAATAAAAGAAAGGAAAGCGAAAAAGTGAAAAAAAAAAAAAGGTTAGTCAAGTTTTCAATTGATCCACTCCGTAATTGCCTATAGTTTAAAAGTGGTTTGGGTTGTCACTCCCTGTTCATTCATAAAGTGCCCTTTCACTGGCTCCACAATAGGTTTTTTCTAAACTAAATTCAACTGGTATTAGGCCTGCAGATACCAAAGAAAGATTAGAGTCTATGGCAGGCAAATTCATGTACGTACATTGGTAACACATGTCGACAAAACATAACCTATTCATGTAGATGAGGTCATACCCATGGAAGTCTTCTGTAGAAATCTACCCCAGCCCTACTGTAAGGAGCTCATTAGGCATGCATGCGCTGGCCACACATCCTGCTCTTCTGTAAATCAGGGAACCTCATCATTGTCGTCGTTCTACTCATATCTGAGTACTTGTGACCCCATGGATAAAGGCTCTCCATTCGTATCAACAATGAGATTTTGAGTAGCAGTGGTATATTGACATGTTTCTTTCCCTGTTTCTCTTTCCTTCCATTTTTCCGAACAGGGCAACTTTCTCCAGATTTTCTCCATCTCTCCTTGCAATGTGACCAAAATATTGAAGCTTTTGCTTCAACTCTGTGTTAAAGAGTGAATGTCTTTCGCCAATATTCCCCAGAGGTTCCCCAGGGAACCTCTCACAGCTTTAAAAAGAGTCTCTTTCAAACTAAAATGAACTTGGCACCATAGGAAAGCTTAAATCCACTGCTACACCTGACCTTAATGCAGTAATAAACAAGAGTGTTTCTATGCATGCAAAAACATGTATACAAGCAACAAAAAGGGTTGAAAGGAACATAGGTTGAATAGTTACAGACATGTTTTAAGATTACAGGCTCTGGCTGCACTGAAAACAGCATCCCAAAAAAGTGCATTGAACTCTTTACAACTTTTATACATAATATTTCCTAGCTACACCATCGTATAAAAGGTTTTACCAATTTGAAATATACCAACCACTGCTCAATGACTAATCTGGCGAAGTGCTGAAAAAAATTGGCACAGGGTCAATGGCATGTATTGCACAGAGAGCGTAGCGTGAGGTGGGGGGGGGGGGGGGGGTCATACACAGACTTAACAAAGGTAATATGGTGCAGTATTGTAGTCAAAAACAAAGATTAGTTTCTGTCACTGTTTGTATGTTCTAGGCCAAACAATATGGTTAGTAGTAAAAAGTAACCATGCCAATAACTGGTCCAAAGCTATAAGTGTGAAAGTTTCCTCATCAATCTCTATGATTTAATATAATGATCATCTACTCATATTCACCACATGGGTGGCAAGAGATTATACTGTTGTTGTTTTTCCCCTGAACAAATTCACCTGTTTTGTTGACCCTCATCATTGGTGGGGTCAATATTTCCTAAGTTCCCCCAAACCTTTTTGTGACATCTCATATTTTTGTTTGTAATAAAAATGCTTCTTTTTTGTTAGCATGTATGTGCAAGCACTATCCAAATTCATAAGTCATTTATTGTTCTGAAGAGGCTTATTCATATTGTTGTCTAGATGTTGGCCCTCATATTTGGGAGCCTCATTCATTGGGTCTGAGCAGTTCCTCGCTCCCTTTGTCATGATACCTGACAACAACCCAAACAAAGTAATAAGCAAGTAACAAATCTTCTCTTGGACTAACATGAGACAAATTTCCCACGGGATATGAAAATCTGTGAGTACAGTACTCAATAGACCCTGGGGCGAGAAGTTGTGAAATATATCTAGCTGGGTCATGTGACAGCCATAAAATGTCCGTACCTCCTTGAGGACTTGATTCTCCACCTTGACCTTCTGGTGGTAGTTGATGCGCTGCTTGTGGTTGTGATGGCCCACCAGCTTCACATTCTGATTGGTTAGCTCATCCATCTCCTCCTTCAGCTTTATGTGCTCCTAAAAGGCAAAGAAATCACAACATAGAGATGCTCACCCGATAGACTGGTATGCTTCCATCCCCCTGTGCAGTCACTAAAGTATTGTCATGAACTCTAAATAGTAAAAGTGCATTATTCAATGCCATATGCTATATGGCTGTGGCTATAAAACTTAATTGATAGAGAACTGTCAAAATTTATTCTTGTACCAAATTTGGTGATATTTGGTAAAATATTTCACAAATTAACACGTAAAGAGGAAAATTACACACTTTGAACTTGACCCATAACCTTTGACCTTTCTGATCCGCAATGTAATCAATTAATTGACCTGTCAAATATCATCACTGTACCATGTTTGGTTAAATTTGATTAAATATCTTACAAGTGATCACACCAACAAGGTCCAATGTGGCGAAATAGCTAGCTAGTTCGTGATCGGTATAGCTAGCAATCACATAATAGCTAACTATTGCAGTCTACGCGTAGCACTATAATTCATACAATGAAAAGGGGCATATCATTTTGAATTTTGACGGACTAAATGCACTCGTGCAGAATGGAGAAAATTAAATCTCAGAAAATTAATCTTCGCATATCTCTGTTATTTTTCCATAAAAACTCATGTGACTTTCACCATGGATGTAGACTTATCGCCTCATATCACATACAAATTTTTAATAAATATGACGCAGTACTTTTTTTTCAATGAACATTTTTGTGATTTCATTGAATGAGCGAAGAGGTTTCCATTTTTCCCCCTTCACAAGTCTCCCATCATGCATCAGTGTGCATTGAGGCATTGTTTACTTTTGATTTATATGTGCGTGAAGGCGAGCTCACAACCTAAAACAAGCGGTCGTGGCATATTTCCGTAATTTATGCATCCCAAGCTCGAGCTTACATATCCTGAGATTTGAGTTAATGAAGACGCGATTGCAACTTCACGCTAGTTTCCCAGATCAGCAAACTAGCTCAGTATTTTGTCTGATCAGGCTAATGCAGATGAACCTAAAGTGACATTTTATGATTTGACCTTGACCTTCGATTTTTATTGTCTGTTAAAGTAGAACACCATTGATTTTAGATATATATTTTGGTATCATATGATAAAGGATAGTATAGGGTACCCAAATAGTGACTTTTCCAACCTCGCTGATCTAACAGAACGGAGTAACCCTGCATCAAAACTTACAATTTTACTACTTCGTAATTCTTCATTATCGACTCTCCGGAACGCTGTCAGCATGATGACGTCATTCTCTGAACATGATCTGCAACCGAGCTAGCTAGCTCCCGATACATACACGTTCACGCATACGTTTTGAACGCAATTACAACCAGTGATTGACTCCGAACTTGCTCCAAAGTAAAGCCAACATGTTGGGAAACACACTAGACCTTGACATCGACATTGGAGAGAATGATTCAGGTGAATTTTCTTTCAATACTGATATTGATGATGGGGGGGGGGGGGATGGAGACGGAAGAGGAAGTAAAGAAAGTAATGACGATGACGACGGCCATACACACAGAGTCAGAGACGGAGGAGAAGGCACAGCGGCTGTGCTACCTCAGGCGCGTTATTAGTACAGCGCTAACTAGTCCAGATTCAGGACGTTGTTTGTGAACACACGATAGCGTGCATCATCGGTGCATGCCTTGATTTGCCTCAACGCTAAGCTGCATACTGTGCGCATCATTTGCTACGCTTCCAAACAACTGCGGGGTACGATGGGCACGGTGGTTGTTTTGTGCTGTATAGTATGAGCAGGGAGGTGGGAGTTGCATAGCAGGCCATACGGGTAGCGGACTACATACGAGTACGTGCCTATGTGCATGTCTGGCTGGCCAGTAGAGCACTGATCCCTATGTAGAGATCGGTGATACAGCTGTATGACTCGCATAATTCAGGCCAGCGCAGCCGCCAGCAAGCTCGCCAGCTAGCTAGCCTTACTCCGGCAGCGCTGAGATGAGACGTACGTGCGTAAGAGTAAGACGGCCATGGCTGCAGGGACAATTTCAGGATCGGAGCTAGCGTTTGTTAGCTGTGCAGAAAACCAAGTACTGCGCTCGCGGGAAGCGGACGAACGGGAGTACACATGTACTATGTTGCAATGGCCAAGTTGTGCGGCGCGCGCCCAATGCCTATAGCTAGATGCAAGAAAAAGATCGGCATATTTCACGACAGAATGACTAATTATTAATGAAAATGTTCAAAAGACAAATATGTGTGTATCACTGTAAGGAAATACTTAATTCATATAAATCATACAACAATAGGTACGAATCAACATTTGCACAGGGGATGCTCTTGAATGATGACGAATTTTGTGTACAATGCGTATGGCGAGTGTGCCTGAGTGTGTGATCTGTTCAGTTAATGACATCTACACAAAGGGGGTCTGCCACTCACAGTTTCGCGGTAGATGAGGAGATCATGCATGGGCGATTAGAATGGTTAATTTTTATATTTTCATAGCAGTGTGAGGCTGGAAATTAATATTTTCGTGATCTCTACATAACCAGCTTTCCATAGATGTAAAAATTTACTATATTTAGAATTTTCAATGGAGTTCTACTTTAACATATATCATAAATGTACCAATTATGGTGAAGGTTGATCAAATAGAAGGACAAACGGACATTCCAGAAACATATTCCAAAGAGAAAACTAGCAAAGTAAAGTGTTTTGTACGTTCTACCTTGGTTGGAATAACAGAACAGTGAATGAAATGGTCAAAATATGAATGAAAAGGATGGAAATGATCACTAGAATAACATAAACCTAGTTTGTAGTCGGTAATGGTTTATTACTCTCACATTCCTAAATTCTCCTATCAACACATTTGTTAGTGTCAATAATCAAACATATCTTGATGTCTTACCTTCAAAAGCTTTGATTTCTCCTCTCTTTCCTCCTCCAACTTGGACTTGATGTCCTCCTTGTCCTTGAAGTGTGCGCTCTCAAGGGCAGAGGTTCTGGTAAAGGTCACATGAACAATTAGTTGAATGCAATCCCTCACTGAATCACCCAGCTAGCAAGCTATATCCTGGTTTTTATCTCTCTCTCGACTCTTCTGTCCATCTACAAATACATATATGAAACATGTATCTACCTGACTAATTGTCTATTCATCCATCTATGTGTTATCATTTTTGGGTATGTCTTCAAATTTATATTTTTTTATTCACTTTTTTGAAGCAACTTCATACCCATGTACCAGTACATGCACATAATACAGGTAAGAAATTGGGAAATGAAAATCAATTTCTAATACAGTCCGATTGTCCACCTATTTATTTTTTCAATCATGAGTATGTATACAACTTGAGTGTCAATTATAGAATGGTGGAATGTACCAACTGATCAATCACCGGAACATACCCTTTTCAGTAAAAAGACATTTGAAAAAAGCAAATGTGATATTGGGAAAAAAAGTCTGAAAAATTAGTCTGAAACAATTGATCAAAAATATCATAGGTCAAATGTACAACTCATCAATTGCAATATCCACTTCTCCATTAGTCATCAATCAAATACAATCAATCATACAGGCAATGAGATAACACACTGACAGTGATTATTTAATGATATTGGTATTTCACTCATTTAAGTTTCACTTACTGTACATCAACTTTCCCATTAAAACTATGTGATTATTTTTGTCTCTTACATTCCAGTTATTATGTATTAATTTCATAAATCATTGTATTATTCATTCCATCATTCCTTCATTCCTTTCAATTATTCATTATAATCAATTCTATAAATCATTGCATTGTCATTACTTCTATAAATCTTTGCATTATTATTTCCATCCTTCATTCCATCATACATCCTTCCATCATTCATTCCATCACTCCTTCTAATCATTCATTCTACCCTTCATTCCATCACTCCTTCCAATATTTCATTCCATCCTTCATTCCATCACTCCTTCCGATCATTCACTCCATCACTCCTTCCGATCATTCATTCCATCATTCCTTACAATCATTCATTCCATCACTCCTTCCAATCCTTCATTCCATCCAATCATTCATTCCATCCTTCATTCTATCATCCATTCCATCCTTCATTCCATCCTTCATTCCATCACTCCATCCATCCTTCATTCCATCCTTCATTCCACCCTCCCATCATTCACTCCATCCTTCATTCCATCACTCCTTCCATCCTTCATTCCAACCTACATTCCTTCCATCCTTCATTCCATCACTCCTTCCATCCTTCATTCCATCCTACATACCATCCTTCATTCCTTCTATCCTTCCAATCATTCATTCCATCCTACATTCCATCCTACATCCTTCCATCATTCATTCAATTACTCCCTCCAATCATTCATTCTATCATTGATTCCATCACTCCTTCCAATCATTCATTATATTATTCATACCATCCTTCATTTCATCACTCATTTCAATCATTTCAATCCATCCTTCTTTCTATCTTTCATTCCATTCATTATTAATTTATTTCATAAATCATTGCATTATTCATTCCATAATTCCTTCCACTCATTATTCATACCATCATTCATTCATTCATTCATTCATTCATTCATTCATTCATTCATTCATTCATTCATTCATTCATTCATTCATTCATTCATTCATTCATTCATTCATTCATTCATTCATTCATTCATTCATTCATTCATTCATTCATTCATTCATTCATTTATTCATACCTGTCCAGTTCTTCCATGACTTGGTCCATATTTTCTTGCAGGATCTCCTCATTAGCTTTAGCCTGATCAAGCCTGTTGGGTAAAATCAACCAAAAACATATATTTATATATATATAAGATTACAGAAAGCATGAGGACGGGGATTATGAAGTCCACAACATAAAAAAATAAAACAATAAACATTTGAAGCAACCACCATTCATAAAGAACATATTCTATGGAGTGACGAAATGGTGTCGTCATATGATCATGTCGTCAAGACATATGGCGTTAAACAAAATTACTGCAGTTAGAGGTTAAAGGTCTGTTATTGTCTATTAGGCTACTGTCGGGGTCTCCCAATTGGCATCCCCACTGTGATCACCGCTGCTTGCTCTACCCACAGAGTTTAGAATCTGTTGTCTTGACACTGTACTCAAATGACTTCACACTTCGGTACTTGATAAATTTTGCTCTCTAACTCAAAGGCAGGCAAGTGCTGCTCTGGGCATTGCCTTGTCATGCATGGTACCCAAAAACGGTATCAATCCCGCACACTACATGATTTTGGATCAATTGAGTTGCCCATGAAGGTTACTGCTCAGGAATCAGTGCTCGTAATCATGATTCTCAATTATTCACAACTTCCTCACATTTGAAATATGTCTGATTTTTCTCAAAATATCACAAATCTAGTTTTCTGTTTTTTCTGCTTTTATTCAATTCAAGTGATACGCAAAGTTTCGTTCTCCTTTAAAAATCTTTAGAAGGAGTAAATTGAGACCCTACAGGAACTTACGCTGTCTGAATGGAGTAGAGCTTCTGTGTGGCTTCATCCTTCTCCCTCTCCATGTTCACATAGCTAGCCTTTTGACGAGTCATATCACATTTCAAGGCATCCAATTCCTCCCTCAGCTGTGATTCTCTGTGTATTTAAACCAAGTAGAAATCAATGTTGTTTTCATATCATAACATGTAAGGTTTCATTCACACACCTGGTCTTTTCACGATTCACATCACGTTGCAAGGCATCCACTTCTACCTTCAAATATAATTCTCTTTGTATTAAACAGAGTAGAAATCAATATTGTTTAAAAATCAGAACATTTTATGTATATTCACACAACTCGTCTTTATACAATTCATATCACGTTTCAGAGCATCCACTTCTTCCAAGAACTGAGGTTCTCTTTGTGTTTCACAATGTAGAAATCAATATTGTTTTACATTAAATACGTTCAAATAGCTCTAACCTTGCAAGGATTTTACCACAAATGGCATAAGTCTACCTCCATAAAGTGATTCATCTCTGCACCATGTTTGGTTGGAATGGCACCATTGGACTTGAATTTATTGTGAAAAAGGTCAACTTTTCTTTCACAAAGTTCACTGACTTTTGACATTTCACCTCAATCAGAATTGAAGCAAATTTTACACACTTCACTAGTTTCATGTAATACACACATGTACCAAGTTTGAAGCAAACCTGGTGAACGGTTCTCAAAATATAGTGAAAAACAGATTCGGGACAGATAGATGGACAACAAGAAAACATAATGCCTCCAGCCACTTTGTGGTGGAGGTACTAATCTCAGGAAACCTGCTTAAAAAAATCTTTTGACATCTTTTGACTTTGTAATGTGTAAATTTTAGCTTCAATCTTGTTGTAACTCATTACCAATTATTTCTCAAAAGTGTCTTTTTTTAACACCTAGTAACATCTAGTAGTGAAATAAGGCACACATTTAGCCAAGATTTTCCAAGGTTTAGATTTATTCTTTTCAGAAAAAAGACACGTACCCACACCGCCCCCCCCCCCCCACACACACACACACACAAACTCTCCCATTGTGGCAATTTGACTTACTTCTCTCTCATCTCATTGGTCAGAGCCTCTTGTTCATACTTCAGGGTCTGGTGCTGAGCGGCCAGGATCTCCCTTGACAGGCGGGCCTCCTCCAACTCATCAGCCTTCATCTGAGGAATAAGATAAAAAGGAATAAATACATGATTTTACAAGTCCAACCAGCATGTATGGGGATCTCTACAGTAAAGGGATATTTTTGGCATAACTGAATCATTTGAAATTATGACCACCTTGCACCACCAAAATATGACAGAGTGTTGAATTAATTTCCTCCAAAACAACTTCAGCTAAAATCCTGCTCTGAATGTTTTTTTATTTATTATATATTTCTAAACTAAGCCTGTACAAATTTGCCATAGCACATTGGTAACGGGACAGACGAGTGTGTTACAAACCCGTCTCTCACGTTACCAACGTGCTATGGCAAATTTGTACGGGGCAAATTTTCTGAAGCATACAAAACCTTGTAAAGTGCAAATCAATACATTTCTTTGATATTTTATCATCATTGGCTGGTTTATTCAAGAGACAAAAAAAAATAATAATTGGAATTTAAGAGATTTATTCAAATGTTACAGTAAATGTAACAGAAATGTACCCCATAACTGTAGACAGGCCCATATAGAGACCGTTCAAGGGAGACAAAAGTTGTATTCTTTATGAGTAGGGTGTCTTTCAGTGCAGGTAATTTTCATACAGTGCAATGTAATCCATTACAACCCTGAGACATTCTTATTTCTTCATTCAGCTTTCTTGCCATGGTATCCAAAATCAACAAATGAAATCATGCAAATAAAACTTCACAAACAAGAAAGATAAGAGACATATCATCCATTACAAACCCTTGACATTTTCATTTTGTCAATCAGCTCTCCTTCCATGGCATCCAAAACCGTAACCAAAGAATGAAATCATTCAGATGAAAATAAGTAAACACAATCAATAATCACAAACCTTTGACACTCTCATTTCTTCAGTCAGCTTTTCCCGCATGGCGTCCAACTCAACAGATAGCTCCTTAAATCGCTTCTCTGATTCTTGCAGCGTGAGGGAGAGATTATAGTCAAGGAATCAACCCAACTTTTACTCATTAATGGTAAAGAGAGGATAAAGAGTGATCATAATAGATCTGGAATGTATCACTCTGTGGGTGCCATTGTTGCATATTAGCACAAATAATACATGCAGCAGCTTGCCTGGAACACAATGATTCATGTTAATAATAAGTTAAACAGATCGTAATAAAGATGTTAACTGTTCAGCAAGCAAACATATTTGGGATATTAATACTTCCAATCTTTCTTCTAAGTTCTATTATCTCATTGCTAAATATGCATGAATAACACTGTTTTTACACAATGAACAAGGCCTTTTGTTACACAGACAAAATTTCAAATGGTCCCTTTTAAATTTAAAGCCTGTGTAACAAAAAGACCACAGTGTTACAAACCTTCACAGAAATATGAATTGCAGAACAACAAAATGTACATATCATATCAAGTTTTGGAACACATCTTCAACACTGACTATCATCACCTGGAACATTCTGGGTTCCAGGGGCCATATTCATGAAAACTTACTTCACATCAAACTACCGGTAGGCCTTAGTGAGCTACTAAAAGGCCTAGTTACCAAGCACTAGGTGTTGACACTTTTGAAAAATAATCAAATATAAGTTACAACTCTATTCAAACTGAATTTGACACATCATATAGTCAAGGGATGTCAAAGATTTTAGACATAGATTTTGTCACAGTTAATCAATTACATTTTTTGTACCATTACTGACCCTGTGAATATCAAATAAGACTTTTGGACAAAACTTATTTGGATCTAAAAATGTGTATGTATCAGATCATTTATTCAGAACACAACAATGGTCATTGTGCATCACACATATCAACTCACAATATCGTTTCTGCAGGAAGCATCATGCATTATGAATGACACTGTGATGGAAGTTGCCAGTGGATTGACAGATCTAACATACAATGGTCATTGTTGTGTCTTGAATTCATTATCTGATACACACACAATTTTAGCTCTAAATTTGTATTCTGTATCTATGAAAAACACGTTTATTTCACTTGTTTAGTCAAAAGGGGGATAAAATACAATAGCTGATGAAATGCCAGAAACACCTCAGCACAATTTTATAAAAAGGCATTGCGCTACACTGATCATACAGCTGGGAATCCCCTTTGAGTCAGTACAGAATCACTGGCTGATAATGCAAGCCGTATGCTCAATAACAGCACTGTGTCTTGTAATGTAATGAAATCTACAAACAAGTTGCAACCTTCACCTGTTTGTAATGATAGACCGCTTTCCTAATGTATTCACAACTTTCCCCTAGCTGCGTAGTAATGTGTTATTGCATTCACCTGTATCTTGTCATTCAGATTCAATGGATGGAATGCATTTTTAATCTATTAGTTGTTGCTACTGGACAAACCTCAGACAAGCTTTGGGGTTCCCATTAGTAACGTATTGTTTGTACGATGTGAATAACATTTCCATGTTTTACATAACAAAAATGGTCTATTAGGTTCAATGAGTGCAATCTAGAAGTTATTGCTAGCCGGACAGTCTTTTGGGTAATCATTGCTTGAAATGCATCCATGAAATCTACATAGTACACACAGAAGTATAGTCGCCAGGTATTCTGCTAGGTGTTATTTTTTTTTACACTTTTATGAAAGGGGGAAAAGAAACACATCATAAAATCAAGGGATGTTAATTTTTTTAGAAGCAGGTATTGTGACATTTCATCAATTACTTTTCTTGAAAATAATCATCTGAATATTTTTCACTTCATTTTTCATTTTTCACTGAATATTTTTTTCACTTTGGGACAAATCTGGATCTAAACATTTTTGTTTGTATCACACAATTAATTCAGAACACAACAATGGCCATTGTGCATCACACATGCCAACCAACAACTTTTTTTCCTGCTAGAAGCATCATGCATTATTAATAACACCTGTATTGGTAGTTGCTAGTGGATTGACAGGTGTGGTACACAATGGCCATTGTTGTGTGCATCATGTCTGTTAATAGATTTATAAAGAATGTTCTTTGGAAACAGGATGCTCTTGTTTCACCTCGTAGAAATTATTTGTTAGCGTTCAAAAATCAGGGAAAATGTTTGATTGTTTAGCTCCTGCATTCCAAACATAGTTTCAATTGTACAAAAAAAAGAAGAGTTGGTTTTTTATTGTAACAAGATTCAAGCAAGGGAACAATGGGAATTCATGTGAAACTTGCATCAAATTCCAGTCACTTCAATATTCACAAACAGCATTCCTTCCACATTGACATATCAACATTGTAATGCTTTTTCCTTTGTTACATTTTTCTTTACATCATCCCCTTTTCACCTCTGCCTAGCAAATCACAACCAAAAAGACCCTTATAATTAACATATTGAAATACACATGTATGTACTGAAGAAAAATGAAAATTATTTTCATAGTTAATTAACAAAGGTCATGTCAGCCACAAAGCTTGCCCAAGGTTTGCCAGACATACCAACTACTAATGTACGCAAACTGCATGTCTGTTTCCCTTAAGAAAATTAAGTAGTGCGTGCATGAACAGAGTTTTATGCACACCATTGGGAAAGTGTCAGTTACAGGGACTGCCTATTAACAGATTAACATACACATATCTTTCTCCAGTGATTCAGTTTCAATGGGTGGAATGCACTTTGATTCCAGTCGATGTTGCTGGTCAGACATACTTTGAGCAGGGAAGTGTTATAGGAAGGAGTAGAAACTCGAGCATAATACATTCAAACATCGGTATGGGTTCTAAAGCGTGCTCATGAATGTCAAAAGAATTCCATAATCATGACAATGCTTTGATGTTCCATGTGCCGAGCCGACATTAGGGACCTTTCGATTGGGTGAACGAGAGTGATGTGACGCCCGGCGGCAGGCGTATGTCAACGCGTTTACTCCCTACGTTGAGCCGCTCCTGAAATGCGTTTCGATTTCAGGCGTCACGTCTAGTCAACGTAGTGACGTCATGGCCCCTGTGAAAAGCGCGCGCGCCATCATCGGTGGAGGTCAGTGGGTGGCCCGCGTGGCAATCACTGATCTCCCCACTGGTGGCAATACGTATACGGGCGCGGTTAAAATGTATATGTGGGACTGTAGTGTGCATTTGCAACTTGGTAGACGACAGAGCAAACAGGTACCTGACGGGCTGTAGTTGGTACGTCAGTGGTGCTCATGTTAAGTGAGAAGAAGATGAACTTTCTGGTAATATAGCTACAGTTGTCCTCAAAATTATTCATACCCCATTGAAAATAACAGTCTTTGTTAGATTCTTCCTTTGTAAAAGCTATTATGTTGGTACTTCCTGTGTATCTTTTGTCTACTTGTTGCTATGCACAAATCCACATATGAGTTGGCTAAACTTCATTTGCATAATAATAGATAAGTCCAAAAGTTATTTTTCCCTCATGTTCAGAATTATTCATACCCCTGACAATACCTCAACAAAAATGTTCTTTCTTCATAGTATCCATTGTTTTCCTTTCCTGAGAATGTGTTAATCTTTGTCCTATAGTTATTTCAAGATGTTCCAATGGATTAAATACCTTTTTTGTTGACCAAATGTTAAACTATTGTCAAACACATAGCATCTTTTGGAAACATAATGCTATGGGGATGCTTCTCTTCCAGTGGCACAGGCAACCTCGTCAAGGTCCAAGGAATCATGAGAAAAGAGGATTACATCACGATCCTTGATGAAAACGTGAAGGAATCCGCTGAGAAACTCCAGCTTGGCCCTAATTGGAAGTACCAGCAGGACAATGATCCAAAACATACCGCCAAGGTAGTGAAGAAATGGTTCAAGGACAATGATGTCAACGTCCTCGAATGGCCAAGTCAGAGTCCTGACCTGAATCCAATTGAGAACTTGTGGCGAGACTTGAAGACCAGAGTGTTGGCTAGGAAACCGACCAACCTGTCCCAGCTTGAGGCTTTTGCCAAGGAAGAGTGGGCCAACATCCCCCAGAAGACATGCAGGAAGCTTGTGGACACGTACAAGAACCGTCTAGAAGCAGTCATAAGAAACAAAGGCTATGCTATTGACTATTAAAGAAAGACATTGGACTCAGTAAACCTAGGGTATGAATAATTTTGAACATGGCATTTTTTGAAAATCCATGAATAAAATACCCCTGAAATGATGAATTTCTTGAATTGTGTATTGTTGTTATTCTTTCACATGTTGGTCACATATAACTGATATACACACTTGACAAAATGCATTCATTTCATCACAAAAATAAAAAATCATAAAAATTAACAAGGGTATGAATAATTTTGAGGACAACTGTATTTATATTTTGTTTAAAAAAATAAAAGGAAAAATAGTTGAACTTCCCACTGATTTGCTGTAACTCAGCATAATCTTCCTCCGGCACCGTCCATACCGAGAGGAGTATGATGTCATAGACAGCACGGGATGAGCCCGGCGCGAGTGAATTGGGTGGTCGGTGAAAACCTGGGTGAACGCGTTGAGCCGAGGGGTGTTGAGCCAAGGGGTCGACGTTGACGCATGCGCGGTGCGTAAAAGTGACGTCATTCACGGTGACGCCTGGTGGCACGTCCAAATCGAAAGGTCCCTATTTAGCTGATGTCAACTTGAAAAGAAATTTCTGTAATTTCCCATTTGTCTGTAGACGTTTTGTTTTTGACAAATGCATTTGCAAACTATAAGGAAGTTAACGGCAGATAATGACAGATCCTAATACTCTGCTTTTGCTTCGAAAAGTATTGAGAAATCATTAAAAATCGGACATATAAGCTATTTGTATTAATTACAAAATTGACCAATTTCTTCACTTTCCGACAACTTGTGCATTTGGGAGATTCAACCACCCTCAAAATGATATATTAAGCTGTGTGTTATCATTAACGGCGTTTGTGTGTGTTTGCGTGAAGCAGAGATATTTTACTTGAAAAACTTGTTTATTTGTGTTTGCTGATACCTGTTGTGCTCAGGGAAGTATTAATGTCATTAACAGAACGGGACAAGCGAAATAAGACTGTACATTTCTTTTGTTCTCTCTGAGAAACCGTTGCCACACAATCAATGTTCATAATTGTTCAAACACCTGAACAGCACCTGTTGAGAACACCATAACTTTTCAGCGGCTTGGCACATAGGTTCAAAGAAAGAAAGTTGCTTCCTATCCTTCCATAACACATCCCTGTTTTGAGGTTTACCATGATAGTATTTGTTTTGTTGAACAATCATCAGTCCATGGGCCAGAATCTGAAAAGTTCCCCCCCCCCCTCCTTAGCCACAATTTTAAGTCATGTTTTTATGTTAGGCAGGTCCCTCAGCTTTCAGTATCTGCCTGTTTGCCATTGCACTGGTAGTGGGTGTGGCCACCAGGGCTGTTACCATGGCTACATGTCAATGATTTTTTTTTTTAATATGAGGAAGTTACGAAATTGCCAAATATGAACATAAAAAGACAAAATTTCACAAGTTGCCCAGTTGATTCTGATAGAAATTTAAGCCATTCAAGGCCACGATCATGTGCAAAAAAAGATTATTGCCATGAAAACAATCACAAAAAAGGCAATTTTTTAGTAAACAATTCAAATATATGTTCAAAGGCAACTCAAAGCCACATCCCAGTTCCTTAAAGGATGAATATCAAGATATCAGAATCATAGCAACAAAAATTGAGGTATTTTTAAGTGTTAACAATCATGCATAAGAGCACCATTGCTATGACACCACCATGGTGCCAAAACTATTGAAATTACAGAAATATTAGAAATTGCCATATATATATTTCTGATATAGTGGCCTAAAAACACAAAATTAGTGTCTAAATGATAAAAGGCAAACAGGCAGATTCTGACAGCTGAAGATCCTGGCTAAGATAAAAACACAAAAATAAATTGTGGCTAAGGGGTGGGGGGGGGAGGGGGTGGGGGGTTCAGGTAGCTCACAGTCTACATGTTGAACTGTACTTGATCTAAGAATCCAGCTAGACTGCTTCATACCAAACTTGAAATGTTGATAGAAAGTTCAATAGAAAAACAAAGTGGTGCCATCAATATCCATTGTTACGCCGGCTTCTGGTAACATCACTCAAGTAAGACTTTCACTGGTTCAACATTGTCTAGCAGGCTGGTGTTAAGCATTCACGATGAGAATCCCTACTATGATCACAGGTGTTTGCTCTATCCACATAGTTTATAACCAATTACCGTGATAACATTCTCAAATGATGTCACACTTCAGTACTCTATGTTGAAGAAAAGTAATGAATATTTCATCTGATATATTGATATTGTTGTTCACTTTAACACATATATAGGTAAATTTGATTTAACGGTGCACATTCAAAAATACATGAAATATACTCATCATACACTCTCCATGTCAGGCATATCTCTGCAATATACATTTCCCATCCTGTGGATATTAATATTGAGCACTTTCCTCATGGTGGAGGCAAAACAAATTATTCTTTCAGTTTAGAGAAAGCGCCTCGGTCAAAGTGAGCAATCATGAGGACTTCAATGAGCTGCTGAACACTGGCGTTGGATCGGTCACTTCGAATCTTTGCAAAGGATCCAACACTGCCCTACTAGCACTTGCCTGAACCCTAATGGGTTGTGCCGACACCGACACCGGCATCGTCGACCACGGAATGAAAGGATATGACTCCAGCTCCTGAACCTGGTCCTCAACCGAGAGTGTCCGGCGACGTCTCTTGGCACCTGGCTCGATGTCGTCGCCGGCACCGCCAAGTTCGACGACCACAGTGGAGAGGTTGGTACGGGCTTCCTCGAGCTGGGCCTCCATGGCTTGCATCTGGGATTGGAAGTCAGTTCGTTGAGATTCGATCTCCTCCTCCTTCTCCTTCACCTGGTTGGAACACATAACAATTATCTCGTACAGATAAGCACCATGAAAGTTTTGTTTTCAGAGAAATCACTAGTTACTTCGTCTCCTCCACCATCTTCTTTCCCTGATACATTCCTTTCACTCAGATTGGCAACTCTTATATCAATAACACTTATAAACACTATCTTTTATCAAGATGTCACTGTAGTGCTTGAATTTCCATCTCCTTCACCTAATGACACCAATATTCAGGATATTTTCATTTAGATTTGCAACTGCAATATCAGGTGTCAATATCATATACACAGCACAAGGCTTTTGGACAGATAAACTCTTACCATAAAATCGCAAACAAGCAGAGCCTAGACAGTTAAATTTCATATGTTTGGCAGACAATATACTTCAAGCTACTTTCAAGCCTGATATTATGTAGTAGACATCAACAACCATACAATGCATTATACCCAATTAAGAACAAAAAATCACAAGGAACTATTTATTTTTATCACAGGGGCTACATTACCCTAAGCCCCACTGATGTCTGGTGTGTATACCTGTTGATGGAGCTGTGTGAGCTCTCCAGACTGGTCTTGAAGTTCCTTGAGTAGTTCCTTCTGCTGGCTGCTCATGTCCATAGCCTCAGAACGCATCTTCTCAACCTACATCGACATCATAGTGAAGATATCATGAAAAATAAATGGAAAGTTGATTTGTTTCTGTTGCAATATGTTAAGTGGGGATAGTTCCCCAAGACGTGATTTTGTTTTTCCTCATAACATCCTTCACCGTGCATGTAACTCCATAAATGGCTAGTGCGCTGAGCAAGCACACTTGATTCTATTTAGTGTTTCACTGTATTAGGAAAGCCAACATCTACTTTAATATAAGATGACAATTAAGCCTGAGTCATTTCAATGTTTTTTTAAGCCGGGGCTCGATGGCGTTGCTCCGATCGAGCTCCGGTGCACTGATATATGATGGACGGGGTGAAGTCGAAGACCAATTTTTCCTCTTATGCGACATTGTAATGGTGCGTGTACCCTAACTGCGATGATGATGATGATGATGATGATGATGATGATGGATGGTGATGATGATGATGATGGATGGTGATGATGATGATGATGATGATTGATGGTGGATAATGATGGTGATGCTGGTGATCATTATGATGATGGTTGTGGTGATAATAGTGATGATGGTGATGATGAAAATGGATGATGATGATTGATGATGATGATGATGATGATGATGATGATGATGATGATGATGATGATCTTGGTAATGATGATGATATCAGTAATGGATGAGGAGGATGAGGATGAGGAGGATGCATTTCCTAGACACTACATGGAAATGATAATCATAGATGATGGAAATCATAGTAGACATGAAATAAAAATAATGATGTCTGATGATGATGATATTACTACACTGCAGGCTGCAATCTCACTCTCCATGGAGCCTCAAGTTGGTGCAATGTCCCTACCTGCTCCTGGTGTTCCACAGCCTGTACCCTCATCCTCTCCTCAAGGGCGCCGTTGTTTGCCTGGAGCGCTTCCGCAGCAGCCTTCCCTTCCTCCACTGTTGCCTCCAGCAGGGAAGCACGCCCTCTAGAGTCCTCCAGCTGCATGTGAACCGAGGCCAGCTGCTCGTCTCGCTCCCTTACCAGAGCCTTTTGCTCCTGGAGGTTGTGCATTAGGCTAGCCAGCGCCTCCTGTCAGACAGCGGAGGAGGATATTCAAAAACACAAGTTTAAAGGAAAAGTCCACCCTTAAGTTAAATCAGTTTTAATTACAGCAGAGACATAAAAGCAACATATTAGTGACAGTTTGAGTAATTCCATCAACAGATAAGAAAGTTATGACTTTTTAAAGTTTGAATATGTAACATGACCTGCATGCTGCTCTCCCATATGGTGTGTACTGCACGATTCTATTTAATTGCCCCGTCTTTTTATGAGGGCATAAATATTTTTCATAGGCATGTGTGCAAATAGATGTATCGAATAATATATCAAATACACAGGTAAAATGCTATAAATGCTTTTGAAAAAATGGCCACTTTAAAGAAATAGAGCAATTCGACTGCCACTCATTCAAAATTATCTTGAACACAAACTCATGTCGTTTTCTTGAACTGACAGATTTTCCCAAATCCCCTTTCCATGATTTTTCACAAATTTTCCAAATTCCCTGACTTTCCATGAGCACAATTTTTCAAGGATTTTCCAGAATTTTCCAGGATTTTCCATGACTGTGGGAACCCTCTTTATTTATGTACCTCTCAACATTGCTATATACAGTCAAACCTGTCTATAGCGGCCGCTCAAGGGAAACCACAAAAGTGACCACTATAGACAGGTGACCACTATAGACAGGTCGGCGGCCATTTTGATTTTGAGCATGTATATGTTTTGCACTATGTAACCTTCATGCTGCAACATAATTTATTGCTTACGTAAAATATACATACATCTTATTTTTATGTGATATATAAATAGTATTTTATCAAGTTTTCGTTCAATGAGAAATATGAATAAACCTGAAGGCACATTTTCGTTATCTGTGTATTATTTCTGTGTGTGCGATTTTGTGTGAGATTTGTGTATTATTTCTTTTGTGCCCTGAAAGGGGCCCTTGTCCTTGAGCAATGGTTGGCACGGTAAACGGTCATGAACATCCAAGGGTATGTTTGTTTAGTCTAGATCTGCAAAAAGAAGAATGAAACACAATATCATGCCATAAATCTGTCTTCAGTGTTCGAACAAAAATGAATAATCAAGCAGATCACTCGTAGAAAGTGATTTTATGTAAACTGTATCAAATGCGTCATTATCAGATGAATATGTTAATTCAATATCATATTTGCATCGGCTGTCTCAACTCTCGCGAGTCTCGGTGATAAATGCTATGTTAGATATCTTACGCCACGAAAGACAATTTCTATTCTAACTGATGAAATAAATGTGGTTTAGCAGAGAAAACACATGTTATCGGATTTCTTTAAAATCTCAAGTTAATGTGCGTTTAGTTTCTTACGTTTGGGATATTCATAATGTCTTGACCAGCACTGCACGACCTAGCAGTAGCACTCCGAGGAACCACACGCATACATGTACGGGCGGGCGTAAATCGTTTAAAACTTTGAACAGAATTGTTAACTTTGTCAAATAAACAGAAACTTGAATTGAAATACCCTTCTGAAAAAACCCGGAAACGTTCGTTGATTACAAGAATCTGCAACTTATTTATGTCCACATTTTGAAAAGAAGAGAATGGAGCTCTACCGGCAGCCTACCGGATATTAGGAAAGATAGCAACAAGGGCTACGTATGATGAAAAGCCCGCTTGCTTGGGCATTGGCATTGCTTTGAATAGTGAATAATTTCAAAAGAACGACAACTTGCCGAAAACAGGATCTTGAATTAAAATACCCACGTTAATGATAATCAAGTGTTCTCTTTTTCGTTGTTAGTAAGAATCTCCTCATCTTCGTGTCTATTGTTTCTCTCTCTGATCGCTAGGGCAAGTGCCGTGAGTAGTGCTCTCTTACTTCGTCTAAGTTATGCACGATAAATATTAATTTAAATTAATAAAAGAAAAAATATATATACGGCTACAAATGCACATTAAAATATATTTTCTATCTTAACATATTTTATTTAATCGAGAAACATTCTTTATTGTGTCTTTTAAAATATTTTGCCTCAATAATTTCCGAACGGGAGTTGATTGAAGTAAGCAACTTATTCCATAGGCATATCGATGGGTTTCGAGTTACAGCCTCGCTGTGTGCTTCTGAGATTGCGAACGCTGAAGAACCGCGCGCTGCTGCCAGCTTGCAGTAGCGCATATCGCGGATCCAGATTGGTCTGGGCATGGGCTGAGGGCGCGCGCGAACCCGGGCTGCGCTGGCCTCGGGGCCGAGCGAGGATCCGGGGTATTATTCATCACAACAATAAAAGCAAGTGTGGGCCTGGGACACGCAGAGACTCACTAAAAAAACAAACAAAAAAAAACACCGGACATCGGGATTTCATTGATTAGTGTAATCAAGTTAAGATCCTGCTTTTTGTTTGGCAAGGTCTCTTACAAGTTTCATACAATTCGAGAATGTGTTAATGAGCTGTATTACGTCATGCAGGTATAAAGCAGGCTTTTCACGCCTCGAGCTTTTCACGGCCGTTTAAGTTGCGTAGCATCGCAAAAAGCCAACTTTCCACGCCGATAGGGACGGGTGATTTCAGAATTGGTGGCCGCTATACACAGTAAAATTTTGGCCGAGGGAGACAAAATGGGTGGCCGCTGGCCGCGTTAGCCAGGTGGCCGCTATATCCAGGGTCTTTAACACTGAATTTCTCTGCGGAGGAGTCAAACGTGGCTGCTATAGGCAGGTGGCTGCTGAATCCAGGTGGCCGCATAGCCAGGTTTGACTGTAACTACAAAGACACCGATCCCAAACTACAACAATATATGTTCCATGTCTGGGGTTCCCAAGACATCACAAAGTGAAGTGGAAGCGTTGTATCTTTCTGCTCTTTTTGAATCGTTGGATCCACACCACAATCCTTAAATAACTAATGTTCATTCATACTACAATTATTGAACAAGTGAAATTATAAATCACCATAGCAAAAAGTAAAGCCACTATAATTTCTGACAATTCAAGAGTTAGATGATGTAGAACTTTTGGAGTTTAACAGCACAAACATCTTTACAAATTAAATATGCAAGGACCGATCATTCCTTAATAACATTTCCTTGAATTAATCAAATGAAGGGATAAAGCATATGAGAATGTTTTAGGTGCTGTACAGGAAACCTTACCTGTTGCTCTTTCTCAACGATTCTCAGACTTGTCAGCGCTGAACTGGCGGTTTCCAAGTCATCCTGGGTTTCACATAGCTTCTTGGCCTGCAGAGCATAAACAAGAACATAACAGATGAATGAGAGAGGAATCATATCATTGATACTGTGAGAGGGATGTATAGACCAATGTTTTATATGTCATCATCCAGAGGACGACTTGTGGAGAGTGTTGGTTAACAATGGTTCTCAAAAGAAGATTCAACATGTAATGATTCCTCAATCATAACCACTTTGTGTAACTTTGTCGTCTGTTGAGTGAACAAAGGACCTGGGTAAACGGTTGGATGAAAGCAGCTGTCACAATACATTGCAGGAAGAGCAAAGCCACTATTACTGACAGATTGAGATATTAAAACAATCTGACTTAGTATTGTTATTGACCTTCACAGAAGTTAAATACAAATAACAAATCTCATCTTCTTTACTCCTAGTGCTTGCTGTGTTTTTTAATCCATTTACTACGGTAGTAGTAAGTTTTGGGGAATCGGGTATACCCGGTTCCCGTTTCTGAACATGACACTTCTGAACCTGGTATACCCAATTCCCCAAACTTACTACTATCAGCTTGCGGTAAGTACTTTGTCTTCATATTTAAATGCAGTTGATGTGTGCAATCAGTAGTTGAACTGTCTAGCTACCGTTCAAGATCATATTCACGGAAATTCTTTGGAGATATGTTGTTGAAGGAGTTTGCTTAAAATTGTTCATCTGTCTCTGAAGGAAATAGTTATACCACATTACATATTGCATGCACTTTACAATGCAAAGTTTCCGGTGGCATTACTCATGAGGAACCAGTTGCCATCTATATTCACCCTTGTTTATGAATAGTTTTACACACACTGTACAAATGCACAGTAGCTGGGTACCTCAAAATAATCTTGTTTTATGCTGTGAGCGCTGGTAAAAAAATTCAAAAGCAAAGGAAAATGCTTGTATAATCATCCTAAACAGGACAGTATATTTAGTAACGTCTGAACTATGAATATGGCACCATAATCCAATGAAACAGAATAGGGGATTTACCATTTAAACATACATATATTTATATTTTATCAGTTCAAAATATCCAAATATTGGATTATGATATACAGGAATAGATTCATTACTGACTAAAAAAAACACAGAAGTTCTGATATAATTTTCTGGGATATGTTGGAAGTTTCATAGGCCTTTAATAGCTTTCTGAGTGCCAGAGACGAAGCACTGCTTTGCAATTGCCATGGGACTATCAACGATTGCTACATGTATTTGTGAGAATTACCTCCTCATCGAGCCTGTGGTGGAGGTCATTGCACTCTTCCCTCAGCTGATCGATGAGCTCCTGAGATGCCAGCAGCTCCTGCTTGGTGCTGTCTCCCTGTCTCAGCTCAGCCATCAGGCGAGAGCTCTTATCTCGCTCACTGTCCAACTTCTCAAGATGAGCCTAAGGTAAAAAAAAAAAGAAGACAATTTCTGTTTTTTTGTCACCTCATACGCCACTAGCATTTATTGTTCTGACTTTCCAGTAGATATTTGTGCAAGTCACCAACATTTTGCATCTGGAACATTCTTATCTTGTTTCCACTAAATTCAGTCTTTACGAACTCGAATTTGAGATGATTTGCAATAATGCAGATCTTACTGAAATGAATGATTTTTCTACGAAAAGTAACATATGTTCTTTCATAACCATGATTGTACGCATCAATGTTATTGCTCAGCAATATTTACCAACATTGTTTACACTGAATACAGTGTACTCCAGGGAAAAAAAAAATTCAACATTTTCGAGGGCTTCTTTTTTTAGCACATTGGCTGTTTACCAGGTAGCTACACTTTTACATTGTGTCTATGGAAATATGGGGGGCTCTTTCAACATTTTCCAGGGCTCTTTTAAGCATTTGGGGGGCAAAAATCGCCCCAAGCCCCTGTTTTTTTTTCCCTGGTGAACTCCAAGGCTACAATGAGCTTTAGACTTTGATGCTTACATTCACCGGTGCCTAATAATGCAGGTAGGACTGTATCTAGTTTCTAATGCAAGTTTGACTGCTGTATTATGGTGTATGACTATATTTGTTACCTACAACATAGCTTGATCTATGTGGTCATTCATTCCTGTGTCTGATACACACACTAGGAAGGGAATGTCTGCTTATGCAAGATATCCTGCACGATATCCTGTAGTTTGGGGATTTCTCTGTGGACTCCGACGGCAATGGGTTAGTCATTCTATGCAGTTTATCATTAACCCTGCCATCTTCGGTCATATAGTATACACACTAGAGGAAAAGTGCTATATAAAATGCGGCTGCTAATACAGATTTGACTGTAGTTTTTACCTGGATATCCTCCTGCAGTTGAATGATCTCTGTGGTCTTGTTGCGGAGCCGTCCCTCCAGCTCCTCTTCTCTTTGCTGCTGGAACTCATGCTCCTCCTGCAGTGTGCTATATGCATCCTGTAAGGTAGACAGAAAGAGACATGGACAAATATGCTTAATCTTATGAGTGCCAGTCAAAATGCTGGGGGGGGGGGGGTATTCCAAAAATCCACAGAGATAAGCATTTTATCTCCGCTAAGATACAATGTCCTTAAAATATTTTATCTTTGGTATTCTGAAAAATATTTTAGGAAGATTTTAACCAAAATTAATGAGCGTATGCCCTGCGCTCCTATCCCAGAGGCAGCCAGTAATAAACGTCCTTTCATGTCTTTTGCATACATTAACACGATCAAGCTGATGGTGTGATGTCATGAAACTGAAAGGGACATTGCGCATCAATGTCTGTCAGAGCGCCTTATTGCATTTGATGCGCCCATGCGCAACAAGTTGAATGCGCAAATTATTTTTGCACGTAATGCTATGGCCCTAAGCGTGTACGCCTGGGGATAAAATTGCTTGGGAACAGTTTTATCTTTTATCCTAACTTTTTTTCCTAAGTGCGTTTCAGATAACAGATTTAGCTCATTTGTATAAAAATTTTATCTCGGAGGCTCATTTACTTAAAAATTTTATCTCTAGCTCATTTGAATAAAAAATCTTTTATTGTAAGTTGGCTTTTTGGAATACCAAAAGATAAAATTTTTCCTAAGTCCATGAGATACAATAAAATTTGTCTTAAGTTCATTTTCGGAATACCCCCCTGCTCTATGGGGTTTGCATGTATTAACAATAACGCTATAACGGTTAAAGACAAAGATGCTAACCTCTGACTACGAGTCAAACAAAATACCTGTGAGTTTGAGTCGGGGACACTAACTCACAAAAAAGTGTTTTTTGTTGGCAAAGGTACTTAAGTTGAAGATTCCGTTATTTGTTCAGCAAGGTACCAAGTTTCATACAGTTGGAAAATGTGTAAATGTGTATTGCGTCATGCAGCTAGAAAGCGGACTTTTCACGCCTAAAGCTTTTAACTGCAGGGTACTTTACATTGCATCGCAAAAAGCTAACTTTCAACGTCGACAGCAACGGAGTGATTTTAGATTTGATAGCTGCTTTACACAGTCAAATTTTGGACAAGGGACATTGCCGCATTAGACAGGTGGCCGCTATATCAAGGGTTTTCAACACTGAATTTCTCTGATCAGAAGTTGGGGGTGGCCGCTGGTGGATGCTATAGACAGGTTTGACTGTTCTAAAAAAGATAACTTTTCAAAGAGCCAAACAGGTCTTTCATGACATTCTGACAATGAAAGAAATTATCACTTGTTACCACTGATTACATAACACAATCACAGCGGTTGGCAACATTTAAAAGAGAGGCGGGCTCTTACCTGAAGCTGTTCTTTGTCCTCCATCAGGTTCTCATACTCCTTGGCCCGGTGGCATAGCTCGTTCTCCAGGCGCACAACCTAGCAGGACACGTAGCATGCAATGGAGTTAAAAAAAGAAAAGTTGTTTTAATAAGGTGAAGAAGGATTTCCTCCCTATAGACAGACATGTGCAACAAAGTCATTTAGCGTGGAGCAATTTGAAAAGGCTGAGATGAGGATGGTCAGATGGGGTCTACTCTTTTAACTTGAGAAGCGGATGTTCTTTTTCTTGGGCAATTTTCTCGGGATTATATTTTCAGAGCATTTGAAATTGATCTCGGGAAAATATTAAGAACTCTGGGTTACATAAACTTTATGTGACAAACTTTTGGAAAACTTATGTCTGTTCTTGCAGTGGTGCATGATATATATGAAAGAGAGATATATAGAGAAAAGAGAATATCTATCACATCTGGAGAGAAACAGAGAGATGGAAAGGGAGTGAAAATGCTAAGGAAAAAGAGGTAGAGAAGATATAACGAGTGATAGAGATCTAACCTGTGCATCCAGACCAGCTGTGTTTTTCCCCACTCCTGATACACCTCACCCGCCTGCTTCTTCTCAGCCCCCATTTCTCTCTCTCTCTCTCTCTCTTTTTTTTACACACACACACAAGTATACACACACACCCTCCTCCCCCCCCCCCCCCCCCACACACACACCAATCACTCTCTGTGCTAACTAACCTGCGCATTCAGGCCTGCTTTGTTCTTCCCCCACTCCTGCGATGCCTCATCACTCTCTCATTTCTCTCTCTCTCTTTTACATACACACACACACACCAATCACTCTCTGTGCTAACTAACCTGTGCATCCACGCCTGCTTTGTTTTTACCCCACTCCTGCGATGCCTCATCACTCTCTCATTTCTCTCTCTCTCTTTTACATACACACACACACACCAATCACTCTCTGTGCTAACTAACCTGTGCATCCACGCCTGCTTTGTTTTTACCCCACTCCTGCGATGCCTCATCACTCTCTCATTTCTCTCTCTCTCTTTTACATACACACACACACACCAATCACTCTCTGTGCTAACTAACCTGTGCATCCACGCCTGCTTTGTTTTTACCCCACTCCTGCGATGCCTCATCACTCTCTCATTTCTCTCTCTCTCTTTTACATACACACACACACACCAATCACTCTCTGTGCTAACTAACCTGTGCATCCACGCCTGCTTTGTTTTTACCCCACTCCTGCGATGCCTCATCACTCTCTCATTTCTCTCTCTCTCTTTTACATACACACACACACACCAATCACTCTCTGTGCTAACTAACCTGTGCATTCAGGCCTGCTTTGTTTTTACCCCACTCCTGCAATGGCTCATCACTCTGCTTCTTCTCGTCCCCCTTCTCTCTCTATGTCTGTCTGTTTTTACATACATACATACATACATACATACACAGTTACACACACACACACACACATATATACACACACTCTTCCCCCCCCCCCCACCCCCCCCCCCCCCCCACACACACACACCAATCACTCTCTGTGCTAACTAACCTGTGCATCCAGGCCTGCTTTGTTCTTCCCCCACTCCTGCGATGCCTCATCCGCCTGCTTCTTCTCAGCCCCCAGCTCCCGGTCGGTCGACTGGAACATGACCCGGAAGTCCTCCGCTTCCCCTCGGGCCAGTTCCAGGTCACGGCGGACGGTGGTCAGCTGGCCGGTCAGCTCGTCAAGTCTGGCCATCAGGGACTTCTCCTGCTCTGACCACATCTGAGATTCGGTGGAGTGGAGCTGTGTTTTTTTAGCAGACGCAGAGAACAGTCGCTTAGAATAAGATTTACCAATTTACAGCAATTAATATGAAGCATGGGTAGACAAGGGTCAATAGTCAAAGGAGTTATGAGATGGCCGTGAGGGTTGTCTCCTACACTGACCACTTCTGGGATTCCGTGGAGTGGAGCTGTGTTGGTGAGAAGAGAGCAATTGTGTATCTTTTCTTAAAGAAATATTAGGCATACACCCAGTAGAAGTGACCACATGCTCTATGCTGTAAATAAATTAAGAACAAGTCTGAAGAATACAAATCTTTGAACCTGCATCTACTGCTTACAAGGCAATAACCCAACCATCAGGCCATTAAAATCTAAATGACCTCCAAAATTTATTGAGCTAGTTCACCCTAAAATTATTTTTTATTAAAAAAACAGAAACATGAAAGAAACATATTAGTGAAGGTTTGATGAATATTCATCAAAGGATAAGAAAGTTATGATCTTTTAAATGTACTATCCCATATGTTGTGTATAATTTTTTTCAGAAATGTGCATTTTCTAGAAAAAAAAAAAGCTATACATCCTTGTACCTGTGCATTTTACATACATGCCTGTATGGAAAAAAAATAATTCCATTGAACAGAAAAAGAGCAATTTATGTTATTATATTGTACACTTACTACTACTACAATTACTGTGCTCTAAGCTCAATAGCCATTTCCATGGTGGTTACAACAATCTCCCTTACCTCAGTAATCTGTTGCAGCTGGTGTTCTACCTTGGCCAGGTTCTGGGTCACCTTGTGTTTCTCTGACTCATGGTCCTCAAGGCTCTTCTGCAGAGCAACCGTTTTCTCCTGATTCAAGGGACAATAAAATAAGGGAATCACACATTTGGTCTATGCCCAACATAAAAGTATCTTATGAAGAAATGATGATAACAATGCTGTAGCTCTTTGGGTACCACAGTTACATTCTGGCACAAGGAAAACTAACAATAGAGCTACATTAAGTACCACACATATGTGGTTTGGTGCTATAACTTTAGATATCAACTCTTAAAGTTATAAAAGATACATCACATGAAAGAGCATTAATTTCTGCACAAGATGAATCCATTTGGGGCATTTAGTAAAATATACTACCTTTGTAATGATTTTTCAAAGCACAATAAGGGTAAAAAATTCAGTAAACCTTCAAACTAGCAACGCATTGAATAGGTTGAAATCCCACTCTTGCTCTTCAAATTGACATGATTATTGCTCTAACTGGAATTATTTTGACAGTTTGTCAATTCATACTAGAGTTTACAGTCTGTTTTCTAATAATTTTAGGAAACAAAGTGGTTCGCCTGATTTTGCGATCAATAAACATGCAGAAATAAACACAAGCCCCACACATCTATGCCAAGTTTGATCTGAACTGAAATAAAGAAACATCCTTTAGTTACGCAAAAACCTTAAAAAATTGATGGATGTGGCCTCACATTTGACCTTTTGACGCCTAGATGGCCTTTGACCCCATCATTCTCACAAAGACACATGTTGTATTACCCAAGGAACATTTGTACCAAGTGTGATCACAATTGATGCAGAAATAAAGAAATGAGAGCAAGTCAAACGAAAACTGAGAAAAGTGATGCATATGGCCTCATTTTTTTTTGGCATCACAAACTAAGCAAGTCATATGTCACAAGCTGGACCTGATCTTCATACATACTGTATTGTGGTTCATGCAATGTTAAAAAAAAATTGTCTGCAAAAGCGATACAGAACCTTTAACCCTTTTTATCCCTCATGTGAATTTGTTCACTAGGAATACAGACACATCTTATAGAGCATTTTGTCTGACGCACAAATGGCAATTAAAAAACAAGGCAACACACAAACCTGCCACTTCTGCAGCTCAGCGGTGAGCGCTTCGTTACACTGCTCCATGAGATGGTCCGGCATGTCTTCTTCGATGATCCCTTCCTGGTCCATACCTGGAGAGTTGGACATAGAGGGCGCCCCAGCATCATTGTCTGCAGTGTAGCTGTTTGCACTCAGGCTCCGCACAGGCGTGCCGTTAGCCCGGGCAATGAGGCGCGATCGCAGATTGTACAAAACCTTCTTTGGCGTGGTGATTTTCTGTGGAGGTAAGGTAGGAAATTATAGTAATTGGGACATTAGATTTCTAATTGTTGTGAGAAAAACTTTTTACCTCTGAGGGATTTTACCTTAGTTCCTATCAGTCCCTCTCCACGTCTCGAGTCATCTTTGAACAATGTGTGGCTGAAACCTGATCATTGGATATCTAGTCATTGCGTAAAGAGAAATTCAATGATTCATTTTGTGCGAAAATCATTGATTTTTGGCCTTTGATCCCCAATTGACTTGAGCCCATTCTACAAAGGTCATTGACTCCATGTGTGTGCTATGGAACTCAATAATTCGAAAGAAATTACAGACACAGAACTGGAAAGGGGACAGATATACAAGCACAAAAACATGATATCTGCAGCAATTCTATAACAACTCTATGATAAATGAACTATAGGTGTGTACCTTGATGGTCTCCATGTGGAGGTCGTTAATGGTCTCCCTCTCCAGCCTGTTCCTGGCCTTCATCCCCTCCAGCATCTTCTCCAGCTCCAGGTTGGTCTTCTTGAAAGAGGCCAGCTCTGACTCCAGCTCTAGCCTGTCCCTCCTGCTCAGCTCCTCCTGCTCTGTGTGCTCCTGCTTTGCCTGGATACCAGGAGACATGGAGACAAATGGCAAGGATTTTAACAATGACCGCACTATGCAGAGTTTAGTCAGTCTCTAGATTTCTGATTCTATAGACATGAAATATACACAAGTTATTCCAAAGGCATGGAGGTTGTAGTGTCCTTAATTTTTTAAGTTAAGTCTTCTCTTAAGGCAAATTCATTTCCTTCTATTGCTAAAAGATGCCAATTGTCCTGAAGTTGTCACGGAGGCCATGCAAGGAGCACATAGGAGTGGCCGGCTGTCTACAGAGATAAGTCCTTGCCCTTGCCCAATTCAAGTCAGATTCAACACCTACTTGCATAAGGATAAAGCTTGGAAGTGTCTCATTGAGTTCTTCAAACTCAAAGACAAGAAAAAAAATGACCACCAGAGAAGAATGTTTCTCTGATGACTACAGCCGTAGATGAGAGAAGAGACACTACAACAGCTGATTAAACTGATGAGAGAAGGGAGAAATGCTTTCATGGTTTACCCTGACACTATCCGTGTCCGCGATAGCATTGCTGGTGTCACCAGACATGTCTGTCTAACTTTAATGTTTGATGTCCGTGTGAAGGCTTTCAACATTTTTTCTAGCTGTTCCACTTGTACCATATGTAGTTAATAGTATACAGCTTTTTACTGCACACTTTTATATAGAGAGTAGATGTTTGGTTTTTTGGTCCATTTGAATTACTTGCACATAACGTTTTACTTATTTGTGCATGTGTTTACCAAAGGTTCAACCTCATATTTCTTTTGTCTATTGCTGTTTCCTCCCTCTCCTTTTCAGTCATTACTCAATGCTATATTTTCTAATAGTAATTCAGTAAAAATATAATAGTATTGGTAACAGTATTTTATGAGATGTACCTTTTGCTTCTTGTAATTGCAACTGCAGTTGCTCCATTCAGTTAAGTTTAAATGCTGACTGCAGTATATCACATTTTGGATGTGTTTTTTTTATTGTTTCTTTGTAGATTTTCTACCGAGTTTATGATTTGGCATTTATGTACTGTATTGGGTGTGAAAAGACTTCAGATTTATCTTTCATTGTAATAACAATCTAGATATTAAATTCCAAGGGATTTTTTGGGGGGTGGATCTTTTTTTCCCAGCAAAATTGGGCTTACAGACTTAGGTATTTTGATATACATGGTGATGCCCATGGTGTTTGCATGGAAGCTTGCTATTCATGTCCAACTCTTCCATTTGCTATACAACAATTTAAGGCGAGTGTCTTACTTGTGTCATTTCTAATTTAATGATCTTGTCTCTATTGTTGTATTTATTTGAAGTAAATCAAGAGAGAGAGATGAGTGATTCAAATCCAATGTCTATGTAAAGCCATGAGATTCCCAGTATCAACGCATAACTGAGCAGAGGGAAATGAATGTAATCAAGAGGAAATACAAATGATCCATGACCCAGTTGCGTCACAATATCATTATTATCATCATATTCTGCCCCTGATGGAAGGTTTCTTATCCGTCATATATGTGTAAAATATGGATCTTATTTTGGTCACTGTGCATGGTCCAAACAAAGATTTACCCGAGTTTTTGTTGATATGTTTGCTAAAGTAGACAATGTAGGTAACACCTATGTTATATTGGCAAGTGATTTGAATATTACTGTGGGTCCTTTGGATTAAGAGGGTTCCAGGCTTGTTCAGCACAATGTTCATGCTAAAAATCTTTTTAATATGTTCATTGAGGAATTAAGCATTGTGGATGTTTGGAGAAGAGACCACAGTAAAGAACATGTTTGTATGCAACACCAGAAAAGTTCATTAATTTCCTCTGGATTGGATTATATCTTTGTTTATAGTGATTTGTTAATCTGCATGAAGGATTCTAATGTTGGTACTGGTATACGCTCTGACCACTGTATGGTTTATTTAAATCTTCTATTGGAATTTCAATACAATATATTTGAAGCATGACAGATAATTTTGTACATTGATTGAAGACGATATTAAGGAATTAAAAGAAATACATTGCTCAGGCTCAATTGTGTTATTAGATTTTGAAAAAGCATTTGACAGGAGCGAACATAAGTACCTATTCAAAGACTTGGAATATTTCAACTTTGGGGATATTCTTATTAGATGGATAATGACATTTCATAACAATAGAAATTGTCAAATATTAAATAATGGTTTTCTTTCTGATCTGATTCCGATTGACAGAGGCATATTTCAGGGTTGTCCAATATCCCCCCTTTAATTTTTGCTGGTAATTGAGATTTTGGATTTAAGATCCAAGCCTCTTATTAAAGGAAATCCCATCGAGTGTTTAGAAAAGAAATTAAGTCTTTTTGCAGATGACACAATCTGCTTTTTTGAATGGGGTATGTGTGTGGGTGTGGGGGAAGGGGGTGGAGGTGTGTTTGTGGCTGATTAATTAGTTAACTTTGTGTATTCTAGCTTATGTTTCTATTGTATATGTGACTTGTTCTCTTGCAAAACCAATAAAGAGAGAAAAAATGAAAAAATACTTACATTCTCAACTTCTTGTTGCAGTTTCTTGATTTGTGACTTGAGAATGACCATGGTTGATGTGGCAACATTCTCTCCATCCACTGGTGTGCTGGTGGGAGTAATGCTGATACGTCTGTCCTTCGGCAGGCCTGCAGGACAAGCATTCACCAACACAGAGTCTACAATGCTATCATAGTATTCAACTAAAAGCATAATGAAACCTTGATAATACCTTGAATTGAAAGAAACAAGCACTATTCCTCCGCTCTCCAGCGCAGACAGTGCAGTTTATCAATTTCCTTGTCTAGTACTGGAAAACTTGTATCTTGATAATTAAATATGAAATGCAACTTGGCACAGAAATTTTGCATCATATATCATCATTATACCAAGTTTGGTAAAATATTACTTGAGTTATCGCAAAGGGCATTTGGAAGATTGAACAACTCAGAAGCAGAATGCAAGCGACCACTTTGTGCTGGAAGCATAAAGACAAAGAAACAGATTCGGTCTACAAATGAAGGAGGAGAAAGAAGAAGCAGAACAAGACAGGACAAAAAAAAACCTGTACAATATAGAGAAGAAAGAGCAGAAAGGCCTCAGAATTATTTAATCTTTGAAATGATTTTGTTTACAAAAACAAATATTTACAAAGTATGAGGTAGAACTTTGCCTGAAAACTGTCATCCCTGCAGAAAGAGTCCTTTAAAAACAACCAAACAAAGGCAAGAAAATCATGTATATCACAATCAACTCTTTATGCACCATTGATGCATTTGTGCACAAGTACAACACACAAAAACCATAGAGCAGCAGTTTGTCTGTACATAAAGGGTTCAAAAAGAAATCCAGACTGACCTTCTCTGAGCTCCAGGAAAGACTTCTCCAGCTCCTGCGCCCGGGCAGCCAGCATCTCCTCCCCTGTCTGCACGGCCTCCAACATCCGCAGCTTCTTGTTCTGGGTGCGCAGCGCTTGGTTCTCCACAACATGCCGCATGGCAAAGGGGTTGTGCTCCAGCTGTTCACGCAGCTGCTCGATCTCCTTCTTCAGGTTCTCCTGCAGTTGGAACAGATGGCATGTGGTTATCGGTAAATGATCACCTGAGTTGTTTATGGTCACACTATGAAAATGGTCTTTTGTTACACGGACAAAATATGAAAGGGACCCTATGGAATTTAGTCCGTGTAATTAAAGACCATGTTCAAAGTGTGAACAACATCTCAGAACTGTGGCTCGGAATCCTGTCACATATGCCAACTTATAGCAAGATCCTAACAGTGCTAGGTATTACAAGCTCTCCTTTGCAGCTTCATACATGTACCTTCTTCGCTAGAACATGGTGACAGTCTCCCATTTCCTAGCCCCTTTATGAATTCAGCAACTGGTGTCACTCACATGTATGGCATCCGCGTCCTCCTGAGAGACAGCCTTGCTCTTGCTCTTCCTCAGCATGTCAATGGTGCTGTCGCGAAACTTGATGATCATCTTGTTGGAGCGGATGACCTCGTCCCGCTTGCTGCAGAGCTCCTCCAGGCTCTGCACACGCTCCTTCAGCTCCTGCAGGAGAAACAACAACGGGGAGGAGTCATTCTCCTGGTGGGGCAGGACAGAGTGCACTGCCCGAAGAGTTGAAACTGATACTCCTTCTTTCTAATATAAACCAGTCAACTACAAGATTTGTAAATTACATCCTGCAGCCTCAAACGCGATTATTTTTGGCAGACATCAATGAGTATGAAAAAGTACTTACAATAAAGATAAAACAAGCCAAGGTCGCTATAGTTCTGAAGACCAATTATACCCACCCAGTTCCTGTTCCTGAGTAGAAAACTTGGGAACTGGGTAAACCCGGCTCCTGTAGTAAACAGGTCAAAAGAAACTAGTAGTTTTGAGGCAAATTGCACTACCCTCATGAATGCGTCTCCTTTTTTTTATCTACCTTTCCCCTATAGGCTCACATCTCTTTTCTCCATTTCCTTTTCCCCAGTTAAAATAATGAAAAGGAAAGCACTTAAGTTCAAAACATAATGAATAAAAAATGCAATGAGGTCATATACCACACAATAGTACAACCACATGGTGCTACAGTTATTTGAATAATTGGAAACAAAAATAGCGTCATCCATAATCTACTCATTTTCAGTGAGCCATCCCCAGCATTGTGTGCATGTTACTAAAAAATTATCAATTCTTTTCAAATGACTACTTAACTCTTTACATTCCATAGAGAATATGGTGGCCTGACACACAATCTAAGGGGAAACCCCCAATGCAGGAGTGCACTCTTGCTCTTTCTTAATGAAAAAAGTTATCAATTAGTTTTATGCAGTCAGCAGTTAGAAGGGTCAATTGACCATATACTCTGGAATCGTTTCAGTGCAGGGCAAAATGTGGCTCTATGGGATTTGTGTGTATAACTTGTGAATAAATTCACATGTGACACATGAAGAATTACTGGTCTGATTTTGTTAGACATACCCTCTTCTCAACCTCTATGGCATCTCGCAAAGCCATGGCCTCGAGGAAGTACTTCTTCCATTTGCCAGAGCTCCCTATTTGCTGCAGAGTACCTGAAAGAAAAGAAATAAATTTATGTGGGACAATAGCACCTGCATCTCTTAAAGTTGTACCCAACCCACAGTCTTAAGTCTGTTCTTTGTATACCAAAAGTAAGGGCTAGTGGTACAGACTTCTGTATACGCCATGTATTTCGCGAGTCTAATTTTTCGCGAATCAGGATTTTAAAAAAATTTCGCGAGTGATTAAATTCGCTATCGTGGAGTACTAGTACTAGTAGTACATGTGCTCAAGCACGTCGTATTCATAATTTCACGTGTTGTTAAATTCGCGAATAGTCCAGATTCACAAAATTTACAAAACTAAAAACCCCTCGAAATATATGGCGTATACAGTACCAGACCAAGAATCAGAGCCATTTTTACATGACTATAAGGTCCTCAAATTACAAATTGATACAGTCATTGCACTCTAGTGAGTTCAAGACTTGTGGAGACAGCAGAATGATCAGTGGAATTATTCTGTGATGATTACAGGGCAAGTAATCTACTGTCCTTTATCTTGAGGTAATCATGTAACAAATGAGCCTTTATCATCCATCTAAGCTGATTAGGTGAATACATCTCAAGCAGCTCAACTCAACATGCACTCCTCTGCAGAAGACAAAGCTTTAACCAGATTGAGAGTTCATTCAATATAGAACATATGGACACAATGCATTATAGTGGATATGTATCTTTTCAAGGTGAATACGATATCAGCATAATAACCAGAACAATAAGCAAGGAGAGAAAAGAACAAAATCCAAAGTGACAGAACAGGATAATGAAGATGGACTATGTAAGTTAAGAAAATAACATAAGGAGCAGAGAAAGCTACAGATTGGAAGAAAATGGGAGTTCTCATCCATGCAAAATGAAAGAAAAGGAAGATGATGATGGTTTAAGTGGTTCTCAACGTAGGACACAGTGCTTAACGACTAAGGTTAGAAAACTTGATAACCCTGGGAGTCGGTTTTCCGGCTTCCGATCCGCTCCGCTCCAGGAACCGGGAATATTCTTTACACGTCCCAGGTTCGGTCCAGTCTTTTCCCTCCTGGGGCCCAGGGTTAAAACTTGATTTCTTACCCATTGCATCACTGCCGTTCAGCCCGCCCTGACTTCCGCCAGGAGCACCTGGACCGTGGGGTATTGAACCCGTGGACTGCTGGGCAAGGGCCTCTCTTAACCTGCGGATCTCAGCCTGCAGGTGCATCACATTCCCCTGGGTGTCCTCATTCACCACAGCCTGAGGAGGCAAGAAGCAGAGCACACTCTAGAACTCAGGGCAGAAATTACACCTGGACTCAGTCAGGCGATTCAGCGCTCACAAATAACAAGATTACCCTTGTGACAATTGCATTTTTCTCATAAGGTCTAGGATCATCTTGAATCATCTAGGTGCATCTAGGATGGTTCAGGACGTTGATTTCATGACATCACACTCAAGTCTTTGTGCATTTCATCTGCATAAATGGACAACCATTGGCTGCTTACGTTTATACGTTGCACAAAGAACACATAGAAAATGCATGCACTCAATATTTTTGTGTCACATAGGCACACTCGATGGTAAAAGCAGGAGAACTTAGTTTTAAAACAAGGCATTAGCAATATTGTGTCTCGCCCACTTGCGAAAATAACCAGAAATATCGCGATCTCTGTTGCTACGCAAAAGAAAACTGAAACAAACAAATAAGCAACTTTAAACAGACAACATCAAAATCAGGTGCAAAATAGTGACTTTGAATAAATTTGCATAAATGTGCATGAGTAATGTTTGCCTAAATCTACATCAGTAATGCTCACACATGCTCACACAATTCTGTGCACAAGTTAGGAAGCCTTCACCAAGAGTCTTGCAAGTAAACTTTAATGTATGACCTCAAATGACCTTTGACCTTATCATGTGACCTCTTACAGCACAATAACATGCAGGTGCCCCCAGTGCATCCATCATCCAAGTTTGATTGCCATTGTAGCAACATGTGATGAGTAATGTGTGATAAGAGAGTCTTGCGAGTAAACTTTAACGTATGACCTCAAATGACCTTTGACCTTATCCTGTGACCTCCAACGCCACCATAACATGAAGGTACCCCCAGTGCATCTATGACCCAAGTTAGGTTGTAATCCAAGCAACCTATGTGAAGTTATTTGTCAAAAGAGAGTCTTGCAGGTAAACTTGTATGACCTCAAATGACCTTTGACCTTATCCTGTGACCTCCAACGCCACCATAACATGAAGGTACCCCCAGTGCATCTATGACCCAAGTTAGGTTGTAATCCAAGCAACCTATGTGAAGTTATTTGTCAAAAGAGAGTCTTGCAGGTAAACTTTAACGTATGACCTCAAATGACCTTTGACCTTATCCTGTGACCTCCAACGCCACCATAACATGAAGGTACCCCCAGTGCATCTATGACCCAAGTTAGGTTGTAATCCAAGCAACCTATGTGAAGTTATTTGTCAAAAGAGAGTCTTGCAGGTAAACTTTAACGTATGACCTCAAATGACCTTTGACCTTATCCTGTGACCTCCAACAGCACCATAACATGTAGGTTCCCCCAGTGCATCTATGACCCAAGTTAGGTTGTAATCCAAGCAACCCATGTGAAGTTATTTGTCAAAAGAGAGTCTTGCAGGTAAACTTTAACGTATGACCTCAAATGACCTTTGACCTTATGCTGTGACCTCCAACGCCACCATAACATGAAGGTACCCCCAGTGCATCTATGACCCAAGTTAGGTTGTAATCCAAGCAACCCATATGAAGTTATTTGTCAAAAGAGAGTCTTGCAGGTAAACTTTAACGTATGACCTCAAATGACCTTTGACCTTATCCTGTGACCTCCAACGGTACCATAACATGAAGGTACCCCCAGTGCATCTATGACCCAAGTTAGGTTGTAATCCAAGCAACCTATGTGAAGTTATTTGTCAAAAGAGAGTCTTGCAGGTAAACTTTAACGTATGACCTCAAATGACCTTTGACCTTATCCTGTGACCTCCAACGGTACCATAACATGAAGGTACCCCCAGTGCATCTATGACCCAAGTTAGGTTGTAATCCAAGCAACCCATGTGAAGTTATGGATCATAAGAGAGTCTTGCAGGTAAACTTTAACATTTGTGACGGACGACGGACGGACGACGGACGACGGACGGACGACGGACGGACGACGGACGGACGACGGACGGACGACGGACGGACGCCATTTGGATCCCTTAGTCTCGCCTTCACCTCCGGTGGGCGAGACAAAAATCAATTTCATTGTTCCCCCTGCAAGACTGCTAGACATAATTTCAAAATGCTGCCCTGAAACAATCATGATCTTATATGTCACATAATGCACACAAAATTGGAAGTCATGGAGGTATATTGCCAGTTTGGGGTTATCAGTGTGGGGAATAAGGTTGGGAGATCCTGTTACATCACACTGGGTGAGGACAGCTCCATGGGTCTGTACTTGACCACAAGGATGAAAGTTAGAGTCTACGTGACTCATTCTGGACAAAGGCCTTTTAAGAGCAAAACTGATCAATCACCTTTGGCTTTTAAAGTGGCAACACTATTTATTTTGTTCATGAAATTTTCAATTGAAAACGGAATGCAAGTTCCACTATACATCAACAAGATGTCAAAATCATTGAAGAACAATAATCATGCCAATTTGAAGAGCAAAAGTGGGATTTAAACCATTTCAGTACATTGCCAAGTTGAAAATTGAGTGATCATTTGATACCCATTTTGCTTTGAATAATCATTACAAACGTAATATATATCACTAAATGCTCAAAATGGATTCCTCATGCAGAAATTTATGATCCTTCATGTGCTGTATTTTTTATTATGTTTAGCAGTTCATATCAAAAGTTACAGCACCAAACTACATATTTGTGCTACATGTACTTGGTCCCGAATGGATTCTAACTACGAAGCGCACATAGGCTTGCATGACCGTACCTCCATGGTGCCTCCCTCACAATGAGAATGTTATGTGAACAATATTCTCAGAATCAGTACTGCATTGTTGTGATGAGATACACTCAGCTGAGCAGTGTCTACACAAAGCACATTATTTCAATCAAGGCCAACTCATGCGCAAGCGTTATTACTTTTCCTGGAACAAATCTCAAAATATGTGACTAATACTATATGCACTGGAAGATTATGATTGTGCTATTATTCACATTTGCCCAGATAAGCAACCACTTACCTTGGACTTTCATTTCAAAGTACACTAGCTTGAATGTTCCAGGATGGATTATCTTTGCATCAAGTTTTCTTGAAATAATTTGGGGTATGAAAATGCTGAACACTGTTTTCAGTTTATGTGGCTTTCAAATAATCCTAGGTCTCAGACATTTTTGCATGATTATTAGTAACCAGAGTGAGTGTAGATACAACATTTTGTACTTACTCTGTTTTTTATCATTTTGGCTCTTCTGGCAAATTTCAAAGTTGAAAGAGTTTCACCAAAACATCTGCAGTTAGGAATGAACCATGAATTAAAGGAGAAAAAACTTGAGAGAAAGAGTTGTGCAAATATGTTTGAAATATCACATTATTCATTCATGATCACTATCACCATCTCCTTCCTCAACAACATTATTTCTAAAGACAGGGTGTCTCTTTTGCAAGTCAAAAAAGCAAAAATTTTGTAAAAAAACACAGAAAATGGAAGAAGATACTGTATTAGAACTTCCCTCCCAATAATAGAACTGCAAACTAACTTTAGGCAAAATTATAGCGATCAGTAGAATTTGAGGAGGTGTAGGGTGGGTTGAAAAACAACAACAGCTGGTCGTGTTATACACAACAGCTGAAAGGAATTGGCATAGGGAAAGGGAAAGGAAAGAAAGGGAAGGAGCCCCAGTTTTAAACCGTGGTATATTTTGTCCAGTTCAGCATGAAACATGACGCTAAAAAGCATCATGTTTCATGCTGAACTGGACAAAATATACCATGGTTTAAAATTGCGGGTATTTCCCTTTCTTCCCTTTTCCTTTCCCGATGCCAATTAGCTGTAGTGTACTTTAGTAGATGTGTTTCAAATCAAAGGTAAGGGTAAGTATTTAAAATGACTTCATCCCATAGAACCATTCACTTTCGCCATTCGTCAACACCTGGTCCGGGTTTTGTTTAAGTTCAGTGATTTAATCACTTTGAGATGATTCCATCCTGCAATTCTAAAATTAATCAAGAATAGGGCACTCTGGTGAGTATGGTCTCAAAGTCTCAACCACTCCTACCCATTACATTCAACTACTTGACCATGAAGCACAATTTTGCAAGAAAATCTATACACACAAAATATGGCATATGCCTTATATACAAAATCAAACTTACTTGGCGTCTGGATGTACGTTGGCAATGATGTATGTCTTTGCATTCCCTCCCAGTGAATCCTATACAGTAAATGATTATCAAAAACAACTTTACTATTGTATACCAATATAAATGAAAAAGTGTTTCAGTAAAATAGCATCATTCATTAAGAAAGAGAAAGAGAGCATGAGAAGACAAAGCAGAGGAAAGAAGAAAAAAAGAAGAATAGCAGTGGTATAAACGAAAGGTATTAAAGAGGGAAGACTGAGGAAGGGGAATAGGAAGGAAAATGGAGGAAGGGCAACAAAAGGAAAGAAAAGGGATGCAGAGAGAGAGAAGTGACAAAGACAAAGTTAAAGAGGAACAAAAAGGGAGGTCAGACCAGAGTGAAAGATGAGAAGGGAAAGAAAATGAGGGAAAGTGGATGAAGGAAAGAAAGACACAGACAGACAGAAAGACAAAGAGGGAGGAAAAGCTAAAAGGATATGAAGAGAGAGAGAGAGGGAGAAGAAAACAGGGGAATAGAGAGAGAGAGAAAAAAAAAAAAAATAACATACAAAAAGAGATCGGGAGGAAGATGATGAGAGAAAAACATACCCTAAGCAGGAAGCTGAGTTTGGATTCCCTGTAGGGAACATGCCTCTGTTTGCCGTGGGCAATGTCCACCAGCGCCATGATGACGTTGCCCAGGATGGAGAGTGACTTGTTGATGCTCCCTGCCTCCTTGAGCCTCATCCCGACGGCCTTGGTGTCCTTCTGCCGCTCACTGCCCGCTAGATCTACCAGGTGGAGCTGGGACACCCGGATGTTGGACACACCGGCCTTCTTCTCCTGTGGGAAGGAAAGATCAGAATATAGAGATTAGCCATGGTGTCCTTCTGCCGCTCACTGCCCGCTAGATCCACCAGGTGGAGCTGGGACACCCGGATGTTGGACACACCGGCCTTTTTCTCCTGTGGGAAGGAAACATCAGAATATAGAGATTAGCCATGGTGTCCTTCTGTCGCTCACTTCCCGCTAGATCCACCAGATGGAGCTGGGACACCCGGATGTTGGACACACTGGCCTTCTTCTCCAGAGGAAAGGAAAGATCAGGAATTTAGATAAGAGCTAGTGCTCTTTTTTGCCGCTCACCACCTTCTCCTCCTGAAAGAGGGAACAATAAAAATATTGAAATTAGTGCCGCTTGCTTCCCTACCAGATCCACCAGGTGGTTCCTGAAATACTCTACACAAAAAAGAAACAAGAAAAAATATCAACAGCATTTGTATCACATTTTGAATAGAGACACCATGTTTTATCTTTAGACATACAATAAAAACTAGAGCAATTCGACTGCCACGCAGTCGATAAATATGCCTCCGCCTCTTTGCTAGCTCTATTTAGATTATTTTCAGAAAATCTGTTTGTTTGGTTGGAAATGTTCCAGTTCCTATGTGAAATGAAAATACCATTTATTCTGTTTTTCTATGTTTAGCGAAGTTTGGCAATGTTCATTTGACCTTTGACCTCTTACTTCTTTGACTTCCAATCTAACCAGTCTGTCTAAATCCATCCCTGTATCCTTGTGATTCTTGTACCATGTTTTCTTGAAATGCATAATTGGATTGGGATTTATTGTGAAAAGTATCAATTTGGGGGCAATTTTCAGCACATTTTGGCAAAGTTCATAAACCTTTGACCTCTGACCTTTCAGGAATTTTACCCAAACTTTCACCAGTCTACCTTCATGAAGTGAGACATCTCTGTACCATGTTTGTTTAGATTGAATCATTAGATTTGGATTCAATGTGAAAAATAGCAAATTTTTGCAAAGTGCATTGACCTTTTACCTTTGACCTTTGAGAAATGTCACCAAAAGTGTTACCAGTCTACCGCCAAGTAGTGATCCATCTTTGCACCATGTTTAGTTGGTGATGTACCATTGGATTTGGATTTATTGTGAAAAATATAAAGTTTGGGGCAATTTTTAGCCAATTTTGGCAAAGTTCATTGACCTTTGACCTCTGACCTTTTAGGAATTTTACCAAAAATTTCATCAGTCTATCCCCAAGTAGTGATCCATCCGTGTACCATGTTTAATGAGACTACATCCTTGGACTTGGATTTATTGTGAAAAAGGTCAAATTTTTGCAATTTTTCACAAAGTTCATTGACCTTTGACCTCTAAACTTTCAGGAATTTTACCCAAAATGTCACCAGTCTACTTCCAAGTAGTGATCCATCTTTGTACCATGTTTGATGAGAATTGTATCCTTGGATTTGGATTTAATGTGAAAAAGGTCAATTTTGGCAATTTTTCACAATGTTCATTGACCTTTGACCTTTGACCTCAATCAGATTTGACCCCAATTTTACACACTTCATTGGTTTTATGCAATACACAAATGTACCAAGTTTGAAGCAAATCTGGTTCACGGTTCTCAAGATATTGCCTAAACGGATTCGGGACGGACGGACGGACGGACGGACGTACGGACGGACGGACGGACGGACATACGTACGGACGGACGGACGGACGGACGGACAACCCGAAAACATAATGCCTCCGGCCACTTCGTGGCGGAGGCATAAAAATTGTATGTTAAAAAAGAGTTGATATCCACTCTTGCTTAACTGCACATCAATATACAAATTATGAAAAATATGCTATTCTTCTTGATTCTTCTTGATTTTAAAAATCATATTTTCAAGAGAACAATAGCAACTTCATATTTGATCATTTACATTGTACTACTCAACACAACAAAATTGCACTGGATGGCATGGCAGCAGTGGGTGCCCGTACCTTTGTCTCAATGGATACAGTGAAGACTGCGTGGCTCCTCGAGCTCTCTCTGTTCATGGAGGTGGCTGCCACGCGACGATTGTGCCAACCAGCTACTAGCACCTGAGACAGACACAGGGAGAAAAAGGGCATTTACCCATGGATCCTTCTGTGGTCAAACCTATCTATAAAGGCCAGTGTCTTTTAAAGCCAATCAGTCTGTAAAAATTAGGACAGTCTGTAAAGATGTTCACTTGTTTGGGGGAATTTCTTCTGTACCATTTTTTTTTTCTTTTTTGAGGGGGGGGGGGGGGTAAAACAAGCAGCAGTGGACGACTTAAGACAAAAAGCATTTTTTTTCTTTTCGGCACTGATTACTGTAGATGATAAAATATCTATAGATGTTCTTATTTATAATAATGTTACCATTTTCTGTATTCCTTGAAGTGAAAGAATTGAAACACAATGTATTAAGGATTAGAGAGTTCGCAGATAAGAAAAGGTGACAAAAAATATGCCACATTCAACATTTTTTTTTAAAATTATTTCCAAGAAGTTGGGCGAGAGTGAATTTGAGGTCTGTTTATCAGTTGTGGTCTGAGAGGGAGGTATGGACAATTTCCCTGCCATGATACTTACATCATATGCTCCAGTTGCGCTACTGACAGTTCGTTCGATGAGCCCGTCAACAAACACCCCTTTCTTCATGTTCTCTCTGAGGTGGAGCCCCATGGAGGCAGGATCCAGGAGGTCAAAGATCTGCTCGTTGTAGATCTCCAGGAAAGAGCAGCGACACAGGAACTCAAAGCGGTCTCCATGCTGCAGGAACAAGGAGAACAACCATTTTTAGAAGGGAACAGAACCCTAAAATAAACTTGAAGTGTATAAAAGCTAGATCCAGGAGGTCAAAGATCTGCTCGTTGTACATCTCCAGGAAAGAGCAGCGACACAGGAACTCAAAGCGGTCTCCATGCTGCAGGAACAAGGAGAACAACCATCTTTAGAAGGGAACAGAACCCTAAAATAAACTTGAAGTGTATAAAAGCTAGATCCAGGAGGTCAAAGATCTGCTCGTTGTACATCTCCAGGAAAGAGCAGCGACACAGGAACTCAAAGCGGTCTCAATGCTGAAGGAAGAAGGAGAACAACCCTCTTTAGAAGGGTCACCTAAAACAAATATTCATCTGGTCAGGGTGACCTTTGATCTCAGGAAAGATGGATCAACAAGAGAAGCAACTACCAAAACCTATAGTTGTCTTTTACCAATCATATATAGTTACACGGCATATTAGGAAAATTAATCAATCATGTAAACTTCTAGCATTCCTTTCTATCTTCACCTTTTTTCCTGTAAGAGTCTGGACACTGAGGGTACTCTCACCAAAGCTATTTGTGGCTAGACTTTCCTATGCTACACCTGACCCCCATAAAGAAAAAAATGAAGGAATACACAGAGAAATGTGGCCGGTAGAGCACAAACAACATATTTGATGCAACAACATATGGCTGCTGAATCAAATTATGCAACAATTACAAGCATCTGTGTCATGCAGAAACGATTGTAGATGTCTAGCCGTTTTGACATGTTTTACAATCTTACCACATGTGCATCATATTCTTTCTTCACTCAAATGTTTAGAGGCCGTTAAATGTTTTGATTTTTACATCTAAATTGCAGTATTAGATATTTGGCTACGATGTCAGAGTGAATAAATGTAACTGAACTCCATACCTTTTCTCTCTCTCGGTTCACCAAGCTGAACAGGTATTCAAAGCTCCTTGGGATGATCCCTCTCAGCTCATGGTGGAAGTTATTCCCATCCTCACATGGTCCTGGGAAAACAATGATGGGGAGACAGCGAATCAATGACAAAAAAGAATTCCAGATATAGCGTTCAACATGACTTTGTCTGCTTTTTGCCACAACTCTTTCAAAGTATCATTTCGAAAGCTGCTGTGAACCATTGATTGGGCCGTGTGGATTAAAGTGCTCTTGTGTCTATATAAGTTTTGGACTTCTGGGGCCCGTAACATAAAGGTTTGCAATCAATCACAAATTTGAAAGACAAATTCTGATTGGTTACTGGTCAGTCTTTTGAACAAAAAGCACATGCAACAGTGATGTTGAATGGGCATTGCATTGCCATTTTGCGATTGATCACAAATCTTTATGTTACAGGGGCCCTGGTCTATCCTCATGGGTTAAAAAAGAAAATCTTAAAATCAAACAAGAATGAGAGCGATGGTCAAGGCACAGTGGCTGTGTTATGATGAAAGGACACATAATCTCTATCATTGGAATCCAAGAAAAACAGTCAAAGTAACTCATGAATTTGAAATAAAGTTTTTTAAGAATTATAGGATTAAGACCTATATCTACGGTACATGGAAGATTAACTTACCGAGCATGGTGAAAGTTTTGCCCGATCCTGTCTGACCACTGCAAGAAAGAACATACTCTTGAAACAATTGTGATATGAGAACAACAAAAAATCATACGTCTAGGACAACAATATTGAGCTACATACACGTAATAAACATTAACATTGTTATATACCCTCAGTCATGGAATCAGTCAGAGGCAAAAGTTAACCTTTAAGTTTGTCTTAATACCACTGTGAAACAAATATTTATTTCATATCAAAGTATCTCAACATTCAAGAATGTAAAGTGAACTGGTAGCATACAAACAATACTGTCTAAGTGTGGACAGCATAATCATATTACGGGTTGACAAATGGCAATACCATCTCACAACTTTGTTAAGCCCTCATGTACTTACTTGTAATGAATTACTTACTAGGCAAATATAGTTCCATTGTACCCGCTAACGCAGCTTTCAATTATTCTTTTCCCAACAGATATGAAGACCGATTCCTGTTAAAATATAAGTGAAATGAAATACAAAAAGAAAATCAACTAGAAATGCTCAGCAGGTAGTGCGGCGAAGCACATGTATCCCCTAAACCCACCGCATCATCCATCATTGCGATATACAACCCCCCCAAAAAAAAAAAAATTTTAACAAAATAAATAAATAAATTATAGGCATTCTCGCTTTACCTTCTAATATTGCTTCTGTGTGACAAATGTTATCACAAACTGGAAAAAAAAACAGAAATATGACATGGCATCCTACAAAAGTTGGAACAATGAGGTCGCTGTCAATGAAAACTAGTGTTACTTGTTACGCAGAATGACACCCCCCCCCCCCCCCCCCCCCCACAATAAACCTCCAAATCAAGTATGAATAAAATTGGACATGTGGCTGAAAGATCACATACAAGTAATGTAACATGGCATCCAAACACTGAAGGCGCAATCACCGAATACTTATGTGTAGAATGACCACCCATACACCTTTACAGCAAGTTTGAATAAAATCTTTTGGGTAACAAGAAAGTAATTGAAAAATAAGCACTTTTGCAAATTTAGACCATTCAGGTTGACCTTTGACCCTGTAAAAGGCGGAACATTTTGGAAGGCAGCATCACCAAAATTTATAGGTGTCTAGAGTTGACTATGATACACTTACACACCAAATTTGACAAAAAATCCGTTGAGAAATGCAGCCAGTATCATGCACATAAGCAGACCCTGAAAAATATACATTTTTGTGTACAAAGCCGGACCAAGAATTAACTAAGAAAATTAGCATTCTTGTGATGTGTTTATAATCAATTATTCATCACTTACCTGCGTTGTATTGCTGGCTGTCACATGGTCAAACGTAAACACCTTTGGTTCAGGTTTGGAGTGCATGATGACTGTGTCCGGTAGTCTCACTTCCAGACACTGGCCGAAGTCCATGTCCGTGTCGCTGTACTCGGACGGCCTGACACGGACAAAGACCTGGATGGCATCGCCCTCACTATATGACAAAGATAAATACAAATTAATTCCAATGTGCCATGAATAACTAAGATGAATACAAATTAATAATAATTGTCACTGAGCCTGCGATGAAAAATGGTGCTAAGATCTACCTTAAAGTGGTTACAGTCATGTGTATGGTTGATCTCAGGAACCATTGTATCTTACTATTTTCATTCAGAATAAACTCTGTTAAGAAAATTATCTGCACATAAATTCCTTGACTAAGTATGTGTACAAGTCATACTTACTAGCCCTTCCTAATGCAAATTTGCTCTCCACAGACACCAAGAATGAAAGTCATATTAGGGTATAAAGCGTATAAAATCTTAAAAACCAGTTGAGTTATGTCACACAATGTTCAAGTTGTCCAAAGTAACTGTAACACTAATAATAACACTGTTATAATATTAGTAATATATCTTGACAAATATATTAATTTTACAAGAATTCCAGTCTCTATGATGATCCTTACATTTTCTGTTTGTTTCTCTAATTTAAGATTCACATGAAGTACATTCAGTCTTGCAAAGACCAGAGCACTGCTATATCTCAGCACAACATACTAAAAGGCTATTACATAAATGATTATTGTAAATGTACCTTGAGCCATTGGCCTGGGCTTGTGATGAAGCCTTCTCCTTTTCTGTAAATACATGTAGGAAACAGTGAGAAATGATGTGAGATTTTATTAAATAATTGTTATCCTACCATTAATTTCTGCCTGTCATCTGTCTATAGCAGGTTTAATTATTGTGCAATCTTCGGACTTCTAAACTTTGCATTACAATCTTGGGCACTAATTTGTTCTGTATTCCACAAATGTTCAAAGTTCATAGATGTCCTATCACTAACCCTTAAGCCTGACATTAATCCAAACCTAGGTCTGGCCCAATTTGTGAAGTTCAATTCATAAAAAAACATGATTTCTGTCTATTCTGAGTCACTTTCATTATGCTCAGCGGCAAAAAAAAATAGCGCCTACTTTTTGCAGTGTTCCACCTGCATGTATTTCCCTCTGTGGATAAGCCCTACAGAATATAAAAAAAAATTGATTTTTTTTTTGGCCCAGGAAAAACCCACTACAGCAAACCTGCAGTCCAACAGATTACATCATTCCATTAAATCCGGCTGTCAACGCTTTGCATGAAAAACTTGCGATTTTGTATGCCCCAACTATTGAGTTGCTACATATTGCTTTAAAAAGTAGGCTTACATAATACAAAGGCCATTGTTAGCTACACAAAAGTGATGGTCATTACAACAGATCCATGAACTAGTTGATGTGTACCATAGATACATGTTAATCCACATGTACGTACACGGACATACTATTAACAGATCTCCTGTCCAATCAAATCTCGTATTACAAAACATGGTGCATGCGCAAGACTACAGTGCTGGAGAAAAGGGAGCGTAAAATCCCACTGCCCTGGTGTCCGCATTGCAAGAATCATCCATGGGAACACTGTGACGGTGACCGAAACACACTAAATGAATCCTTAGGAAGACCGTAACGGTGCCGATATAGTATAAATAGTTATGTAATGGAAGTATGTCATGTATGTGTAAAATGGCTTATACCAGGATGAGAATGAGTGAGAGGGAGATTGTAAATGAAAAATTTAGTAGGCCTACCGGTAGTTGGAATATAAATGGCATGCAGTATAAAGTGTGTAGGTCACTCACTGGGGTCAAGCTCATTATTATGCATTGTGTATGCAGATGGGTCATTGTTGATTGTTAGTGTATGGAATGAAAGGGTCATGTACTAGTACAGGCAGCTGTCAGCTGCTGAGTGGCTCCGTTCGCATACTAGTCTGCCCTCGCGTCTCGAGTATCAGCAAGCGTGTAATCATGCCTTCATGGACAATATCGTATGGATCTCAAATTTATACTGCATCTTGGCATAAAAATGGTTGCAGTGTGCTTAATGCAGTTTGTATTAAAGCAGTCGAGTTGCCCAATGTACTCGCAGAGCTCAGATTGAGAGTCAGAGTGGTGTGAACCTAACATATACAGCCAGGCCGCGCGAAGCTGTCAGTGTCAAAGCCGCTTACGCCAACGGTCACCTGGCTTACGATTCGTCCGATACCCTCGGCACAGTAAGCGGTCGTCGTGCCGTACGTCCGTCAGCAGTAGTAAGATAAATATTGGCAAGTGAGTTTTATTGCGCGCAACAAAATTTATATCATGCAGTGTTTTACGCACAAAAATACTGCCTAATTGTTATCATAAATAGTGTTCATACTCACTGCTCATTTCACCTCTCCAGGCAATAGCCAAAATTGTCAGTACTGATGTAGAAATGTACAACTATAAGCTGTTCTCGCAAATTCCCACCAAATGCTGTTCAAAATTTGCCTCCAAAAGTAATAATTAGTAGGGCGCCAGCTTGTGACGAGCGTACACAAAATAGCCGTCGCGCGCGCGCGCCTGGCGCCTGTCAAACTGTCGGCATGGTCTAAATTTTCTCACACATCAAGTCGGGTTTTACTTTTCTTGGGTCTGCATGCCTTTTGTGTGTAGTACTGACCTATTGTTTTGTATGCACTTTCTCCGTGAAACGCAAGTTGGTAATTGGCCTTCATCAATATAAAGCAATATCAATCTTTGATACAGAGATGGGTCATCATACTGGTGTTTACAGAATATGTGTACATTCATAGTACATGTATAGGCCTACCCTTTTCATGCCTACGAAACATGTTTTTATCGTTCGGTCGGGCATAGTGTGCGCTTCAGCTTTGAAATGATAACAATATGCTGCACTGCATGGCCTTGATATACATCATGACATCACAAAAAGGTGCAATACGAACATATTTACTCTTTTCTTTAAGATAAGCAGCATCCTTGCTTCTTCATTTTGTGTTATTTCAATGTTGTGCGTCGCTATGACAAGTGTTAATGGGCAGTAGCACTTTCCTGCACTCTTTGACAGCATAGGCCTAATCACTCCTCTTCATTGACAAATGCCACACTGAATGAGAATACCGCATAGGAACTGCATGCTGATCATCCAGAGAACACTTAAATCATAATCAAGGACAGCAGAAGGAATACTTTTGATTGTTGTTTTATTTTTTGAGGATGCCTATTGAGAAGGGCCTCAGTGAGAGAAGATCCATGCTTTGCTAGATAAGACGATTTTGAATCAGCAGGTGATGACATCATTGGAGTTGTGGTCCCACCTACTCAAGTAGATCCCGATACAATGTCCTTATGGTTCTCACTAGCATTATCTAGACTGAAGATTAACTTGAAACATTCATTGTCGCTTGAACAAAGACCCCCAAACAATAAGTTGTCCATTTATTTTCCATTTTTTTGCCATTTCAGCTACGTGTGAAGCTTTGGAGCATTATGAATTTCCCAGTACAACCATCATCTAATGAGTATTACAGGCCCCTACAATATTGTACACATACAATACAATGTTACGATGATGGTGTGAATGGCATGGATACTCATTCAGTTCCATTCAGGACAGTGTCCAACTTTGAGCAGAATCGTTCATGTACTAGCCGTATTTTACGTACGTTGTAGTGACAGAGGTTAGGTCAACATGAGGGTCCATGATATGTATATTCTTTATGGTAAATTTTGTTCAGTGTTAATTTTTTTTTCAAGGCATTTTATACATTACCTGTCCTCATGCTAGCATCATCCTGCAACACAGATGGTGGAGAGTTATATTGCATGGTTCTCTCTCTATCTCTCTGCTTTGCCCTTCTCTGCTAAATAATGTTATTGACAGATTATTCAGATTGCAGTGTATAGAAGAGCCATAATGTTAGTCATCGTCGGGCAATGTAATCTATGTTACTCTCTGTCACTCCCCCACCCCATCCACCAAAAACACACTCGCCCCCTCCACCCATTATCTCCATGTGTGTCTCCCCCCCCCCTCTCTCTCTCTCTCTCTCTCTCTCTCTCTCACTCTCTTTCCCTATCCTGCTGCGCCTTCATCACAATAAGCATATCCTGCTATTAGAAGTGAATAGAGTACAGAAGTACAAGTTATGTATACTTACTATACATTCCTGAAATGGGAAACTTTTCCCCTGTTTTACCCCCCCCCCTAAAACTTTTTATTCTCCCCTCCTTTGAAAATTCGTCTACCCCCCCCCCCCCCCCTCAAATCCCTCATTCTGACTTACTTCATCTTTCGCCCATTCATTTACTCATGACTATTTGGATATGAATAGCCTATGTTCTACAGGTCATGTGCACAGTACGGGGGGGGGGGGGTCAACTAAACCCCTTTATTACCAGAGAAAGGGGAAAAGGAGTAGAATTTTCATTAACAATGTGTGTATGCAGTAGTATTCACTGTCAATGGTACCAAATTTTCCAAGTTAAAGTACATTTGGCAAGTACATAAGGACGTTTATATCAGATACACAATATGGTCATGGTGGTTGCTTGTTAAACATAACATTATGGCGGAAGACCGATACGCAAAATGCTGCTTTAGCAAACACAAACGTTTCAAATTTGAAGAGCTGTAACTATATATCATGAAATGGAATACCATCTTGTAGATAATTTGATTATCTTTAATATGATACCTCATATGATTTAAAAAAAAAATCATCAAATTTTCAATGGCGGCCATTTTTCAAAATTGCCGCCATCGCCATCGCCCCCCCCCCCCCCCCCCCCCCTGGGCAAAATTTAAGAGGGCTCAATATCCAAATTTGCTTAGATAATTTAATTCTATATGTGTGCCAAATTTTGTACTTTTAGATAAAAGTGAATATTCAGCTATGCCGCCGGACTGCTATTGCAAGTACCGGAATAGGTATGGCAGTGCTGTGTAGGTCTGTCCATTATTCAGGTCAACTCACACGGATACACTAGAAATGCAAAATAGCATGAAGTATAGCCGTTTACTTATTTACTCCACATCTGATTATGATACCGCGGCAAAATTTCGGCGCGAAAAACCGCATCAACTGCTGTGACAGGCCATCAACATTCTGCACTGTATCGCACACAAGGTAAGCGTGACGTTACAACACATCCTTGCGCAGTTTCATTTGGCGTTAGAATAGCCTAGATAATGACCTAGCATATCGAGTCATGCTTGCCAGCCGTGGTTGGCACAGTTTAAACTTAAAGTGCGTGATGTGCAACATGTCCAGCTCATAACCTGCAAACTTTATATCTTTAGATCCCTCCAAAAATTACCAGAGTGGGATTTATACAACATTCAACAACTCTATCACGGCCTTAGTCTCAGGTGACAAAAATACAGTCCAGCGAGTTCAAGAATAAAGGTAATTTAAGAGTTTCCTAATATTCATTGCACATTTCGTAAAATATTCAACTGTAAGCTTTGCAGATTAAGAATGCAAGTAACATGTAGTCACCAACTCAGCCACTGCATGATTAATCATAACACATAGGCTACCTTTTACTTCATAGCCCCTATTTTGAAAACTACGAAAGTGTTTTCTGAATGAAAAGCTTTATGATTTCAAGCGTTTGAATCAAGCAATAATTCATGCATTAGTTATTTGTTTTTAAAGATATTACTTTGATTTTTTACAAGATCTTCATTTTGTGATATTTGTTCTAATCACTTGAAATCGTGTTTATCGGACATCACTCAGGGCCCAAGAGGTACATAGCTCATAATGAAAACACTAGTCTTGGTTTTCGTGTAGAGGTCTATGCACAACGCGAAACGGTACTCAGCGCAACGGGAAGCATTCGTTATTCCGAAGGTTCGAATACTCCGAGGGTTCGTTATTCGGAAGGATTACTATTCCGAAGGTCCGTTAGTCCGAAAACGAAATAAGGTTCGTTATTCTGAAGGTTCGTTAGTCCGAAACGCAATAAGGTTCGTTATTCCGAAGGGTCGTTTAGTCCGAAACAGAAATAAGGTTCGTTTGTTCTAAAACGTGAAAAGGTTCGTTAGTCCGAAAATGAAATAAGGTTCTATTTCCGAAACTGAAATAGATTTATTTTAGTTACCGTAAAGCGGTGTTGTAATTATAAAATGATAGGGTATTATGCAATAATAATCTCAGCGGAGAATGATACATGTGTAAGGTTTTGCCCCAAAACGGCACTTTTAACTTCCCTAGATTTTCTAACATCATGTTTCACATATCACTCACTTTAATTCAACTCTTGATTTAGGATCCCTTGAATGCATATGTCTTCATTATCAACAACTCTGTGTATGGATTATCAATATGCACAGATTAGGGAAGACGTGTGTGTGTGTGGGGGGGGGGGGGGGGGGGAGGGGATGATCCCTGCCAAGAAGGACGTTTCTTGTGTGTACTTGCAGGCCATTGGAAAGTTTTACCTGATGTGCTGCCCCCTGAGCACCGATGGATGCAGTATTTTCTAAGAATGGGGGGGGGGGGGGCAATTCCGTACAGCCCAACAGCCTTCAACTCTCGCTGAGCAGAGGAGGGAGGGAGAGGGATGGGAACTCATGTTCATCGTTTTCCTTTGGCGAAAGAGGCATTTCCAGAAAACTGATCATGGATACATGTGATATGGAAGAATTGTAAACAAAACCCTCCTTTTAATTCTCACAGGGGTACTATGCCTCCCAAATATACGAAGAAGCTCCCTTGCGAAAAGTAACATTAGTAGAAAATAACAGTTAAGCAGTACAATGTTCCTCCATGTCCTAACGAACACAGTCATGAAAAAAAAACAGATGTCATAGGAAATCATACTATTATCTATGATTACAATTTTCACTAAACTAGATAAAGCCTCTATAATATTACTGTTAACAGTTGCTACTATTATTACATCATCATTATCATCATCATCATCATCAGTACTAAAGTAGCAGGTCCTGTTGGTACACATGTCGGCCTCCCCCTACCCTGCCTCCCCCTTCCCCCTACCCCCATTACAAAAAACTGGCTACGATGGCTGCAGATGGCTGTTTTGCCTTACCCCCCCCCCCCCCTCCACCCCCGTTCAAAAAAGGGTGATCGGCGCCCCTGTTTGAAGTCTTATCGCTCCTATTCTGGTCTAAACAATCTCCCATCCCCCCGCCCCCACCCCACGAAAAGCGACATTTTTTAGGTTTGTAAGTGGTAAACATTTAATCAAGAATGGATCTTTTAGTAGAAATTTTGAGCTTGGACAAAACAGTTTCAGAATGCACTAATACTCTCCAAGCGAAATTTACAGGTCTTACCTGACAATGAGAGATAAACATGATATCGATTCTTGCATGATAACGAACTATCCCCATAAACCTATGATCACCCCTTCGAAAGAATTATGCGCATTCAATCGCCCCTGGTAATGATAGATCAGCCCCTTCCCACCCCAAAACAACTGAAAAGCAACAGTGATTCTACCCCCCCCCCCCCCCCCCCACCCTCTCGCCACGCCTGCCCTTCCGGTTCTCCCGGCTTCGCCACAGATTTTATTTCATTAGAAATTGATCTTCTACCACCATCACCAGCGTGGCAAAGTCCCATCTCTTAACCCCTTCTCTTCTAGAATCCACACTGCCCTATGGGAATGGCGGGTATTACTAGTGCAAAAATGCCTCATTCGCAAATACGGAGTTAATATCATGCCCACCTGATTTGCCTAGGAGTAGACACGTACGGGCCGTGATGAGGTCAGAGGGATTCGGCCAAGCGTGGGATTTTATCGAGAGATTGATGGCCTTGGGTTAGTCTGTGACGTCAGCAGATGTAATAGGCCAATAATGATAAGTGATACTTCAAAGGTCTCGGCTACTTTGTGAAAGCTTTATTTCCACGTCGGCAGCATGTGCTGCACAGGTTTATAGATGGTGAATTAAATAGGTCGGACCAAGGATGGTTCAAGAAATGGATATCCATCCCTTTGAAGGAAGTTTTGTTCCGGCACTCAATTTTCATGACTGGCAGCTGCTCTGAACAACATGATGCATACGCGATTGCGTCATGTCAACCTGGATTTTAGAAGAAATGCATATTCCTAAATATGCATACATTTCAGCTTACAATGAAGAACTGATAGTTTTGGTACGAAGTGCTTGTAATGTAGTAAATGAGGACAAGCGAATACGAAATTTGAAACATTTTAAAATGAAAATACTAGTTTGGGCGCGGCTAGGAACGTTGTCCATGTTACTTGTATGTATGGAAGAACAATGTCTTATATTACCGTTTCCAGCAACTTTTTTTAATGGTATATGACGCGGAAGAATGTGAAATTAATATTTTTGTACTGCAACTTGATTTTCACGTTTAGCCTGTTTATCTCATTGTAACAATATTCCTCGATTAAATCGTTAAAGATGCATTGTAAGTATTACATGTCACGATTGCCTCTGGGATGAGGGAATTAACCCAAATTCTTCTGAACGTTCCATTTGGTTTATACGTCAAATCCATACAATTATCAAGATAATTGGCGGCATCAAACATGGCATCAAAGAGGATATCTTTATAAAGCATTACTTTGTGACTACAAGAAGTGCATAATGAATCTTATTAAGCGGCCGATAGTGTTCCATGCAATTTTAACATCGTTGGTCGGACGGTGCTGAAAGTTTGTAGCATTCTATCTCTCATGTTTTCATTTTCACCATCCACGCGCTCTCTGTCTCTCTCTCCGTTCTTCACTTTCACACGTACAGTCATGACGCAACCATTCTCTCTCTCTCTCTCTCACTCTCTTTCTGATATTTACACATACGCACAAACACAACACCCCTGCCCGATGATCCATCCATACACTCAGTTTTTCACCCATGTATTAATACCCTTCCCATATTCAGTTCTCTCTCTAGTACACACACACATGCACACACATAAAAAAAAAGATCACACCCATCTATCTCTTTCCTTGTTTATTGCTTACTCATTCACCCTCTTTTTCACACTTTCTTCCATCTTTTCTCGCTCTGACATCATACAAACACAATATCCTTACCCTTGATTTTTTCCACCCCCTCTCTATTCTCTCTCTTCCTCAGAACTTGCAGAAAGCTTCAATGGATCATCACGATCTCATCTGTCAGTCGCGTAGTAATACCAAGTCCCTATCAATGCCAAGTCATGTGTAAGTGGCATATGGGTTACACATGGTATTTGCCGGCCTACGTGAATTATACACGTCCACCATCATTTCCATTGCTTATTCAAATACGTGGTTACACTATTAAAACAAATTGGCAAATCGCCATATAAGGTATAGGCCGCCTACCGGTAAAAAGTGATCGATATTAGTGATTAAATTAGAGAGTGCCTCCTCCGGTGATAAACACATTGAAATTGACCCCCTCAGCAACCCCCACCCCTACACAGAAGGAAGATAAAAGTTAAAATTATTTATAGGTTACTGTGTTTAGCACTAATCATGCTAATGGAAGAGATATATTTAGGTCTTTAGCACGGATAATTTCTGCAGATAGGTGAAATGCAATAACACGTACCTAGTAGTAAATGCAATGAGTTGAAGTAAAGTTAAACGTTTCACAGGCAACACACATTTGAAATGTTTAATTTCTAAACTCTTCAGAAAAATTCTGCCAACAAATCTAAGAAAACACTGTTAACTTCAACTTAATTAAAATCGTACACAAACTCACGTATATTCACACAATTGAATAGTTGACATAGTTTTGCATAAATCAGCATACACAATCACAGACGAAAATTGAACGTAATTTAATCAAGTGTAGAAAACACGCATTTAAGGGACAATAATTGTTCCCCCCGAAAATCAGAAAATCACATAAAATAACGATTTCTAAGAAATGCTAATTTTCAATAATATTTTTTTTTTCACTTAAACCTGTACATTATGACAACCTGTTAATAGGAATATGAAACTTTTTGAATAAATCTTACCAGATGAAAATTTGTACAAAAACACAAAATATACCGGTAATGGACAACATTTTATGTTGTGACACGGAGAAGAAAACTGCTCTGGAAATGTCATTGGACTGACGAACAACGAATGGGATTCTATAATCTAGGCCTATCGACTAATTGTGCCGAGGGAACATAAGACAAAATTAAACGTCTGAAGGAACATTACATCATATAGTCACCTGCAATAAATGCACCTTTCAACAACTAAAAAAACAACATCTTAATAGTGTTAAAAGAACATGCTATCCAAATATATTTCAGTACGCATACCCTGATCAGTAAAACTACATTATTTGCCATTCAACTTTTCGTTCATGCACATTTTATTTACTTTGACAGAGATATGCCCATGATAAACACTATTTGTCTAATTGAACAGTTGAAGGGAATGGAATAGTAAGTAACGCTCATATTTTGAAACAACACATTAAATGTTAACTGTATAAATTGTACGAAATCTTGAAAAGCTTGGAAAGATGCCAAAACATCAACAACTAACAATCATGTTTAAACATTTTTAGGCGTGATTCTTAATGCACACACAAACGAGAGCAAGATAGAAACATTAATAAGGGGCAATGAGATAGAGAGACGGTGAAAGAAACAATCACACGTAAAAAGATACAAATTAGCCTACAAGAGAGACGAACTGACATACAAAGTAGCCTAGGTACTAGGCTGTTAGGTGCATGAACACAATTCAGTCTGTTAACAACTATGTCTGGTAACACAGTTAATGCCCCAATCCCATATTAAAGCCAGAGGAGCTATGACGTCATTAGGGCGTAGTCTGTGTTACCAGACATAGTTGTTACCAGACTGGGTTGTGTCCATGCACCTCACAGCCTAGTACGTAGGCTACATACATAAGTGCAGAGACATGGTGGGAGAGAGAGAAATAGAGAGAGAGAGAGAGAGAGATAGAGGGAGACAAAGAGTGAGAGTGACACGGGCATATACAAAGAGATAGATACACGCACACACACACACACACACACACACACACACACACAGATATTCCCAAATAGAGAGATACACGCATACACACGTGGATATAGAGTCAGGCAGGTAGCTACATAATTATAGACACAACTAAAGAGAGAGACATATTGGGAGAGACAGAGGCAGACTGACTGACATATGTACGCAGACAGAGAGAGACCGATACATAGCGAGGTAGAGTCAGACAGAGAAATAGACAAAATAAAAGAAATAGAAAAAAACAACAACCAGATTGGAAAAGAAGCTGAGGGAGCTTTAATGCTAAACGAAACGTAGTAAACTACTTCAACTGTGAGAGCCAACTGGCAACATTAACTACTTTAATTAACGATGAATGTCTAACAATTTACATAAAATACACGATTAAGACATTCATAATAGTTTTGGAGGGATATCAAGAGTCAATCACTAATTCATGCAACGTACAATACGTGTTATCATGTTGATTTACCTGCCCTGCCATTCCTTGTGAGAGTTAAACGACATCAGATTCCAACATCATTACACTTAGTGATAAATATCTCCAGTTGATCAAAACCTCGTCACGTAACCCTTTTCCAAATTTGCTTTCATAACAATCAAATAAAAATTATTTCAAAAATTTGTAAATTCAAGATGGTTATTCAAAAAGATTAACTTATTCAAGCGATTGTTTTAATATCTTGATGAAGAACTTACTTAATGTATGCAACATGACGAGGCATTAAAATTCAAAATATTGGTTCCCTATTTTTGTCCCACCATTTCAATAGGTGAGCATTCGATCCCTGGTCTCAGAGCCGGAGGTACAGGGGCGAGTTCCTGTGCGCTCAGCGGTGTGACACGACGTGGTATAGAAGGGCCCATCGCCTTGACTCCCCATGGAGACGGAGAACCCCGGCACCCCTGTGGTGCTTGGTGGCGGAGCGACAGATTGAGAGAGCGTACTTTGCAAGACGTTGACGTGGCCGTTTGGTGCTGGTGGAGGCCACTCTACGCAAGGGTGCGACCTGGCGTAGAATGATGATGCACCCATCTGACAAAGGGGTGCAGTAGTGAGCCCCGCAGTGCCTGACAACAGGGTTTGGCCACCTCCACTGGCACTCATTTCTGAACGATGAGCGGGCGTGCTTCGCATATGTCGCAAGTGGCCAAATTGAGTGGCCAGCCCGTCTTGGGTCTGTTGAGCGCATGGGTGTGCTTTCACATAGTGCGGATCTCCCATTTGGGCCATTGGCGCGGCAAGTCCAGCGCCACCTGGAAACAGGGCATAGCTTCTATCGGCCCCGTCAGAGGGCTGGAGCTGGGAGGCCGTGGTTTGGAAGACGTTTGGTGTGTAGGAGCCGTTTAGATTGGCGACATATTCGGCAGCAGTGTGCAGCATGGTCAGTGGATTCTGCATGTGGGCATCCGGTCGGAAGGGGCGGTAGTCTTGCAAATTGGCCTGACCACCGCCCCCTCCCCCGTCCCCGCCCCCACCACCGCCTCCGGAGACAAAGCTTTGACCGCCGTGGCTGCTGGTGGTGGGCGCATATGTGACACTACGTGACTGAAGGGTATGAGACATGGTGTGATTGAAACACAAGGACGCCTGGTCATTGGGTTGATAATGGGTGTACCCGTGTGGGGGTTTGGGTGCTTCCTTATGCCCCGTCGAGTCCTGCCCATTCACGTCTTGGGAATAGTGGTTGTAGACCCGTTCGCTTGAAGGAGGGGCCCCTGAAAAGAACCCTCCTGCATAAAGCGCGACCTTCTGCTCCTTAGCTGCTGCGACCGTCGGCTGACGTGTGCGCCGTCTATTTGAGAACCAATTGTGAACCTGAGTCTTTTTCAGGTCTAGAGAATCAGCAAGGTCAAGCTGGTTATAGATAAAAACAATCAAGACACTAAATTATGATAGACATTTAGTTCAGGAAGGAGTAAGCAACTGGGGGTGTGGTAGAAAACTCAACCTTTTCTCAGGCAACATTTGAAAAAAAAAATATCCCACACATTCGAATAGAATTACATCAACAGACTCATATTCGAATCATTTAACGCATTAATGTTAGTTATATTGTGTGTGTGTGTGTGTGGGGGGGGGGGGTTGCTGTTAGTCAATTGTGTACGTAATGAAGTCTTTTCTACGCATTCTTCAGGAATATGTACGAAATAATCCCCAAGGTAGCATAGGCATACATTACGAAAGCGTTTAGATATCATAATGAGGGGAATGAACTAATAGAACTCTCGGTTGAAGATACATGCACTGTATATTAATTGTAATCAATGATTATATGCAATTAATTTTTGACAAATAAATGTGTTCATGGACTGACACATGAATGGCATATGTTGTATGGCTATTTACTTATTCGCTAGTGATGATCGTTTGTCTCGCAATGTATGGTCAACAAGGAATCTAAAAAGATCACGACGTCTCGTGCGCAGCTGCAACGCTTCGTCAGGTGTGATACAAAATTTTAGTAAGGGTTTCAATACCCTTTGGTCAGTGCAGCGCACTATAAACCGAGAATCCGCTTCTAAACGGTCAATGACAAGGAACGAAGCCTAATACTATTGCTATTGACCGGCATACACGGATGCTCGACCAAACAATAAGCCGCTAGTATGGCTTGCATCGTCGGGCTATTCATGTGTCTGAGCAGATTGTCGGCTTCTGAACTATAGAGACTATGATGAATATATCAGCTACACATCTCTTTCAATCTCGAGGAATGCAAGAGAAAGGGCATGTATGATGTGTCCAACGCTTCATCTTCGAAACTTCCGATGCACACCTGACGAAGTGATTCAGCGGCCCATGCAAGAAAGGTCGTGATCTTTTTAGAATCCTTGTTGACCATACATTGCGAGAAAAACGATTATCAGTAGTGATTATATTCGCAATGAGTAACATATTTAGTATTCTTTACTTACTGTGTCATTGATTGTAATATTAACAATTTTCCTTGAGCCCTGTCAAACAAAATACGATAATGACTTTCAGGCAAAAATAGATCATTTACCTTTTCTTTCGTTGAAGGATATTTGTTGCACTGGTAAAAGTTTGCCAGTGTAGTACGAGCCTTTTCGCCCAAAATAGTCCTTTTCTCCCGTATACCATTTCTACAAATGCTCTTTGGTGGCGGGAACCTGGTGGAAAAAGGAAATATTAACTTTTACAGCCGAAAATTTTGACTTTAAAATCAGCCACATTTTAGCGACTTCTTCGTCGTAAAGCGAAAACAGAGTAATAATTTTACTGTTGTGAAGAGCAAAGAATTAACTTAATAACTTACAGCTGATTGCCAATTTTAAGAAGGGTTAATCATAATTTCACGTTTATTTCGCGTTTGAATCACCTCTCAACGACAATAATTTTTTTTATCTTTTGCTAAAAATTGTATTTGTTCATTTAATTTGCATCTGTTATGATTTCCAATAATTTATGTAACAAATAGGTCTAAAGATTTGGCTTGTCGGTACAATAATCCCCATAAAACAATCGAATGGCATTAGATTACTTTTATCACGTAACATGGAACTTGGTCATAATCAATGGGTTAAGGTATAAGTTCAAAGGAAATCACGATGGAATCATCACACAATGTAGTGCCTTGACTCTTAAAAGCTTTATTCACTCTTTTTGTGCTACCATATAACACACACACGTTGCATAGAGCATCAGTTTAACCGGCGCACAATGGGTAAAACATAATGCGAATAGCGGAAATAAGGCCTATTTGAGTACTATCTCGCTTACTTTTCCCTGATGCGGTATTTAGCCAATGCGGTAAGGGGCCTTTTGGTAGTTTGTTTGTGCAGCTCGTATTGGCACGTGTCCCACACTTTGATGAGGTCAGATCCATCACCATGATCACGAAAGCAGCCATTCTGTGAAAAAAGGCGCGATCAAGCCAGAATAGATACAGAATTCATATAGATAGGAGAGGCGATCGAGATCGGGATTGCATTAGATAGCACTACGGTCCGTTTAAAAAAAAATCTTCATACACACTTGAATAAAATCATAAAGGCTCGGGTGTGTGTGTGGGACGAGAGGGGAGGGGGGGGGGGGGCTTACGTGTTTTTGAAGGAACATGACCCATCGGTCTGACACAATGTTAAGAGTGGTTTTACAGTTTAAAAGATTCATATTTGTATTATTCATTATAAAAGGGTTTTAATGAATAATTGAAAACTTCTTTCCTATTACAGTATCAAACTATTGATTTTATCATGTTCTCCTTCTTCTACCATTCCTGTTATCCTTTTACCCATCATTACTTTACAGGTCTAATCGTATCGTTGTCATCAACTCTGTATGCCAGGTGTGAGTTTTGGCACATAGAGTGCGCTTGAATCCAAATAAGCAACATTAATCTGGCACAGGAAGGATTTAAACTCTCATTAAAATTACACTTAGTTTGTACATATGTGTATGCTATATGAGAGGGTTAATGTCATGATTATAATGATTTTCATAACTGATATAACCACCACTACTACTAACAAGAGCATGACACTGAACATGCCTCTATTAGATGGCAGGCCTCGCGGAAATTGCCCTTTCTCCTCTCGTTGAGTATCTCCGCTCGCAGGATGGTCTCGACGCCTCTGTAGAGGCTGATATAGGGAGCGAATACGCCACTGAAGAGGGCATCGATCTCTTCCCATCTCTCCTCGGTCACCAGCTCCTGGCAAATAGTGCGCGCCAGGCTGAGAGTCACGTGATCAGGAGGTTGGCGGTCCGAGGCGACGAGGCGCGCTAACGTGTTGAGGTATTCCTTGAGGTCAATCCGCCGCCCTCCTTCTCGTACTCCGTCTGGTATCGTGTGGTCTGAATGAAGGTGTAGATGGAGTATTGTGACGTTATAATGTGGAGTTAGATCAATGGAAGTATGGAGAATTAAAACAAAATGAGTGTTAATGGGGTATTGCACAATTAACCCGCTGTTACCATTATGGTTTCAGCTTTATCGGAGTGTGATGGCAATTTCAACCCACTGCGGTCCTTACGTTAGTAAGGAATCAATGTTAGACTAATAAAATTATTTCTAACATATCCTTGAGATGTTGAACGGTTTGGAATGCTAGCGCGTATTGTGTCCTATTTGTTGATATGTAAAAATGAATTAGGTCATAAACTCAATTTGATTTAATGTGCGGTGATATTCATGTAAGAAATTCCTAGCAAATAAGTGTTTAAAAAAAAAAAACATTGTATGGATAGAGGTTTTGAGATGCAAGTGTGTGAAATATGCACACACAATAAACTTCACATGGGCATGATGGAGGTAACATATTTTGGTACACGAACAGAACAGAAAAATCGCCGGAAGCAAGTAGAATCGGTCGGGCCATATCGCTATTGTCAGCTAAGTTGATTACTATGAAGGAAGAGTGATCACGTTGCACTTTTGTACCTACACAATCGAATTTATTCTGCCGATTATACATAGCAGGTGCCCCTCCCTCAGGTACGTGTAAAATCATTATCCAATCATAGTATCCACTACGGTCTTAGATTGCATTTGTTATGTGGTGCATTTGTATTACGTGTCACATATACAATATCAAGATGATCAGAGCTTATCATAATGGCCTCGGCCAATTCATTTGAGCATTAACTGAATTGATTTGAACTCATTATAAAGCAATATGCCTCACCAGAAAAAGATTAATATTAAGTCATAACGTCATGTCATAACAGTTCTTGCAATGTGCTTCATTTCTGCTATTTCATTATAGTTCTTATAAACAAATATGTAGACATGTATGTTTACTCAAATTGTAGTATGTTATGAACTGAGCTTATTGGAGGTCTTGCTGTTTGAAAATATTGTGATGAAATTTAACACACATAATATGTTTAATGAAATATATTTAGATTCTTTCATAAACAAAAACAAACAAAACAGAGATACGCGTTCATATTACATCATAACGAGGAGAGTTTTTATGCGTCAGCCTGATCAAACATGAACAGATGAGAGTAAATACTAGGAACGAGAAGCAGATGAATTATGCAAGTATTACAATTTTCAGCCTGTGTAGAATTTACATAATTTCCCAAGTTAAACTGTTTTTCACATGCTTCACAATATGTTTAACCCTTTGTGTGCGAACAATACGTAGCGCTTTAACAAGGCCCCTTGAGTCGAATTCCACAAAACGAATGGTAATTAAAGACCGGCATGTATGATTTAATACCTTTCAATTAGCCCTGTACAAGCACATGCAAGAAAAGGCTTAACCTAGCTTAACCCAGATGGGCATTTGTGATTTAAACTGATCAATAAATAGGTATGGTTGTATTAGATGTAGGCTTAGTAGTCATGCTTACATCTTGTCCAGCTCGCCCAATGGGACAAAATTGATATTATAAGAGAAGATTGGAACGGTGACCAGCCTTGAGTACGAGACCATATTTTATAATCTGGATAACAAATTTCCAACAAACTTGAAGCAAGACTAGAAGGGGTGTGGACTCTGCTCTCAATCTATCAATCTTTTTTTTTTCTCGACACTCACCCAATATAAAAACACTCTTCAAACGATCGCGGAGATATCATGGTTTCTACGTTTTTCATAGTCCACTCCTTGTCAATTAAATTAAAGTTGATTTATCGCGGGACAATTAACAATTACACAAACATTTTGGAAAATATTGTGCTGCTATTATGTAATTAATGAAGGGACGGTTAATCCTTTGGCGAACACAATATGGCGAACGTGAATTCCTTAAAAACTAACATATTAATTGTCGTTGTCTTGACAGTGAAAACCACTCAATCATTGCATGATCTACTTTTAAGATATCAATACATGAGATGGGACTTTCTAGTCATGTTAGAAGATGAATTTTCACGGAACATGTGAACCATTACACTGGAACAGAGGGCTCCCGTCATTAAGATTTGTATGTCAAACAGGATAACAGGAAACGTTCGGGCATTGTAGAGATCCACATCTACGTAAGATACTTCAATTATCATACGGTCATGCTAGTTTGTTGTTTGTCAATGGTCCAATCTCAAAGTGCTCGCTTTGCGCAAGTTTAGTAATAGAATGAAGAGGCATACGATAACCGAGGTCCGAGGCATGTTAGGTACCGAACATCACGCGGTAATCGTCCGACATCTGACAGGTTAAAGCTTCCCATGATAAAGAAAAATAAATTTCTAATGACAAGTTGTATTTGTTGCTGCAGAAAAATAATTGGCAAAAGTTTGAGAAAAAAACGGGATTTCTTTTTAAAAATCATGAATATTTGCCCTCAGAATTCTGTTAATCAACCTTCATGGGCAACTCCACGCAAGTATGGAATTGTCATTGTTCTGATCACAGCGTAAACAATTCTATCTATATTCAGAAAATTATTATTTTGGTTTTACAAGTAAAGAACGCAAGTTCAGCGCTAGTGATAACGATGTTTAAGCAAACATAACTCCGTTAAATAGTTGGAACTATATATCCACTGTTTTGCTGAGTTATTCAATTCAACTTTCAGGCTTTTATTCTTCTTTAAATATCGTGTCGGTATCCGAACGTGCTGTAGGAAAAACAACACCACTGCGCTTGATGTTTAAATGCATTATTGTTAAGTTGCAATTCCTACATAGCGCATCCTAAACGGGATATGCTGATATCCAAGTGCAGTAATGCTGATGGTTTAAATTAAAATCATTTACACCATCCCACCTGCCCTACCTCAAGGTTTGGTGGAACACACATTGCATATGTATGCCGTCCATCAACAAATTAGCTTATCATATCATGGTACCACCACGCGCTGGGCCATGCACCTGTTCACATCTACAATTCGGGACCAACTCTTGTAAGCGTAATGCATGTGCATGGGCCTAGTCCGCCCCTAGAATAGTACAGCACGACTAAACTAATTACATATTGTAATACGCGTAAGTTAGAATACTTGCATTTTTTGCATTACCCGAGTTCTCGAGATTACAGTAATTTCCATCCAGCCAAAAGTACATTTGATAGAAGCAATATTTTTGTTTAGGCCTATATATGTAAACCGGACGAGTAAACAACATCGCAGGACGAGATGTACCATGTTAGCAATATCTTCTGCAGTTCTGGTGATGGTATTTCTAAAGGCAAAGCTAGTCTTTGCGGACCTGTCTCACTGCCAAGCCCAATTTCTATACACACATTTTACACTTGCATGATTTAAATCTGAACGACGTTGGTTACCTAAAGCTACCATTATTCAATCATTAACGAAAGTAACACTACATTTTCGTCATATTTCTATCGCTCACCTTCCATTGCTTTTTTACTTGACGTTGGCTGCTCATAAATTGTCTTCTGAGTCGCGATGTACGTATAACGCTCGTGCCGTAGAGGGGTGCTCAAAGGCGTTATTGGAATGTGTGCTACTCTGCTAGCCCCCGGCGCGCTGCGCGTATGTTTCAAAACCAGGACAATGGACCTGTGCGCGTGCTCAACGAAAGAATGTGCACTCTATTAAACGCTTGTTTTGATTTGTGGTATGTATTCGAATACGACACGATTCTGCAGTCGTGAGGGCTTACGATTTCAAATATGACGTCACATACTTTCATATATCTAATGATTAGGTTCTGCGATTCAGCCAGTCGCACAGTCGTGCGACTTATCGCACCCTGTCGTCTGTTGTAGCCTTAAGGAGAAGAAGAGGAAGAAGAAGAAAAACAAAGCTACAGGGGAAATGAAAACCGAATAGGAAAGAGGAGAAGAATGTATAGTCCATTGAACGATCGGGAAGTTAAATATGACAAAAAATGCTTTTAAACACTGAAGAAGAACAAAAGGAAAAGGAGGAGAGGCCGATCACTTTTGTTTATAAATCATAATACCATTATGCATACAAGAATTTATTGGGGAATACGTGCACACACCCCTCTTCCAGCAACACCCATAGCTGGGTGTGAGGTAGGGTACATAGTAGAGACTACTAAACTGCCAATAAGTTACATCAATTGCTAAATGAAGCGACGTGTATACAAACCATCAGGCAGACGAACCGGATACCGCCCAAAATGGAGTGCTCGAAAGTATCGCAGCAACCGATCCATTATAGCACCTTTTGCACAGCGGCGCAATGGATGTATTACAGAGAAGCGTGTCTTCCGCGGACCGCATGCTTATTCTGGAGTGTTTAAAGACAGGGTGGCTCTTTTGCAAACGTCCTGAAACTGGGCATGGATCAGAAGTATACCGTAACTATAACATGTACGACATGTCAATAACAATTATCAGGAAAGGTGAAAAACTGTCCACGTCTTTGACACGCAGTGGCCATAATCTTTATTCGCATACAATATTAAGGCTGCCAGCGACGCGGACAATAACCTCTGTGCGGAAAGTGCGGAGCGGATGACCGCGCGGTCACTGTCATCTGGTCATTCGGCCTCATGAACGTGGAGATTTTGCACGACCCGTCTAAAACCCCCTCGAACTCGAAGATCAATAATTTTTATCATTCCGCTAAAAGTCAGCTTCTGATATGGTGTGGGACATTCTTAAACATTATTTTCTTCCATAGTCCGTGTTTTTTGTTTTTGTTTGTTTTTTACCAAATTTTATTTGTAACTTACAGAAGGGCTGCCCGGTCTTAAAATATGTTGATAGTAAGATGTTGGGGGGGGGGGGGAGTGAGGGATAAGAAGAAAAGAGAGATAGATACACACACACCCGCGCCGCACCAGCGAAAGCTGAACGGTTGACATATTTCTCAAACTAGGTTTTCTTTTGTTATTCAGAGGAAGGCACTGCCTAATTAGAAATACAGCGTATTGTTTGAAACACCTGAATGTCTTGAATTTTTATGAGGCGGCGGTCATCATAGATCAAAGGAAGTCCGAGCATAGTCCATCCATGATAGGTCCATGCTTCAAATCGGGTGCCACTGCTGAAAAGTTGCGTTAATGGTTAGAGATGGTTTGAGAGAAGATAGGGGTGGGGAAGGTGGGGAGGGGTGAAAGAGAGAGAGGGGGGAAGGGAGCTAGAGAGAGAAACACATTCACACACAACTACACACATACACATACATACACGCATGCATAGTACACACAGGCGCGACAGAAAGAGAGAGAGAGAGAGAGAGGGGGGGGGGAGAGAGAGACATGCACACACAACTACACCGATACACACACATACATACACGCACACATACACACATAACTAGGGAGAGCAATACAGATATGGGAGATTGCATTGAAAAGGGGGAAGGGGAACAGTAAAAGAGAGCGAGACCAAATCTGACGAGAGATACAACGGAGGGGGGGGGGGGGGCTTGATAAAGCCCAGAGGATGTATGTGTAGAGGGGGTCAGGGGGTAACCAGGGGGTAATGGAAGTAGGTAGTGGATAAAGTTAAGACCGAGTCGGTCGAAAAGGAGGTGTAGGGTCATCCAAAATGGTAGGTTAGTAGTGTAGCTTTCAAGTGTGGTATTATAGGAGAAACATGACCATCAAGAACAAGTGCCTCGCCTGGCGCCATCGGCGAATTTGGATGAAAGTAGACGTACACCTTCACCTTATCATAGGCTCCATTTGTCTTAAGTTTATAATTAACCCAGGGGAATAATGTCATGAATTATGATATTTATGATATTCACACTCGCGCATTATACGTCCCTGACTCCATCTATGTTCAAATATATTAATTTTCCCTTCAAATTCAAAAAACGTTTTTGTTTTAATCTTTGAACAAGTAGGTTCTTGATACAGGTTAATTGACACATTCACTTAATGATTAAACATATATTGCTCTCACCCTCGTGTCCCTCTCTATAGTCCTCGCTCTTCTACCAAGCTCATGTCTATAACTCTCCGTGTTTTGGGGTGTTTTTTTCATTTTCTCTCTCTCTCTCTCTCTCTCTCTCTCTCTTCTCTCTCTCCCCTCTCTATCTTTCTTTATCTCTCTATCTCTCCATCTCTCTCTCTCTCTCTATTTCTCTCTATCTGTCTGGAATCTCTCTCTCTCTCTCTCTCTTTCTTTATCTCTCTATCTCTCCATCTCTCTCTCTATCTCTCTCTCTCTCTCTCTATCTCTCTCTCTCTCTCTCTCTCTCTCTCTCTCTCTCTCTCTCTCTTCCGCCATAGCCCCTGTACTACATAGCCTGGCTTCCAGGCTGTCGGACATTTTCCATCCAAACTACAATATTCAATAGACGTGTCAGGCTCCAGTAGGCTATTAATTCCCAATCGCTTCTCCGGCTTTCCCCACACGATTTAGAATGAATGGAGAAAAGAAGATAGTGAAATAATAATTATAGTCTTGTGAGCAATAGACTCTATTTTGAGAGTTTTAATTATTAATGTTCAAAAGCCTTGTAGCTACTTCTCTCCCTTCCTCGCATTGTTTTCCCTTGACGCAACATCAATTCCCACCCAATGTTTACAGTGGTGGCCGATGAGGACCCTCACTCAGACACACAAAAGCTCAAACTGTTTACATAATCCCTCACGTCTGAGAAATGGCTTCATATCACTTCCCTTCTTCGCACCTATATACAGTACTCCTAACGCCAGTGTGTAACATGAAGACTGAACTCGTATACACAGTACTAACTGGATACAAAGACCACTCATATGACGTGCACGTGTTTGTAAGATATTGGCTACTTTAATACAAGTTTAAATTAGACCCATCGAACGGCGTGAATAAAATATTTCATTCACGCCGTTGGCATTTTGACTTCTCTGACGTCACTGGAGGTGTGCGGGGTTTTTTTTTTCAAATTTTCGTCAAAATGAGACTTTATTGCGGCAAACGAATGTGAAATTCGTTTTTGGTGGATAATTTTACATAGAATAGTGGGAACTTATTTTTCTAACCCTTTAAGCACACGATCGGATTCAAATTACATATGCATTTAACCATTTCAGTGCTTGACCAAATGCAATGACGAGAGAGTCGTGTGTATAACAGGTGCAAGAATATCTATATGACGCCTAAAAAGTTAAACAGTGTTTCAAAGTGACAAATTAAATCCGGCTCCTCTAAGTGCTACATGTTTGATTTATCGATGAAGATTAATAGCTTCACTTTTGCGAGGCGACAGTCCGCCAATCTGTATCTAGTGCTTTCCGGGTGAGTTATGGCTGAGATGGCGAATGTTGGCAACATTTTCTAAGTGGCTCATGCAGCCAATAATATTAATTCGTCTGGTGTCTATAGGATGTCACGTGACACGATTCAAATACGTAGAAGGACATTTGGGTAATCTTTTAAAAGGAAGATCAGTTTATCCTAAGGATTTTAAGCAAAGAACCCCTTAAATCGAGCACTTTTGTAAATGACACAATTTTGTTGAAAATACATAGGCCCGTCTTCTGAAGAGAGATTTGACGCAAACAGTGTCCGACACGTGAACTAACTCAATGGGACGCCAAATAAAGCAACAAGAACGTTAATATTGATTCAATATAATTGATTTTGTCCTCAGAATAATAAAGGTGTATTAAGTTTGTCCACATAATTGAAATCACCAACTGTTGTGATTCTGAGATGAAAATCAATGAGTTTCTGACAACTTCAGATTATTCATTTCACACCTCCTAAAGTTAATCTACGTTTAGTTAGCTGTAAATACGGGCCGAACAGTTCAAAGAGATTACCCTCTAATGAGTTTTTATCAATTCTTATAAGAATCTAAGTATTATGTTTGAAAGAAAATGTACAACGTTGTTTGTAACCTACATAAATGATATAATTCAACATGCTCATCAAGTATCATCTTAATTAGCAAGCTCCTAGACTGGCCATTAACCCTTGACACGTCATGTGTACATTTTTGCACAAATAATGCACACATATCCCATTGAGCAGTACTTCGTCAGGCACACAAAGGAAAATCGTTTAACGGTGCACAACAGGCATTGGTATCGGAAAGTTGTACCTAAATCTTTAAAGCAAACATATGGTTTCAGAATGTGGGTTCATGTATTGTAACAAAAGGCACTTTGCATTGTGAAACACTTCAGTTCCAAAAATTGGTTTCCATAACTCTTGATCAACAAGCACTCCATTATTCGATTCACCTTTCTGCAATAAAAACAGTATAATTTCACAAAGTACTTATACAGACGTAACATACTCATCTGTATTCGTCGTCCAATCAAAAACAATTTCTTCTTATGATGCAACACTATGTATCATCGTGTAGTTTTAAATGCATGATATTCTTCACAGACCACTGTTGCATAACTGTGCATAATTGTAACATGATCTGATTCTGAAACACCGATATGTGTAGTATCCTTTTCTTTTCCTTAGCCGTGTTTTTTTTAAGTCATTTTATGTATTTAGTAGAAGTAGTAGAAGTAGTAGTAGTAGTAGTAGTAGTAGTAGTAGTAGTAGTAGTAGTAGTAGTAGTAGCAGCAGTAGTAGTTATATTAGTAGTAGAAGAAGTAGAAGTACTGTAGTAGTAGTAGTAGTAGTAGTAGTAGTAGTAGTAGTAGTAGTAGCAGTAGTTATAGTAGTAGTAGAAGAAGTAGAAGTACTGTAGTAGTAGTAGTAGTAGTAGTAATAGTAGTAGTAGTAGTAGTAGTAGTAGCAGTAGTAGTAGTAGTAGTAGTAGTAGTAGTAGTAGTAGTAGTAGTAGAAATAGTGCTAGAAGCAGTAGTAGTAGCAGTAGTAGTTGTAATAGAAGTAGTAGCAGTAGAAGTAGTAGTAGTAGTAGTAGTAGTAGTAGTAGTAGTAGTAGTAGTAGTAGTAGAAGTAGTAGTAGTAGGCATGGTAGGGGAAGTAAATTGTGTGTGTGTGGGGGGGGGGGGGAGGGGTGGCACTGACTTCCATTAGATGTCTTCAAATTTACCCCTCATCTCCCCGATGTGAATATCTACCCATGTAAAGGAATGGTCAGGATATCTATGGCAACAGAATAATAAACAACACGCTCCTTCCTGGAAGAATGGTATATTTCATGTATTTATTCGAACGATCCATGGCGAGATTAAAACCTTAATGGATAAACTTCTGCCAGAGAATAGTTAATGTGCATACGGACTTTTCCCGCTAAAAGACAATTCTGTTCATCGCTCCCTCACTTCTCGGTATACCGACATATTATATCTCTTATCCTCTTTACCAAAACCCCACACGTGTTTCTAGGACCACGCACCGCCGCCAATAAGTAATAGATCACTGCCAATGAGCGCCAGCTGTTAATTGGTGACTATCAATCTGCCACTGCTTGGAAGAAGAAACAGGTATATTGAGGTGGGGGTGTAGGGGGGAATCCCCCACCCCTTTCCTCCATCACCATTTCCGCCTTAAAATATGTCTTGCTAATCAGCATATTGTGTGGTATGTATAAGTTATAAAATCAGTGTCAGTAGTATGTCTTCGCCAATGTTATGAAAGTAGTGTAGATTTATAATGGTGAGAATGGCGATAGTATTCTAGGTCTATGAGTTATTTGCAGCAATCATCTGTGTATGGCAGTATTGTGGGAGGGGATAATATCAGGGAGGAGGCTTGGTGAATTATTCATCAAATCTGACAAATAATGAGAAAAGGTTTCCCAGTCATTCGTAGTTTATCACCCCTCCCTCTAACCCCCCCCCCCCCCCCCCCCATCACCATCCCGCGCCCTCCCCCATGCACCATGCCCCCCTTAATGGACACACTCTCTACGCCACCGCGCGGTCTCAGTCTGCCTTCTCAAATGCACACTTCAAATGAGAAGAGTTCATCTCACCGGCGATCGAATCGTCCTCACCAGCGCCAGCCCCAGTGATGATAGCACCGCTACTTGAGCACTTCTCCGAGGTCTCGTGGGGAAAGTTGGGAGAACTTGGAATTAGGTAGCAGAGGGATTTGTCACAAGAACGCAGCGCTTTAAATCGACTACCGTCAGTATGTTTTCACATATCGTCAGCACCAATACGATGAATACGTTGCCATCAACAATATGCTTGATTACTTCTTCTTTTTTTACAACATCTGTCTTAGAGGAATCAAATCATCGCATCGTCTGTGTTTTGAATACTGCGTACTATAATTGACAATTACATCACGTCGTTGGAATCGTTCCTGATGATTGGACGAAATTGAACGAAATGTTGTGGTAATTCAGTAAAGGAATACTACACGAGACGCAGGTAGTCGACGACACAATTTTTAGATGTTGCTGAAGGTGTTCAACTCAACGGTAATGTTCAATGTACCCATCTAATGATGCGTGCATGACGTTGGCAAGCCTTTCGGGAATTTACAAGTGTAGCAAATCGTTAAAATGTCGATAAATATCAATCCCTCATTTCTGGTAAATACGGTATCGAAGATCCTTTGACGTAATAGCTCCATGATTTCACCAAATAGAATATTTAGAGTGAGAACAGTTTGGTGCCGTGCTTTGTTTTTTTTTTCGAAAAGGAGGCGTTTATATTAAGTGTCATTAAGCGTGTGGCATGTAACTTATCCGGCGCAGATGGAATGTGAGAAGTTGTGACGTCAGCGTGGATAATTGCATCAATGTGATTCCGCCTTGTACTTGGCATTAGTGTCTCAACTCGTCATTCAACTCGATGAAAGGCCCTGATTGAGCACATGTGACCTGTCCTTCGTTCCTTTCATTCATAACGAATCCATGTGAAGCTGGTAGGAAAAGGGAATATACGTGTAGCTATGGATTCCTCATCGTACAATGTCAGCGATTTCTGCTTCCCTGATGATGCTGTGGTCGATCTCATGCACCAACCCGCGGTTGCGGAATCGTTCGGGTACTCGCACGCCGATCTCGTCTACACCGGTGTCCTGCTGCCCTTCCTGTGCACCATAGGCATCGTCGTCAATAGCGCCTTCCTCATGGTTGTCCACCGCGTCGCGACCATGAAGACGATCACGAACGTTTACCTGATCAACGTCGCTGTTGCCGATATCCTCTTCCTATCGAGCGTGGTGACGTACAAGATGATCAAGCTGGCGACGTCGCCCGTTGTCCGTGACGTCTCGGGCTTGGGGCCTGCTCTCTGCATCGTACTCATCACCGTGGCCAACGTGACGCGCTTCGGGTCGCTGGGCTTTATTTCCGCTGTCACGTGGGAGCGCTTCTGCGCCGTCTGTCGACCACATTCCCGCCGCTCTACAAGCACGTTCGCAATCACCGTATCGACAACCGTGTGGACAGTAGCGGCAGTGCTCTCGGCGACGATTATTCCCGCCTATGGGAAGTACTACAGCGTTTGTATTATCTGGCCGGACGGCGAGCGTTTTGACGACTGGCCCGGTTATATACTGGTCAGTGGTCAGGTAGGGTCGTGGTCAGGCATGTACAGCAACGTTGTCCAGACCTTTCCTTTCTTCTTCACCTTCATCGTCAACATCTACTTCTATTACCGCATCATCCGCGGTCTGGATGCTGCAATGATCTCCCGGTCCTGGGGAGGGCGACGGAGCGAGAGCGACGCTGCCCTCCGCGCCCAGACCATCCGCATGCTGGTCGTTAACGGAGTGGCTTACTTCCTCTGCCTCGCGCTCTTCCAGTTCCTGTCGCTCTACAAGACCATCAGTATCCTGGCCAGGTCGGTGCCCAAGCTGAGCCCGGCACTGGGGAAGGTCCTGCTCGACGTCGGTCGCACGCTGGAATACCTCAACTCCGTGATCAACCCCCTTATCTACACCGTGATGAGTAGGAGGTACCGTGAAGCATTCAAGACGGCGTTCCGTTGCAAGCGTCATTCCAAACCCATCGGTCGACGAAGGACGCTAAGCTCTACCTCTCCCTTTTATACGACGCTTAACTTTATCAGCAGAAATCGCAATACGTCGCTTTGAAGGGTTAACTCTCTCTATGCCATGCCATTGATGCATTCTTGCACGAGTGATACACACAAAGCCCATAGAGCGGCAGTTCATCTGACACACACACATGACAAAGTGTTTTACGTTTATCATGTGCTAAAAACTGAGAACTGCTTTGAACGAAAAACTGCTGTACTTCGTTTTCCCGAACAGTGCTGAACTTAACGACGTGCGCTGTGAATATGCGATCGACTATAAGAAATATAAGGATTATAATCTTCCAGAGATTTTCGAAGTGTGTAAAAAAAAATCGCTGTTCTCATGTTGAAACCTGTACCAGATTTTGATTAAAGTTAAATCAACACTTTATTTTATAGTGATATTTATGTACAACTGTTAACAAAACGGTATCACACTTGCCACATATCGAAGAGGAACAACTGCGTATTTATTTCCTGTACTTCATTTTTTTGAGTAGATTTACCGTGTACCTAATGGTGATAATAACAAGATAACAAATCTATGTATTCTCTCAATAGTTTACATAGAAATGTTCAACTACGCAATATAAAAACATTTTGTTTATCTATTTTAAACGTATACTTTGGAGTATGTATACAATGTTATACGTATATTGTATTAGTTGATAATCTAAAGTAAGCTACCTCTAAAGTATGCATGTATAAATCGATAAATTATCCTTGTATAGAGTAAAGGATGTGACAATTTAAGCTGATGGGAATCAAAAATCAAAATAGTTTTATTTAGCACAAGAACATGCCACCAGTCATGCGTAGATTTGTTCGTAACTTACGAACAGCTTTATGAACCCCACCCCCGCCCCCACCGCACCCTACCCCTGGTCCTACACTACATGTCTGTTATCAGCGATGTTCACAGCGCCGATTCTTGTTGATTGAATAAGATCTATGGACTTTTTTCAACACTAACAGTAATAAAAAATGGAAGTGAATTCATTTTCCAAGATGTAAGTTGATTTTAAGTTACACAAGGTAAATAAACTCGTTTTTCTTTTTTAAATCCGAATTAATGATGTTATGTTTTCTTCATATCAAAAGTCTTTATCTGAAGGAAAATAAATAAGTTCAAATCAAACCAAAGTCAATTAAGTGTGAGATATATATGATAAATACTCTGGAAAATTAATGTATTTAAAAGTGAGTTTCCCACTTGTTTTTTCGAGATTCGCATTACAAATCACTTGACACTACACAAACATCAACTGCGCGTGTATCAACACCAGTATTCTTACACAAATTGTCTTGCCAATTACCAATATTTCATAAGATATGTGGGTCTGTGGAAGTTATGTGATATATAAAATTCTTGAATCGAAAAGTAAGAAATTCAAATGATTTAACAAGCATTACATCATCTAAAACATACAAAATAGAGCTTCTGAGTTTTATGTATATATAACGTGTATCTGTTGGATTATATAGTGAACACGAGCGCTAATCTACGGTTGTCTCTTTCTAGTATTTTCTTGATCTCTTTTTAGTCATACAATAGCACCTGAATTAACGTAGGGATTAAACTTTCTATTCATTCTTATACCATGTGAACCGTTTTCTGTTTTGTCCAATTGGGATCATACAAATGGACAACTTGAAAAATGAGAGGAAAAGCTTATGGAATGTGTTGTTATCATTCAAGATAGTAGGAATTATATTCCACATACTAAGAATGTTGCTATGTGATTGGTCAAGAGTTGATCACGTGATGAAGCGTAGTTTTTCCCATCTAATCACCTGAGAAGAAAAGTTCGTTACACTCTAGGTGATAGTACTTTTTTGAGAAAAAAAAGTTCGTTACACTGTAGGTGATAATACTTTTTGGTTTCGCTGATATTTTCACTCCTCACCGTCCTAACGCGTGATCAATATTAATTTGAGCACGCGCGAAATAAAAGTGCGTTACACTCGGACTATCAATTGTAGCTCGGCGCAGACGACGCCGCGGTAATTACAAATTTGTGGTTATAGCGCGCTGCGCCGGGCGTACATGCAAGCAGTGCAAGCCTTCCATTTCCCCACACAGTATTTCACCAAAACAAGAGTGCAATTCTCTACCACCTCGTACCAAAATTGACCTAGAATTTCACTTTCCTATATTTTATATGAATTATGAAAGGTATTCTTGGAAGATCTATGTTCTCACCGATACCGCACATGTAAGCGATTTTCGATTACTTCTTGCTTTCCCGTCAAAATCTTACGTATTAGCGTCACTGTGGCATCGTGTTCGTTGGAATTTGTACAGTCTATATCGCAACGTGAACAAAGTCAATTTGCTTCTGGGTTTCGGAGCGTCGCGTGAATATGAAACCAAAAAGTACGATCACGTAGCCGCACCGACCCGAATGCTTTTGGACGTTAAATTGTCATTTTTTGTATAGATTGTTGGTATCAGATGTGGAATATAAAGCAAATAATCAACTTTTGGTTTCAGGCAATTAGACGAACTATCACTTCCTCGGCGATCTGAATGTATACGCTATCTTTCCTCAGCTACGCTTCGGAAAGATAGCTACATCCAGATCGCCTTGGAAGTGATAGTTCGTCACATCACCTTCACCGACGTTGTTTATTTGCTTAATATCTTCGTGTAAAGTACTGTATTGTTCAGTAAAGTATCATAAAAATGATATGTTGCAAAACAAAGTCCTAAATGTATGAAAAAGGTAGCTCATAAACTGATTTAGCCATGAAGGAACTATAAATATTTTACTTTCCCCTTTAAATAGTTGTCATAGTATTGCTTTGTATTGTAAATGAATTTATGCGAATTAATTTGTTTGCATGGGTTTGTGCTCACTTTAGGTTGAGGAGTTGTGAAGGTGAAAACCATCGAACAACTCGGAGGAGGGGTTCGAGGGTGTGTTTATGAACCCTTATTTAACTCAAGTAGTTTCTAGCTGTGTTTATGATGATGATATGGTCTTATGTTGTTGGTTGTTTGTGGTAGGTTTGTGTTTGTTTCTTTATTAAAGAGACACATTTTAAATCAGTGGTTCTTCATTTCAGAGACACGAATTGTATTAAATACCAAGCAAATATTCTTTATATTCCGCATGTCCAGGAGGATTCATGTTGATTGTCAGATGTATAAGACATCACACTTAATCATCAAGGTTATACTGCTGTAAGTGAAATAAGAAAGATATGGATAATGAGTGCGTGTGAGAGAGAGAGGGGGAAGAGGGAGAGAGAAGAGAGAGAGAGAGAGAGAGAGAGAGAGAGAGAGAGAGAGAGAGAGGAGAGAGAGAGAGAGAGAGAGAGAGAGATGGGGTGGGGTGGATGGGGGTAAATATTGAGATAATACAGTGCGAGAGAGAGAGAGAGAGAGAGAGAGAGAGAGAGAGAGAGAGAGAGAGAGAAATATAAATAAAGAGAGGAGGAAGAAGAGAGCGTTCACTTGTAAGAGAGAGTGAGAAAAGGAAAAGTAGGAGGGAGAGAAGAGAGAGAGAGAAAGAGAGAGAGAGAGAGAGAGAGAGAGAGGAAGGGAGGGAGGGGGGGGGGGAGAGGGGGGTGGGGAGGGAGAGAGGTTGAGAAGGAAGAGGGAGAGATTGCGAAAGGTATGATGTCAATATTTGGTAAGAAACCATTTTCACGGGGCATGCGAACGATTTGCAAATTACATGTATTCGAATTGCGAAAAAATGACAATGTTCGTATCAAGAGTTCAGCAACTCGGTTCGAATGCATCACAATAAGCTATTTTCGTAATGTATTCACAGCTTTTTTTTTTCTAAGTGCATAGTAACGCGGTATTACAGACACATGTATCTTGTGATTCAGTTTCAATGGGTGGAATGCACTGTCAATCTATTAGTTGTATTACGTACAAAAATCCCTTTCTGCAATCTTGTGCAATAGTGGGATTCAACCATTCTCAAAATGATATCAAACTGTGTATTATCATTAACGGTGTTTGTGTGCGTTTGCGTGCAGCGGAGATATTTTACTTGAAAAAGTTATTAATTTGTGTTTGTTGATACCTGTTATGCTCATGGAAGTATTGATGTCATTAACAGAACGGGACAAGTGAAACGCGACTCTAAATTTCTTTTGTTCTCTCTGAGAAACTGTTGCCACACAATCATGTTCGTCATTTCAAACACCTGAAGAGCACCTGTTGAAAACACATACCTTGTCAGCGGCGTGGAGCATGGGTTCAAAGAAATAAAGTTGCTTCAGATCCTTCCATAACACATTCCTGGAGATACCAAGAATAACGCATTGTGTGGACGACGTGCATAAAATGTGCATACATAACGAAAATGGCCTATCGTTAGTTAGCAAGGAATTTATCGTGAAAGGTCAAATTCGTCACAAAGTTACAAAAAGAGGGGAATTCAAGAAAAAAATTGACGATTAAAGTCAATACTGAGAAGGATGTTAAAGAGAGGGTGCTAAGCTTCAACATATGTACGGGAAACATTTGTTTAAATTGTCAAACTGCGACGATATCATTCGCTTGTGGCTTGTCTACAAAAGTCCTCATCGTCATCGAGAATATGACTTACCGTAACGAAGAGGGTGCTCGACTGAAACTCTGAAGGCGGTAACTTGATCAAATACCAGCGGCTGCAGCGTCATTTACCTTTTGATTATGTCACCGGAAAAATGATGCAGCTATCATCCTTATGGAGTTCTATTTCCTCATCGAGCTTCGATGGACATAACTATTTGTTTATATATCTACCAACGTCTTCTTTATTTACAAATGGAAATGAACGATTGGTCCGTTCAGTTATTAAACCGATTTACAAGGACGTCTTGTACTTGAACATAGTAACAAGAGATAATACAGAAAATCATATCAGCGAAACATTACTACAGAAACATATCAAGAACTAAAAACAGGCTTATATAAGTTAGTTTGAAGCAAGAAGGAGGTACAGATTGTACATCCTAGGCCTAATTTGATAAACGCATCGACCATCATGCCTCGTCCACATCTGGTCTGACCAGTTCATTTTCAAGAGTTTCATGCGATCGCCCTCTTCGATAGAATAAGTCACATTCACTATCTTCTTCCGAAAAACTTCACACCACGGAGCTACAATAGTTTAATGGTCATATTACCCCATACATATCATACTCGTTCATTTTTGGCCCCCTCCCCGCCCCGTCCCATTCCCTCCATGAGTTTAACCCCATCTCTCTCTCGTGTGTTGAGGGCAATAATCTGTGCCTGAAGAAAATCAAACGAGCGACATTATGTTTCTAACTTGAAGGACATGTTCTCTCCTCCTCACCCCCCCCCCCCCCCCCCTTCCCACCTCCGTCAGTGCACTGGCCGTTGGGAGGATGGTGGTGCGGTATCTTGTGTCTTATCAAGGCGTGTTTTTTTGTCTTCTCTTTCTTTTACCTTATTCGTCTTTCTTTTCTTAACCAATTCCCATTTTCGTTCTCTTTATGTGTTTTCTCTATGTTCTTCCTCTTCTCTCCCTCATGGTTGTCTTTATTCGTATCCATGTCTTCTTCTTATAACTGTTAACACACATCTAAACAAAGGGGACCAATGTGGAATGGGTCACAGAGCATCCTTTCACCTTCATAAGAAAGCTCCGCGAACACGTTGAAAATGGCCGGAAATCCCCCCCCCCCCCCCCCTCCACTATTTGAACTGAAGATTTGAATTGTCCCCTCCCCCTCCACTCTTTCCCCTTCTCTGTTGATGTCTCGTTTTCTCTATTTCCTTTTTTGGGTCTCTCCTTTTACACGTCGCTGACCCTTCCCTTCTTCCACCGTGTTCTGGTCTCCTTCTACCCCCCCCCCCTCCCCTCTCTCTCTCTCTCTCTCTCTCTCTCTCTGTACCCACTCCCTGCCCCACCCTCCCCCCCCCTTCCCTCGCTGCCTCTCTACTCTCTCTCTTCCCGTCCTCACCCCCACCCTCATCCATATCTATCTACATGTTTACCTATCTCACCCATCATTCACTTTGTTTCCCCCCTCTTCAACCTCCTCCCCTCTACCCTCTCTCTCCCGTCGTCGCCTCCTTCCCCTTTTATCCCCTATATATCCATCACTCGCCCATTCCCTCTTCCCTCCCTCTCCACCTGTCTTTCCCCCTCCCCCTCTATTCCTCTCCCCCTCTATCTCCTATGTCCCCTCCGCTATCTATCACACCCTACCCCCGTCTGTCTACGCTGCATCCATGCCCGGCGGAGGAGTGTCTGCATATTGCATGGGACGCGCCTAGTCACGCGCGGGAGGTGTTACATGCACGACGACAAATTGATCGCGGTGTCAATCCGTATCGTTAAAGATGGAGAGGACGAAGAAGAAGATGGAGCAATATCATCTAGGCAGCAGTCGAGAAGCAACGGCAATGAGCCCGCTGGAATTAGATCTTCCCCTTCTCCTTCTCCTCCTCCTTGTTCCTCCTCCTTCTTCACACGTGTGTTATAAAATGGCAAATTGCGGGTTCGTTTGTGGCTAAGTAGTAATGGAATCCGATACCAATTTGAACATTTGTACTCCCACGAGATGAACTCATCTTTCCTGGAATCTAGAATCTAGAGCTTAACCTTGCTTTAAATCGAGATGTAGCTTTATATTTCTTTCCGTTGATTGACATGATTGACTTGTATGTATTTTCAGTCATTCAGATAAATGTTGTCTCCTCTTGCCCCTCTACATGATTTGTTCCTCTTCAAGCATCGGTCTTTATATTCAATTACAAGTAATGATAAAAATGAAGAAGAACGCGGAGAAGAAAAACTTCAAGGAAAAAGAAGAAGAAGAATAGAAAAAGACGGCAGATTAAAAGAAAAAAAGTAGAAGGTGGAGGAAAAGGGTAACGTGGAATGAATTACTAAAATGAATCACGAATATAATGATGTATCCATGAGCTTCAGAATGACTTTCCAGCAAACCAACCAATGGTATAATGTACAAGTACGTATATGGTGTAGTACGGGGGTCTACGCGTACATAGCTAACGGAGACGCAATGCTACGAGCCGCACCCCCTAATCAACCTCGCCATGAGCGCACTAGATAAAACCCAGAGATGCCATGAATTATAAATCTAAATCGGTCTTTTTACTCATTTCGCGAGTCATCCCCTCACTCGATATATTTTCTAATTAATAGAACAGGGGACACTAAAGGGCCGGTACGGGGTGGGTATGGAACTCAGCATGGACAGCGACGTAAAGCCCGATTTGAATATACATTAGCCATAAAATATTCTAATTATACGTTTAAAGGCATAGAAAATGGTAGGGGTGAGGTGAGGTTCAAGAATTTGTGTCAAGTGTTGTTGCTATGGTAATAAGGATGTGCTGTTCTAACGTGTATGAGCAGATATAAATAAGATAGAATTAGGACCAGCAGCAGAAGGAGAAGAGAAATAGGGAAAAGAAGAAAAGAAGAAGAGAAAGACAAAGAAGGAGAAGAAGAGAAAGACAAAGAAGGAGAAGAAGATGATGATGTTGAAGAAAGGAGAAGCAGCAAAAGAAGAAGAAGAAGAAGAAGAAGAAGAAGAAGAAGAAGAAGACGAAGAAAAAGAAGAAAAAGGAGAAAAAAAAGAAGACGGAGAAGAAGAAGAAGAAGAAGAAGAAGAAAAAAAAAAGAAGAAGGAGAAGAAGAAGAAGAAAAAAGAAGAAGAAGAAAAGGAAGAAGAAAAAGAAGAAGAAAAAGAGAGAAGAAAAAAAAGGAGAAGAAGAAGTAGAAGAAGAAGAAGAAGAAGAAGAAGATGATGATGATGATGATGATGATGATGATGATGAAGAAAATGAAGAAGAAGAACAAGAAGAAGAAAAGAAGACAAAAAAAAAGGAGGAAAAGGAAAAGGAGAAGACGAAGAAGATTGTAATGAATAAAAAGTAAAAGAAGAAGAAACACGAATAAGCTGAAAGGCTTGTGTGTCTGACACAAACACAAAAAGGCGTAATAGAAGAAGACCTGACAGCAATTAAAAGGAGAAGAGGGAGAAGAAAATTCTGAATCCAAATAAGGCCGAGCAGGTGATGAACATGAACCAATCAGAACCAAACATTACGAAATCAAAGATGAAGGTAGGCAAGGAGAATGGTAGTAACAAAAAGTAAATCGTGTAAGTTCAGCGTACGTATTCAAGCAATCATAAAATGATCAGTACTACAATACAACAAATATCATTAGGATAAACATAAAATCCTACATATTCAAGCAGTTTTAATAGGAAATCATCATTCCAAGATAACATTTAGCATGAGGATGAATATACACAAAAGGAGGAGAAGAAGGACTATACAATGAAGGGGGTGGTTTATGATCACTTTGTATGCACAAACACGTAAATGTGTTTTGTCAGACACCCCAAATGTCACAAAATATCGTTGATCAAATATGCATCATTATCACGGTTCGACATAATGTTGACACATCGGCGAGCTGAGTGGAAGAAGCGTACGTTATACATCGTAGTCATGTCTTGTCCATCCCTTCTTATACATGTTATACCCCCTTCTCGGAAACTCTGAATTATCATCATTAAAGGTAGTGAATCCCTAAAATGGGAGGCCTAAAATAGGAGGTTGAGTAAACGCGAGAGAATAAAGAAGAAAATACGAAAACATCCTTCAGACCATAGGTACCCACAAGTGAGGTTAAGTTCGTTAAAATAAATCTTTTTGGTCGGGTCGGGTAAAATCTAGTCTCGTATCCTGCAGACCCTTGAATATTTTAGACAACACGAATATATCAAAGATGTTAACATGGACATTTCTTGTCAGCCTTGTGATATGATGTTGACAACTAAGAGTTTACATGGATAAATTCAATCTTATTTGGCATTTAAAGGGGAAACTACAATAAAATGTAGTATCTCTCTTATGTTATTCTTCAATTTTACCTGACTGGAAGGTTTCAGGTTTCACACACTTTCACACACGCTGTTTGCAAAAGAGGCGTCTTTTAATATCCATCATCAGTAAGTGAATACGGGGAATGCAAGTAATGTGTACAATATACTGTAACGTGTGTGTGTTTGTTTTACATATGTAAGGTCAAGAAAGCTAAAGGCGGTGATGAATTTTCATGCGTAATATGCAAACTAGAACAAAGTGTACGCCGAGAGGATAAACATACGGCCTTTATAGATTAATAAGTGTGAACTAAATGACGTGAAAGGATTTCAGAAGAATTTGAATACATGAGCAGATGAAATTAATAAAGGAATGAATATATATCGCAAGGTCATCAACACAACAAGATTTCGTCTTGCACTGAAACTACTGCCTCTTCGCTTTAAGCGTCTTCATCGTGTAGGCGTGACATCATGTTTCATGATGGGAAGTTATGCATTAATGACAAGGCGGGGGTATAATAAATTCATGCATCGTGCATAGGCCTGACCGGCGTGATGCATTCGATAAGTCACTTGGTAAGCTTCGCCTGATCAATTTCATAACGCGCGAAAATGGAAAGTGCGCGTTCATGAGATCGACCATAATAAAGATCTCATAGAGCAGGATACATTTACACACACCGAAATAGTGACATTTCGACCGTAGACAGGGTCTCAGTACTAGAATTATTGAGTAAGAACGGACCTAGTATCAATTATCGAGTGTGAACGGACCTAGTATCAAAGTATAATTCACCGACACATGGATATTTTCTACCAAATCGGTAAATATTTCCTTGACAAAGTAAACATGTATCTATTCATCTAACATGTCTAATGCAAACAGTAACTTGATATGACATGAATCCTTCCCGTCGATCGATCGATCGAGAGACCCCACCAATGTGACAATAATAACATTACACAAAGATGTACGATATTGCTGAGCACACTTTTATATAGTATGAGCTGAAGTACTACGATAACCATTATTTTTACCATTATCATACCATACCTCATTTCGGTTTTACATTCAAAATATGGAATATCTAAGTGGAATAAAGAAATAACGCATTATAGTTGCTCAGAAAAATATGGAATTAATTAGACGAGACAGTCATTAAGGCTTCGTTGGTGATGCCTTATTTTTCTATTCTCTTTGTCGAAAACAAGCAAGTCCTCCATCTACAATATCTTATGTTTTTTAAAGAACATTTATGTTCATGTTGTTGTTGTGTTTGATTTTACATGAAGCATGGAAAGGAATAAATTTGAGCTTGAGAGTCGAAAAAACAAGTGTCAAGTGTTTATATGTTTTAAAATGGATCATTAGTATGCTAGATCATTCGAATATCGATATACCAAATATCAACAAAAGTAGAAACAATGGGGTTGGAAAAGATTGGAAAAAGAGGTAGGTGTTGGTGTTTGTGGTGATGATGATGGTGATGGTGATGGCTGTAGTGGTGAGGGTTGTAGCTGTATCTGTTGCTTTCAAGGTACATAGTGGTGCCCGTAGTGCCTTGGTATTGGCTGTAGTCGCGATGGTTGAGGTAACATTACGGTGTTTGGTATTGGTGGATGTGATGATTTTGATATGCTAATGTTGTCCCCTTTCGGATAATTCGAACATGCCGAACATTGTTGTCCAAGATATAAACGGGAAAATAGTAACAAACGGTGGAGGGAGAGGGTATCGATAAGAACAAGAATAGAGTGCACCGATGGAGGGAGAAAAGTGCGAGAGAGGGAGAGAGAGAGAGAGAGAGAGAGAGAGAGAGAGAGAGTGTGTGTATGTGTGTGTGCGTGTGGGTGGGTGTGTGTGAGAGAGAGAGAGAGAGAAAGAGCGAGAAAGTGTGTGTGTTTGTGTGTGCGAGAGAGGAAGAGAGAGTGTGTGTGCGTTTGTCTGTGTGAGAGAGAGAAAGAGACAGTGTGTGTGTGAGAGAGAGAAAGAGAAAAAGAGAGAGTGTGAGAGAAAGAGAAGAGAGAGAGAGTGTGTGTGTGTGTGTGTGTGAGAGAGAGAGAGAGAGAGAGAGAGAGAAAGAGAAAAAGAGAGAGTGTGAGAGAAAGAGGGTGTGTGTGTGTGTGTGAGAGAGAGAGAGAGAGAGAGAGAGAGGAAGAGTGAGAGAGAGAAGGAGAGAGAGAGAGAGAGAGAGAGAGAGAGGAAGAGTGAGAGAGAGAGGAAGAGTGAGAGAGAGAGATAGAGAATGACAGAGAAAGTCTATGAAGTCAGAAAGATGAACAGATGATAAGATAATAATTGGTCATTCAGTTGGGAACAATAAATGCGGGGAATGTCGAGGCGATTCTAAAAAGTGAAGGATAGCATAATACCATGGGAAATAATGAGAACGTTTGGTCAATTACCTGGAATTAATGGTCTAGATGAAAGTCAACTAGGGAGTGATACGGGGAATGCGTGAGGGTCCCATAGCAACGATGCCAATACGTGCCCGTTACACCTGGAAATACGAGTAAATAGGCAAAATTCTTAACCTCATTAATTTCATTCTTTCAAAAATGGAACTTCTTTTCATTTCCCTACACGTTTGGGGAATAAAGCACATTTCCACTTCCTTTGATTAAGTTGTGACCCGCATACTCGAAGCCATATAGAATCGCTATAAGAAATTGATATTTTTTCTTCTCTCTTCTCTGGTATTCTGGCTGGTACTATGCTCAAAATCATAAAAAAGCATCGAACTATATGTACTTTATTCCATGGTTTAATGATGCTGTGATGACAAGTCACGTACTCAAACACACACTACACCACAATTGCTACATTTTGAGTATCTCTTTCTTCTCCCCATTGTGACATTACTCCCATAATTTGTTTTAATATTGATCAAGACATCTTTTAATATAAACGTATAACTCGTGTTATACGCACAAACACACACACGCGTGCGCGCACACACACACACACACACACACACACACACACACACATATGTGGACGTTCATACTGAGTGCACGCGATCATTCATGAACATGGACAGAACGAAGTACATACTTACACACACTTTCCTGGATGATGATTTTTGTAGTAAAGGGTAGGACCGTTTTGTTTTTATTCGTTTTGTCCTTATTTCGACACAGCCAAGAAAATTTCCCTTTTTTTTCATGCTCCTGTACATTTACATAAAATGCCTAACGCGCATGCTCCGTAGACACAACTATAAGGCGCCGCGAGCACTCACAACGACTTACGTAGAATTTGATAACTGTTCGTTTACATGTATTGGCCGATTTGGTAAAGGGTTTGAATGCGATAAAGAGCATACCACGCGCACAGGTATCATACAGCACAGCTTTAGCTCTTCTACTTACGAAGATCGTTCTACCAAATTGAATTGTAAATCGTTTCTTTAATTGTATTTCTTTGTTTTTCTTTGTTTAAAACAATGATCGGATAAAGATTTCTCGTCTGCTTCCGTATCGACTTTGGTTGGACGTTGGTTGCCGAATAGTACTCAAGTAGTTTCAACCTTCAACGAGAATTCGGAAACTGTACACAATGATTCATGGGCAAAGCGAAGTGACTTTGTAATTTCTTCTCACCACCAAGGATACCAAACTTTTGATTAGATATTATGTCGATTTCTGTGCGGATGCGATCTAGTGTAGCAGTTATGTGGAAAGTAATAGCGGCGTGGTTCTTCCTCTACACTGTCAATAAAGTTGCAGGTGAGCTGTTAAATATATTTTCAAAATATAAATTTCATATTTACTAACATTTTCAAATGATAGAACACACAGGTGTGTAGATATCAATACGATTTTCGATAACTGCTCTTGATACCGTATGTAATTTGTGTATTGAAAACTTACTCATTTGTCTATTTAATATATCGATATAATGTATAACGATGTACTCATCTATTCACCTACCTTATCACTTGATATGCTTTCATCTATGTCTACATGTAGTACTTACATACCAACCTACCAACCTGTGTACCTTTCACCTTATCCATCTATTCATATATCTATATATTGACGTGTCTATCTGTTTACATTAACCTATCTTTCGATCTATGTTGCTTTGTTTATAAACCTACATACCTTTTTCAACTATATTGCTAATATACCTACGTGTACATGTATGACTGTATGTATTTACTGACATATATCTATGTATCTATCTTCATGCATATATAGTTACCATCATCCTCTATTAGCATTGAAAGGGGCATTTGAAATACAACACCTGCTAATATGATAAGTACAAAAGAAGTTTTTGAGATTTCAAGACGATGATACTGAATAAAACAAACACAACATTATCCAACATTGTCATATCCCCAAGCTTTACTCTCCAAACTTAAACGTTATGATAACCTGACGGTGTTTAAAGTACATCCGTTTTTGAAACATCGAAATGGATTGGAATGAAATTGACCTCGGATGTGAATACTGTTAACAAATATTGGACGATTGGAAAATTTGTCTTGATAACAGAATTGACCTCCTTGAGTTTTGGAGAATACATGATTTCTTGTCATAAGATTCATGAGTTTTATTGGTGCAGAAATTCAACCACTGTGCATAGAGAGTTAATCGAACGGTTGTAAACTTTCACCTAGTCCTCATTTATCTCTCATCCCAAATACCTTTTACGTTTTCTCCTAAATAATTTTCTTTTTCTTCATCAAGGTATCCTTCTCCTACTTCCTTTCCTGTTCATTTTCCCCTCTTTCCTGTTTTGTTTTTGATATGCGTATTTTGTTTCTGCTCTATCTAAATCTCTAAGTCTGCTAAGACCAACAGAATCACAAGGAGGGGGGGGGGGGGGATGTTAACTTTGTTGTGAGTACTGCAGAAAAATAAAACAAAGACATCCAAGAAGAAAAAGGAAAACAAAGAAGAATATGAAAAGGCAGAGAAAGAAGAGGAAGAATGGAATTAACAACAAGGAGAACAAATTACCACGTGCTGGCTGTGTTAATATTGGTGTATTACTACTACTACTACTACTTCTTTTTCTCTCCTCCCCGTCTATCCCCCCCCCCCCCCCCTACACATCTTCCACCCCACCACAACTGCCCCGAAGGCCAGAACCAGGGTTGCACACAGCACGGGTCGCAGGTCCATCTCATCAAGTACCTGGTGGACGACAACCGTTACTCCAAGTTCGTGCGGCCCGTCATGGACGCGAGCAAGTCCACCAAAGTCAGAGTCAACTTCGCCCTCGGCACCATAATCGAACTGGTGAGTCGATCTCGACTACGTGAACGATGTTCATTAAAAAGGTGCAAAATAGAAGAAACGATGCATTTCACTTCTTTTCATTTCACGCCTTATTTAGACAGGGTACTCCATCGTGTGCTTGCTATTGGTTGAAAGTAAACTGGTTATAGGGGTCTTACCATTGTTTTAGACAAATGTTTATTGAATGTAATTGAATATCCCTGTATTATGTGTCATCTTATTTTGATAAGTCAAGATAAAGTATATTTTGTAATATTTCATAGAATTGTTGAGATATCATTTCAGATTTTCCTGAGAAAGCCATAAGATAGTGGGGTGGTCGTTGACCTTTAACCCTTTGTATTCCAAACAAAATGTTGCTCTGTGGGATTTGTGTGTATTGATGGCGAAGTAATCTACAAGTGGCACCTTAACCCTTAAAATTGTTAATGAAATGCACACACAAGCAAGGGGGAATATGTGTTTGTTACAGTGTTATCATGGTTATTGAAATGCGGTGAGTTAAAGGACGCGGAATGTATAGGTGGTTGTCCTGAGATCGTCTAGAGGTCACGTGGAGTTTATTGACCGTAAAATGGAGAAAAGTATTACACGTACATGTCTGGTGGATAGTTAGGGTGAGTTTTATATCACCCCTCCTCTTCCACCAACCCCTCTTCCTTCACTACTCCCCTTCCTTCTCTCCTTCCCCTCCTCGTCGTCCCCATTCTCCCCATGCCCCCCCCCCCCTCCTTTGTCTGTTCTTCGTCTGGACCACACCACACTCCTCCACCCCATCATTTTCCATTCCTCCTCTTCTACCTTCCTCACCCTTCCTCTTCTCCATCTCCCCCTCCATACCATCTTCTCATAACACTGCAACGAAATTGTTCTTTAACGAACATAATATATGAAACTAATGAAATGTACAAACGCACGGAGCTCATTCTCCTATCAAATATCGTAATCACCCGGGTTCACGTCCCATCCCAGAAACATCCCAGTCCACATGAGAATAATGCTGCACCAAACAAGCCCCCCACTGCGACCTCTACTCCCTGTATTATTAACTCCAAATTACTTACATCAAACTGATAATTCCATTGCTGACATATAACGAGCGAGGGTGTAGCACCTTCCACAGTTTAACCGTCCCCACTACACACATGTACTTGGATACCTCCACCTCGATCGCGCCCCCAAGAGAACCATGAATAAATAACGAGGCTAAGATGGGGAGCGATTTTAACTTGAGTTATCTGTCCTATAATACACCAGCAACGGGTTTGTCATGGCTCATCCTTTCGTCAGCGTCATGGTAAAGGATTGTTCTTGTTGTTGTTGTTGTTGTTTCCCCCGAGGGAGCTCCATCTATTGCCAATTACTATCAAGTTGCATGGCGTGAATGTAACACTCTCACCCTGGCACAAGCAAATTGTTACAGTCTGTTGTTGTATGGTTTCCCCCCTTCTCTTTGATTACTGTTTTTTGGTTATCTGCTGTATTGCATTCACAATTGAATGAGAACGAGGGGGGGGGGGGGGAATCACCAGTTGGTCTATATAAGTGGCGCCGAATGATGTATGCAAACAACACATGAATGTTACTACGGAGAATTGTATCTGGCATAATATTACTTCATTTTTACTTTTTAAAACACGACTAGTAAAACAATGTAGCCGGGGTGATTTTAATAGTTAGAATAGCAGCATTGGAGATGCTCACCTACGCCAGGCTTGCGCACTAATAAATCTCCCTTAGGAACACCCGTCTTTTTACCGAACATTAGCATGATGATGATGACAAGTAACAAATGGTAGTATGAGAGAAAATGTGGACACAAGAGGCCCAAAATGGACACAAGGGACATAAATACTCAATATACGGGTTTTCGCATTAATCATATGGCAGAGAAACAGATATGTACAAAAAGCGGCTTTAGCTAATATGAAGGTATCGACATTAGATTACTATAACGTCATATCAAAATTTAACTTTAATTGATTTTTACACATCGTATAAAACAGATGGTTGGACAGTTCTCTGCCTAGTTTCAACTCGTTAATGAATACATTTAGGAAATATGAAGGAATGTGTATGACCATGACATTGAAATATTTGGGAAAAATGAAAAAAAAATCATATTCTTCGTCCCGAATTATCATGGGAATCACCACAAAGCCCAGCAAATGTTGTACCATCTTATAGAAAATGTTAACTACTTTAATATGATACTTAATAAAATGTTGGAAAATGTTCCATTCGAATCTTAAATAGTGGTCAGTACAACATTTCCGCGGCATTTCCATGTCAGGTGAACATGTCTTACCCACTGCCGGTATTGCAGAGGAAGGCTTTAACCTTGACACAAAATGAAACATTGATGTAATTTGATGATAAACTTCAAAGGAAGGGTGAGAGGGAATGCAACATATGAGAGGAGAGATGTGTTAGGTGTAAAGTAAAGTGCAATATCAAGGACGGGGGGAAGGGAGGGGAGAAAAAGAAAATGGGGTAAGACATATAGATAGACAAAAAGAGACGAACGGGTCGGAAACAGAGAAAGAGACATGGGAAGGGGGCGTTAAGGGGGAAGGGGTAATCCAGATACCGGCCGTATTGTCCGCTTATTCTCTCACACACGCCACTGATTCACATAGTACGCACACGGCGCTAGACCACTGATTGCGCGACTCCACGAATCTGTCCGCCCGAAAAGTGAAAAAAAAAATTGTATGTGATGCGCCACCAACGTTCGTTGTCGGCAGATTGCTAAATACAGTTCAGGGCCACGTTGCATATGCGTTTGGATTCTCAATAATATTATATGCAACGTGGCCCAGGGGTGGACTAGGGAAGGAGGAGAAAGGAGGACAGATATGTAGATATGTAGAGCGACAAAGGGGTTGAAAAGAAAACGGGACAAAAATAAAGAAGGAATGACGAAGAAAAAAGAAAATAACTAATTAATCCTAAATAATTGAAGCAAAGGAAAGGATGAAATAAATTGTTCCTTATGCTTTGATTTGTTCGTATAATTGTTCAAATTGAATGGCATCATGAGTACGCGGTCTAAACGTCAAACCACTGTTGTGAGTATGGGCCAATGTTTTTGCCTATGTGTTGCATGTGGTTGTTGGAAGATCAGGGCCCCGTTGCATAAAACTTACCATTAATGATAACTCTGTCATCAATGGTAACTACCATGGTAACACCACTCGACAGTCAATCAAATTCAAGGTTTCCAAAGAAGTTGCCATTGATAGCAAAGTTACTTTTAATGGTAAGTTTTATGCAACAGGGCCCAGGCTTTTACATCTACGTGAAAATGTACAGGAGTGGTTTGAACCAAGGGTGCTAAAACTACATGGAGAACCTTCAGCAATTTAATTCACACAGAGCATTTGAACTCCCGCTTTAGGTACACAAGGAAGCTTTATGAGGGTTTCCTCTATGATCCTACGTTTGATTCCGCCGACTGGGTGTGTGTATTTTGCTTGGACTCAACGCATAAACCATAAAGGATGCACAAGAGTTTCATGGGGAAACTGCATAGACTACGGTCATGACAGTGGATGCATGCGCAGTTATATGATATTAAACTCACAATACATCCAGGACGATTTCTTCGACAAATGTAGTTCATATTAGTGATACAGGCCCTGAACCTAATTTCATGTTGCAAAATAAAAGTTTCGATTTCACATTGTTCTGCATCAAGTACCATTACAATCTTGCTTGAACGGCATGAGGATAGTTTTCTTTCTGGTACCCAACGTAGACAAGCTTGCACAGCGTCGCAACAAATTATTTCCTTAAAGAAATATCATTAGAAAAATACAACATTTTGTAATGGCTTGTCCTCACATATCACATTACATGACAAAAATGCTTATTCATCAGAGAAATCTGAAATGTATGCATATTTTGGATTGGGCATGACCTTACTAAGTAAAATCGTGTATGCATCCTATTATTACCGCTCGTGATTAATGAATGGCGACAAAGATATCAATGGAATGGATAGCCATTGCTTTAAACTTCCGTGCTTGAGCAAAATAATTGCTTTAAATCTTTATATTTTTCTTGACATTAAGACATTACTTGAGCTTAACCCTTTGCCCGCCAGAGAAATGATTTATCTACACCCATCACAGGACAAACATCTATTCGGCCTTTATTATGTGCAAACATGCATTCTTGGCACAAAAACAGTTGATATGTGTTTGCTTGTTTTTTTTACCCTAATTGTATTTATTTCACTTTGTTTTATTTCCTGCAGGACGAAGCCAGTCAAACACTCACAGTTCACATTGGACTCACAATGGTAAGCCAATTCGAATTCAGTTTAGACGTGAATTTATTATTAAGTAATCTACGAAAATCCTGGCCCTGAAATAGGTAGTCATGTTAACACTAAGTAATGCACATGCATCCCATAAATATATATTATGTCTGGCCCTGAAAGAGATAACTACATAATCATGTTACGATCCATGTCTACAAACACAAGACTCCATACGCCCAAGTCAAATACCTACACCCCGGGAGTCACGCGCATGCATCACACACATACACAGTCACACCAGGGATACTGTTATGGAAGGATATGAAATAACTTTCTTTCTTTGAACCCATGCTCCACGCCGCTGAAAAGTTGTGTGTTTTCAACAGGTGCTCTTCAGGTGTTTAAACAATGACGAACATGGTTGTGCGGCAACAACTTCTCTGAGAGAACAAAAGAAATTTAGAGTCGCGTTTCGCTTGTCCCGTTCTGTTAATGACATTAATACTTCCATGAGCATAACATATATCAACAAACACACATAAACAAGTTTTTCAAGTAAAATATTTCCGCTGCACGCAAACGCACACTAACACCATTAATGATAATACACCGCTTAATTTTTTGGGAATGGTTGAATCCCATAAATGCACAAGATGTCAGAAAGTGAAGAAATTAGTTAATTTTGTAAGTAATACAAATATCTTATATTCTCAGGTACTTAGAAGCAGCTTTTATAAAGTCCAGAGACCCCCCTTTTGTGCAGACAAAGGGAATTTGTCCTGGCTTTGCGTCTGTTCTAAAAATAAAGGTAAACCTCATCAACCTTAGATCAACCTTTCATTATAAAAAGTTGGTTTTTCTTGAAATTTGTTCATATCTGTGTGATAACCTGATTAGCTGCAGATCGAAAAGCTTCGTGATCCAACATGTTACTTTTTAAAGCAATTTGGAAATTTTGTAGTACCAGTAAATTGTTCGTGAAGTATCTTATATGTCCAATTTTTTAATGATTCCTCATTACTTTTCGAAATGAAAGCAGAGTTAATGGTCTGTCATAATCTACCCTTCACTCCCTTATAGTTTGCAAACAAATTTGTCAAAAACAGAGATTCTAGAGACAAATGGGCAATTAAAGAAATTTATTTTCAATTGACAACAGCTAAATTTCGGCCCCACGCATGGTACATTATCAAAGCATTGTCATGATCATGGAATGCTTTTGACATTCATGAGCACGCTTTAGAACCCATACAGATGTGTGAAAATAATTATGCTGAGTTTTTTCTCCTTCCTAACACCTCCCTAGTCACAGGCACATACAAACGCCACACACACCAAAAACACACACGTATACAGACACATACATGTGTGTATATCCATTTTACATACAGTACATACACATGTACTGTATGTACTGTATGTACACACACACACACACAGACACACACACACAGACACACACACACACACACACACACACACACATGTGTATAAACCTTTGACTATATGATGTGGGAATTTCAGCCTGTTTTCAGTTGATTTTTTTTTCTTAAAAAAGACAAAAGCTTTGTTGACACCTAGTAGCAACATGGTGCATTATTATTTTGTTATCTGCTTTCCCAACAAAAGCAACACGTACGATGCTGTTACCCATTGAAACCGAGTTGGCCAAACTACGTGCATATAGATGGATCTGGATGGTTCAGTGCAATAGCGCCATCATCTGTCTAACTCTTCAGTCTGTATACATTGAAACATTTTGAGATTTGTAAACATGTTTTGGATTAACTTTATAGAATATTAAACATATTTGAGATAAAAAAAAGATGCTTTTACGTACTTTTTTGTTAAATGCCAGATGTAAAAGTGTGATGATCATTTATCACAGAACGCGCTCACCTACGTGTGGTACTGAAAGGAATAGGAAGAAACATGTTAGTGAAGTTTTATGAAAAATCCGTCAAAGGATAAGAAAATTAGGATCTTTTATATTTTGATTTTGTGACGTCACGTGCGAGGTGCTCTCCCATATGTTGTGTACAATCGTTTTGGAAAATATACATTTTCTCAAAAAGATATGCATCCTCTTACCTGTACATTTTTTATCCATCATTAGAAATACGTTTTCACACACAAACCTGTATCCGTTGTCAAAAACAGAAAATTAGCAATTTAAGAAATTTACTGCACACAACACATGGGGGAGCCCCTCACACGTTGAGTGGCAAAACTGAAGTTTCAAAAGATCATAATTTTCTTACCCTTTGACGCATTTTCGTCAAACCTTCACTAATATGTTTCTTCCATGAGTCTTTTTTTTTGTTATTGAACCCACCTTATGTTCAGGGTGAACTATCCCTTTAAAGACAGGGTGTCCCATTTGCACAAGTCATTAATCTCGACAGGAGTCTATGAAAGGCCAACGCTGCCGCAATTCATATGTGCTCATGTATAATAAATTTTAGTTAACGTGTGCTAAATCACAGGGCTCTTTTTGTGTATAAGTATACTAAACATTTAGTTTACGTGTACTCCACTTTAGTTTACGTGTACTGGTTAGCTTAGTTCGCGTATATTATATTCCACATACTAAGAATGTTGCTATGTGATTGGTCAAGAGTTGATCACGTGATGAGGCGTAATTTTTCCTATCAGATCACCTGAGAATAAAAGTTCGTTAAACTCTAGATGATAGTACTTTTTGGTTTCGCTGATCTCTTCACTCCTCACAGTCCTAATGCGTGATCAATTTTTTGAGTATGCGCGAAATAAAAGTGCGTTACACTCGGACTATCAGCTCCCACTAACGCGTCCAAACGCGCGTCATAATGCGCGTCCTAATTAAACGTGCGTCCTAATGCGCGTCCTGATTAACGCGCATCCAAACGCGTGTTCCCCATGGCAGCGGCTCGGGGTTAGGTAGAGAAGTAAACGTTAATTTTGTACGTCAAATTGTCATTTTTGGTATAGATAGTTGGTTTCAGATGTGGAATATAAATCAAATAATCAACTTTTGGTTTCAGGCAATGAGACGAACTATCACTTCCTCGGCGATCTGAATGTACACGCTATCTTTCCTCAGCTGCGCTTCGGAAAGATAGCGACATCCAGATCGCCTCGGAAGTGATAGTTCATCCCATCACCTTCACCAACGTTGCTTATTTGTTTATTATATTCCACATACTAAGAATGTTGCTATGTGATTGGTCAAGAGTTGATCACGTGATGAGGCGTAGTTTTTCCTATCAGATCACCTGAGAATAAAAGTTCGTTACACTCTAGGTGATAGTAATTTTTGGTTTCGCTGATCTCTTCACTCCTCACAGTCCTAATGCGTGGTTAATATTTTGAGTACGCGCAAAATAAAAGTGCGTTACACTCGGACTATCACTTGACATCTACCGCGTCCTAATGCGCGTCCTAATACGCGTCCTAATGCGCGTCCTAACGCGTGTTCCCCATGGCAGCGGCTCGGGGTTATGGAGATAAGTAAACATTACCTTTTTACGTCAAATTGTCATTTCTGGTATAGATAGTTGGTTTCAGATGTGGAATATAAATCAAATAATCAACTTTTGGTTTCAGGCAATGAGACGAACTATCACTTCCTCGGCGATCTGAATGTACACGCTATCTTTCCTCAGCTGCGCTTCGGAAAGATAGCGACATCCAGATCGCCTCGGAAGTGATAGTTCATCCCATCACCTTCACCAACGTTGCTTATTTGTTTACTATTTACCCCCAGATTGGGCCAATCAGGTTCGTTGATATAAGCGATGCATGCAGCGCATTACATTACAGGCCGATAGGACATGACAGGCGGCGGCTGATTGGCACATTCTGGTGTAATTAGTATACGTGAACTAAGCTTACCAGTACACGTAAACTGAAGTGGAGCACACGTAAACTAAAGTGGAGTACACTAACTATTTTTTTAGTATACGAATGCGCACATGAATTGTGGCAGCGTTGGCTTCCCAAATGAATTAGAAGTTTGCCCTAACAATAACGTGAGGGAAATCTCACAGTCACGAACCTCTTCAGGAAAAGTGGAGAACTATCATTGTATACGTTTGAAACGTAGCGGCCGTAGTCTACATTCACAATCGTGCTGGGCCTGTCGTTTCGCAATGTGCCGGGCACTGCGGGTATGCTCCCATTGAAAGCATGCACTGTGATGCGACCATAGCGCACTGCGGTCTCCGGTCTCAAGGCTGTAGGTTTCGGGTCTAGCGATCACTATAATTTCGCTTAAAGTTAGTTTATGTTAGAAATTTAATAATACCTTTGATAAGGTATTTTTTTCCATTTTCCGTAGTGTTTACAACATTTTATTTTTGACTTGTGACACTCTATTTTAATACTACGCGGACTTTTCTCCAATTTTTCGTGCTCGGTATTAAATCGAATACAATGTACTGGGAAGTCAAAAAGCCTTCAGAAGAGTGTTCGTAAGCAATCTTTTTGCCAAAGGTCTTAAATTCATGTATTTTCCATTTGAGAAACTTGCTGAAAATGATTTGCCCGCAAATATTCCAAATTTGGAGTAATTAGTGATTAAATCACAAATCCTCAAAATGTTCGGGCCGAACATTTGAGGATTTGTGATTTAATCGCTAATCAATTTAAATACAGCCCATTTGTATGACCACAGGGGTAGCATTTGCCCAAATTGTACGATTTTATAAATTGCTGCTTTCATTCAATAAAATTGGTGTTGTATATCTTATTTTCTTTAAGAGACCTTTTCTTTGAATGGTTAGTCACATTGTTCTTACAAACCTGACAGTATCCAATGACGGTCATTTCGTGCAACTTGTCTATTTAATGTGATACTATTTTTTGTTTCAAAAAAGAACATAAATAGATCACATGTTTAACCTATTGTACGAGAGGGAGAAGTTAGCATACGATAAGAATCAGCTAATGATTTGTGACTTGTTCCATTATTGCAGAATTTGTTCTGTTAAATGGCTGTCTAGAGTAAGCGCGGGATCACCTGCTCTCCTGACTAGTGATTAATGACGAGCGGTCTATAAAACTACGGCCGTGTCAACACAAAAGTACACTTGTTATCGAGCACGGTAGAGATTCCCTCTTTGTATTTGTGTTCTCCCCTTCCTCTACCGAGTACCAATTCGAATCAAGCTCATTATCTTCTCGTGATGGGAACCTGTAGCTAGGCGAAGCGAGTGTCGGGAGTCGATCGGGGTAAAAAATTGGGCCTTTCCCTTTTTCTTTCGACGAACAGGTGCATGCCGCAACTGTATGAGAGGAAGAAGGAGGAGGTGGCGAAACAAAAAATGCATATACCCACGTGTGTCATTTCATCGTTTAATCGTTAAGCCCTCATTTATCTGAAGTATTGATTCTGTTTGATTAAACAGCTTGAAGAGATGTTGCCACCCGCGTTTGACGGTGACGCGACAGCTTCGTCCCGGTATCAATGGAGCCAACTCACCGAGGGTGACGAACAAACAAAAGCCGGCAAAAGAGGCACCGGCAAAGCCGGTGCATGGCTTGTCTTTTTTCTAATGGACGCCGACCGAAACTTGGATAACATTTATACTTTCACGCTCACATTTGCCCCATTTATCATTTATTTGCAACCTCTGATTCCACTCTATAAAATTCGTGTATTCGTCGAAAGAAAATGCGGCAGCGGAGCGCGAACATTTGGCTTTCAATGGCGGGAAGCTGAGGGTGACGAGAGCGCGGGGCGTTCGGGCCGCGCACGTACTCAACAGGGTGCTCACGCAGTCACTGTGAAACTCCTTCCCTAATAGTCTCCTCCACGGACTAAGATCTCTCTATCACGTCCTTGCAATTGCCGTGTGTTGGCTTTTGTTGTTTATTACATGTTTTTTTTTCTTGCTGTGCTTCACGTGATTGCATATCGGCACACGTTGGACACGCGTCTTGATACACGGAGACACTCGACATAAGAGATGGGGATGCAGTGCGTTTGGGTTGGAGGAGGAGTCGGTTATCAAATATATGAACTTAACGCTTGCACAGTTCTCGTTCTCGGTAGGGTGTTGCGTGACTGGTAAACTGAGCTTTATCAATTTTATGGAAATATGGTTTACCGTGCATACGTGTAGGCATATTAAAGTACTATACTCACACCATTCAGTCTCACTCTCTAAAGACTCGAAACAGAAATCTAACTCTGTGCAAAACGTCGCGCTCCTGCTTCTACGCGTGCATTCACTCGGCAAGGCATTATTAAAAACTCATCGAGCGCGTTATTAAATTTTCCCAGGTCAATTAATCGTCTCATTACTATTGGCATGGAAATGCATGGCATATTTTAAGGCTCTACACTGAGAGGGTAAGAAGACCAACGTTAAACCTTAACTTCCAGTGACGAGCAAAACGCACTTAACTTCCTCTCAGCTGTGTCGCGTCGCTCGCAAAATAGTAAACCAGAACAAAGCCACCCTTGTCACATTTAAACAATTTAAATACATGTATTCTCCTTCAAACATTGAATCATATATTAGATAAATAAATGGATGTTGAAATCATATATCTGTCATATATTGAAAAAAAAGATATTGTATAATTGACTTATACCTTTTAAGAAAACAAATCACGAATCATTAAAGAAATAAAGGAAGGCAAAACTCCGAGAAGCTTTCGCTTTTTGGATATATAAAGCCTTCATGTGCACGATGCCATACAACGCTCTTTGTCACAGGCCTGCCACATGATTTCTCGCATTTACTCGGTGAAATCATTATAAGAGAGGTAAATCCCGAAGGTTTTATGATTGAACCATGAGGCGTCATGGACATACAATTTTCAACTGTCTTACACTCACTCGATGAAATCATTACAAGAGAGGAAATTCCGAAGGTTTCATGTTTGAACCATGGGACCTCAATGCCATACGGCACAATTTGTAATTTAGAGCAAGTTATCTTTGAATATTACTCTTTAACAAAATGTTAAGCCGTCTTTATTCTCTGACATGCGCAGAGTCAAAGACGAGGTTGGACAAAAACGACCAAACCCGTCACCATCATAACCATTGTTACCGGCAGACTCGAATCAAATACGTACAAACTTGATACAATGTGCATTTCAATTGGGGGAAGGGGTAGGGTGGGGTGGGGTAAGGGGTAGGGGTGAAAGCTTTAAGGTGGTATTCTACTTGACGACGTGGCCGGATACTTCATAAATACGGTATCATATCCAAATGATAAGATATTCAACTTATGTCGACAATAGTTGAGCCAGGGTCCGAGCAGTACCAGTGTAGAAGCATCCGGAGTTGTAATAGAGAAGCACTGCAGTGCTAACTACCGCATTTATTTAAAAGTCAGCTTAGTGTTGACATCGTTTCGAGAAACACGCTGATGGTCGTGTAAACATGCTTGGAAAAGGGCGCCATCTCCGACAAGTTCATACCATAACCTATGAAAAGTTTTTTTTCTCTGTATCTTCTTTGTCTCTTATCTTATTAAGCCACCCATTGTCCATATGTGTATTTCCATCTGTATACCTCCCCTAAACTGTACCCCCCCCCTCTCTCTCTCTCTCTCCTTCTCTCTCCCCCCCTCTCTCTCTCTCTCTCTCTCTCTCTCTCTCTCTCTCTCTCTATCTCTCGCAACCTTTCTCTCCCACTGTTTTTCTCTCTCTCACTTCTCCTTTCCCCTCCCACTCTTTCAAACTCTTCTTCCTCTCCACCCTCTCTCCCTCCGTCTATGTCACTCTCTCTGTCTCTGTCTGTCTGTCTGTCTGTCTGTCTGTCTCTCTCTCTCTCTCTCTCTCTCTCTCTCTCTCTCTCACCTCTCTACCTCTGTTTTTGTATATGTCTGTCTTTGTCTCACTCTTTCAGTCTGTCACTGTCTCTCATTTCCCACTGCTGTATATTCATTTATCATCCCCTTCTCTCTTTGTCCTCTTTGGAGAATGTATTCCAATTAAAGGCTAGACGTGCAAGAAAAAAAAATGAACATATTAATAAGATATAAAGAAATATTCGGAGGACCAGAAAGAAGGGAACAAGAAAACATGGCAAAACGACAAAGAAAAAAGATAAGACATGGATTGGATAATGACAAGTTGAAAGAAAGTTGACAAAAATAATAATAAAAAAAAAACGGGAAGTAATATAGAGAGGAAAAAAATTAAAATAAAACCGCAACCCTCAAAAATAATTTGAAAAGAGCATATGACGGAGAGCATAAATGGAGGAAGAAGACGAAAGCGGAGGAACATTTCAAACGGAAAACAAGAAAACAAGGAGAAAGAGAAAAGGACAAAAAGAAAATGAGCAAAAAGAGCTAGCGAAGAAATAGAAGTATGATGCACAACGAAATTTAAAGCTATCTCCCACCCCATCCTTTCCCCGCGACTTCTTTGTCGGGATGAATAGTTTGCTAACGAGCACATACTGTACATGTTTATCTTGGGGGTGCTTATTGTCGGCAAACAAGGGACACGTACATTGTTTAAGTACAATGCTGTTACAAAAGAAATGCGTCCCCATTGTACTATAATCTCCCTTACTCACATCAACAAAATGTGCTGTAACATATAATACTTGATTTCACTGACATTCATTGATTAAAAAATGATTGTCCTGTCATTCTGATGATATGCCTTGAAAACGAGCGTCCGGGGAAAGTGCATGCATAGACACCAGGACACTAAGCTTTCGGGAGGCCTTCCAATGATATATCAGGAGTCGTGCTTAGCTTTTCAATGATCGGTATCACAATTATATGCCCATATCTGTATTACTAAGTTGACAAAGCGTGGTGAGCATATATATATGTATATATTGCGATACCTCATAACGCCCTTTTTTTTTTTTTTTTACAAGGAATTGTTCATTTGATAATTATGAGAGAGCACATCGTAATACATCATAACGTGTTGTGATTGGTTTATTTAGGCGGGAAAGAGAGGGAGATAAAAACAGCCGCGGGAGGTCGGGTTTCGGTTTTGGCGGGACAGCTGCACTAGCTGGAATCAACAAGTACTCTTTCCTGATTCTTACCGATAACAGATCATGGTCGGAAGAAATGACGATTGTATTAATTAGAGCAAGGATATATGAAGGTGGTGGGGCTGAGTGGAAGATCCAAGTACATGACCATCCTATATTACATAACAGCGACTGCGACTATGAACCAATTGCCGTAACATTTCAGGGGTTCCTGCACCATAGAACTATCTGTGCTCGACCACAGTACTGCTCTGAAGTCACAAGCCTCACTCTTTTTGTTTATATGAAACATAATGCTCAAATATGAACACTTATTTGATATGAATATCTTTTAAATTATGAAAAATATATCGTCTAATAACAACCATAAACCCCATATATTTTCATAATAGATATTATAATAATTTTCGTATTTTTAAAAAAAAAAATTAAACCACAAAGTCCATTCGAAGCAAGAAATAACTACAGGCGTGGACGATCCGGTTCCATTCAAAACACTGCGAACTATGCAATTTTTTAAAGGTTTTTCTGGCCTTGCTCAAACTTATCAACACCGGAATCTGTTTCCTTGTTTTTGTTCTTCTTTTATTAATTCTTCTCCTTCATGCCATCATTCTCCTTCTTTTTCCTCTT
>OZ022581.1:6897914-6900414 GCA_963669155.1 Arbacia lixula | reverse complement strand
GCCAATTTATTAAAAATCACTTCTCGTTACCTTTCTTTAAATTATATTCTTATAATATTTCTTCGAATATTAAATCTTAATTATAGACAAATTGGACCAATATTTTTGTGCGTATCAGATAATTGATTCAGATCACGATGCCCATTGTGCACTGCATCACACATGTGAACCCACAATGTACTAGGTGTTGACACAATTGAAAAAAGCGATTATCTGAATACAAAGATGTTTAGGCTCAAATTATTCACAAATTAAAATCTCATTCAAACTTCTAAAAGGTTATTACAAAAAAAATGATTGACGAAGGGTCTAAAACAATGACACACTTGGACTATTTGATGTGTAAAATTCAGGTTGATTCGAGTTGTAACATTAATTGATTAATTTTCAAAAGTACCATTTTTTGAACACTCAGTATTTTCTGCCAGAAGAACCAGTGTTAGTGGGTTGACAAATGTGATACACAATGAGTATTGTACTGTTTTTAATTAATTATCTGATATACACGCATCCGTTCCTGGTGGGACTCAATCCCGTTACCCATTTCCGTAGTACAAAATTAGTTGCGTAATTACATTCAACTACCCTATTCTCTGCTGCTTGCCTCCCCCGGAAGAACGGGGAAGAAAAAGAGAGTGTGTTCCGCTCAACCCTCTTACGGGAATCTGCTGCTTTTTAAGTTAATAGGCCTACGGAGTGTGTTTTCATTTTAAAATATTAGACTGATAATTCATCGTGATCACACTTGTCTACCCGGGAAGTACGAGTTAATCGTTGGCAGTGCGATTACTACTTCCAGGTGATGAAAAGAAACATTTGACACGATTAAAAAACACAAACCCACATATCGAATCATGCTGACATGAACACATCATTACGTCGATGGATATTAATTTATCTGGGGGCATATTACGTGGCATTTCTTCGATTCATATTTCTATACAATCATTGGAATATTTCATTAGATTTTCACTTATTGATAAATAAAGACCAAAAACAGTATGTGTATCGTGGATCAGATAACATAACAATACCCAATGTGCACCACACCAAATTTGTCATCCTTTGACTTTATGAAATTAAAAGTTTAGCTTGATTCGAATTGTAACTGTATTTTTTTAAAGTGGAAATAATATTTGGTAACAGCTAGTAGTGACTTCTATCGACGTTAAGGAACTAATGAGACCGACCCTTACCCGTGTACTACCGCGTAGAAGCTGAGCCTAAGCAGTGAGACATGTGGAGTATTGGCTCCACGGCTCAATATACCATCTTCGTTATGTACGCATATTGTGTGCATGTCGTTACTTATGGTATTTAAAGCTTGTCCGAGGTTTGTCTGACGTGCAACGACTTATAGGCTCGACAATTACAGAGTAGATTCTACTCATTGAAAGTGAATCACTAAATACAGGTGAATGTAATATCGCGTTACTACGCAGTGTTGGCAAGCTCAACTTTATCTTTCGTGATGAGAAGCTCCCTCTTTCTATCAAGAAACACATTTTCAACCAGTGCATCATACTTGTGCTCTCTTATGGAGCAGAAACATGGACCACAACTAGGAGACAGGAGAGAAAACTTAGAGTAACCGAAAGAGCTATGGAACGAATTATGATTGGTGTTACAAAGAGGGACAAAGTTAGACACCAGGATTTGAGAAAGAAAACCAAAGTACGGGACATAGCACAGGAAATTAAATCAAAGAAATGGAGGTGGGCTGGTCATCTGGCCAGGAGGAAAGATGATAGATGAACTTATAAATTAACCATCTGGACCCCCAGAGCTAACACCAGAAGAAGAGGCAGGCAAAGTAGGAGGTGGATTGACGATATTAGAGAATATGGTATTGTGACATGGAAACGGACGGCACAAGATAGATCAAAATGGAAAAATGATGAGGAGGCCTTCCTTCAGCAGTGGAGAGATATAGGCTATGTACAGATACAGATACGCAGTGTTGATTGTGATTAACGTTAAAAAAAATATTACGATGATACAAATGATTAGTAAGTTATGCACTTTTGGTTTTATGACAAATCTTATGTGTCCAATTGGTAATCCAAGGAGTGGAATGCTTCCCTTTCAGTGAATTGAATATACAAGTTTAAATCAAAGCAAGGGATTGATGAAAAATTGAGAAAAATCATGCCGTTTTCGTAATGTATTCACGACATTATCTCTAACATTGTAGTAGCGCATTACGACATTGACCCGTATCTAAAGATCCAGTTTCAATTGGTGGAATACACTCTGAATATATTAGTTGTTGCTACTCGGACAAGCCTCGGACAAGCTTCACAGTTACCATTAACAACGTATTGTTTGAAAGATTTGCATACAATTTGCATATATAACGAAAATGTTCTATTTCCAAGGTTGTGAATTTTATCAATGTATCCAAAGCGTATATTTTCAATTATTAATAATTTGTACAGGTAGTCGCCATACTCTGAGTACTCTCTCCGTTTGTCCCCTTTCTCTGTCTTTTTCTATCGCT
>OZ022581.1:6865414-6892914 GCA_963669155.1 Arbacia lixula | reverse complement strand
GGACGAATTTCCACTGCATTTTATGAATTTTAATTGACTGATTGACTCAATGATTGACTGAATATTTGATCGAATGAATGAATCAGTTATTGATTTACTCAATGGTTGGCTGACTCACTAATTGATTGATTGATTGATTCGTTCATTCGTTTATATATTATATTACTTGATTGATTAATCGCTCATTTCATTGATTGTCTAGTTGATTTACTAACTGACTAATTGATTGATTGACTGATCGATTAGTTGATTGATTGACTGAACGCTTTGCATCCTTCGTCACCCCCAGCCAAGCGGGGTGAGGGTGTTGATCTGCGGCGTATCATGGACTGCAATGGTGATCTGGTAGGCCCCATGAAGCTACCGTCCTACCACTCTCACCAGTCGCCTCCCAGCCCGAAGCTCCCCGCGGCAGCGACGCGACGACTCGCTAGCCACCACGAGAGTTGCGGCATCACCGAACACGCACTGGTGAGCGCGATATAGTGCCAGGGCTAGACAAATCATCTGCGGAGTATTCAAGTGATCATTCGATGGCTTATTGACTAGTCGATTGATTAACTGAATAAATTGGTAGGCCTACTGAAAAAAGAACATACACTGTATCAGAAGAAAGTTAAGTTTCTCACGATTATTGTTTCATGAAGGCGTAAGTTTGCACTTTGATGAGATGTAGTCCTTTAACATTTTGGCGTTACGATTCAAATGGAAAAGAAACTATACCTTCTGATCTTTGAAACATCCTATGTTTAACCAGTACATTCGCTGACGTACAAACAACGACTTTATTAGTAGATCATTAGTAAAATACTTCCTAAATGAAATTATACTTTATCTTGTAGGATGATACATATTGAGAGATTTAACTCCTCCTGTTATACAATACGGCTCTAGGGAATTTGTTTGCACTCCTGGTGAAAATGTACAAACATTGCACGCTGAGAGTTAAATACATGTTGTGGGGACGAAAATGTAATTTACTTTAAAAATATTGATTGCCTATTCCCTGGTTTTCCTCCCGCCCTAATCTACCACATCAATTCCTCTACCCAGGGTGGTAGCGGGGGCGGCAACAGCCTCTTGATGGACTGTTTCTCGAGTGGTGACAACAACGGCATTGGCAGCAGCAACGCCGCTACCAACATCGCAACCACCACCACCACGATCACGCCCACCCACTGCGCATCATGCAACAGCGCCACCAATCGGAATCTGAGCGTCATCTGCGACGACCTCCACTCCATGATCGAGGATCGGCAGGATGACGAGGAGAAGGGCGAGATCATCTCAGAGTGGAAGCAGATTGCCTACGCCTTCGACCGGTTCGGCCTCGTCCTCTTCATTATCGCCACCGTCATCCTTTCCATCATCCTTTGTACGGAGCTGAGCAAGAACGTTGAGAACTAGATTGCTTCACACGTATTCATCCATCTATGTGCAGTTGAATCTTGTCGACAAAGACCACTGTCTATAGATACCACTCAATACAGTGTGTACACCTGTCCATAAATTTGCTCAGAATCGACACGAGCTGGTCTGCTTTAGAGCCCTTGGCAGATTGAATAAAATCCACTGTAAACATGGTAAATACAATGATGAATCCAGTTTTTATTAATTCACTTATTCCCACACGTTACTTAACATAGCCACATGATAGCTGTGGAATTAAATGGAATTGTATGTTACTTTTCCAAAAACATGCTGGCCTGACAGGGGCTAGAGATGGAGGTACATGTTTGGACTAATAAGTTTACAGCAACGACGATTCCTTTGTATTGAAGTGTAATTGATTTATACATGCACTTTGTACATGAAATACATGTAAAGGAATGTTACTTGCATTGTGTATTAATGTATTAATATCATTATTATTGCAATTGTGTGCAATAAGTCGTAGGGAATTTGAAATTAAAGAATTTCTGTCTATAGGCTGTATATTACAATCACGAAAATTAATGTATATGTTCATATTATCTATGAAGGAAATTAATTGCATGATGAATCTAATATATGAAGGGGAGGGTCAAGCTGTCGTTGGGGTCAGGAGTTGGGTATATATGCCATGTATTCGGGGATGTTGAATGTTTAAACGATCGAGCAAGTACAGAAGGATTTATAGTTGAATTGAGAGAAGGGGTTTATTCTAAAGAGCTGGCTGGAGCTGGCTGTGGGTTTCGGGCAGTGGAAGGGTAGTGCTGGGGAAGTGGTGGAGTAGTAGCGGGGTAGGTGTGGGTTAAAAGTGAGTGGTGTGTGTGTGTGTGTGGGGGGGGGTAATGAGGAGGTGATCGTTGGGCAGTGGTCATGTTGGTAAGGGAGCGATATGGTAGTGGTGGTACAGTGAATGGGGTAATGTTGGGGAAGTGGAAGGGGAGTGGAAGGGTTATTGGGGAATGGTGGCGGGATAATGGTAGGGTAGTGGTGGGAAAGCGGTGGGGTAGTGGTAGGGTAATGGCAAGGTAATAGGATGGTAATGTAGTATTATTGGATATGTAAGGGAGTTGTGCGGTCGTGATAGGGTGGTGGTAGGGTAGTGATGAAGTGGTGGTCAGGTGGGGGTAGACTTTGATGAGATTTTTACAAGAGTGGATGGAGACACCGTTTGGTTATGTGGTAGGTGTTGGAGTAAGGACGTTAAATTTTGTTTGATTAAAAGAAATATCAACAGTGAAGATATGCTTGCTCGTAATGATAGAACACGTGCAAAATACTGGACGTACGTAAAAAGGAAGGGGTAAAAAAAAAGGTGAGGGGTAGGAGCACAAGGAGTGGAAGTTTTTTTTACAGCACCCAAACTTGCAGAGAATATCTTTGAGGTGTATATGAGAGCGCGTATGCAATAACAGTGGGGACGGATTTAAGAAAAGCCTCGGTATTAAACAACGAGTATGCACTAGCTTTAACACGGGTGTCCCTCTTACATATCAAACAAATAAAATTATGCAAACAACACGGAATGGAATAATACGTTGTTTTAGAACTTTTTGCAAATGGGACACCCTGTCTTTAATACGTTTTTGAATTGATAAGCGCAGCATATCGTTAAGCTGCCCTGATGTCTAGCATCACCTGTAGGTGGATTTTCAAACGATTCCAACTCGTAATCGTGTTTGTAGACCGTGATGCTTCCGTCAGTCATGTCAGTTTATAACTCTGATGAATCTCTTTCCCATGAAAGCATTCATGTCAAAGCGGTCTATAGAGTAAAGGTATAATGGAATACATGAAATAGAAAGCCCACGAGCTCTTTTGGGGTTTACCACTTTTAGGGTGTTGGTAGGGCGATATTTTTGTACATAGTTTATCATCAAAAATGATGGCACTCGTGTAGTGATTTCTTGAAGCCGCCTCTCTCACTCTCCCTCTCTCTCTCTCCCCTCTCTCTCTCTCCCCCTCTCTCTCTCTCTCTCTCTCTCTCTCCCCCTTTCTCTCTCTCTCTCTCTCTCTCTCTCTCTCTCTCTCTCCCTCTCTCGCTCTGTTTGTTTCCCTTCCCTCTTCCATATTGTTTTTTCCCCTCACGCTCTTGTTTGTTCTCTCTTTTCATATATACTCATTTCACTTAAATATCTATTCCTCTCCCATGTATCTTCGCAGTCTATCACGTTAAAGACTCATCCGATTATATTCATCCACCTATCTGTCCACCTACATTTCATGAGGTTGCTATCCATTTTTGTAGTAGGACACTTCTTGAGTTTAGTAATATTGCTTGTATTGAAGTTTGTATGAACGTTTCATTAAGAAGCCTGCTTCCAATTTTAGTATCAATAAAAGGCTCTTAATTCATACGACTGGTCATTGGATCTGTGCAAGAGGGCGATGCCACATTTCAAGTCGTAAGGCCCTTGGAAATGCAGAATCGTGACAAACTCGTGTGGACTGCGGTGGCTTCTACAAAGTGGTTTTACGAACAGCAACAATGCGGGGATAAGCAGTATGAGTATATTAACTTGTAAATAGTCAGCATTGTTGAGTATGGCAAACGTTTTGTTTTTGATGTTGCTACTGCAATGTGAAGCAAATCTTAAAGTTAATGTTGATTAAATTGGTATGTATGTGATTAGGGCATTATATTAGCCACCTTTGATATGTTCATGTGTACGATCGTGCTGGGGTCGGAGCGCGGGAAGCGTTGTTAAGACGACACCACCTTATTTTTTAAGCGATATTAGTGATCATGAAATACTTGTTGCAATCTGACTATAACGCTTTGACAAAATTTTTCCACTAAGAGATGATTTGTCATTGCTTGGGCTACTCTGCTCCACCTTCCGTTTTTTCCTCGCTTCATGTGTTATGTTGTATTCATACGTGTATGAAATGTTGGTAAATATGACATGTTTAAGTAAGCAGAAATTATGACATTGCTTTGTTGTTTCTTGCAGTATGATTACAACCTGAAAAGAAAACCTTCTTCTTTTTATTTTAAAAATACTGAGTCAAGTTGTGTACATGAGTACCCACATTTGATTGGCAAAACTACACTACGAACAATTCAGTAATATTTTGGGAAATAACTGGTTAACATTGGTTGAAGTGCTGCCACTTGTGCAATGATATTCTACAAACTACACTACGAACAATTCAGTAATATTTTGGGAAATAACTGGTTAACATTGGTTGAAGTGCTGCCACTTGTGCAATGATATTCGTCGGATATTTTTAAGTGCCCTTCTTTGGATATTTTTTACGCAATAATTCTAAGAGTACAAGTGTATTCTTGTCATTAATGATCACACGTTTACCGAACAGACATACAATACACTTCATGTTATGGTCGTTGATATACATGTATATCTATGTTCGTTGGCTATTGATCTCGTAGGCATCGTTAAGCAAGGCACAACCTTTCCCTTTTCTTTTTTCGATGCGATACGATTACTTCGGAACGTGACAAGTTGTCGTTGGCTACAATGACCATTGCATGACCATATAGTGACCGGTGTATGGTGTGGTCATTCTTTGTTGATCTTCAAACACGTGCGCAAATTGCTTGATAAAAAGTAAAAAGAACAATTTTAGATTGCTACAAAGCAAATTTGCTAAAAGAATGTTAGAGATCAACCGATTATTTCCTGTTTGTTATTGTGGACTGTATTGTTGCAATACCATATTGCTTTGTGTTGATATCTGATTTATATAGGCAATGTCTGTATCATTATCATTATCCATCTATCATTCCAATTATTACTTTCATCATCGCAATGGTACACATTAATTGTTGTTGTAATTTTTACATGTATAATAACTCGGAACTTAATACCGTTAACATTTTTAATCATTCTTAACTTTACAGATTATCATTATTATTTATATAACTTTGGTTATGTCATTATTGCAGTGATACATTTAGATGTTGATTGATTTAAAAAGTAATGTACAATGCTTACTAGAGTGATTAGAACGTTTTACAGGGTAGTGAGAAAAAAAATATTCGTGTTGCAGTTGCCAATCAGTCAGTAAAGCATGATTTTGTTCAAGTAAAAATAACCTTAACAGAATACATCTTTTGCCAGTGTATATTTCAGGTGTCTTCTTTGAGTCATATTTTTCCTTAGAGATATTAATCATATCTGTCATCAAGTTAGGATGTTGATGTTGAAATAATAACAAAGGAATTAGGGACTATTTTATCGGTGAAACACTAACTATTTGTGCAACATGTGTCTTTCTTACACGTAAGACACACAAATCCCATAGACCGGCAGTGAATCTGGCGAAAGAGTAAAATGAAAGTGCAGAGGCTTACAGTGTGTTCACTCTCTAAATTGGCAACAGCCTGCTGACGTCATAGGTAAACAAATTCATAATGCTCTGCATGATAATGTATAGACCCTTGTACATGAACTTGAATATTTGATGTGAGATAATTTCACGTAAAAAATACCCTCAAATAGGACTACTATCATGACTATACTAGACATAGGCAGCTGGCTAAAGCTTTCCAGAAAAAGGACGAAGTAGAGAGTTTTGTGGAAAAACCATAACAAATCTAATCTACATACTATCGTTGCCAATCGAGTCTCACAGCTTCACAACTTCGTTATGTTTTTCTATATTGGTTTTTATTTTCATACGAGTATAGTGTAATTTTATAATGAATTATCCCGCTATACTACTTGGCAAGATGAAGCTAAAGACCCGGGGGGAATTAAACATAAACACAAATGCGTGAACACAACACACAAACTATTAAAAAGATGTCACGGTGTAGATTTTAAGCCTTCAACATCACATTATCGGTTCATGCTTACATACTGTGACCTACAAGTACATGAGTGTGTGTTCCAACGGTACTCGCACACAAGGTGCGCCGTCCATCGCCCGCCGATATCGACCGAGAGTAGATTCCTTTCAGACGATTGGAATCCATTTACACGTACCATGGTGATTATTCAGTCGACATTCGCGAGCAAAATAGCACATGGAATAAAAACGTTTCCTTGTTTAAGGGAGGAGCAACAAGAACATGCAAAACAAGAATATTGTGATTGCCATGTTTATTTTGAGAAATTATTTGTAAACTCAATTACTACAAAATGTTATTTTCACAAATGGCAGGTAGATGACACATTAATCGAAATGTCTACTCATTGCAAGAAATGTTGTTACTACACTACTACATTCAGGTTGTAGCAAAGACTTTGTCAAATTGAAAGGATAGACCAGTTTGACAAATAGTCAATCCTTAACGCGACGGCTTGTATAAAAGCCGCGACTTATTTTGATGGTTTTCAATTTTCTCGGAGACTACTGTAAGAGATTTGTTTCACACATCAGTTTCAAACACAAATATTTACAATGCATGAACGTCAAATAAAATTACAACATATACGTTTTATGACCTAATATCAGATATTAGGCTAGTTCGGATATCAATGCATTGATATTGCCTTCTTAATCTCCTTTGTGAGGTATGCTTCACCATCATCATAATCACTAACATCATCAACCTCACCATTATCGTTACCATCCTCAATGAATGCATAAACCCTTCCATTATCAATATCATCTTCATGTATTTTTTCTTAATCTATTATTCTCCTTCATTGTTCAACTTTAACATGTTCTTATATTACTCATGTGTACATATTAATTGTTCAATTATTTTATTTTGAGTAAGAAATAATTCGTAAAAATGTAATTTCCTTTTATCCCCCTTATCTCCATTAAAACGGATTAGACATGCCAGTTAACTAATTATGCGCATATTCCAACGAGTAACTTAACATGCTAAACGGCTTTATTCGCTTGACGATGAAAGACACCAAGTCTGTTTGCTTTCCCGAACGAGATTGTCACCTTGTTTTAAAATATCAAGTAATACAGATGATGATGATGATGATTGATGATGATGATGATGATGGTGATGATGATGATGATGATAATGATGATGATGATGATGATGATGGTGGTAATGATAATGATCTTCATCTCTGTCATCATCCTCGTCATCATCATTGTCATTGTCGTCATTATCATTCTTTCCACCATTATCATCATCATCATTATCATAAAGGATAGTCACCTGATGATAATGATCTCCATCACCGTCATCATGATGTCATCATCCTAATCCTGATCATTTTCGTCCTTGTAAAGGATTGTCATCCATTTTAAAATGTCAATCAATGATGATGATGATAAAGATGATGATGATGGCAGGGGTCTTCCCTCGTCATCATCATCATCATCATCATCATCATCATCATCATCATCATTGCCATCATCGTTATTTATTCTTATAGAGTACCGAAGTGTGACGTCATCTAAGCGTGTTGTCAAGACAACTCGTTCTGAACTATGTGGATAGAGCAAGCATCTGTGATCACAGCAGGGACTCTTATTAAGAGTTCCCGACACACGCCCACTAGACAATGTCGGACAAGTGAAATTCTCCCATGATCGATGTTGTTTAGAACCAGAAACCTGCATAACAATGGAAATAACGACACCACGTCCGTACTCTATAAAGGACTGTCACCTGTTTGAACATGTCAATGATAATATTGATCAACATCCCAACCCTGCCACACGACCCTGACCGAACCTATTGCTTGATATTTGACTCCTATCTTAATCAATTTCGTTACCAATGTTACTCATTCCTTTTCTTGTTACCAAAAACCGCATCAAGTGTGCGAGCCAGGAAAACGAAACATTCAAATGATCGATCTCGAGCCATTTACCTTATTCACGATCTGGCAATCATTGTTAAAAGTGCACACATCTTCAATGGTTATACCAGGCTGCCGTCATTACGCCCCAAACACCGTTTTTCCAGGTATACGTTCTCATACCAACCACAGAACACTTCCTGAGTGGTGTTGAGCTTGTCGCATGTGTGTGTTTTTTCTTTTTTAATTTTGGTCGTCATTATTTTTTTTTTTACAAAATACAAACAGCAGAGGAATTCATGTGAGGGAGGATACATACTGTAAAGTGGCAATAAATGTACCATAATTACATTGATCGTTTATGTTGTTGAGGCGGAGGTGAGGGGTGGGAGGGGGTGAATATAAGCGAGGACGAAAACATACTAATACATTAATGTAACGAGATAGCATCATTTCACTAGCAGCAAAGACCTTTTGTTTCATGGATGGTACTATTGTTATAAACTCTTTATGAGCCAGGTGTGCAGTTTGTCTCCAATACTTCTCCCACATCCCAATGAACAGCATGTTACCAGATACAGGAAGGGTTAAGTATATGAACAGCAATGATAATTTGTTAAAGTTCACTTAACCCTAACAATACATCACGATTGCATAATGCATTACTGATTTGACACACATGCTATGACCAATAATAATCATTCGGCGACAGATGGTTATCCCTTTTGAAACACGATGAACTAAAACCAGCTCAATTTTCACCGATTAATCTTTAAATAAGATTTTGGCCTCGCTACACTATATTTCGCAACTTATGTAATGTTGCTTCAATACAAAGTTTTCTGATTGACTTAAAGTACACATCTGTTTTATGCATATTCATGACAAATACATAGAGGTCGTTGTGCTGTTGGTCAAAAATATAGTTGTAAATTTGGTTATGTTTCTGTCTCAAAACGTAGAACTCGTTCTTGATTTGTTTGCATGTAGATTGGAGAACATACAGACATGAAAGAGAGCTCATACTGTGACACACATACTTTATACGTCAATGCATAAAGTTGTAAATCATCGATTATTAGGGAAATATTAAACCATGTATTAACATACCTTTTAGTACGTACATTTACATTTGAATCGACTAGTAACTTTGGGGGATATCGAGTAACAAAGATTATGAGATGTAAGCACTGTTCAGTCCACACTACTGAAGAATAAGTGCAATTATTGCACTATAAACATGTAAAAACACAATATTGTTTAGAAGATAATATGGTTTTGCTGAAGAAGAACAGTACCTGAAATAGTTAGTCTGAGGCCGGAAAGAGATCATTTAAGCTTCGTTTAATTTTGATATTTTGTTCGGAATACAATTATACTGCAATTATATTTAACGCAACTGTGCGTGCAGGTATAAACTTTTAGATATTTCCGTGTAATAATTGACAATTGAGTTCAGGTTGGGGGGGGGGGGGGTTGTGGGTAAACAGTGGCGGGTTGACAAAATGTTACAATACATATATATGTATATCTCATTTTTTAAAAAATCTTCTCTCTTTCTTTCTCTCTCTCTCTCTCTCTCTCTCTCTCTCTCTCTCGCTCTCACTCTCTCTCTCTCTTTCACACACACACATTCTCTCACACACTCACTCTCATTCCGTCTCATTCCCTTTCTCACTATGTATTTATCTTTTTACCTTTTCATTCTCGCTCTCGCACTATCATCTATCTGTCTGTCTGTCTGTCTGTCTGTCTGTCTGCCTCTGTCCGTCTGTCTCTCACTTCAGGACTCCCACACTGTGCTTCCCTTCCTAAATATTCTTATCCATCCCATCATCTACCATATCTGATTCCTAGTTCCTTCGATTTCCGTCAAAACACGACCAGCGAAGGTTACGATGGATCGCACTGATGCCCCTGCTGATAGGCGAGCAGCAAACTCACTGCTCAGGCGTGTTAACACCGACCATGGTTTGGGGAAAGAAGCCAGATCAGCCCAGCTTGGGCCTTTTTTTTTCTTTTCTTTTTTACAGAGGCTTGACTGCAGCTCCTTAAGAGAATAGAAGATGACAGGAGACTGCGTTACTTGAAATGATGGATGGCGTGTCGAATATGCCCTTTCTGCTTTGAATAATGAAATTAATATTTATAGTGATGTCGTATACACATTTGGGTGCATAGGCATTGAAAAGAAGACATAGCGAGGCATTCAAATCTCTACAATTTTAGCTTGTTTTACTTTTATACCACTTTTCAAGCATTTTTTATGTAGGTACTCTGGTTGTGAATTCGTTCATGCGAATATCTGATCTTTACTTTTTACAATTTAATTGTCTCGATACAATTTACAATTTAATTGTATCGCCCTTAACACAATGAGCGGCCGGTTGCTCTTTACGTTGGACACGTTAGATTAGTCCCGTCGACGGTTAAGACGCATCTTGCGGGAAGAGGACTAGCGGTCTTCCAGTACGGTACTCAAGGCTCTCCGCCGCAGCACTCTTGGCACCACACACCAGGGCGACATGGCCGGGGTGAGTTGAGCGGCTGAGTGGTCACCCTTGTCGTCATGGACCCATGGCTATACAGTATTGTGATGCGTCGTAGTGACAGGTGGATTATGAAAAGGGGAGCGCGCGCGTGCGCGCCGTGTGTGTGGGGGGAGGGGGGCGGTGGGCAAAAGAATTTCTGACCCCATCTGGGGCTGATACTGGTGTAGAGTAGTGCAACATGGGTCGAATGGGATGACCCGCCCCCCCCCCCCAACCCCCACCACATAAACACACCCACACGAACATATCCACACAAATATTAAAGATGAAATAGACATCCACCCATGTACACATACTCAAAGATACACGCACATTTACACACACAAAAAACACTACCGCCACCACAACAAATATGACCACCACCGCCTCAACACCACTAATCTTACGCTCATTCTCGGGCTCTCTGTCCCTCCCATTCTATATCTCTATTATGGTGTAACCTTCTTTTTATATCTATGTATATATTTCCCCAAACCCCTCGATCATTCACTTTCAATATATTGTTCTAATTCCCTATCGTGTTCTCTTTCTGCCTTACACGCTCTCTTACTTTCCAATAGCATGTAGTATGTGGGAGCAGTGGTGGGGGAGTGAGAGATAGAGACAGACAGACAGACCAACATGATGTACATACAAAGAATCCGGGGAAAAGCTAAAGGAGGTAGTGGGCGAATTCACTTTGTAAATTGAGTAAGCAAGTGAGGGGCGGTGGTCACATGGGGTAACGCGTATATCCCACTCATTACTCATCCTTATCGTGGAAAGTGATGGAGAGGAAGGGATTAAGGGCGACAAACAAAACAATGCGCCCACTTTTATCAGAACAAAGGGGCGGCGACTTTCACATATAACTTCGAGGGACGAAGTGTATGTATGAGTGTGTGTGTGGGGGGGGGGGGGGGGTAGTCGTGAGGGCATACAATGTAGCTGCAACATGTGAAGTTCTTAGCCATAAGGTACTCCTATGACGATTCACCCACCATGCCCACAATCTCCCGACGCCCAATTTCTCACCGCTAAACACCTTTCAGCAAACTGGGAGCTTTTAAGCCCTTCCGGTTTCTCAGTACAGGACGTGCTTCAAGGAATGGCCATTGATATCACATTCATGTGTGGCTAATGTGTTAATGAATAATTTATGATACTTTGTATGGATAATATGGCGAATTACCCATTTGGTCTACTCCCGTTTTTTACATGATGGAGAGTATGGATACGGGTCGAGGCTCGGGTTTAGGGTTAGGGTTAAGGCTTGAATGATTAATTCAAAGGATTAGGGTGTGGTTAATATAATGTTAAAGAATTGTTTCAAGGTTGTGCTACATTCCGAGATTAAATGCGAGCATTTAAGTTATATATAATTCTTTTAAGTTGCTGAACAATTTTGAGTAAAAAAATCTCTCAAGGGATAGTACTCCCTGAACTTAGTTGGTTTTGATAAAAGCATAAAAAATTAAAAAGCAAAAAACATACATCTTCATACTCATCTGCACTCCATGACTGTAAGCTAGACTAATTAGCAGATCGACGAGTCCAGCTTTGCCGCTCGTTCGCTCAGGCACTGCCAAGCTCAAAGCTAAGCCACCTTCTACCAGCCGTCAGATCGACTCATTACCAGCTGAGAAACACGAATAAACTCAAGGAGCCAAAGTGCAGGACCACTCGTTTTAAGAACAGCCCAATCCCACACTTAATAATAACAATCAATACACTGAAATGATTGGTCGAGATCCATCCACTTCGGTACTGCGAATAGTTTGATGTTTGATTATTTCGTATAAATAAATTACATATTGTAATTAGTTCATTGACATTTCAAACGATCAATTTATTCATATACATTTGTATAATTTCGAATACTTCACATGTTTACAGTTTTACGACCTTGTAACTTTATATTATAAGAAGATGTAAAACTCTGTGCAATTTGGTCCTTAGCCGCGACTTGGGTTGTGTTTTTTAATCAATAAATATACCCTTGAATCAATCAAATAAGTGAAGGTTTGGCGAAGATCGAAGATCGAAGAAGAAGAAAGTTATGATCTTTTAAACTTTTGATTTCATGCCCTCCCATGTGCTGTATCATTCCATAAATAACTCTTTCTCTGTTTTTGATGAAGAAATCAATCTTTTTCACAGAATTATGGTGTATGTGAAAACGTGTTTCTAATGATATATCAAATACACAGGTGAAATGATGTATATCCTGTTGAGAAAATTCTCCCTAAATAGTACACAACATTATGGGGGAGCATCTCGAACGTGGCATCACAAAATCGAAACTTTAAAAGAAAAATTGCTATATTTGTTGTCCTTTAAAGTATTTTCATCAAATCTTTACTAATACGTTTCATTGATCTTTCTGCTTTGACCCAAACCAATTTAACTTCAGGGTTGGATTTCCCTTTAATAGTGAAAATATCGAAAAGGTCTCAGGGAACTATTGGTTACTAGTCGACATATGTTGCATATGGATAAATCATGTTCGCTTTGAGTTCACTAGAGTTTAGACCGTGGGAGCTGAAATCAATAAAACATACACATGTACATTCTAAAAATCTATTCGTCATCAAAGTCAGTTGGAAAAGGAAGGCGCAAAAAAAATGAGGTCTTTTTTTTCTCTTACCCGAAATGCCCGAACGACAATAAAATAGGAACAAACAATTCCGGGCGCCTAACTACCCGGTCTCCAATACCATGTCTCTTTCTCATCAACCCTGATTTATGCCATGAGTCATCAAGTCACATCATTATTACGTGACATAGAGGTGGTAGTTGAAATCGTAGTTGTAGTTACAGTTGTAGATATAACAAAGAGCATTACGTCTACTCCTGCGAAAACACAGATACCTCTACGAGGATTTTTGTAGTGAGCAGCAAGCTCGTTCCATGTTCAGAACAGAGTCGTCACTTCTACAGATATCCACCCTCTTGTTTTGCAGTCCTTGGCTATTTAGAGAGGAGGAGTTACGACCCTTTATCCCCTCCCCGTTATCCTTCTCTCCCCTCCTCCGTTACCCCCCCCCCCCCCTTCCCCCTAATTCAACCTCATACGTTACCCCCCTCCACCCCCCTCGTTACCCCTCTTACCTTCATTCGTTACCCCTCGCACCCCTCTCACCTGTACCTGCCGACATTCGGGAATCAGCACGTAAATCGCTCGCAATAAACATACACACATGTATGTTTCGGTGATTGCCTAACCAGCTGATAGATGACGATAAGAGAGCCGTTATTTCTAACAGTGAATAAGAGAGGATATCTTAGATAGATCAGATATCAATCATCTTTTAAATATTACCTAAGACGTAATGACGTTTACCTATGAGTGGGTTGGTGGGAACAAATTTGTAAGGTTAGATAGGACGTAATTACGTTACTTGACTATGTGATACAACTTACATATAAGGTAACATATATTAGATTAATTATATATTCTAATGAAAAAGTTGTTTTGATTGTTTGTTTGAAAGAAATAAAGATATTTTTTCCTCCTGTAAAATTGGTATCGTTTAATTCTGAACCAGTGATCAGAAGAATACAGTGTTAATTCGACACGCAATTGTTCTCACTTAGAATGCTGAAAATGCTCGTCTTGGTACTTGCTTCGTTCTAGTCGCAGCAAACGAAGCGTCGACTGATTCAACTTTGTATTTGACTCATCGGGCTGCGGTCCTAGTCCTGTGACGTCATAACTCAGCAGGCGTTGAAAAAAGAGGACCAGAACAAGACTGGTCGACTGACGTTGTTCTGACATATATTTTAAGGATTATTGAATGAGTTGTGGGCGTGAATGAAGACTTCCCTTCTTGTTCTTCGTTAATCGCATTTATAGAACAACTTTGAAAGTATCTTAGACAGTCAGTAACAATCAGATCTTCCGCTTCTTCTCCCTCTCCTTCTTCTCCTTCTTTTTTTTTCTTCTTCTTCTTCTTCTTCTTCTTCTTCTTCTTCTTCTTCTTCTTCTTCTTCTTCTTCTCCTCCTCCTCCTTCTCCTTCTTCTTCTCCTTCTTCTTTTTCTTCTTCTTCTTTTTCTTCTTCTCCTTCTTCTTCTTCTTCTTCTTCTTCTTCTTCTTCTTCTTCTTCTTCCTCCTTTTCTTCTACCTCCTCCTCCTCTTCTCCGCCTTCTTCTTTTTCTTTTATTTCTTCTTCTCATGTCATGTTTGTAGAGGCAAGGCTTAATTCAAAAATCATATTTGATATTTTATGTAAATCATCAAATATTGGACGAGAACATCACGAATATACGACTCTATGTCATGACAACGTAATATCTCCAGCAATGGTGACTGTATGCCAAATATAGCTTCCTGCTAAACATGTATCATTCACAAACTTTGAACCAAAACAACATTCCACAAAGAGTCATTCGGAGGATGACTCGTTCAATATTCGGCCAACTAAAGAGAGAGAGAGAGAGGGAGAGAGACAAAACCCCAAAAGTTATGAAAAGTTCATTTAGTATATTTGGAGCAGCTCCCAGCTAATTTTATTACAAAAGACGTTGTCTGACTTTTAAGTTCAAAAATAAAAGGAAAATGTTTGTTATTACTAATCCGTTTGTGAGTCAATGACAATGAATAATACATGTCGTATGGCCATTCACAATCAAAACATCATATTTAATTTTCTCTCTCTTTCTCTCTCTCTCTATCTCTCTCTCTCTCTCTCTCTCTCTCCCCCCCCCCTCTCCCTCTATCTCTCTCTCTCTCTCTCTCTCTCTCTCTCTCGCTATCTCTCTCTCTCTCTCTCTTCTCTTCCTTTTCTCTTTCGTTTTTTATCCCTCGCTCTTCACTTCACATCCTTTTATTTCTGTCCCTCTGTCTCTCCTCTTCCCAAAACGTCCCCTCTTTCTTCCTTATTTTTTTTTCATATTCTGTCTCGGCCCCCTTTTCCTCCTCTCGACGCCCTCTCCATTATCTCTGCTCATCTAAAAAAAAGAAAATCAAAAGTTGATCACCTTTTTCCGACCGATTTGAAGAACTCAGTGACGAACCCGTGGGAATGAAGTGTCTATGTTTTCCACTGCAACTTCCTCTAGCAACCACAACGCTATCTGCTGACAAACCTGCAAACCAGGCCCTCGATTTCCTCTATCAAACTCTATCACGTCCGTTGGCGTCTTCAAACTGGCAACTTAAAGGTATACTCGGCCATCTTCTTGTTTGAATGTGTGAAGATAACCTTCTTAGTCCCATGAGCAGACACAGGTCTAACAAACCAGTGGGCTTTTCATTGCTTCGTACTGAGCAGGTTAATAATTTGTTTTATATTCCACATACTGAGAATGTTGCTATATGATTGGTCAAGAGTTGATCACGTGACGAGGCGTAGTTTTTCCTATCAGATCACCTGAGAATAAAAGTTCGTTACACTCTAGGTGATAGTTCTTTTTGGTTTCGCTGATCTCTTCACTCCTCACACTCCTAATGCGTGATCAATATTTTGAGTACGCGCGAAATAAAAGTGCATTACACTGGGACTATCACTTGACATCTAACGCGTCCTAACGCGCGTCCTAATGCGCGTTCCCCGTGGCAGCGGCTCGGCGTTATGGAGATAAGTAAACATTATCTTTTTACGTCAAATTGTCATTTTTGGTATAGATAGTTGGTTTCAGATGTGGAATATAAAGCAAGTAATCAACTTTTGGTTTCAAGCAATGAGACGAGCTATCACTTCCTCGGCGATCTGAATGTATACGCTATCTTTCCTCAGCTGCGCTTCGGAAAGATAGCTACATCCAGATCGCCTCGGAAGTGATAGTTCGTCCCATCACCCTCACCAACGCTGATTATTTGCTTACTGGCCCACAAATTACAATACGATAGTTCATGTTGTGATGTAGAGCAAATTATTGAAATATCATGTTATTTTCTTTTACAGCCTTAATCGATTGCAATACATGGTGTACGGTATACTTACAGAATCTTCATTTACGTGCGTATACCGACTTTGTTTACCAAATAACTGACATCATAGGCGCTAATTGAGAGTTAAAAAAACGTTTAATCGTATTTATGTTGAATCAGCACACTATCAATGCAAATTATTAAATGTGATATAAAATAAATTTTCTCTGGTAATTAAATGTCAACATTCTGATTCTCTCTCATGGGCATTTTAAATTTTTCTGACACCCTTATTAGACATGGACAAAGCATATCAGGAAAACATGGACATCCGTGGTAAAAAAAAAAAAAAATGTCCCCGTGTTTCCACTTTGGAAAAGGAAGACTCGGTAGACCTACGTTGACGTACCTACATGAAGATGTACTCAGACGAGACATTAGGTCTGGATAGCTACCTTCTAAGTACTATGACAACTACAATGCAAGATCGTAGAGTGTGTAGCCCGCATGGCTCGAGAACACCACCTGCAGTGACTTGAGCTAAGTTACCACATGATCAATCCGCAGAAGACACGATCCGATCAGTCGTACGATTCTGCGACTACATGTAGATAAATCACACGACGCGGTCATTGGAGTCGTACAAGAAGGCGACGGCACATTTTCAGTCGTAGGCCCATACAATTGCATGATTGTGGTCGAATCGCGTCGCATGCGTTGGGTTTAAGGCTACAGTAAGGGATGCACTTGTCTGGATCAAAATACGTGCCAGGGAGGCTACTTTGCTACCTTTAATGTAACATGGGACCCCTCGAGGTACGCTCTGCCGCCAAGAAACCAGGGTGTCCTGACCACACAGTGCCCCCATAACATGGGCCGACCTTGGCCCGTCTTTGACAGGAAACACTATCTTATAAAAAGGGAAAGGAACAAGAAAGAAATAATACAGTGGCGGATCCAGAAGAGGGTGCAAGAGCCCCCCCTCCCCCCCCCCCCCTTTCATTTCAGTCGGCGCACCCTCTTTTTCCAAATATGACGTCAGCGCCCCTTCTTTTCCTAGATCCTGGTCCCGAGATTGGAACACGTGTGAAAAACATATAGAAGGTGGAGGAGGTGGGAGGGGACGCATACATCAGAGCCATCTTTACAAAGAATTCGGCGGTTTCAATAGGTAACAGCATGGCGCATATTATTTTATTATCTGCTTGCCCAATACAGCTACACGCGCCATGTTGTTACCTCCTGAAATGGAGTTGGCCAAACTGTGTGTATAGATGGCTCTAGCACATTGGAGAGGGAGAGAAAATAAAAATGAGAGAAAGAGAAAGGCAGAGAGGTTAAGATGTCTTGGAATGCTGCGTGTCGGCAAAGCATCTTGTTGGATTGTATACATAAAATTGAAAACTAGAGCCTACGTGATCGTCACGTATGTGTGTTTGTAAAGGGATGCATGGGTAACATGGCTCTGTATGTATATGTGGAAAATAAGTCAAGGACATTCTCTGAGGAAGATACATATTCATGCTTTCGGCCATGGGCCATCATTTAATTTGTATGTAGATGAGGGTGTATGCGCGTGTCTGTTTCTAGCATCATGAGGATAACTATCTGTGCTGTATCCTCGATGCGAATTTTAGAACAGAACAACATAATTTATTTTGACTCTTTCGGTGTTCACATTTTCTTTCCTTCTCACACCCTTCCCCTCACTCTATATTATGTTTCTGTTATCAGGAAAATTACGTAATAAGTATCTTTTTTTCTGTTTTTTTCTTTTTTTTCTGTTTTTTTTTTTTTTTTTTTTGGGGGGGGGGGGTGGTATCTTCTTATATGTCCCTATGCCCTATAGATCTAACATGAAGTGCATTTTCTTATATGTCTATGTATACAATTGTCGCAATGAATTATTACAACATCAACATACTTTTTTTTATATTGACAGCAAGGGAAGTCAGGAAGTTCAAACAAACAAAACAAATTCCCGTGTAGAAATGAACAATTTCTGAATTTCTCAGAAATAACCTCGAACGTTTTTTTTTTGCCATCAGGATCAAAAGGTTAATACGGCATGTTCTCTCTCTCCCTCTCTCTGTATATCTGTCTGTCTGTCTGTCTGTCTGTCTGTCTCTGTCTCTCTATCTCTCTGTCTCTGTCTCTTTTTATCTGTCTGTCTATCTCTCTCTCTCTCTCTCTGTCCCTCTCTCTCTGTCTCCCTGTCTCTCGGTCTGTCTCGCTCTTTCTCTCTCTCTCTCTCTCTCTCTCTCTCTCTCTCTCTCTCTCTCTCTTCATTTAAACTCTCTCACTCATTTTTTTCTCTGTCTTTCTCTGTCTATATATATTTCTGTATCTCTCTCCCATCCCCCATCTCTCTTCGTCTTCTTCTTTCCATTCCATCTCGCTTTTATGTCTGCTTTTCTCCCCTAACTGTTATTCACATTTTACTATCTTATCCTCCTTTTAAATCATCCTTTTATTTACTCCTACTACAAAACAATCACATGACATTCGCACATCCTACATCTATTTATCAATCTATCTTTTTGCATAATATGTATATATCTCTATCTATATCTATCCATCTATTTCCCTACTTTCAACTGTACATGTATTTAAAAAAACGTGACTGAATATCTGTGAACTTTTTATCATCTCGTTATCTTTCTTTCGCGCTCATGTAAATTACAGTTCCGCCAAAAATAAACCAGAATTTGCTGTCCGGCATAAATCAGCCCTGACAGTATGGTGAACTTCTCGGTCTCCGATGACCTTTGTGAGTGTACTGTACATGTACTTCGTCGTACATTGCCTTTTGTATTACGTAATTTAGATAAGGCTACATATTCATGTACCTCACGTAATAATGATTATTGCATTCGCCCTCCGCGTCCATTAGCTTATAAGCATTTGAAAGACGATATTAATGCATACCCGAACGGTTGACAGGTGAAAGTCATTGTCATCGTTAACTTTGATGAACTTAGTTTCGTGCAATCAATCATCCAGACTTCTAGTCATTACATCGTTAATTATTCATTCATTATCGCTTTAATTCTTAGATATTTATCACAATTTTAATTTTAAATGCTTATACGGTCATAGTCACGGTTGTGTAATGCATTGGACGTTTTTCTGTATGAAAAGCAGATAGTTAACTTCTTTTTAAATGTGAAGAATTGTGTGAAAGATGTGGTATACGTTGTCGCAGTCGTCTTAACTCTCTCATTACCATGTGCTCAAAAAGTTGCAGTAAGTCAATGGGGGTTTGAAGGCCTGGTAATGTAAGTGTTAGGTACTGACTCGGAAAGAGTCCATCTGATTGACAAACAGAAAACATAATGGTCATGCCTACCAGTAATACACACAGATCAATATCACTTACTCGCACTAGGCCTAGGTCTGTAGAATATTATGTAAATTATATTGAAAATTACGTGCATGAAACTAAATAGGGAATAAAAACAGTTAGATAACCTGTTCATTTCATGAGTCATGTGTATTTTATCATGAAGTGAAATTGTATTATTCTCATAATCATACAGGAGCTTGATTTGTATCCACAAAAAAAATGCGTCATGAATGTTAGGATAACACAGGTACGTGATTAAGCATCCGGTGTCCTTTGCTAATATCCCAAGCCGCGGAAATCATCGTATTAACTGCTCTATTTCATTCAGTGGAGAAGAAGGTGTGACAAGAAATTCGTGTAATGAACGTGAGTACGGATCGGGTATACATGGTTTAGTTGCTCCGTGTTTTTTTTCAAGACATTAGATCTTCCAATTAATACGTCTCAGCGTATTTTAAACATGGAAAACACGTTTGTTTGCTGTTGTGATGCGAAGTTCGATTCCGATTCGATTAGATTAAAATACTAGTTCATTACATTCTACAATAAACAGACAAAAGAAATACAAACAAAATTGATGCACCTTCAAATGAATGTTATCATGATGCGTCAGTTAAAATAACAAAAACAAAATAACACAAGTTTTATTAAAGGATGTGATATAGCAGTTATGTGCTAAAACGTATTTTGTGTTGTTTAGGAATCTATTTTGCTGTTGCCCATTATACAGTTTAACTACTAAATAGGCCTACTAAATACTAAATAAAGTATAGATGCATCTTAAAGCGTAAATGAACAAAGAAGGTTTTTCTTTATTACGCATGTGAATTAATGCAACATTTTACGTTCGAAATGAAGAGCGGATTCAATGATTACTTAAAATACGGTCTACAAAGATCACTTTTCCGTATTTCTGAATATGATAATAATTCCTCGCTAAATCTTTCATCTTCCTACTATCATCTGATTGTGTGCAATTTGACTTTTAATAAAATGAACTTGTTATCAGTGCATTGTTCGCAATTAAATCTTGCAAGGCACGCACGTACAAGACAATCAAGTGTAAAGCGTTATCAAAGTCAACGAATGAATTGGTTTAGCGAGCCTAGGAAGCTTACCACGAATAATACGGTAATTTAATACATGAAGCATAACTACTTAAATAACAAGTTATGCTTCATGTATTAAATTGCTTTCTTCTTTATCAAGGCATCGCGTGTATAATACCTTTCTTTGTTTTATGAGCTCAATTAGCTCCTTTTCTCGCTTTTACAATTAATGGGGAAACCCATAATCGTGGAAATAGATAAGAACGCGAGAAGGTTCGATTTCGCTTTCGTGTGGAATTAAATTTATTAGAATACTAAGATAGTTTTATTCATTGTCTACTAATTAGTTTTGGGCAGGGCGATTGATATTGACTAGTGGAACTTCCCACCATAACTATAAACAAGATTAAATAAAGACAGCTCTTCATGGAATTCAGTAGCGTTGTTTGTGAGGATCAAATTTGTGGAACAAGCTTTAAACTGAATGTTAATTTCACTTCATTCTATTTATGAATGAATAAAAGTAGTGTGAGCGTGGAGACGTCCAAAAAAGTCCCTAATTTCTCCCCGTTTTGGTATCTTTCTGGGAATTTGTAAGCATTATATCCGTCAAGTTCCGCGGCAGCTTCCGTTATTTTTAAGCACAAGTTTGGAGCCTCCGGTCCTAGAAAAACAATATGTGGGTAACCCTATCACGCCCCTGGTGTGCAACCACTACCAATTAATACATCAATGCGTATAGCTGTAATTCCTCCAGTCTTAAGATATACTTCTGATGATAATAGCAGTTAAGATTATACGGATTGAGCTACATGAAGAGCAATGGATATCCACACTCTTATTACCTGGACAATAGAAAAAAAGAACACTGGTTTATCTGATTAAGCATTGAAATTAGATGAAGAGAAGCAATGCGTACAATTGATAACATGAAGAGAAAACGGTTCCTGCTGTACATGTGCTACCCAAGCATGTCTAGTAGGCCGGTACTTTCCTGGGGTTGTGCTACCCAAACACATGCATATCTAGTCATGAGTAGGCCGGTACATTCCCGGGCAAGATCACTCGCGTTTACGGAGAACCGCGTGTCGCGGTAATGGTCTTAAAGAGATTTTCTCTTACGTGCGTATCTGAGAAAATCCACGTAATTGTATGCGCCATATCCCTCTGAGTGCCATACTATCTATTCCTACTCTATGAGATTCATGTACAGTAGTAGTGAGCAAATGAGCTAAGAGCTCGACTTGTCATGATTTATACATGTTATGGTTTGGCATTGTTTAAACTGGAATAAGTTTACAGTTCTTAACAGTTTGTCACTCTCTGATTTACAGGAGATGCTTGATCCGAATGAAAAGTTCCTGCCAAGGAAAATTACTACAAATCAATCAATCAGATCTGTGCAAGCTCGAGCTAAATCGGACAACTGTAAAGGAGTTGTGAGGCCTTAAAATGTGTGGGTTTGACAACTTTGACCAGGGATACTGTTAAGTAAGGACGGATATGAATCAAACTTCTTTCTTTGAACCCATGCTTGACACCGCCGAAAAGTTATGTGTTTCAGCATGTGCTTCTCAGTTGTTTTAAAAATGATGAACATGATTGTGTAGCAATGGTTTCTCAGGTAGAATAAAAGAAATGTAGAGTCTCATTTTGCTTGTTCAGTTTGGTTAATAGCATCAATACATTTGTGAGCCCAGCATAATTTTATACTAGCAAACAAATAAAAAAAATTTACAAAGAAATTTTAGGCAAACATCCAGTAGTAAGGATAGCGTGCTCCACCCTGTAAATGAACAAAAAAACAATCTTTGTAAATTGAAATTACACCAGAAAGCCCTTTCACTAAAAAATAAATACGTTTTTCAAGTAAAACATCTCAGATTCACGCAGTGGCGTGGACAGGTTCGTACACTTGGGGGGGATGACTGGCTGCCAATGCTTGAGAGGGCAAGCGCCCGAGCGAGGGAGCGAAGCGACCGAGCCGGGGGGAGGGTGTGGGAGGGGGGTGTCCCCCCTCTCACGGTAGGGAGCTTTTGCAATTTTGAACTTGAAATCGTGCAATCTGATGCTTACTTAATGAGGTAAAATAACACACACAAACGTGCACGCACACACACATACATTGTACTACGCCTTAAATGGACAGTCATAGTTTCGACGAGATCTACACACCGTAGTATACGAGTACGGAATGGACTGACACATATTTTGCAGGGAGGGTTCGCAATGGATCCAGGGGTAGTTTGGGTACCATTTGGCTTGAAACAGAATTTTCTGCGGTTTAGTTTCTAGTACGGGAATGGAAGAAGTTGGGGTGATTGGGGCTAACTCAGTCGTTAAAACCGGCAGTTTCATCATCACCTTTCGCCTCAGATGCTCCATCACCCTCAACGGCACTTTCTTCTGGTTGAACTTCCGGAAGAACAGGCCTTTCTCCGACATTATCCGATTTTGATGTAGACGGCTGTTCGCCATCATGTTTTTCTTTCTCATTATGCTTGAAAAAGAAGAGATCTTTGATGTTTTCAACTTCTTGAGCCATCCTAGAATCCGAAAATCAATTCATGCTGTGAATTATGTAAGGGACACACTTACATATATTTTCCCCTTAAAAAGTTCAGGAAGACAAGGCCTCCTGCTTAGCGGACTCACCACGTGTTTTTGTTTTCTAAACACAACAAAAACAAGTAAGCCCCCCCCCCCTCCCCCCTCCCCCCTCCCCCCTCCCCCTAAGCAAAATAGCATAACTTTTTATTGAAGCGGTTTTGGGCAAAATAATTTGCAGGATTGTTCCTTAACTTATTGACTGACCTCTGTGTGAAAATGACATTATCCAATTAGTCATGCATGAGTGGCAAACTTTAAAGGCAAAAAATGTTGATTTTTCAAAAGTCACAAGGGTAATTCTTTATGCCGTTTTAACAGTACATTTTGGCATTTCTTTATTTTCTGAGATTTTCTGTGAAAGTGTATTCACCCAACCATGGCATGGAAATGACTTCCAATGTTTACATATTAGGTCATGTTACATGTTTGTCAAAAAATATCCAGTTGTATTTTTTTTTAAATAAAGGGTTTTTAAAAATTTCAAACTCCAGAGGGAGGAGTATTTTTTAAACGGATTAAATGGGTTAAATTTCGCAATAGGTGTAGGTGCATCGAGAGATGGATGATAAACAATGAAAGTACATAAGTTATGCACCAGAAATGAAATTCATCAAAAATTCATGTGACAGAAACCCAAATTACCATAAGTCATGTAAGTTGTGACTTTTTGAAACGTTACATTTTTGCCTCTTAAATTTGCCCACTTACGCCATGACTTATTGGATATTTGGATTAATGTAATTTTCACACAGAAGTTAGTCAATAAGGTGAGAAACAATCCTGCCATATTATTTTCCCCAAAATCTCTTGATAAAAAGTTATGCTATTTTGCTTAGTGAGGACAAACCACAAGATAACCACAAAATACTTGCAAGATTTTCTCTTTTTTACCGTCTGAATTGGCTTTCACCGTGTGAATGCGGCTACCGATAAACCCGATTGTAATAATGATGAGTATTAATGTCACCATCATGATAATTATCATTATCAATATTATATATAATTGTTATCATTATCATTTTTACTATTATTATCATCATTATGACTTATAAGTAAGCAATATCATTCCCCAAGCTTGGGGGGGGGGGGGGATGAGTGTACATGCCATCCCCCCCCCCCCCCACCTTGTGAAGTGGGGGGGATGCATCCCCCTCATCCCCACCGTTGCCTACGCCCCTGGATTCACGCTAAGATTGTTAATGGTAATACAAAGCTTAAGATTTGAATCTGATAATAATTGAATCTCACAATTCCGGATGAAGCCGGAAAGTGAAGAAATTTGTCAATTTTGTAAGAAAGTAATAATCTTATATCTCCGTTATTTCATCACTCCTTAATCCTTTGGAAGAAAGCTGAGTACTTAAGTGTTATGAAAATTGATAAGAAACAAAGCTTTTAGAGGCACAATGGGGAATTAAAGATATGTCTTTTCAAGTTGACATCCCCTAAATGTCGGTGCCGAGCATGGGACAACACACAATGCAGTAATTGTGGAATGCTTTTGACATTCATTAGCACGCTTTAGCATTCATATAGATGTTTGAATGTATTATGCTTGAGTTGTTTCTCCGTCCTACTGACACCTCCCTGCTATGACATAGAACAATGGTGTCGTGTGACTGTGACCCATACGGTAAGTTGCGGAATAAGCCAAGTTACGGTTTAAGGGCGCGACATACGTTCATGTAAATGACACAGAGAGGAAGACGTTCTTACTTTCTTTAAGATGGGCATGAAGTTAGCTTTGACAATATCTTGACTTCAGAAGAGTTCGTTAAAAGGAAAAGAATAACAAAATGAGAGACCAAATCCCCACCCTTACCATTCCGGAAATTCTACAGGACGCAAGTTTGACGTCAATCTCCATAGTACCATTATCGGCTCTATGGTTTTAAGCTTCACACTATTGAACCGATATTTTTAAAGATCCGTTAAACCCTGTTTCAGAGAAGAAAAAGGAGAAGGAGAGAAGAAGAGGTAGAAGAAGAAGAAGAAGAAGAAGAAGAAGAAGAAGAAGAAGAAGAAGAAGAAGAAGAAGAAGAAGAAGAAGAAGAAGAAGAAGAAGAAGAAGAAGAAGAAGAAAAAGAAGAAAAAGAAGAAGAAGAAGAAGAAGAAGAAGAAGAAGAAGAAGAAGAAGAAGAAAAAGAAAAAGAAAAAGAAAAAGAAAAATAGTGCAAGGCGGAAGGAAGAGTGAGAGAGGGAGAGACAGAGGAATGAATTAAAGAGAGAGAAAGAAACAGAGACACAGATGGACAGACAGAGGTGGACAGATAAACAAAGAGAAAGAGAGCGAAAGAAAAAAAAGACCACACACATTATGTGAGCGTAAGGGGGGGTGGAACCCCCCCCCCCCCCTCCCAAATAGATGTCCTGTGGACTCCCAAGTGAAGAAGACCTGAAGTAGATGGTATCGATACTATTATAATTTCTATTGATACTTTCACATTATTTTCTCTTGCTTACCAACATCATTAACGTTATCAACTTTTTATATTTCATGAGCAATTTGTTCTGCAACTAAGGAGTTAACTATCGAGAATCAAGTTATTCATGAAACCATACTAAACCTAGTTAGTTACTGAAATACGTTCAGTTTCATGCATATTTAGTAACTAACTAGGCTAGTAGTATATTCGTAGAAGGACAATGCAGCTTAAAACCATGGAAATAGAGGTAGGTTAATGTTACTAACTTGACTCTAACGGGATTATCTGCTTTTTTGGAGAATTGTGCTAAGCAGAGCAAGATCATGCTATCAGAAAAGAAAAAAAATCCATAAACAGAATGAATATAGAACAAGGTTATTGCTTACCTGGCAAAACAGAAAAAGAATAGAGTGGATTTCGGGGACATGAGCAGGTAGAGGCAAAAAAAAAAACAGGATACGGCAGAAGAAAACAAAGGAATGAAAAGGTTAAGACAATAGGAAAGGACTACCGTTGCTATGGCGACAGAGAATGTATAATCACGTTGCGCTGTGTTTGTTGTGTTTATGACATCACGCATACCATGGGAAGTAATGCAGTCGGTGTGAATGTGGCATCTTTAGACGTCATTCTGTTTTGGAATGTTTAGTTTAAAGCAACTTTCTTCATCTTGATCAGGCTATTTCACAGATTATTCTACGTTATCGCGCTAGACGATGTACTGATTGGTAAGAAAAGTATTTATATTAAATATATATAGGAGAAAAGGTCTCTTCTGTTCCTACGCCCAAGCTTTGTCTGTTTCCATGGTTATTCCTTTAGTTTTTGAGTTGTATTGACTCATTTAAAGCATTTTGTCTTATTATGTTCATGACTGCTATATCAGTTACCGTTGCGACTCGTAATGTTGCAAATTTACCGATGAAGCCTTACAATTCCTATACATATATTATAAAAGAAATACACTTTTCTCCGATGATGTATAAGAAAACTGCTCGCGATTATCTCAAGATCTGATCGTTCTATTTGTGCCATGTTCTGCATCTAGTTTGATGGAAACTTCAAATAACGGATCAAAAATAGATCTGGTCCATGTGGTCGGTGACTCAGGATCATATAATCCCAGCTTCGCACATGAATTCGTCATCCAAAGAGGACAATAATTGTCAGCATGATAGGGAAAGAGAGACATGATTTGAACGACGAATGTGCTGAATATCAGGTCAATAACCAATGAAACGTCAGTTGTGTGTTATGCAGTTGTTGCCATGGTGAGTGCTATGAGTATTTATCGTTACTATTTTGCTTAAGTACCTTATTGCCGCTACACGTGCATGCATATTAATGTATGCAGATGTTCAAGTTCAAGTTACTCACGATAAAAGAAAAAATATTGGAAGATCATAATTGTAGTAGTCAAATATCATTTGAGACTAATGATTGACATCTCATATGAAACAATCACGGGCACCGTAATACTTCAGGATTATGTGACGTAATGAATATTGCTGTAGAATTGAGGAGTTTGACACTGAATGTTATCTATTCTCA
>OZ022581.1:6842914-6862914 GCA_963669155.1 Arbacia lixula | reverse complement strand
TTCCTGTTGCTTCTCCACACAATCACTTCACACATTTCATTACTTCTCTAGCTTTTGACCATGTTGACTCTAAAATGTCTTCATAGTCTTCGTTTACAGTTGTTTTCGATTTTTTTTTAAATTCTGCGCTCAAATTGTTGCTATTACGTTTCCTCATTCGTCTTCCCATCCAATTTACTTATGTTACGTTTGTCTTAGATATAAGTGTGTTATGTTGCAGGGCATAGGAGACCTAGACCACGACCAAAGACACAGGTATAAGACCAAGAACAAGATCCACAGGTCCAAAACCGAGACAAGACAAGACAGGCAAATACCAAAAACAGACAGATTTAGACCAAGACCAGACAGTCTAATAGCAAACCGAGGCCCACTATTTCAGGGCCGAGACATGGCACCAAAAACCACAATCGACACCAATACCACATTAGTATAGCATTCATTCCTCGTTGATATTGGCTATCTAAACTATTTTGCACATGTTCTAAAATAGTGATTTTTTTCGTATTTGATTAGATTAAATTTTCCTTAAAAACTTTTAGTAAAACGATTTCAACTTTTTGACTTTATGTAATATATATTACTTTTAATGGACAACTGATCAAGCGGGCAATTTTACCATTTTGCTCTTCTCGAACTGGTCGAGGCCATTTATTCCGAGAGTAGACAGTCCAAGACGAAAATTAAGACCAAGCTAAAGTGCTCTCGAGACTTACAAGTACTGTACATGTACAACACTTGTGTTAATTTCTCACGCCTTATTATGTAATTTTAACCAAACAATTTTCAAGTTTATTTATCGTCCTTTTCTTCGTGGTAATTACATGGCTGATCAAAAGGGATTTTTTTTAAGAGCAAAAATTAGAAGAGGGTTAAAGAAAAATTTGGACGCACATTATCATTCCTTTGCAGGAGTTTATACACGGGAAATATTGACAAGAGCGATAACAATCTAACCGTTGATTCTCTCAGATAACAAGATTTATTCTTCAGCTAATACCCGTCTCCACAAGACAAAAACATCACAGAAAAAGTTGACATGGAAAATTGTTTGTAAAAACAGATATCGGGAGAGCAAAGGGGGAGAGGGGAGATGGGAGAGGACTGAGATCTTGAGTTATAGACTAGAGTGACAGTCTTGTTTTATCGCGGCTTACCAGGTTCGCGAGTGATCGCTTTTGATGCGAGGCTTCCTCCCTTCCACAGCGCGCCGCAGCCCGCCGAGGATTCCCCCTTCCCCTTTTCCTAATTGATACCCGTTGCTCCGCGCTGAAATTGGACGCTTGTACTCGGAGAGCTAACCATATTGCCACTGATAATACGACATGCTTTCCGCTGGTTCGGGCTCTGATCAGAAGCACTTGTATTTTTTTTCTTTTCTTTCCTTTTGATGAAGTGCCTAATTTGTCCTGAGCTTAAACATTTGTTCACCCTGTTCCTTAGCGTGCCCTAATAATGAAGTATGATCATAACGATGTGAGGGTGAGTTATCGGCACCCAAATCAAATAGAAGTCGACAAAATTGACAGAGAAGGAGAGAGAGAGAGAGAGAGAGAGAGAGAGAGAGAGAGAGAGAGAGAGAGAGAGAGAGAGAGACAGGTGGGGGGAAGAGACAGAGACAAAGAGGGACAGAAAGGTAAATGTGCATCCAGAGAGACCGACAAAAAATAGAAAGATGGGGAGGGGGAGATATAGATATATACAAAGATATATATCTATTGGAAAGGTATACAATTTGAATAATTGTAGATTATTTAAGGTTATACAAATGGATATGTAGTTAGATAGATAGATAGATAGATAGATAGATAGATAGATAGATAGATAGATAGATAGATAGATAGATAGATAGATAGATTGAGGTAGGTAGAAAGATAGATAGAGAGATAGCTGAATGTTTATTTATAGTTGGGTATATATGCATGTACGTATATCGTATCAGTAAATAAAGCCTATTAGAAGAAATCAGTCATATTTGGTAAAAAGGAGCGACAGAAATGATAACAAAATATATAATGCAAACAGGGTAAACGAAAAAGATAGGAGAACGAGAGGGATTATCTACCACAATGATTCGGATGTTTAATGTGAAATTGATTAAGCGTTGATGTTAATTAATCGAAACAAATAATAGGATTAAAATTGATTATGAATCACTCACTGCAGGTGAGAAACCGCTATGTATCTCCAGAACAATTCTACTTATAGATTGGTCAGGTCTGAGTGAGTATGTTAGGCCTTATCATTGTATTATATGATAATCATCGCGGATATAGATTTGAACTCAACGGACCTGAATTCCTGAAAGAGGTTTATAATTGACACAAGTTCACAAACTTTAGGGCATATATTTCTTCTTTTTTTTTTTGGGGGGGGGGGGGAGTACGTGGTTTGAATCAACATATGTTGTTTTATGTTTTGAGATGAGTTGGCCGTTTTACTTGCGTTACATCTAAAAAAAAAAAAAAGAGATCGAAATAATTATGTCTTTATTTCCACATGATTTGGTGGAAATGTCAACATTATGCCGTTTCTGGTTTCAGTTTGTTAGACGCGATGAAATATCGGTAGGTCGATAGAATAGAAATTGAAATATTAAGAGCTGAATAACTCTTTTCCACAGCGCCGCGTTTCAGCTTATTTTTTAAATCTTATATTATGCTTATCGCAAGAATTTCCTCTTACTACACCATAACATCTAAAGGAAAGCAGAAAGAGAACAAAAATGTGAGAACAATGAGAAGGCGTATCAAGAGGAAAGGGGAATAGGAGAAAGAAGAGAAAGTAGAAAAAAAGTGGGAAGGCAAGTGAAAAAAAAGACAAAGCAGCAAAAGAAGATGAGAAAAGAGAAGGATATGAGGATACAGAATGGAACTAAAAAGGACAAAAAGAAAGAAAGAACGAAAAGGAACAGCACTAGAAGAACAAAATGAGAAGAAGAAGAAAAAGAGGGTGAAGTGCACAAGAAGTTAAAGGAAGTGAATAAAGGGATGCAGGAGAAAAAAGGAGACACAGAATAAGAACAAATAATTAACGTAGAATGAAAGAAGCAGAAAGAGATAGAAGTAGAAGAAGAGAGGGGGTGTGGTGGGGGGCGGGAGGAAGGCAGGGGAGAGGTTGGGGTGGTTGGGGGAGACGAAACAAACACACAAGAAGAACAAGAGCCTAAGCAAGATAAGTAATATCAACAACATGACGAAGGAGAACATAACTAACGAACGCGAAGAAGAAGAAGAAGAAGAAGAAGAAGAAGAAGAAGAAGAAGAAGAAGAAGAAGAAGAAGAAGAAGAAGAAGAAGAAGAAGAAGAAGAAGAAGAAGAAGAAGAAGAAGAAGAACAAGAAGAAGAAGAAGAACAAGAACAAGAACAAGAACAAGAACAAGAACAAGAACAAGAAGAAGAAGAAGAAGAAGAAGAAGAAGATGATGATGATGAAAATAATGATGAAAATAATGTGAGTTTTAGATCGAGAAGACATGAAGCATGATAAAAGTAAATACTAAATGATTTGCGTCCCCTTTTGATCGTTTATTCAAAAGCGTGAATTTCCTTGAACATCTCTTCTCCGGTGTCACATGTCAAAGATAAGAAAAGAATAACATCCCTTAATTAGATTCTTTCCCCTTTTTAGCAAGCGCAGCCGACATTCCTTCCTAATTACCTTACAACGGATGAAGATGACAATGACTTCCTCCCCGGAAACATCCCTGAATTGCTCGAATCAATGACGGGAATAATTCAAACGTCTTAATGCATCTGTATTCCGTTTTGGTAATCATTGGAGATACCGCGTGTTTTATCGGATAATGTCAGAAATGGTTTTAGCGAAGGGGGTATTGTCTGCTTAACCATCTTTCGAAAAGAGAGAAATATTTCACTCAGTTGTGTCCTCGAGCAAGCTAGCCAACCATGACGGTATAGCCTTTAGAGACCAGCAGTTTGATCGAACTTGACTTTCATCAGGGGAGAAGTAATAAAAAGGACGCAAAATAAGAGAGAGGGGGAACAATATCCCAAATCGGTGCAATTTGCACCTTAGGCTATTTAACGTGTTGTGCCAAAATTGGTATGACAAGACTTGTCACGGGGGGATTGCATATGTCGTATTATCACCGCCAAGTCGGCCAGTATCGGGGGGGGGGGGGGGGGGGGGGGGACGGGGGACCATTGTGCCGATGCGCATTCAAAATTAAAACTCAGAGTCTGTCTTAGACCAGATAACTTGAGAGCGGGAAATCTCTCCCACTCATTTTACCTTCTTTTCTACAAGCGGTATTAAAGAAGGAAACCTTTTCGTGAGATAACAAACGGTGATTCATTTTCTTTTTTCTCTTTCTCTCCATCTCAATTCCTCTATCAAAAACTGTTTGAGTCCTTATTCGAACGCTATGGTATTGGAGTTAATAGCACTTAGTTTCCATTTGATATTTCCTCTGTTGTAACAGTATAAGACTCAGTTATAAAACTGATATCAAATTATAACTTGTTATGTTTTATCTTTTGTCCGAAAAGAATTCTTAGCCCTAGGCAATATGAGACACCCGGAGAGTTCAACAACATGTCGTAAACGAAATAGTTATTTTACTTTTCTTGATACAAAATTTAGGTCACATGGTATATCTGCCATCCAGCATGTAATCAACTTCTCATCTTAATTTGATATACTTATCTTAGTTGTGATGCATTGGTGAACATTTTGGAACATACCATTTAGAAAGCGCATTTCACTATCAATGAAGGTATCTCAACCACGTACATGACTATCAGGTTTTCTTTCTATTGTCATATTTTAACATAAAATATAACAGTTTGGACAAAAATATATACTTTTTTATCAATCAAACTGTTCATTATAGAAGTTACAATATCACTATTTATGATGAGGTCCGTGACTATCATAAGGAATTTTCCCTTTGAAGCATGCGTTCATTAATATTTGATTTCTTCTCTATCTAAATTAAAGAACTGTGACAAAACAAAACAAAACAAACGCCAATTTTTAGCTATGTATTATTTTCTCAAATATTGCTCTAAAATGTAAGTGTAAGAAATGTGAAAGGAACATGGAGTATGATGTCAGCTTTGGGCATATTGAGCATGTTGAGTGACTCAGTGAGTTTTGTGACAAAAATTCGTTTCTGCAAGGAATGCATGTATCTATCATTGTTATTTGATTCAATTAGATTTAATTTCGGTTATACTCCAATACCTTTATTTCTTTACATGTTTACATCAAGAAATGACATAAATGTATACTGATTATTGGATACATAAGGCGAATTCAAACATCAAAGAACGATCATTCATAAAATGATCAAGGCGGCAATGCTCTTGTAGGCGGAGAATAAAAGAGAAAGAATCCCACAGGAACAAAAACGAAAAAGAGAAAAAAAAATAACACAAGGAATACAATGTATATCAGATTCTGAATATCATCTAAATATGTTATCAATTTTATTAAATCACAAAGAAAAATTAGATTACTCCAAACTAACTTATGATTTGATACATTAAAAGTGGAGTCCTGTTTTTTACTAATTCAGTTGACCACGTGTTTGCCTAAAACCACCGAGTATGTCTACAACAGCCGACGGCACCCACAGAGGTGAACAGTACCACAAAGAATGATCACTCGATACCTCTTAATATCAAACATGCGTACCCCTGACGTCAGCAACCACGTGACACCCCAGGGCTGATTCTGCCCCGAATAAAAAATAACACAGGTTCAGTGGAAGTTTTTCATGTCGCTATCAGAGCGCACACGATGTACCAAGCTCGAAATCAGATCCTCGGTTTTGCATCTACTTAATCAAATTAATGATTGCAATCTTTTATTTTCTATTCTCTCAGTCATTACTTGAGATATACCGTAGATGGACGGAGAAGATTGTGCTTTTCACTTGTTTATTTCTAAATGACGTGAGAGTTAATCAAATTAATGATTATCGGTTATTTTCGATGTACACCAATAGCCTAAGGCTCATTATCCTGCGACTAGTACCATGTAACCCAGGTTCACTAAACTGCACTCATTCAAACCAAGGATGTATTAAGCTCCATTTCATACATCCTTGTTCAAACTACCCTCCATGTACGTAGCATATATTGTCCACGACATAAGAGCAACGTTAACAATGGAACTGTGTATAATAGCTCTCATGAATATTGCCTCAAACTACTTATCATCACCATTCAAAATATACACCTTTCTGTCCAGGAAAAACGAATCTCCGTGTAGCATACACGATTTATTCTGTTTGTGCTAGTATACTGTTGCCATTTTACATCAGTAATACAGCCTCATCTGATGTTATGTAATGAATATAAAGAAATTTAAATCTCTTCCTAAAATGCCCCTTTCTTCATTCTTGTGTGGGACCGTTATATTGATTATTGTCAAAAGCATTCAGAGCGGTAATGTTGCATCACGGTCTTTCCTACCATTCTTGAATACGCAAACAACATTGGAAGCGCCACGATGAACCATTGTGACCTAATGCTATGGGCGTAACGTCAAAGCTGCGGTTCGTTATATATGTACGTGATGAGGATGATATTACCAAAATGATACACAAACATTTTAAACTATTGTCAAATAAAATTATCACTTCTATCATCAGTCATGTATGTAGCGCTCTAGGGTGATACAGTCATGTAGCACAATAACCAGACCATCTTCAATAGTTATCATCAGATTACACCAAAGCCTATTTCTACGCCTTAGCCATTGTCCTAACCCTTACCCCTACACCATGACCATGTCGATAACACCAAAGTGTTATGCTAGTAATAGGCGACATGAAATGATAGTATTAGATCACATGGGAGAAGGTCAAAGGACATTGCAACGAATTATGGATAGCTTGTATTGTGCGCAGCTGGTATTTAAACATGCTAAACAGCTCGGGTGACATTGAAAATGGTTGAGGTTTTCCGACACTTATATTTCATGTCACAATTTGGTAATTTATTGTTTCTACGGATTACACAATCACTCGCACACGAATTGGGGAAAATACATCAAGTGAATGTTGTCATACTCTCACAGTTGAAATGATACAATAAACTGACATTGTGGAGGGTCCACAGAAGCGAAGATTGTGATTTGGACCCCTTTAGAAAGAAAAACGAAAAAAAAAAATAATGGATTATCAAGCCAATAAAAGTGATACACACTAAAAACTTTAATACAGGAACAATGGTAATGATAACAATCATAAAACTTTGTGGATAAATTTTTCCCGTTTGAAATCAATTAAATAGAAACAACACAATAAGCCTGTGTGTGTACATCAATCTGTGATGTCCGCCTGTTTGCTGGTCTGTCTATCTGTCTGTCTCCCTTCGCCTCCCTGACATCTGGACATTGCTCTCTCTCTCTCTCTCTCTCTCTCTCTCTCTCTCTCTCTCTCTCTCTCTCTCTCTTTCTCTCTATTCCCTCCCTCCCCTCTCTCTCCATCTCTACCTCTCTACCTCTCTATTTCTTCCTTCCAGCTCTCTCTCTCTCTCTCTCTCTCTCTCTCTCTCTCTCTCTCTCTCTCTCTCTCACTTTCATCCACACCCTCCCCTCCGCCTCTTACTTCCACCCCTCCCCCAATCCGTCAAGTCCCTTCCTCCGCCCTACCCCACTTTATTACTAGTAACGTATACTCACTTTATGCCCCAACCATTGCCCCGCCCACTTTTCCAGCAGTCAGTGTGATCACTTATGTCACTGAAGACCCCCTCCTGACATCGTCGGATACCCACGACGGGCGGACAGTCGACAATCGACCCTCTAGTAATTGAACACCCGTCTTTTCCGGTTTTATGGCCCATATACAATCGATCAACCATATACTCAGATTGTCTAAAGTGATATCTCCAGTTACCCAGCATCCCTCACTCATAGGATGACAAAAATAATAAGAAAACCCTCCAAAGAGAAAAAAATATATAGTGCATGGAGAAGAAAAAAATATCGGCAGAAAACAGCGGCTATGCGGTTCCTCGGGAGGTGTTCTCCCCGGAGTTCCGGGGACTTGATGACATATCACTTGGTTCGGGCTCTTTCGTTGTGGGCCGAATCACTTACGGGACCGGTAAGGTGATAGGGCCGAGTCTCTCCACGGAGTGTTTGGTACACTCACTTTTCCCGCGGTTTTCACACGCAGCAGACGACGCAAATCCAAACACGGAGCATCCGATTGTCTTAGCGTCCCCTCTGCTCATCTTATTTTCCCACCTCGGGATGATGCCGTTTTTTAAAGAGAAGAAATAATCATCCAATGAAGAGACAGCAAAAATGTATGTTTCGTCACTTATTTAGTTGTCTTTTTTTACCCTTCCCATCCATTCCCGTCCCCCTCCCTGCATCCCCCCCCCTCCCCTGCATCTCCCCTCCCCCTGCATCTCCCCCCTCCCTGCATCTCCCCTCTTGTATCTCTTGCTTGCTCTCTCTGTCTATATGTCCGTCTCCTTTTTTCTGCTCACGAGATCCCAAGAAGTAAAACAATTGTATGCACTTATCTTTCATGAAATAAAATGTATCGTGCTTACCATACGTACGTTTGTATTTGCCAAATAAATTAAGCTGAAGATGGCGAAGGGCTTCGCCTGGGATTTTGTGAATAAAGTGTAATATAATGTTGAAAAATCAATAGTTTTTTCTTCATCAACAGAACGTTTTTGTTGTTGTTCATGGTTGATGTTGAAAAAACGGGTAAACATAACGATAAATATTTGCAATATCAGCATGATTAAATGTCTAAACATCGTAGTTCATCGTATAAACTATATATGAATTTTTCTTTCATTTATATGATTTATTTATGAGATGGCATAGAATGAAATAAAGCTGTATAGCTCGCCATTCTCATCCAGTATCATAATTCATCATTCATTTCTCTAATGATGTACGGTTACGTAATCGCTCAAAATCTTGTTCGTGACGAAAAGTTGTTAATATATACAAGTCATGGCGATAAAGAGTTACACAATTGTTTGTAATTAACAAATTGAAGATTGTTATAACAAAAACATACAACAAATTGTCGAACTAAGCATGTTAGTATAATTTCTTAAAATATAATTTTGATGAAAAACACAGGCATCCGTAGTCAATACATGCATAGACACGTGAACTCGTCATAGGACAAAATGTTTTGGCAAATAAATCACGAGATTTTTCACTACAATCAACGTGATGTCGCTCAATTGTCTCCCAATGGGTTCTGTGTACATGCTGATGATGAATATAAACGTTTATATTCTATTTTTTCTTTTATAGAAAGCCAGTTTAGTGGGTATGACAAAACGGCCCGGTGTATTTGATTTGGTTTGACGTGATTAATAAACAAAACGTGTGTACGAATAATGTCAATTAACATGATTAAGGTAGAAAAAACAGTTCTCAAAAGACAACTGGTGGTCCTAGATACACCAATAGATGACCCAGTCACCACTCAAGCCTTTCACACTTTTACTCTTGTAAACATGGTAAATGGCAAATCTTGGAAGTGCCCTAAATATGGTGGAAATCGAATTTGCAACAAATAATATAATAACAGGAGCGGAAGTCGATTGGACACGTCTAGAATTGCACCAGCGATCTGGCTAGACACGTACCGGACTGACTCGGGCGCTTGGTCGGACGAGGTCGGGGTGGGTGGGTGAGGGAGGTAAGAGGAGCTTGGGCGGGCTGGGCCGGGGTGAGTAAGTAAGGAGAGGGGCGGTAAGGGGAGTAGGGTAGTGGGGCGCCATGGGAGCGCGATCTACGTCCCACCGTGAGAATCTAGACTGGGCCAGACAGTGGTCTAGAGGGTCTGGTCTAGAATAATGAGACATGGAGTTACTTAAAGAAGGAGATGAGCGAGGAGGAGGGTTGGTGGCGGGGAGGGAAAGGGTGAGGAGGACAGAGGGAATGCAGAGAAGGATATGGAGAAGAGACAGAGACGAAGTGGGAGGTAGAGATGGAGAAGAGAGATAAAGAGATGGATGGAAATGAAGAGAGAGGAAGAAAGAACGATAGATACAAAATCAAAATGGGGAGGGAAAAGAAAGGGAAGGAGAAAGGGGAGGCATAAATACACATACACCCACCCACACACGAATACACACACACACACACACACACACACACACAAACAAACACACACACACACACACACACACATACGTACTCTGATATTTACATAGACATAAACAAGGAGAGGGGGAGGGATTGAGAGATAGGTGATGCAGATACACACAATCCACTTTGATGAGAGAGCGCGCGAGAGAGAGAGAGGGAGAGAGAGAGAGAGAGAGAAAGAGAGAGAGAGAGAGAGAGAGGGGGGGTATGGAGAGGGTGTTCGCGGATAGATAGGGGAGAGAGAGGCGGCAGACAAATAGACTGATAATCTGACTGATTGTACAGAGACGATACAAGATAAAAAAAAAACTAACAGAGGGAAATAGATAATAAAAGAACTCATCGTGTCCTTTTCACAATCTCTCTAATAAACTCAAAAGTGGGTCACTGGAAAACGACTCCAAGGGCACCAATGAAATCGTCTTGAGTGTTATTGACACTTCAATATTTGTTTATAAAATACCATGATAAAATATCATTTTATTGACCATGCTTTTTTTCTTTTTGTAAGCACGTTATTCTACATAATGTAGTATCTACTCGAACGATAACTGGCTATTGATTTAGAATAAAGATAATGATTTCTTGGTATCAGGCTTTATTATGCGTGTATTTTAGGTAAAATGTTATTGACATGGCTACTTATTTAAAATTGCAGAGCGCAAAAACAGTATGAAATGTAAAACTTCAATGAACTGTTTAGCATTAATATACGCTCACCAGATCTGTTTTCCTACACTATCGCTTTACAATTCAGCGAATCAAAAGGAAATTCAGTGCAATCAAAATTTTATTGACAGGAATCAATGGATCTTACATGATCAACGCGATTGTAAAATAGAATCAGTGACAACAATAATCCTGAGAAAATGACGAGTATTATAAAAATCATTGTCACCATCTTTTTCATCTTAGTCATAGTCAAAATAACATGTCAGTACATAATGTAAAAGAAGAAGATATAACCCTAACGGATCAGCTGACATGGGAAAGCCTCTTAACACCTTATCTTTAATACCTTCCAGGATGACCCAATAACTTAGAATGAAATGTAAACCTATATGGCCTTTGCCAGACATCCCTCCATTCGTCATCGATTTTCTCACATTTTTTAAACCAGTCAGACTTACTTTCAAGAAAAAAGGCACGTTAACCTTGAACAAAAGTTAATGTAAAACAAATAGACAAATCCCTTAACCGCACCGCTCCATATTGCGTGGTCTCGTGGGACGCGAGATGATGAGAGGATGTTTTCTCGCGGCAGACGAGACTACGTGCACTTTAACCACCAGTGGGTCCTTCCGAATCGAAGGTGGAATTTCTCCTTTTCCTGGCCTTTATCTTATTTTGGGTCGATTTTCTCGCGCCGTGGGAAAGTCTTTTCAATAACAATCAATGAAGGATATGTCTTCTGGTCCGAGCTACACCTGACCCACTTCTGGGTCTGGTAGAGAGATGGACACCATGTCCACCCCATCCCCTCCGACCTCTCTATCTCCCCCCCCCCCCTTCCTTTTACCTCTCACCCTGTCACTGCCATGACTACGTCTGTTTGTGTGTATTTCTGCTTATCTCTATTTCTTGCTCTCTCCAATTATTTTTCTTTATTACTCTTCTCTCTTTCTGTCTCATTTTCCCATACCCTCCCGCCACCCCCCCCCCCTCTCTGCGATGTATATGGCTCAATTTAAAAAACACCCTCTCTTTCTCTCTCCCTCCCTCTCTCTCTCTCTCTCTCTCTCTCTCTTTCTCTCTCTCTCTCTCTCTCTCTCTCTCTCTCTCTCTCTCTCTCTCTCAATGCCACTCTCTCTCTTTATTTACAACCCCCCTCCCCCTCTTCTTTTTCTTAACCAATACGTCAATCTCTCTTTATTGTTTCTGTGGATAGATTTGTAGGTTTGTGCATATTTCTATGGACTGATCATCACTCGCGGAGGCGAGTGTCAAAATACATTAAAACAATACAACTCTGAAGTGTTTTACGACGATTTAAAGAGGATGTGTTTCTGGAGGGAGACACATAAAAGGTCAAAGGTCAGACAGAGCCAAATTGATGAGTCATTCTCGAGGCTGTTACTATGTTTTGAGAACCTTAGTTTCATGTATATCGCTTTTCAACTCTGTCCGAAATTGCCGACCGCGCAGTCAAGAATCGTCCCGTATGTTCATGTACAGGCAAGGGAATGGGCTAGCAAACCAGACGAAGTGGGCGGGATAGTTTCGTCATAGAGGCTAGGACACGCCCACCCTAATATCGTATCTTTCAATATTCTGACTATTTTTTGTTATTTCTCTCCTTTCTCCTCCTCTTCCTCTTCCTCATAATTCTTCGTCTTCGTCTCCATCTAATTTCGTCTTCTTAGTCGCGTTATCTCTATCCTCCACCTCCTCCACCTCCTCCACCTCCTCCTGCTTCTCCTGCCCCTCCTGCTCCTCTTCCTTGTTATCATCATTACCATCATCATCATCATCATTATTATCTCATCTTCTTCTTCCTATAATTTCCTTTGTTCGTCTCGTCGCCGTCCTCTTCGTTTTCGTCGACACCCCCCCCCCCCTCCTCATTCCTGCTCGTCCCCTTCTCATTTATATTCGTCTCGTTATCATTCCTTCTCTTTTTGATGCTTTCGTTCTTCAACCCTTTCCCTTTCTTTGAATTTGTGCTATATGCACTCCTTTCGAGCTAGTATCTCCGATCAAACACGATTCCCTCCGAGACCTTTGGGTTTTTTAAGCTTTATTTCTTTCAAAGTAATAATGAGCACGATGAGCAGATGAATGCACTTTCAAAGCCGGTCATAACGAACAGTTTTTACCCACGAACATTTTCCTTTTCTTCATGTTCGTTTTTTCATTGCTCAACATTTCTGCCATGCCTAATTGTAAGGAGAAACTCAAACTCTGATACCTACCAATTTTGCAGCATTTGACACTTCGAAGTTCGAACCAAAAGAAGTCCGATCGCAGGGCTCGGAATTTTCATGTCTGAAGTTAAGCTTCCCCCTCCCTCCCTCCAACACTCATACACCCTCATGTATTTCATTTACACATCTTAAATATTCGTACTGCTCTTAACATGATTTTCGTTTTTGTGTTTGTTTCCTCTCTAGCTTATTCACTTTTGACATTCACTGTACTATGACAATTTAATTCTGAACTAGCTTTGTTGCCATGAACTCCATTCCACTCTCCCCACCTCCTTCTCATTGGCTCCATCATCTCCTTCTCCCTTTTCATTCCCTCTTCCTGCTACCGCGACAACATCCCGTTGCCATGACACCTCATCTAAGCTAAAGGTATACATAATGAAGCGCACTTCGTTTTTTTTTCGCTCCGGCAAACTTTGAGTGACAAGCGCTTTATAAACTGCCAGAATTCCGAAGCGTTATCATAATTATCTGCTTTAGTGGGAAATCGGAGAGCGGTGTACGGCTGGAACATAACGCACCTACCTGTAATGAAAGCATTCGGCCTCTCTGACCCAGAATGTGCAGGGACGTTGAAATAGCAATCATTCATGTCACAAGGAATAAGTGAGATGCCGCTCCGCCATGAAACAGGTACCACGTTTTCCGCCGGGGACAGATATTTTTTTTTTTGTTGCGGGGGGAGTATGTGAGCTCGGCGCAATGATGCCATTACATGGCATTTATCTCCATTTCTGTGGTTGCAATTTTGTGTTCTCACCTCCGTACTGGAAAATTGTGTGAGTGTGAGTGTGAAAGAGGGAGGAGATCGTTTTCTTGAAAATACTGAATGAATGATTAATTCTCAAACTCTAGAAGGGCAAATAGAACAAGGTGAAGAAACAACCATTATAACACATTGGTAAGTTAAATGAATTCAGAGGAAAACGGAAGAAGATGGTGAGAGGAAGAGGAAAGGAGAAAGAGGAGGTGACAGAAGAAGAGAGAAAGAAGAAGGAATAGAAGTGTAAGAAAATAGGAGAAAGAGGAGAATGAATCATGACAAATTGAGCATCATGTCAGCGGTAATCCACCAAGGAGCTCGTGAAGGAACAGGAAAAAAGACAGGCAGCCAAAATTACATTATAAAGCAGCATCGCCCCGAGGGCATGGGGGCAATAAATATATCTGAATCAAATAGGAATAACTGTTATTGTTTATGCCTTATTGGTAATTCAACTTGACATTTCTTTCTAGTTAACCACGGCGTGATGGATTGTGGGCATACCAGCGTAGTTCAATGTTATTTCCAAGCCCTTTCTCGCTTCCCCTTGCTCGTTCTCTCTGTATCCATCTACCTCTCTCTTTCCCTGTATTTCTTTTCTCTCTCTTTCTTTTTCTTTCTTTCTCTCTCTCCTTCTATCTCTCTCTCCTCTCTTTTCCATCTTTCTACATTATCTTTGTCTCTGTCTCTCTCTTTCTCTGATATTTCCTTATTGACTCGATTAGACTCTTGTTGCTCTTACGTTATCTCATAGTCAATCCATCTGAAACTATTGGCAACTGATGAAGAGTGATACCTAGTAATAATGTTCATTCTGTGATATGAATGTATTTGCAATATGTAGGTGTTTAATACTAAATTTCTAACGCGCTATATACCCCCCCCCCCACACACACACACCTTCAGCCTTAACCTCCTCTATTTCTTCAATTCTCTCCCCCCCCCTCCCTCTCTCTCTCTCTCTCTTCCTCTCTCTCTCCCTCTCTCTCTCTCTCTCTCTCTCTCTCTCTCTCTCTCTCTCTCTTCTTCTTCTTCTTCTTGCAGCTCACTCACAATTCCTCTTGATTTCGTCTAAACGCCCACCACCATTCCGTTCTTCCCATCGGCTGGGTACTTGTCAAGAAGAGGAGCCCATTCCACAAGACAAATTAACAACACCGAACAAAGAACAAAGGAATCCTATTCGACTCACCAAAGACTGAGACATATTAAAGGAGCTGCGCGATTCGTCAACATTTTCGAAATCACCTCCTTCGTACTTGTTTTAATACTGTGTATACTCTAATCACAAGCGAGGAATATTGACATAAAATATTAAGTTCGTTCCTCTTATCAATTATCAGATCCTTACGTATAGTTTGTGTGTGCGTTTACATGATTCGGCAATAGAAAAATTATCAAGTAAAAACCAACATTGAGATCATTTTTTGATGTTATCAGGACTACGCCCGAGCGATTTTATTCACGCGTTTCGAGTGCATTTATTCAATTTAATCATATAGACTTATTGATTAACAGCCATTCAATATTTTCATCAATACCTCGTCGATGTAGTTCAGATAATTAAGGCGGAGCGGTGTCAGAGACAGGCAAGTACCGTCTTTAAGGAGCTACCACACCCCGTCTCAGGCAGGTGAGAGGCGTCAGAGCGAGTGACAGGGCACAAACTGTAAAAATAGAAAATTGAAATTAATCTGGATAAAGCGTTCGGCATTCCACGCACCCATAGGGGGCTGTGACGGTCAAAAGCCAGTGGTGAATTTCTTTCTCCCTTTCCTTCTTTCCTTCTTTCTTTCTATCTATCTTCTTTCCTGTTTTTTTTCTTTCTTCCAGATATCTATCTTCCTATGTGTTCACTCTTTTAAACAAGTTCTCACTGCCTCTCCTTCTCACTGGTCTTCCTTTCACGTGTTCTTACTTTGATTGTTTCTTTTTTTTTCGTTTTCAGTTCACGTTGACGTTAACGTGACGTATTCCTTTGCGTGATGACATATTCCTTCTTGCTTTTCTGTCTCCCTTGGTTCCCGTTATCTTTTGCTGCAGTTTGCTAGAGTGGTTTACGTACCTGAAATAGCTGCATTATCCATTTCACCTTGTAGTAAAAATAATGATGATATTGATGAATCTTCTCTCAAAGAACCAACATGCCAGAGAGCTGTCTTTCGTACAATATGTGGGTGCGCTGGCACCCTCGTCAAATATAAAATAAGCGTGGATTCAAAGAATCTACCGAGCCTCGGGTTGATTCGAACCCGCATGCTACAGTTTATGTCAAATAAGACACGCGATGCTAAACCACTAGACCTCAGCAGCTCGAGATGCTCAGCTCCAAATGAGGAAGAAAATAGCCGACGAACTTGTCGCGAAGACGCAATTGAGAGGAAGGGGGTGGGGGAGAAAGGGGGAAAGAAGAGATAAATGAGATTGAGCATAAGGCAATCAAGACCACTAGACCTCAGGAGCTATAGGTGCTCAACTTAGCAACAGGAAGAAAATAACCGAAAATTGTCGCGAAAGCGCAATGCGTGGTGGCGGTGGGTGGGGTGGGGGTGGGGGGGTAGAGAGGCCAGAATAGAGAAATGGCCTTTAAGCATGTTAAGGAGAAGAGGAGCAGGAGCTGGGGGACTGGAGAAAGAAATAGTTTATGTCCAAGGCGTGTCGTTGCGCTAGCTTTCCCCTAGTTCAATGCGATAACGGAGTTTTTGTTTATTTTGCGACCCTCGCCATCTTGCTGCACCGGACTGCCAAGTACAAACAATGCTCTGTTTTTCAGACAAGACCTCAATTTAGTTCTGTGCAGACGTTCGCCCTTCGTGGCGAAAGGGAAAGATATAATTCACATTTTCACATTCCCCCCCCCCCCCCACACACACACACACATCTTTCTCCTTTCTCCAAGAAATGATGGCGTTTGAATAAGCTGGTTATCTTCCTTTAGTTGGATACAATGTGAACGGGGGAAATGGTGATACTGATCTCTTTACTGAAAGGTACAATTAAAGACGACACTACTTTGTAAGTTAGTTTCATATAACTTGTGCACTATCATTATTCAATTTTCAATTTTTCGTCTGTACTATTCATGCAATGAATGGTATATTTTTTTTATTGTAGATATGATAGAAGCCTAGCTTAATTTATTTGATCCCTTTCAGTTTTTCTTTTACAAGTCTTTGTTTTGAAATGATAATGGTGTAAAGTGAAATACAATCTTAAAAATCCAAATATTAACACATATACCATGATGCCGATAATAACCCCTCTCTCCCTCTCCAAACCCAAACCCTTCAACCCAACCCCACCCCTCCCTCTTTTCCTCTCTCTCTCTCCCTCTCTCTCTCTCCCTCTCTCTCTCCTTATACCCCCTCTCTGTATGTGTCTCTTTCTCTCGTTCGCTTTCTTACCATCTCTCTCAAAACCTTTTTCTGTCTTTATTCCTCTTCTGTATTCTCTTTTTACTCTCGCACTCTTTCCCTCTCCATTCTCCCACTGTCTCTCTCCATCTCAGTCTCTCTCTCTCTCTCTCTCTCTCTCCCTCTCTCTCCCTCTTTCACTTCACGTCCTAGCTCAGCTAACGGAGGGAGAAAAACGACGCAAAAAAAAAATCACAGTCGAATTAGTAACTGATAGGAGTGAGCTTGTTGGCAGAACAGAACAGCGAGATAGAATTTCCAGAAACCGTAACAATGTGGAAACATTATCAATATGTTCCGTCGGTCTACCGCCGACGAGGAGAGATGGAAAACGGAAGAGAAAACAGCGAAACAGTTGACATAGAAAATACCGATTCCACGGTCTCTTTTAAAGTTTTGGGAAGCTCTTCTCCAACTATGTCGGCCATTCCTTGTCTTGGAGAAGTTGAAAGAATGGTTAAAACTAGCAGGGTGACCATCTACTTTGATATGCAGGAAACATAACGGATTCGTGCCGTTATTCGTGCTGTAATGTGACATGACGTAAGTAAGAAATCAGGAAGATAATCGTGCATGCATATACGATTTATTTATTTAGGAGCGAATGCAAGTCAGACACCAACAGTTCTCAAAATTAGTTGACAACGTTTAGAAAGGTAACAGCGCAAAGCAGCTCAACAGTTGTTTTTCCTTTAGTTTGTCAATTCGTCAGCCGAATTAACTAGCCTCTGGCATCTCTACTACACTACTGTATCTTGACATCACTCATGATCATATCATTGTTTTTTGATATTAATTTATTTGGGGAGGGTCAAAATGGCGGAGATAATAAAAATATACTTGATAATGATTGAACATCATCGAATCATGTCGATGTTTTGTCACATGTTCACAATTAGTGACTTCCGTTGAGTCGTGTTACCATGGTTGTCAGGGATGTCGTACATGTGTAGCATATGATGTTAGCGATATGAGCATATGGTGCATCATACGGTCCCATCATCGTTTGGAGGGGATCGTGGGAGAATTATATCTGTGAGATCAATTCGCAAGATTATCTCTGAGATGTGAACTTCACTTTTTTGGCAGAGGGAATACCTCGGGGATGACTCATTGATCTGGTATTTGGGTCACGTTGGGGTCAAAGTCGGCATAACATCGGAGAGAAGTTCGGTGTTTGGATGCGACAGCAGGTAATATAGTGAGGGAGGGAGAGAGGGGGGAAAGTGAGAGAGAGAGAGAGAGAGAGAGAGAGAGAGAGAGAGAGAGAGAGAGAGAGAGAGAGAGAGGGAAAGAAAGAGAGGAGAAAAGAGAGAGAGAGAGAGAGACAGGAGGAAAGAGAGTGAGGTAGTGAGTGAGCCATGGACGAGGGAGCGAGGGATATTACTTTGGGAGGACGAAAGAAGGATAAGAAAGAGAAATATAAGAAAGACGGGCATGAGAAAGAGAGAGAAAGGAGTGAGGATAGAGGTAGGGTTAAGAGAGAGAGAAAATAGATCGAGAGGGGATGGTCAGAGAAAGAGAGAGAATGGGTGAGAGAGACAGAGAGAGAGAGAGAGATAGAGAGAGAAAGAAAGAGAAAGGAAAAAAGAGGGAGATGAGGAGATGGGAGAGGAGACGTGGAAGGTATAGAGGGTGGGGGGGGGGGTGAAGGAAGAGATACGGATCGAGGAAGGTAATGGGAGTGAAATAAAACAAATGTAGGACAGAGAAAGAGGGAGAGAGAGACAGAGAGACAGAGAGAGAGAGACAGAGAGAGACAGAGAGACAGAGACAGAGACAGAGACAGAGAGAGAGAGAGAGATGGTGAGCACAGAGAGTGATGAAGAGAGAGGGGGAGAGAACAAGAAAGCGGATACAGGTACCTGTATAGGGATTGGGAGAGAGAAAATGAAAATATGAATAGGAAGAGGAGCATAGAAACAGAGGGGGAGGGGTTGATTAGGAAAGAGGTTAACGGGTGTATGAGAGAGGTAGGAACAAAGCATTTGGAGACAACATGAAGAGAGGGGTTAGGGGAAAGGGGGTGTTAGGACAATGTTGAATAGAAATGAGGAGCGAAGAAGGGCGACAAATAGTTTGAAGGGATAGGAGGAGATGTGAATGAAAGCTTTTAAGGAGAGGATGTTAAGGTGGGAGCAGTGCGCGGGGAACCTCATGCAATCAAATCGTGTGCCGAGTAAGTCAAAACATACATGATGAGTCAATTTGCTTTGAGGACCAATCATAACACGAGTATGTTGTGGTGTACATGGAAGAAGTGTTTTAGCGTGCATGAGTGTTGGTGCTTACCCCAAGAACTCATGATATGTCCCCCTCTCTTCCCCCATCATTTTTTTTATTTAGGTGATCACTCAGAATTTTACCAATCATCATAGTCTGGCCAATGTAAGGAAACACATTTTTAGACAATGGCTGTAATCAAAAGACTGAATTTAATTCATAAGCTATTTTCTGTCTAATGCGTCAGTCGGGGAATCTTGTGGAATCTGCCATGACATAAGGCAAATATTTCCGCATGAGCATTTTTCTCTTCATTATAAGAATTAACGTTCTACCGATTTATGTGTATTTTGAAGTGCAACGACCCCTCACGATCAAATACGTATACATAGGTATTGGCTATAAATGAACAAAGATATCCCAAATCTGTGCTTCATTCGGGTTTCTAGTGTTTGCAGTTATACGGAATTCATCATAAAAAGTAACGTTGTATTTTTGTTCAAAGTGCAAAGATTCCTCACGATCAAATACACGTCAATAGGTAGGGAAAATGAACAAAAA
>OZ022581.1:6675414-6837914 GCA_963669155.1 Arbacia lixula | reverse complement strand
TGGGCAGCAGCCAATGCCAATTTGTGGATGTTTAAAAACATCCGATACGATTCCTTCATGTATATCTATTCCTTCTATCTATGTGTTTTTAATCCTGTGTTCGACTTTCTCGTTTACGTTTACCTCATTGTTCTTTTCTTTCTTTCATGTGTCTTGCTTTGTTTCTTGTACTAACTCCCCTATCATTGCCTATTGTTACCTATGTTTATATTCAAGGCATATCGGCCACAAGCTTTTGTTTTTTTGCACTCTTGCCCCCATCCATTGCGTTTCTTTCGCGTTTCAAATTTAATGTATAATCATTATATTATGTATTATATCATACGTCGTGATCTTTTTCGATTCCGTTTACCATACACTGCGAGACAAGCGATTATCACTAGCCAATCATTATATTGTTACAAATTCAATATCAGTACTGTTGAACTGTTTAAAGTATTGTTCAACTATCTAATTATATGTGTACACTTTTGTTCAATTGTGAACAAGAAATAAAGGACATGAACCTTTCAAATTGAGATGAACTTGTTGATTTAAACAATGAGAGGGAGAGACGCAGGGATAAACAAACACATATAGGTAATTAAATCAATGAATAATCAGTAATTAGGTGGAAAAAATATTGCTGACATATATGGCGGGAGGGAGAGAGAAAATACGTGTATGCGTGTTTGTGTGTGTGTGCCTGTATAGATGTGTGTATGTATGAGGTTAGAAAAAGAGAGACAAGAGAGTGAGATAGAGAGAGGACAGAACAATGGAGAGAGAGAGAGAGAGAGAGAGAGAGAGAGAGAGAGAGAGGGGGAGAGAGAGAGAGAGAGAGGATAGAACAATTGAGAGAGAAAGCGGGGGAGAGAAAGAAGCAGAGAGATGCATTATGTAAAGTGTAACATAATTCATGATTTTAATGAGACGTAAAGAAGAGATCGTAGAAGAGATTGTTCAGTATGGTGAGAGAGGGAAGAAGAGACAGTGAGAAAAAAGGGCACACGGCAACGGAACGCATACAAGTGACATGAGTGAGGTAATAAGTTTATCAAAGCAGTGTAGAATGAGGGGGACAAAAATACAGACAGAAAAACAAATCACGAAGACAGGAATTATGCTGAAAGTTCAGCGATAGTACGTGACGGTCAACGGTGGTTTAGGGAAACCCTTCTTTTATTTTGAATCAGAGGTCCGAGGCACTGTTATCTGTTACCTTCGAAAAAAAGGGACTCAGCGTAGCAACTCCAGTCGAGTTCTCACGCTTCAATTATAACAATGATGTCACAGCAGTGGCATTCCGGTAATCAACAAGATTCTTGTTTTGTTTCCCATGGTCCCTGCTCGCCTGCCACAGCCAAGGAAGAAAACCCTGTCGTAAGTCTTTCAGAACCAACCGCCGATAGTTCTATATTATTTACAGTTTACAGCGCAGTTTACTGCCTGTGGGACTGAGAATATTAACTCTGTATACACCATTGATGCATTTTGAACAAGAATACATGCACAAACACATATAGCATCAGCTGATACGGCATACAATGAGTTAGTCTGTAAGAGGGGAAACATAATTATCTAAAAAGTAACGCGCATTTAGTTGCAGCCCGCGAAGAGCACGCTCTTTCGAAAACTTGTTTTACTGAAAGAATGACCTTACTCAAACTGTTATTTAACAAATTCATCAAATAATGGTGATAGCAGGTTAGTATTGTGTTTCTGAACATTGTTAACATGGTTAATATGGGTTGGCCAATGGTAATCATTGTTTTGCTACTAGTATGCATGTCTGTGCGTGTGTATGTGCGTGTGCGTTTGGACAACGTTTACTAGTACATGTATATGCACACTAAATGGGGTATGACTCGTAGTCATCCCCTCCCCGCCCACTCCACCCTCTTTCTCCCTCTTCCTCTCTCTATCACCCGCTCTCTATATATCTCCCCTTTCTCTCTCTCTCTCTCTCTCTCTCTCTCTCTCTCTCTCTCTCTCTCCCCTCTTCCTCTCTCTATCACCCGCTCATGCTATATACCCCCCCCCCTCTCTCTCTCTCTCTCTCTCTCTCTCTCTCGCTTTCTCTCTACCGCTCACTCCAAACCTGCATTTGCGATCAGCAGGCATCCAGGCACGAATTCGCCACATTTGGCGGCGCCATTAGGGAGTCAACGGAACGACTGAGTGACTGTGCGTCTCCCGCAGACTCAAGTGGTAGAGCCATGACCAGACCGGGAGGAAATGAAGCAAGGATTCACCAAATACTTTTGCAGTTTGTTTCCGTTTTGTGAGGTAGATGACATTTCATCGAACATACAGGTATATGCTTGCCAATGAAGGCCAAAGACTGAAATCATATCCATGGCACACGTATGATCAAATCATATTGAAACCAAGAAGTAGCATTTTTAAATGTTCACATTGGATCGATAAATGTCAAAGCTATATTTTCGATAAGAAATGAAGTTCCTTGAAGGAAAGTTCTTGCGTGGTGAGAAGTATACGATGATTTTCATGGTAGACCATGTGTTAGACCTTACAAGGCCTGTTGGGTTATTCTTTTAGAGAAGCTCTGTAAAGAGCTGCTCAGAGAGTGATTGGGAACAGAAAAAAAGAGAGGGTGAGAGTCAAAAATTATTTCAGCGAGATTTTCCTTAAGTGTTTCACAATCGCAAAAGTGACGAAATGCATTCAACCCTTCCCATGCCAGACCAAATGTTGGTCGATGGAATCTGTGTACATTTATGGTGAAAAAGACACACATATCTAATAAAAAGGTAATCAGCAACTTATTTTAGAAGCATCGATAGTTCCCATGACAAGTGTAGGATCACGAGGTGGCTCAGGTAGAAATATGAATGAGCATGTCTGTTTGTTATATACAAACGTGTCTGGCACCTGACAAGTTAAAACTGATACTGAAAATATATTTCACTATTGATCTTTACTGTACTTTGCATAGCCTTTGATTTATGCATTTTGTCCGTGTGAACGATGTTCATGTTGTTATAATAGATTATATGCTGTCTGTAATTCTTGACAAACTCTTTAAAGGGGATTTTTTTCGAAGCGAGATCATCCGGCTTATCCGAATCGATGGATATATCACTGTATCATAAATGCACAGAATTCTTCTGTGAAGATATATCTCAAGGAGAATACCAAACAAACGAATCATAAACTAAGACTAGTTAACAGGCAGAGACTCAAATTATGATTGACGTTTCTCTCAAACATGACGAAGCTTATACAACAACCAGACTCTTTCAAGTCGTGTTTGTGGAAGTACACTGCCTATATAGTCATACATTAATGTGATATACGCACTCAAACTGGAATGACTGACTAATGTCACGTTCACATGGCAGCGGTTTGCCGTCGCGGCACAACGCCTGTACTCAGTTGGTATTTTTTTCCCGTCGCGGCTAATCATGAAGATTGCATCATGCAGCAATCGTCAACTACCGTGGTGGCCAGCCTGCTTCGCCAGAGTGGAGAATCTCCCTGATAAGGCCTAAAACAAAAAATGTCATTTTCGCGAGCGGTAGCGGCAAACGAGCCTGTGATTCAATTCAATTCAATAATGGCTCATTCAGTAAATATTCAAATGTTGCAAACATTAAAAGGAAAATACGTGCAATTGTAGCCAAGAGGCTTAAATGTTGATGTTCACAAACATAGTAATACAATACATTTAAATACAAAGTAAAGAGTTCATTCCTGATACGACTTACACATATATAATCAAAATATAAATATAAACGTTTTAAAGGTTTCGGTATAAATAATTAAAAGAGTACATACACGTAGTATGATTTAATACTGAGTATATACAATAATAAAAATCATCATTTCTATCGGCTGTTTAAAAGGTCAATGAAATATGAGATTGCACTTTTTCTTAAATCGATTTGTTTTACATTTATATTAATTGAGCTTTGGTAAGGATTTACACCTGCAAACTAACATCAACCAAGACTACCTTTGATACCCACAATCCATAGCGCTTGATGTTGACCCCTAGTTGACACGGCATCTGAAGGGAGAGGACAAATCAAGAAAAAATAATAAAAACCGGATTTGAAAAACTGACCTCAAACTCGGTTCGTGGGGCCTTCACATCGGGTACGTGATCAGCCAAAAACAATAATTATTTCCCGAAATAATAATGTCACTTTAAGAGAAAAAAGAGAAGAAAAAAACGGAGTCTAAATAAGGTGATTATTGAAACAAATGACGAATGATAATTGTTCTAAGCGAAGATCACGTTTCAAGGGTTTAGATGAATTTCCGTGACGGGTCGTGAACGCTGCGACCGACGCGTTCACGACCCGCCACGGGAATTTATCTAAACCGTGTTAACCCTTAGTATATGAGCGTTGAGATTGACACTACCTGTACTACATCCTAATCATTGTGTTTATCTAGAGCAACATAACGTGTCTGATACCTAAAAAGTTAAAACTGATACTGAAGATATATTTCATTATTGATCTTTACTGTACTTTGCATAGCCTTTGATTTATGTATTTTGTCCGTGTGAACGATGTTCATATTCTTATGTACGGATTTATATCATGCATGACCCGCAGGGAACACAGTTTAAGACTACTGATGGGGCCACCTTGGATAAAGACAAATGAATGAATAAATACATACTGTCTTCTGAGAAGAGAAAACAACTTCATATTTACACTGCATGTCTTCAGAATTGTTCCATCATGTAATGTGCACCAGAATCAAAGTATTTTTACGATAAAATTCATATTTCAATTAGTTTGGAAACAATGCGAACGTGGTGATTAACATCTGGAGATCATTCGTGACTTTTAAAAAGGAATAATTGGTAAATGTAAGTGATTTCTTTTTGGAGACACTTAGTAAGAACCGCTTACACAGTTTCTAGTTGTAGGCCTATTTTCTGAAGTGTAAAACTAAAACTGAAATAATGCTTTGAAAGCAGACTTCTTTCAAGTTTGCCCTCCAGGATCAGATTCGTTTTCAGCTTCGTTTTCAAATGCAATTTTTGTTAATTGATAATGATATCTTCAATTTGCCTCTGTAATCACGATAGCCACATGTTATCATTTACAGTGACTAAGACATCCACCCGTGCATAGCATTATTTAAAAAAAATATGATGTTCAAAATGAAGAATCAAAGTATCAAAATGAAGAGCATATTTTTGTGGCAGTCAGTGTTTCAAAGTGATTTCACGGTGAACACTTTCTTTCGATGGCAATTAACGCGGTAGTACCTTGTTTTGATAACGACAGGTACAATGTACCCTAATACAAATACGCCCATGTAACCATAGTAACAATCGGAAAGATATGCAAATAAAAGGATGAACAACCCCGTGACCCGATGATAAAAGTGACAATGTCTGTGGTGCTCGTTACTAGGGGCCGCTAGTTAACCAACGACAGTCATTCACTGATTGTATTATCCGAAGGTGGCTTCACACCCTCCTGATCAGGAAAATGCTAGTTGTGTACGGGAACAGATTCAGGCCCTGAAACTAACTAAATTACAAGAATTTTTTATCGGGGATTATAAAAGAACGTTGATTCCACACGGGCAAAATGACAGGGATATTCCCGTTAAGGTAGACTGCCCGATCAGAAAATGATTGGGGAGGTGTGATAGCGCGTCTAGATGAACGTTCGTTAGAATGACTGTTTGTATGAATAAGGTCAATGACACCGGAACTATTCAGCTTCCGGTATATTCTGTGACAGCGGAGGAATTATAATCAACTGGCAAACCGACGTGCTGATAAACAGAACTTGCACTTTTTGTGAACTCAGTCAAAGCTTGATATTCATTTGATTTTGTCTTTTGGGGCTACATGCTATACACGACTTAAGTGCGGGGGTTACCTCCTGTAAAGCGATCGAAAACTTCGGAAAAGTGCAACGGGCGGGGTGGGGGGGGGGGGCGGTGGGGTCACTGGTCCATTGTCGCGATTCTGACTCTATAGGATGCAGGGAGGGACAGGGAGATATCATTCGAAAGGATTCCTTAACTGTGCCATGTGAGTATTGGGTCCAGTGCACATAACCCCCGTTAAGCAGCCTTTCGTCTGGCAAAGGCAGGGTTAAACCATTGTGAGCCGGCCGCACTTTTTCACAAGTAGTGTATTGAGCTCCCATCAGAGTAGGAGTTTATCTGGCAAACAAAGGGTTGAGTGTGGGTGGTGAGGAGGACGAGAAAAAATGAAAATGAAAGGCAACAAATGGAACAACATCATTCAGTCAAGCTGTCAATGAGTCATAGAGAAAGAGAGAGAGAGAGAGGGGGGGGGGGGGGGGTAGGGTAAAGAAAGAGGGGATGCCCCACCATGCTTACCGCGTGGGAGTGTGGGTAACGACGAAGCACGTTTCGTGTAGCATCCCTTCTTTCCCGGTGTCCTCGACAAGATGTTAAGTACGTTACGTTTTCTGAAAATCCAATTCCACCAAACATCGATGAATATAGGTCTGATCGATATCACACTTGAGAAAAGGATGCATATTAGTTAACTGACTACTACTACTACCGCTACTTCTACTACTACTACTACTTCTACTGCTGCTACTACTACTACAAATAATAATACTAATACTAATACTACTACCATGACTACTACTAAGACTATTATTACCACTACTGCTACTACTTCTACTACTACTACTACTACTACTACTACTACTACTACTACTACTACTACTACTATTACTACTGCTACTTGAACTACTACTTCAACAATTACTATCACGACCATTACTTCATATACTCCCCTTCTACTTCTGCAACTACTTCAGCGTATGATTTTTGTATTCATCCTTCTTTAATTATGAGTTTTTACCATGTGGTCATGTTTATTGTGTAATCTGTTGATCAGAGCTGATTCAGAGTCACGAAAATGAGTCCGTTGTCTGACGGACGAATCACGTGGTTACAGCCACTGACGCGACCCACCCCACATATCGATCAGATACCGATCTTATTGTCTATGTTAATCGATTATATTGATAATCTCACTGCCTGTCTGTCTCTTAATTAATATAATCCTCGGAATTCAACCTAAATGTGTCTGAACATTTTGCGAAAATCTCTCTTCATGCCCACCCAAGCATGATTTTGGTTAATGTTGACCCGTCGGTTAATATTTGGCTTCATATTCGGCGAGTCTTTGTGAGCGATTATTTTAAAAGATTGTTACACAGTTGGGCGTATCTTCGGTTTTGCCTAACTCAACCCGTAAGGTCACTCATGTACCGAATTTTACTCAATTTTATATAAAAAAGAGAACGATACTCCGTCTCTGTAATGGATCCCTTGGAAAGATGTTCATGAGGAGAGAAAGAATAAGAAGTGTGTGTGTGTGTGTGTGTGGGGGGGGGGGGTAGTTGTTCATGTACCCGGGGCTCTCCTCCCTCCATGCAAACAATTAATATGACCTGGATCCGGGATGCGGGTGCGGGGGGGGGGGGGGGGGGGTGGCGTAGGGGCGGGGGAGTGCTGCGTCCAGCCCTGACTGACCGGACGCACGTTGACCGTATACTCATCCCCTCCTTATCTCCAAGTGGGTTATTCAACATACAGAGGAAATGACCGCTCTGCGGCTCGTAAAATGACCAGCTAATCACCAACCCGGATATGGTTCCCTCTAAAGACCGGAAGTAGTTATTAAACGCATACGATATCATTTCAAATTCTGAACCGCGGCATTAATACAAATACTGGCAGTTTGGAGTGGATATAAGTTGGAGACTCGAAAGTACACACGCTTGGTAATTTTGTCGAGTGTCATAAGTGATAATGGATGTCCGAATAGTTGAATAACTTTATAGTTGAATATCGTTCAATCAATAATTAGTCATAACTGTTGAATTTGAGTTTAACAGTTATTTGAATGATATGTTATTGGTAAACTTTAATTTATCAAACTGGACTTACATTTTATTATGGGAAACACTATACAATACAATACAATACAACTGCATCAATCATCGTTTGAATATTCTACCCCAATCTTGCACAATAATCAGTCATTGTTAATCCATATCCGGAGCTTTCTGGGCTTGAAAAGGTCAAAGTCTGAATAGTTTTACTTTAAAAGTACAGCTTTATTTCACCAGTTTATTCAACCTGTGGTATGACTGGGTTACAGCTCCAGTGACAGGAATGTGAGCCAATTGTTTTGACTTCATATTGGCTAGCAAATCATTTAAACAAAATTGAATAACATTGCACTTAAGATACATTTTGATGAATTTTACATGAATTAGTTCCTAACACTATGTTAATGTTTTTTGATGGTAACACAAATACTTCATTAGTTCTTATATACCTACATTGCACAATCTGCACTTTTTTTATCATGTTTATATCAAGAATCCAGCTGTTTGTAAGTGGATATGAGTATTGATGCAGAACTCTTTGCTTCCAGTTTGTGTATCTTGGAACGGTCTTGGAACAAAAATAAATACGATTATTCGGCCCAGTTAATTATATTCAAGTGATCACTTGAAAAACGTGAGAACAAAACTTGCAGTCGTGTTTCCGAAAAACGCGACTAGAACTCTAGAACTCTAGAAATCTAGGACTCCTTCTCTGTCAAAGTCCATACTGCCGTATGGGAATGTAGTAGTATGGTGCAAAAATTCCTCCATGACACATAACTCATCCGGGACGAACGCCCTTTTGAAGCAAAAGTTATCATTATTTTGCTTTTAAAATGGCCACACTATTTTTCTTTAAATGCAATCTGGTTATAACACGGAACGTACATTCTATTATAGAACTATTTGAACATAGAACGTCATAACGTCAAAAAGGTACAGTTTAGAGCAGCAATTGTTCCAATGGGCCAATGTACGCCATTGAAAAGCAAAGGTGCGATTTTAGCCTTTTCACCGCGTTGCCAATTTGAAGATTAAGTAATCATTATAACCCTTATTTTGTTTTCAAAAATCATGATGAAGTTCATATATCATTAGTGCGCAAATGGATTCATCCTTTTGGTGGAAATATGTATGCTCTTTCAGGTAATGCATCTTTTACTATTTTTATCAAAAGTTAAGCCCCAAACCACATATTTGTGGCATTTTGTTCCGAATGGGATACAGAGTTGATCATGATACTGGAAGTGAAGTATTGTGCCGTGTTAGGCCAGCAATTTACACCCCGAATTTGGCGTCGCTTGATCCGATGGCTATCGGGTTATCTCTCTCGGACGCTTCCTCGACGCTGGCGGAAGAAGGAATCACACGATAGTCAAACAGATAACCGGTGGTCATAGTGGTTATTCAGTCGTAAATACGGAAGAAATTCTATGCAATAGTCATTTTCTCTGGGCTAAAGAAGAAAAACTAATCAAATTAGAGAGTATTTTATCCAAATAACTTTAACAGTCCTCCCTTCTATCACCCCTCTCTCTATCTCTCTCTCTCTCTCGCTCTCTCTCTCTCTCTATCTCTATCTCTCTCTCTCTCTCTCTCTCTCTATATATATATATATATAGAGAGAGAGAGAGAGAGAGAGAGAGAGAGAGAGAGAGAGAGAGAGAGAGTTTTATAAGTTTATGCATTTATGTATTCATTATTTACAAGTCTGTCTCTGTATAATAATTTATTTCCTCTGTACTGACACATCGTCCTGCTAGTACATTTTTCCTTTCTTGTGCAAATATTATTTGTAATTATAAATACATCGTTTATGATCGTTTATGATAGAGTTCGTCCTTTTCACGCCCTACTTCATCGCAGCGATCATATTCCATAGCGCAAATCAACCCCACATGGTATTGTCCATAGAAATCATCATAATTCACTTAAACTGTTGACCATGCATCATAACCGTAATATCATGTTACAGGGAATAAGCACAGCACGATAAATTAGGCTATCAATCAACACTTTTTCATGACCTGTTGGCCCTTGCATGCAACTCCTCAACCCGTTGAATACTAGACGCGCATGACTTTACACGGTGGTTATAAAGCCCTCGCGTAAGATGGGTGTTCTCGTATTTCAGGGGTTAAAGTAACGAGATGCTCCGTCTCGCTCGTTCGCATTGTGTCAAGTATATATTATCGTTGGCGGTCGACGCCACTAAACTTATCGTGTTTCCACGGTCACCATGGTCAGCGAAAAGGTTGTCTGCCTGTCCCCATTCTTGTTTCAGAGATTAGGCGAGGTAAAGCGCGAGTTGAATGACTACTAAGAGATAACTGTTGCACCTATGACTCGCCTGTAGCCACGCCAGGGTGGCGACGGTAGTTAGTGGGGGCGCCCCACTTTCTCTAAGAGGCGCCTCTGTTTCCGAAGAAGTGTTTTGCTTGCCTAATTTTCAGATATGAATAGCACACTCCGATTTTGAGAGAATATATGTGCGTTATTACATTGTCAGATAAGTGATTAGGAATGTACTATTTGGTATTGTATTTGTTTGTGTGTCTCCATCGCTTTAAATTCATCAAATTTTTATCGCACGTCGATTTACAATTTCCAAATCCGTTTTGCATTTCTCTCAATAATTTAAAACAAGTCTCAATGAACACACACATCTTCCACTCGCAATTCCACACCTGTGATCCTGTAGATAGACCCTTCATGATAATTATTCATTAACTAACAATTGAGCCAGGTCTAAGAGGAAAAACTACACTTGGTTAAAAGGGATGTCTGCAGTAGATGTCTCGATTTCTATACTCATCCTGAATCACGTACGCATTGTTTTGAGCCAGGAAGAGTCGGCATTTCAGCTTTGGCGATGACCTCAACATCCCAATACGAATACTGACCGCCGAGTGGGAGTAACTAGGGCGTGAAGACTGTAATCCTTCTTAATTGCCACCCAGCTGCAATCCTGTCTCATTCTTCTAGATCTCGTTTGTGTCTCGTGTATACAAAACCCTCCTTTTTCTCTCCTCGGAATTTTAGTGTCCGAAACCGGGAAAGTCTTGTCCCACAAGTTGATATTGCTCGGCTCAAGTAGAATGCGCGAAAGCATGTAAAGGTATAAGGGTTAGTTTATCAAGAATGATAAAAAAGAACACATCACATATAGACCTATTGGTTCTTTCCTTTCTACTTGTTTCTCGTAACCTTTTTCTCAATTTTCTCTCACCTCCCCCCCCCCCCCCTTTCTCTCTCTCTCTCCATCTCTTTCTCTCGCATCACCTGTTACCAATAAAGAATTACACAATGATAAATTACATAATCATAAATACATATATACTATAACAGTACATAAAACACCTACTGGTGTATCAGGATTTATAACTCCTAACACGTGTTGTTGTTGTTGTTTTATTACCAAAAAGTCTTAATCGACAGTAAATAAAAAAAAAAAATTATTAACTTCCTTTTTATTCAACTAATTTTCAAGCCCCTTTTTTTCACCCCCTCCGTGTTCTCTTTAAAACATATCTCTTTCTCGTTCAGTTTATTACAAAATGTCAAATGATCAACTTGATCAATGAAATGTCGATTTAAAATAGACAAGAATTTATGATGTGCAAAAATAACCCAGACGTTAACAGCGCGCACGCAGCGTGCACACTGTGTGGATAAATTTGGCACAGCACGTGCACAAAACATCGCGTCGCTGCGCCCCGCTCACGTAATTTGTACACGAGGAGCGTGCGTGCATCATTGACGGGTGTCAATCGCCCATGCTTACCGGCGCACGCACGCCTAAAAGACGCGCGCGCCGCGCGTCGAGTGCACATTTTATCGCCGTTCATTGAGAATAACTCGACCATGCTGCGGTGGTAATACGATACGAGGTGGGCGTACATAATGCAGACAGAATTGAAAAAGGGGAGGGAGTGAATTAGAGACGCATTTATCATCCTCCCGATGGTTTTAGATTGCAGGTTAAGCTAGGCCGAGACAAACTCAAGCAGAAAAAAATCGGGCCACCCGCTATACGTGACAGCGGGAAGAGCCTATTTAAGAATGAGTCCCATAATGAGTGACGTCACTATGTGTCTGCCTTGTGGTCAAGGCACAGCGAGTCTTGGTCGTAGGGGTAGCGTAAACAAGTCATCGTGAGAACCAACGTGTTGTTGGTAAACTGCCACGATAGACGTTTGCAAAATGTAAAATTATACAAGGACTTTATTACGCACCTTGCTGGTTTTGTTTTGACGAATTTGTTAGAGGAATCATAATTGTGAGTGGATATTAAAAGACACCACAGACTCATCGATATTTTGTGATTCGCTCATACTGTGCCACTTTATAGGTGGAATTCCGTTGAGATGTGTAATATTGGCATCACCATTCTGGCTATCTCATCAATATGCTAACATGTCTAATGCAATTCCAATGTTACATATGACACAGATGTTTTTGTCATCACATGGCAAGGACTTTGCATAATTCGAAGTGGCATCATTTTTTACACCCCCTCCCCCCCCCCCCCCCCCCACCTTCCCCTCTCTCTCTCTCCCTCCCTCTTTTTCTCTCTAAGTAACCTTTGCTCCTGAAAAAGAAGATGGGGAAGGCGGATTGGATACAAATATGCTTGTATTTAAATGTTCTTTGAATGTTTCCATGGTGAGAGTGTACTAATAAATACTATTTAGAAAATAGCAAAATTTTCGGTAACACCATGTGGTTGTATTCTTTCGGATAATTGGCCCACTTATGGGGTGAGGAAAAGAAAGGAAAGTGAAAAGTAAAAAAAAAAAAAAGTCCAGTGCACACCGCGCATTCGCGCCGCACTTTTGCACCTATTCAGCTGTTTCACGCTCTAGTGCACACAGCACATTCGCACCGAAACGCTCTATTCCTATTGGCTGATTTCGGACACTCTGTGGTTATTTCGGATCCCTTCGGATCGCATAAATACCCGGCGCGCTCGTTAGTTTCTTCGAGTTATTCTCCGGATGACGGACAGAGCACACTGCCCGAAACGTCGAGACTGCTACTCCCTCTTTCAGATTTTGAAAGAAACCTATAGTTAGTTGCAGAACTGACTATAACTTTTCTACACTTTTCTCATTTTCTTTTCTTTCTTACCTCTTTATCGCTACTTTGTGACTAGTTCACAACTTTCATCAACACCCACCCTCTTCTTCTACCTCCATTCCATCCCATTTATTTTCGGTTTAAAACACCGAAAACTAAAGCTAAAAATAGTCTTGTGTAAGTGTTATAAAATATTTAAAATTCACCTCTCATTTTTTTTTCATTTTTCACTTTCCTTTCCTTTCCTCACCCCATAAGTGGGCCAATTATCCGAAAGAATACAACCACATGGTGTTACCGAAAGTTTTGATATTTTCTAAATAGTATTTATTAATGCTTGTATTTGTTTTAAAATAAGCCTATGATTAAATCATTGCTAAAATTAAAAATCACATGTTAAATCAATTATCCAGAAGGAGGAAGTAATGGTTGAGATCATTCAGCATGTTATTAATAGTAACCGTTTCAGTTTAGAAATACACCAGTTGAATTATAGACAATTGATAAATAATAACTGAGAACAAGTATCGGTGTTTGATAATCATTTACGTGTTATCCATGCATTTTAATCCATTGTGTGCCAGATAAACTGCTGCTGTATGGGGATTGTGTGCTGTACTTGCGGAAAAAAGCAACATTCAGCAAACAAAGTTAAAAGACAGGTAAAAGACAGGTAATATGCATATGCTCCAGAGGAGCAGTTTGTGTAGTACGCAAATGGTTAAAAAGCTTTGTCACGTGGTGTTGTGCCCAACCCGAGATCCATCAAAAATGTAAGCACGTAAGCACAAGTACCTCATTATCTCCTACTGGGGATAAAAAGGTAATAAAACATAAAGGAAATGTGTCTTTTCTCGCAATATTCCACACAGCTTGAGAATATGATTATGTAAAATATATAATATATGTATTTTTTTGTATGTTTATAATCATTGTTTGTCAGAAAGGAAAATGTTTTAAAATTGAGCAATAAAAGTCCTTTTGGATTCAAACAGGAACGGAAAGAAATATTTCTCACAACATTTCCCTGGATAAGTTAAATATCGTAATCCTACAGTAACAGCGTGGTGTTGTTATTGTAAATCACCTAGGAAACGACCACTTCCTCGATTAGCTTGCAAATCTGATGGCGTTGATCTGGCAGAGAGGAAATATGTGAGATAAAAATAAAATGTTCAAATAACAATGATCTTGCTATGGCGTCATTTTTATTGGAAGTAGAGTATTGAGGTAGCGAGTTCATGTAACAACACGGTGACGTCTATAACTTTGTATGGTTTATGTAAGAAACCTTTAGTTGTGATCACTTTGATAAAGAATAACAAACACGTGCACAACGATTCAAATTAATGAAAATTTAAGTAAAGTTGTGTGCACGTATTATGTGAACACAGACTTACCAAGTCTATAGAACCTGACTTGCTACCTGAGGCAATGGCACTGTATGTGGTTACACCTAGTCTCCCGCATCATATTTTTGACCAAATAATTAGGTTATGTGCCTGGACGGAATGGATACCGAATGCTGTAATTCTGAGTATATTAAAGGAATAGTTCACCATAGAGATAAGTTGGTTTCAATAAAAGTAGAAACATGAAAGAAATACATTAGTGAAAATTTGACAAAAATCCGTCAAAGGAAAAGAAAGTTATTAGATTTTGAAATTTCAATGTTGTGACGTTACGTGACAATGTTGTGACGTCACGTGTGTAAAAACGTATTTCAGATGATGTATCAAATGCACAGGTACAAGGATGCATATATATATATTTTTTTTTTAGAAAATGCACATTTTCGAAAAAAAATATTGTGCACAACATACGTGAGAGCACCTCGCAAGTGACGTCATAATATCAAAACTTAAAAAGATCATAACTTTTTTTTATCTATTGACGGATTTTCATCAAACCTTCACTAATATGTTTCTTTCATGTATCTACTTTTATTGAAACAAAAAAATCAGGGTGAACTATCCCTTTAACGAAACTGTGCAGTCTTCAATGTTGGCCAATCCTTACACTCTATTGGGTTTGTATATTTTCCTCTTCATTATGCAAGCAGAGTTATTTTATTGGTTGTGAACCCAGTCGTAAATTAATCGTTGCTTTCAAACACGAGAACCATCTATACTTTCCAGTACTTCAACGACCCAACCCACACTTCAGAGGCGTTTCAATTTGAGATCCAGTCTCAGTTAAAAAGCGATAGAATCAAACAAAGGTTAAAATATCTCGCTGCGCATGTTTTTGCGCAGGCACCCCAGGACCACCGGAAGTGATCGCGGTTTCCGTTCAACAGTTTAACTGGGATTACAAGAAGGAGAGCGTGAGAAAAAACCTGTCGGATCGGAGATCTGCTTCGAGAGATGGGACAGTCGCCTTGCCTGGCAGGATGGTAGAGACGTTGTGTTCCGTCCTCTTATCTCCCAAAACACTTGTTTGTGTCTACCAATAATTCCGACTTAACAACCCTACAATCGGTATTTTGTAAGACTGGTTTATACAAGTTCATGTACAGCGACGCCTCTATAGAAAGACCGCTCAAGGAAGACAAGAGAATTGTTCTTAATAAACAGGTGGTCTTTATGTACAGGGTGCTTGGTTACGTGTTCCAATGGGCAAACAAGTCAAAGGGAAACAACAAATGTGGTCTGGAAAGCAGGTGGGTATATCTTTACAGGTAGTCACCAAAGCAGGTTTTACTGTATTACTGAAAACAACCATGACAACGGGTCGCACACCCTTCCAACAAATTTGTTGAACATTTACATTACGAAATCGTTTGTTTGTTTGTTTGTTTATGAAGCGGGACTGGTGTGTCATCGATAGCCCTTTCATCGTATGAGAGAGACAGGAGAGTAGGGACGGGAGTGCTATGTGGAAAGAGGAGAGGGGAACGTTAGAGTGAGAGTGAGAGAGAGAGAGAGAGAGAGAGAGAGAGAGAGAGAGAGAGAGAGAGAGAGAGAGAGAGAAAGGAGGGAGACAGAGGGAGGGAGAGAGAGGGGGGAGAAAGAAATTACGAAAAAGTGGAGAAAGGAGATCGAGAGAGGGAAATATAAAGAAGATGAATGTTCGCAATAACCATGACAACAAAGTCCTCATCAACAAAATATGAAAATGAACTATCATTGTTAACAAGCATATATCACCTTCATGTAGACATAACATCCGTAAAAAACAAAACGCTGACGTGGCTAACATAAGGAAGCAGACCTAATTGAGTTGGTTTAAATATTTTCCTATAGTGCTTCAATACTTAGTTTGAAAAAGAGCGTCATGATATGTCTGATTATACTACATTTTAACTTTTTCTGCTGCTGTTGCCGCTTTCTCTTCTTTTTTCAGTTCCTTCTTCTTCTTCCTTTTATTGTAAATTGGAAATGCGGAGGCGCCTAGGGACTAGGAAATTCGTACATTCCAAACACCCTCATATCCTGTCCACAGACCGATCTTTGCCTTTGTCATACAGGGGAGGGTGGCGAGGGCCCGTGACATGTAGATTGACTCATCACAGTGGGGCCATTTGTTATTCATTCTCTTAACCAAGGAACGTGTTACTCATCATATTACCAGTATCTGGTTAACACTAACAGTCAAGGTAAGGGTAATTAATACCACCACTGTACAAAGCTTAACCACATGTTACAGAGACTGATCGAAACAATCAATTACAACTTTTTAGGACACGACAAAAGTTTACCCATAACCACACCGAAAAAAAGTTAACACATCGTGAAGTCGATTAACATTGTGCCATGTAATAATAAATTAGTTAAAAACAGGTAAAAAATGAATGCTAGTATAAAAACGATTGTATACGGTTGATGTGGCTGAATTAAAATTGATGATTTATCTAGGTAGACACGTTTAGATAGCTACATGGATTATGATTAAAATAAATATGCATGTTTCTCTCTTTCGAAATTGAAGAGTCAATCAGATAGGTGAATGAAAATGAATGGATAAATTAATGAATGAAGTGAGATTATGATTACGGAAGGAAGAAACAGAGACAATGTGACAAACACATAGATATATTTAGATTATTTAATGTATTTCTCTGTTTTACCCCCAATTTATCCAACAAACTATCAAAAAGCAGACTTAGCATAAAATTTACTGCGAACGTATAAGGAAACATCAAAAAGAATACTGATGACTTTTGATAATACCTACCTGATAGTACGTCATATTGACGTCATACACACACCCCTAGACTGCTGATGTCATTGTCTTTGGTTATTATGTCCTCCCCGAACATACCGTATTGTGCTACCACTTCCTCTATAATCTTGTTACCTGAGCCAATAACAATATGAGTCACGGCGCGCCAAAATAGACTTTCCCTTGTCATTGAACTTTGGGCATGAGTTTGAAGAAAATGACAACACTATACCCTGCCTATAAACATCAATTAACCGTAATATAGTCCTTTTTGATTAATGAACTAGTTTGTACAATGTACATTTAGTACATTCGTTTTAGGAATGCTAATGAGGTATATGTCTTAAAAACTGAATAATTTCATTTATTAGTATCCCTTCTATCAGTTATGGAAGACTGTCTTTCTTCTCATAAATTAGGGTCTGTACGTATGTCACATCTCTCGCCCCTGGAATTGTTAGGTTTTTTTTTTCTTTTTCTTCTGCCTCTCTGTCTCTCTGTCTCTCTCTCTCTCTCACACACACATACACACACAGACACACACACACACACACACACACACACACACACACACACACACACACATCTATATCTATGTATATACAAACATACACTCCCTCGCACCCCCTCCCCCCCACCCCCCCCCCCCCCCCGCCCAATAACTCTTTCTCTCTCTCATGATTCCCACACTATGTGGTAAAGAAAATATCATGTTAACCTTTAACAGTTATGCGAATCATCGATAAATCTGTCTACATGTTATTACCACGATGATTATCAATAACCTATATCGATTTCTCATCGAAGCTGAGTCAGCGGCCGGCAATAGTCGATTTTATCTTGTCAACAATGAATCACCCTTTTATTTCTGGACTAGATTATCAAGGTTAACGGCTTGTTTGTGCTGCGCTGAAACGATCGTGATCTGGTCGCCTCCGAAGCCGCACTTGGATCGTGTTAGAGGTAGGGGTGGTTACGGGAATACTTTGATAGTGGAAAGTTATTCCAACTGGTCAGGAAGCTGCTTTTCCTTGATCATGTTTTTGCAGTTTGTTGCCATGCTTGCCATACTCTATGCAGTGGCAATATAGTGTGATGGAATAGGCATTGCGTTTCTAGCTTTCACGGACCTCGCTCCGTCTTAAACGCGTTCTCTCTCTCTCTCTCTCTCTCTCTCTCTCTCTCTCTCTCTCTATTTCTCTCTCTCACTCACCCCCTCTCTCTCTCTTTCTCTTTAAATCTCTATCTCTCTCTCTCTCTATCGGTCCCACACACATACACGTGCAGAAAGAAACATTAATGAATGAAGTGGTGCAAAATTAGTGAGCCATCGACCGAGTTTGAATAGTTCAGCTAAACCTTGCGTCCTTCTCCGAAGCTCTAAAACAAAGTTAAAAACATTGTGTACATACAGTATGCTCAAATAATCCCTCCTTTACCCCCCCCCCCCCCCCCCCCCCGCACACGCACTTAGACACCTCAACCCCTATTCATTAATTCACTACCTCGCAATGGTGTAGCAATTTCCCTCGCAATTCGAGTTGTATGCCAAGTTCTTGGAGTTGTTGCCAGTTCTTCTTTTATTCACTACTTTTTTTTTCTGTATCCTTTCTAATACAGAGAAAATACCCTCAACTCTATATGTGATGTTAATGCCTGGATGCAACAAGTACCGTGGATATGATAGAGCAGTTAGCTTGGCTGACACACGGAAGGTCACTATCCAAGCAAGATGTGAAATCAGCTTCCTACATTGTAGGATAGCGGGAGCGGTTGAGAAGATAGGTAAGGGATGGAGATAGAGTGGTGTGTGTGTGTGTGGGGGGGGGGGGGGTGCGGAGAGGAAGGTACAGGGGGTTGCTACGTCGCGACGGTACCTGGAACATGTGATCACTTGGTCTTGATAAGGGTTACCGTGGAGCTATAACGACTTGATGGTGTTATGCTAATGACGGAGAGATAAGGGTTAGAGAGTGGATGGATGGAGGAGGAGCATTAAAGAGGTAGAGGGAAGGGGAAAGATGAAGGGAGAGATAGAGAGAGGAAGGGCGTATGCGTGTGTGCGGAGAGGGAGAGTGTGTATGTGTGGAGAGAAAATAAGAGAGACGTGATAGAGAGAGGGAGAGAGAATGAAGGGAGATGGACAAGGGGTGGAGGAGGGGCGGCGGAGAGAAAAGAGAAAATATATTAATCAGGTATATGAAGTGATAGACAGCGGAAGAGACGATTTGTTATTAAGGAGCAAACCGTGTATAGGTGAAGAAAGATTGAGGTGAGAAGAAGAACTGCTTTGTTATAATATCATGATAGATTACGTAGAAAAGTACCTAATTATGGATGTTTTTGATAAGCATTAAAGATAAAGTTGTTATCTGACGTTTATCGTCAGCTGACACGTAGGGACATTGGTTGAAGTGGTAGCAATTCAGAAACTGTGAAGTATGAACACGTGGTTCTCGCAAATCTAAAGTGCACATCAAACACGCTGGCATAAAATGCATGCTTATAAGATGTGGGTATATAGCATCGAGTAATTGGTATTTAACGCCTCTTGCGTTTACTTTTTGCAAAAAAAACAAGATAACGAAAGGCAATGTACCTAATATGATATGATTGCTAAGCAGTCGACATATAGATGCTGATATGTGCTCTTATTGGTAGAGATATCAAACACATCAATTAAAGAGATAACTTGGTGATGATTATAAGAAAACATATTATTGCGGGGGCAAAAGTTATGCACACCCCAGAGTGAGGGTATCTTAAGAGTACACATAAGACACTTTATATTTACTGCTATTTAATATAGTATATAGAGATAAGGAGGGTAGAAGAACATCGAGGAAAGGGTAGAAGGGGGATTTAAAGATGGGATACAGAAAATGGATGCGGAAAAATATTGCTGCTACTACCAAAAGTTAAAACGTATCAAACCCGGATCAATTTATAATAGATATGTATTTTTCAATGATCATGCCCATTTATGGAAACCTACATATTCCTGTCATGCCTGTTCTGTTTAGTTTGACATTACCAGAAAGTTTACTATGTGTTAGAGATGTATGAATTATTATTATTAATGTAATGATTAGTGAAGATAAGTGTTAGTTTTTAACAGTCAACTAGGTCTAACTTTCATTTTCACGTATGTTGCCCAAATATTCCCCCTCTAATGTTTCCTAGAAGCGCATTGAGACTGAAGCGTAAGATTGCATCGTATATAAGAGAGGACTATTCTCATTATTATCATAGTTGTCCTTCAAAAAATTATGAAAAATCAATCAAAAAAGAGTTTGGAACTATGAGTCTCGAGGCAATACGGCCTACGGATTAAGAATCTTGAGCAAATACCGAGAGAACAAAATTGCCAAGGAATAAACTACACTTGGGCCATGTTGCATATAGTTTTTCAATTATTGTAACTTACCATCAATGATAACTACCATGGCAACAGCCAATGAGATCTCATTTTTGCACCTGTTGCCATGTTTTTTTTTTTACCATTGATGGTAAGTTACAATAATTAAAAACCTATATGCAACATGGCCTTGGTTGGTCTTACCGAGACGGTATAGCAAGTACGAGCCGAAAGTCTCCCGGCACACGACAGTAACGAAAGCGATACAAGCCAAGCCGCTGCCTCGGGAACTTGAATCGCGATTGCATTCTGCATGTCTAACCAAAATGAATGCTTCAACAATTTATTTAAGTTGAGCAATTCTGAACGTTATTAACAATCTACCAACATGTGTATAAAGACCACTCAAACTTAATTTAATCAATATGGCTGTTAAAGACAATTCGTCTTTCGATAAGTGAAAATGTAACATGTCAATAAAATTGTTTACACTTGCAATTTATTCCATTCAAGTAGTTATCATTCAAATGAAATAAAAGCGATATACAAATTTAATGTAAATTGTTTTTACGTGAAATATCCCTTCTTTGAAATAAATTAAATAGGTGAATGACATGTTTTGAAGGAATATATCAATTGAGCTAATTATATTAAATCAGACAAGATGCAAATATAGTTGTAAACCATCTGGTAAGTTAAATATCTCATCTCACTTTCAAAAGTCCTGCTGAACAGTAAAAATCTATCTTCTGCGTGGTTCATTTTGTCATCAATTGATGGGTGAATGAAAGGAAATAGTAATTTATTGATTTATTGAATAATTGAGTGTGTAAGCGAGTGATTGTTTGTTTATTGATGCATGTCTATTCGTTGATTCGTGACTACATGCATATTGATTTATAGCAAGCTTGGCGAACGAACCAAGCGTCATTGTCATTATCATGTCACGCATTCATGTTCTGTCTTGATCCAAATTTCACCCTTTTATTACCTCTCCCCTCCTTCCAAAACCTCCCTTGTCTCATTATTAATTAACAAGAAGTCCATCGATACCCTCAGAGGTCATAAAACCTCTCGTTTGCAGATATTTCTTTATCATCTTCGTCTACTCATGTCGGAAGTCGGCGCTATTTAAAATGTGGCAAAAGAGAATAACGCCGTAAACGGGGCAAAGTGGACCCACCTGCAATAACACCATGGACTCATGTGGACACGAACTCGCACAAAACACGCAAATACAAGCCCAAATTACAAGAAGGAGAAGTAGATAAAAACATGTGTCCGCCAAGCGCCGTATAAAATCATAACAATCAAGTTTCAATTAATAACTCATACAGCGCCTCGGTATGATATTTATCTCCCAATGTTCATACACACGGGGACAAAGGCGGTGATAAATTGATCCAAAGCGTGTAATTAATTATTACTTTCGTAAGCGGAGCTAAAGCTCAGTGTTCATGAAGATAGATGCCTTATCTCTGCCTTGACGTACATACGAATGGAGGGGGAGAGCTGAAAATGGCGGGCGGAGATGTTTCAGTTTCGGGTTTATTTTTGAACTTCGTGAATATTAGTTTATTCTTCCAAGCATCGCAGCCGACATGACCCATGTAATATCACACGTAAAACAAGGTCTATACCTTATTTGGTTCGACCAAGTGTCACCAGGAAATGATTTCATGTTTAATGATAATTTCAACCTCAGCGCCCTCGCTATTGACAAACAGAGCAGCTGGGAGTGACTTGTTCAGGAAGAAAATTTGATCGGTTGAATCAAGCGATACAAGTAATCAAGATGTATTGAATTGGTTAACTTATGTAACATGTCTACTTTACACACTGCAATCTCGTTGATATGTATACATGACAATCATGACAATCGATATTCATATCAATAGGTACTTGTATTGATTATCAAATATTCATTGTACTGCTACACATTTCCATGTTGACCATGCGGATTTAGAGCTTTGCGCATGTATATATATATATATATAAGAAGAAGAATAGAGGTTGCGATGGCGCTGATTACTAGGTGAAGACAAACAAATTAAATGAAACGCCGGAGAAGAAAAATTATTCGAATTTTCGGTCATAGACCTTTATCAAGAATAATTCGAATAATTTTTCTTCTCCGGCGTTTCATTTAATTTGTTTGTCTTCACCTAGAAATCAGCGCCATCGCAACCTCTATTCTTATATATATATATTTAAATATATAAAACTCCTTCACTGCCAGACCACGTAAACTCTTTCACTGCCGGACTAAGAGCTGTTCAATGGGTTTTGTATGTACCATTGGCCCAGAAATGCCTTAATGCTGCACAAAGAGTAAATGAACGTATGGGCGTTCATGAAATTCATGCGTGACGTCCGTCCGTCCTTGTAAGAGAGAATAACAAAAAAATGATTTCGCATTGTTTTATGTCTATTCTACATGTCTTTTAATTGTCACATCAAAGTGGTTTGATGCCCATCGGTGCCTCTTATTTTTGGTGAGAAATATGCCCCCGTTAAGGTTCTTATGATTTTTTTTTCAGGTATAACATCAAAAGACATGAAACTAATAGCATTAGGTCAGTGACGCTCAGATAAGCGATGAAACGCCCTTTTCTCCTCCTTCTCTGCCCCCCCCCCCCCCCTTTTCAAGTAGCGGTCAGCGGTTGTGCGAGTGGCTATCTAGGTCAAGTTTTGTCCTTGTTTTCGCCGAGTTACTTGCGGCGCGACAGGCTTGCTCGGACCGTGCGCCGCATTAGCCCTAGCGGTTGCAAAATATTGTGAATATTGATACAAGTTATGACAATATGCACGTCTAGTGAACGTTATAAATGATGTTATTGTAGTAGAAGTAGAAGTAGTAGTGGTAGTAGTAGTAGTAGTAGTAGTAGTAGTAGTAGTAGTAGTAGTAGTAGTAGTAGTAGTAGTAGTAGTAGTAGTAGTAGAAGTAGCAGCAGTAGTAGTAGTTGTAGTAGTAGTACTACTACTACTCATAATAATAATAATAATAATTCTACTAACACTAATAATTTTACTCCTACTTCTACTACTACATGTACTACTACTACTACTTCTACTACTACTACTACTCCTACTACTACTACTACTACTACTACTACTACTACTACTACTACTACTACTACTACCACTACTACTTCTACTACTACTTCTACTACTACATGTACTAATACTACTACAACTACTACTACTACTACTAAGGGAAACCGGAGAAAATTGTAGCACATATTTTTCGAAGTTGACATATCAAGTATATTATAGTTAAATATTTGCTGAAAGTTATAAGAAATGATAGATGCACATCTTGGCTTGAAATATGAATAGGTTTGGAGGGGGATATATCACATGCCCTGTCTAACCCGTCCACTTCCATGTTCTTTCTCTGTCGCTGTTATAGATGATCATAAGACCTGTCGATCCCTCGCGGCTATGTCTTTTCATGTCCCATTACTCTCAATAGCTAGTGAATGGAGGACCAGTGTGTTTTCGGCAGGGCTTACAATATTTTCTCGAACAAATTGAATTCTGCTGGGAGGTAGCCGCTTCTAATACCTCCACGATCAAATTTCATCGAGGTTTTCTCAATTTTTATCCTCATTTCTGTGTCTTCGCCCCCCCCCCCCCCACCACTCTCTCTCCCTCTCTCTATCTCTGTCCCTCTCAATTTCTAACTCATATTGTGTCCCCTACTTTTCTGTGATCCTGGGCTATGATTTATTGGGTGATATCTATCCCCGGGCCACTATAATTACATTACATGCTCGACTCGGTCTAGACAAAAATTGTCTTAAACAACCAATCTCGTATTCCGATAGAACGGTGGACCTTTCTGGGTGCTGTCTTGTGGTCTCAGTAAGACAGACGGTGAAAGGAAAAGAGTTTTAGAAATATGTAGAAGATATGGACGAGCAGAAAGGGATGTCTGTTCCTTCTGAAGTAGGGTAAGAATAGTTTCACGAGGGATTTCTGCTTAATGAAGGCTTGAATGAAGGCGGAAAGGTAGACCTGTGTCAGATGAAAAAAAAAAACAAAGATTACCCCCTTTCCTGTACTCTTTAACAACGAGAACTAACCTCGTTCAACTCCATTAAAACAGGAAGAACTTGGCCTTTCGTATTGCTTTATAAACTGTGTAAAAAGGTGAAGAAGGGAGTAGAGATATCGACAAAAACATTAGTGTAAATGGTAGTACAACTTCTGACAATTATTTTTATAGACTTTTACAATTACAATGTAAGTTAGCATATTGTTATTTCCATGAGCAGTATTTACAATACATGAGCACTACTTACAAGGAATAGTGATGGAATTGTCATTGTTATTATTATTAATGCTTGCACTAACACACTACTAATACCACTACTACTACTACTACTACTACTACTACTACTACTACTACTACTACTACTACTACTACTACTTCTTCTTCTTCTACTACTACTACTACTACTACTACTACTACTACTACTACTACTACTACGACTACTACTTTTCCTACTACTACTACTACTACTACTACTACTACTACTACTACTACTACTACTACTACTACTACTAGTACTACTACTACTACTACTACTACTACTACTACTACTACTACTACTACTACTACTACTAGTTATACTACTACTACTACTACTACTACTACTACTACTACTACTACTACTAGTACTACTACTACTACTACTACTACAAGTACTACTACTTCTTCTACTATACTTGTCATTCGACTTCTAGTATTTCCACAACCATTATTGTTTTGATTATTTTTGTTAGTATTATAAACATTACTACTTCTCCTGCTACTTTTTTTCTACGTCTTTTCTACTTTAACATCTTGTATCATAGTAGTACTGGCAGCAATAGAGGTGGTAGGAGTAGTAGCAGTAGCAGAGGTCGTGGGGATGGTCATGAGTTTGTCGTATAAGTTCTCTCAGTACAGTAGCTGCACTGACGAAAATTGTACCAATGATATGTATGATAGAAATAACAATGCAGAAATTATACCTTCAATATAAAAATCGAATCATCATCATGATATCAGGGACAACAAGGATTAGTCAGTAGCGTGATAGTAACAAATCATTCCCTCTACCTCCCCCCCCCCCCCTCCTCCCCTCCCAACACTTTCTCGTTATAACCGTCAGTGGTAGATGGAGCCGTTTCTGATATTTTATCACGCTTTGGCAATAGATAGCGCCTACAACGCGGAAGTTGCTTATTCTGAACTTTATGAAATGCATTGATAATGTATGCTGTGCAAAACACGGAAATCTGAAGAGATTTTCATTTGCTCTAATGCCAAATGTTTAACAAGTCATTTGAAAGAGTAAAAGAGGGACAGAATATCTAATTTTCATTATTGGTCTATTCATCATGCTTGGGGTAGTATGAACGGCAGAACATACCTCCCATAGTGGTAGACATCGCGGTGACGGCCATGCTAACAAAACATAATACTATTCACTGAAAAACACCATGGTAGAGGCGATTTCGTTTCCATTTGCCGTTGTCTTCTTGCATGCAACCATCTCGCTATGCGTTCGTCTTGGGATAGATTTATTTTTAAGTCATATTTGGTTTTTAACTCAAGTCTTACGCTGTGAGATTTTGTGTTCCTCTTTTCAATTTTGTGTTACAAACGGAAATGTACAGAACGTGATGTGATGATAGACATTGGATATTTATAATCAATAGGGCGTTCTGGAAGAAATAGATATAGGGACAGGTGCAGATAAATTTACGAATGAAGAAGATAAAACTGGTGTGTTTCAAACCACATCTAACAGAATTCATTTCTGAAGTGGTGTGTACCGGCCGTTTTGTATTGCGTTATTTTTTGTTCATGTTGGGGTTTCTAAATAATTCTTAATCGTCTAACGCGGGAGGGTACGGTATAGATTCAGAGACTACAGACAAACCGACAGAGAAAGGGTGAAAGAAACATGTATGAGGACATTTAAAATATTGTATATGGAGACAGAAAGAAAGAGAGAGGAAGAGATAACCCGCCAGATAGTAGAGAAAGATAGACAGGGAATGAGACAGAGCTACATGGGGGCATATGAAGAGAGAGAGAGAGAGAGAGAGAGAGAGAGAGAGAGAGAGAGAGAGAGAGAGAGAGAGAGAGAGAGAGAGAGAGAGAGAGAGAGAAGGAGGGTGATCACTACGAACAGTTGAGTGGCTCAAAGTAGACAGACGGTCCATGCTTTTCGTACCAACGCACGTATGCCCCACCCATTACTCCACCACTTTGGGCGAATACGTGATGACGTCCCACCACTCGCGCACCTGATTGGCTAGTCCCGGACTCTTTACCTCTATCTCTCTCTTTCTCTCTCTCTACTCAATCCCACAAGTACAAGTGCAATGTTTATACCGATGCGTGCATCATATCATGAATAGGCGACGCGCCGGGTTCCACATTACTGCGTATTGTGAAGCACTGCGGTTGCAGTATATTATACCAGTTGTTTGGGGTGATTCATTCACAAGTGGGTTTCCCCGGACTAGCTACCAGTGGACAGACACCACAGCGCGACAGTTCGACTCATATCTCTGTAAAGCTCCCTCGCCTTCACCTCGGCGGCTCTAAGATTCACCAGGTAGTCATCTAGTTAGTAGGTAGCCTACCAGTAAGTGGTCGGTTGTTTGCTGCGCTCGTCGTATCAACCCCGGAGCGTACTCAGACCAGCCAACCCCGCCGAAGCTTCGGGACACTTTTTCGCTTGTTGGCCTTGCCTTGCCTTGGGACCTCAACAAGCCTTGTCGTTTCTATATAACCCTCACCAGAACAGAATAGATTGAATATGATGACCATGAGCAGTTCGGCTAAAATGTAAGTACAAGCTAGAGTGTACTCTGTGTGTGTTTTTTTCATTATTTCCATCAGGATCATGGGTATTCTGATAACGAACTTAAGTTCAGGTATAAGTCTTTATTCCCCATATAGGATCCAGAACTGTGATTGCCCTGTCGGTGTAGTTATTGACTTACGTTACTTTTCAGAATTCCAACGGAATTAAAAAAAAATCAGAAGTCCACCCACATTATTATCGCATTATACTGTACTTAAAATGTAATTTGTATTTCAAATTATTTATTTACTCGAGCTCTTTATTGCCATTGTATTCAATAGTGTTTGATACTTGATCATCTTCATAATCAATCATGCGCACATTTCATACATATCATGCATATTCAATTGTACCAGCTGCTGCTGTTTGCACAATTCTTAGAAATTCTGAGTTAAGTAGTTATCTCCAAAAGGGAGAGTGAATCTTTAAAAAGTGGCCTGATCATGCGAACCTCTATATTTGTCAAGACATGTGGTGACGTATTAAGATGGAATTGTGATATGCAATTATAACAATGAGATACTTCTTTAAGGTGCTGGTGATTCATGTAGCTTAGGGTATGCATGAGCTGACTTTAGTTTGAAGTCTCTAGATTTATCATTGTTGACTTTTTCTAGCATTGACTTATTTCATAAAGCATAGTCCGCAAGTTTCCAGCTGGTCAAAACGAACAAATCTGTTTTGTAGACGGTGATATATGTGAATATATGTGTTTCATCTATATAATCTTGATAATTGTAAGCTCTATAAATCAATCAAATGCAATTTACCAACTTCACTTATATATTTTTTTTTGTATATACTGAACTGTAAGAAACATAGATAAAGATATTTTTGGTAAGCCGTGCTTCTTTTCGTTCTCCGAAATCATCCACGTCTTTGTGTGAAGGTTTTGTCTTAGAATATTTTGGTGTGCAAATGTCATTCAGCTACATACACGCCTCTGATGTTATACGTGTATACACGGGGTTTGTGTTTTAAAGCATCCCTGTTTCCGCAAAATGTACTCCAAGTTTCATTGATGTTGGAACTTAAGTTATTCCAAATTACCCATTATTTCATGCAACAACGAGAGGACTTCATAACTACTTTCTGAGCTGAATTAGTGTATAACAATAACAAAGGAGACGCTATAATGCCAAGCTGTCACATCATCTTATCTTCTGAAAATAAGCGTTCAATTAAAAGAATAAACTTGTAGTAAGTGTTAATATAAATAATACTTACAACATTTTGTTCAGTTCCTGCTTGGTAGTTCTGTCATACTTGAATTTGGAGTATGGTAAAAGTGTTTGTAACGTTTTCTGACAGGCAATAATTGAGCAGACTCTGCCACGACCGTGTTTATCACTGAAAACTCCTTAGGAAACTCAAGGATACTTTACGATGATGAAGCCCTCGCTTTATAATGTTTCAAGGTCGCCAGATCCAAGTCGATATAGAATTGAATTATATTCTGCAAAGCCGATTGTGTGAACTCCTACATACAGGTTGTCCCAGCGAGGTATAAACGGCTTATGAAATGAATAAACTCGAAGACCTTCTGAGAGTTCAACTTCTTCGAGCAGCCCGGGGACATTACTCACCCATCAAAACTAAAAGTCTGGTCTTATCTAGTCCTCAATTATTTCCCCTTCATTCATTAAGTTTTTCGCTCTTATTTTTGTTTGCTCTCTCTCTCTCTCTCCATCTGGCTTATCATGTGACATTGCAATAATATGTGGAAATCTTTGTGAAAGAAGATATCTCTCAGGAATGACTTTGAATTCAATGGACATGAGGAATCAAACGGGTATTTCTTGCTATTTGGCTAAAAACAAACTACTCGATGGTAAAATATTTTTTATGTCATAATCTAAACAATTGTGTTAGGAACCTTGAATATTCTGAAAATTACGTGTTTTTTAACCAATCGTTTTAAAGTTAACTTGCTCCATTATGAAATTGCAAATGTTGGTTTATTGTGTTCTTCGATAAGTGTCTCACTGATGTTTTCTAAAAAGAAATACGTAATTATATGACAGCCAGATAGGTTTGCATTAATACGTCTTTAAGTGTTCGTTGTGCTCACAACCTGTGCATTCTACATCAAAATACTTTACAGAAGACGTCACTCTCTTTGTGTCAAGAAAGTTCAACAAAGTGTAGCGTTTTCCTGTTATTCCATCTCAGGAATCGAGAGTTTACACTCATGACAAGGGGCCCAGGGTTGATAGGCCAGAAATACGAATTCTACATGTCATTTTGATGTTCATAGATGGGCCATGAACATAATACAATTACACTTTTTTTCAAAGAAGCTTTTCCAGCCGACATGTATTCATTGCATCAATTGCGTTTTTAATATGAAGCTAAAGAAAGGTTGCCATCAACATATGAATTTATCTCTCCTGTAATTCACGTTTGGGTGTGCTTTTGGAGAAAAAAAATAATAATTATGTTTCTATTGGTTGTGAGAATTAATGAGAAAGAAATACCTTTCTCCTTTATACGACCATTGACTTGTATCCCTACTTGGTTGGCATGTTCTCCAACGCACTTTGCGTAGAGTCCAAGACTCTTAATGCAGGGGCAAGAAGCAACAGAAAAACTGCTCATTGCTCAATTAATAGCATCCTCCACGGGCTGACCGAACTCTTCTGGGAGGAAGTTTTCGAGCATTATGAGTCCGCTCGTAACAAAGTTCCTCCTCTGTTTTACCCCCCTAAAACCTATACCCCTAAAACTGATACTCATATACGCATGTTTGTAACATTGAATGGAGGAGATGTCGGTTATCTGCGAAGATTGAATGTGTATAAATGGTATAAACCGTTGTGTGACAGACAAAACGCTGCTCTATTTGATTTGTGTGTATTGATGGTGAAATAAATCACACGTGTCATGTTCAAGGGTTAATAGGACGACAGGCTTGATTCGATTTTTTGTAATGTTTTAGACGTTAAATTCCACAGGAATTGTCTTTGAAAATGAATCCATTGTTTGAGCTGCTTAACACCTCTGGTGTGATTCCTTTCGTTTTGTGTAAAATTCCTGAGAGTTTGTTTCAGAGGAATCAGTGAATTTCATGATGACCTGAAATATATGTGCTGTGATTTGTGAATGACTAAACAGTGATTTGAATACCATGGTGACCCGACATTAAAGCAACAAATTTATTTTATATTATCATATTCATTATCTCATTCAAAATGCATCCTTCCAATATTAACACAGATTCAAGTATTGTTAGTCAAAATGTAGTCTATACCCTATACATTTCGAATGTGTATTTGAATGTTTTTATTGCTAGGCAAAACAAAAACAGATAATTCTTCCTCCATGTTCATGTAAAAAAAACATTGACAGCTGCGCCTTTATGATTTGACATATTTGTAATAATAACAAAAAAAAGTGAAATGTCAGTTTATGAGGAAGTGTTGTACCATTTTGTCCAAATAAGGATTGATTCCTCCTATGCTTCTGATTTTATCCTCCTCATCTTCCTCAATGTTCCAATTCACCGCTTTCTCCTCCCAATGGTTTCATTCTTTCTTACATTCTTCTTTTTTTCCCCTTCTTCCTCTTATCACCGCACTTCTTTATCCCTCCTCCCCTATCGTGTCTTTCAATTTTTCCTTATTTAATTAAAAAAACTCTACAAGCTTCTATGGTCAAGCTGTATCCTGTCCCTTACCAATGTGAAAGGTTCAATTTTTTTAAATTTCACTGGAGCTTACGGAGATTCGTGTGGGACGGGTAGTATCCCCTATCTGCGTACTAACACGTTTGGTCTTACAAGTTCACTCTTAATTCCCCATTGGTGCCATTTTACACAACTAATTTACACAACTCCCATAGATCAGCATTGTATTGCTGACAGAGGGTGAATGAGGGAAAATACGATGTATGAGTGTTTCTAGCAGGTCGTCGGCTGTACGCGCTCTCGAGTGACATCACATATTGGCGGCAAGCGTGTTAATTTTCCTAATTTCTGAACAATTATATGCTAGATTATCAACTGATTTTTGTGGTTACATTGAAAGAAAACGATGTTCTTTATGCAGTAATTAGAATCAGGATAGAAACAGCAATCTAACTGGATGAAACGGTCCTCACGTTCGATGCTCTCAACATGCTCAACACCACCCTGGATTGATTGATTGCTAGTTTCCTTACGCGTGTAAGAGCACGGTAAATGAGTCAAATAAACAAAGTATGGTTAGTTTGAAAAAGAAATGAATATTTGATTACCGATCCCCCAACACAAACAATGCCAGATAGGATCGAAGTGGGACGGGAACAATTGAATAAAGCGGTCACCAACGGTCTTCTTGCAGGCCGACGGTCTCGGCGAAACCACTCACCACATTTCCGCTGAGACTGCGCGCGTGGCAGCCATGAGGGATTGTTATGTTTTCGTGCTTTTTATTTTTTGTCTCGGGCCAACGCTTGCTATCGGGCAAACGGATAAAAACCTAATCTTTGGTGGAAGTAGATTTACAATGTCACCAGCATGATAAAGGCTAACGCATCCGCTTTAAGTGTTGAAACACCGCTTATCATCCCGGGAATTAGGAGACAGAGATCGTCAGAGATAGTGTGGACATGTACATTTGTATCGCCGGCAAAGAAATACGCAACTATGCTAACTACGTGGAAAGTTAATTGTTACGTGAGAATGCAAATACTGCACCTTTATCTCCGTTAATGCATTTGATTTAGTCTAATATGAAATAAATCTGTTTAGACTATATATTTGAAATATATATCAAATACGGGATAAAGCCCGTGTAGTAATGATAATATGTGAAATCATTAATACGGTGTACGTTGTATCAATAAACAAAACTTACATGTAATATACTGATAATTATGTTATCTTATGTAATGTAATACAATTGCTTTCATTAGCATCATAGTCAGTAATTATACTTTCTTGATCAGCTGAGGATATTCGTAAGTTTTTGTCCGCTTGAGCAGTGCAGAGCTATAGTCAGATCAACCTAATAATTATAGACATGGTGGTCAAATGAGTTGCTATTTCTGTGTATATCCCCAGCAAAGTTGTAAAACAAAATACTCGGGTAAATCCCTTCCGGGTGTTTAGTTCCTTTGGAGTTTTGAATCTTCAATTGGGGAATGGATAGAGGCTGATTTCACACACTACTTCAAAAATAATTTTGAAACTTAAAATATCTACGGAGTTGTTCTTTATCTATGGAAAATGGATAGAGGCTGATTTCACACACTACTTCAAAAATAATTTTGAAACTTACAATATCTACCGAGTTGTTCTTTATCTACTGAAAGAGCGCAACTACTCAACTTCTATGTAACAGCAGATTTTCGTTAGCTGAAAATATTTTGACTGGTGAGAAATTGTTAGGGAATATTGAAAGTATTGATAGAGGCGTCTGGTCCTTATAGAAATGTAAGTTACAGCTTGTAGTAATTATTATTACATTATTCTCAAAATATTTATACAGTTATACGCGAAGAACGTGCATATTTTACTAACTCCATTTCAATCTCCCCCTCCCCACCCCTCATCTCTCTCTCTCTCTCTCTCTCTCTCTCTCTCTCTCTCTCTTTTATTTATCTATCTTGCTCTCGCACCCTCCCACCCCCACCCCACCCCTCATCCCAACCATTTCTTCTTCTTTTTTATTGTACATCGTTATCTCTCTCTCCGCCTGCTTGTGTACGAGTTTCATGTCTAATGATTTGTCCAATCATCTCAAATAAGTCCATATCGTGTTTGGCTGCGGACCCTACCACTCAGGCAATACTTCAGAGGTTTTCGTCTGTAATACTAATCACACTTGTTGGGATTATAAACTATTATGCGATTGCCTCGTGCTTAGGTCATAAACACGTGTTTATAGCTTATAATGCAGTCATGTACTAACAATGAAATATTGCATCAGTTGGGGAAACGGTGATAACGAGCTTGGCCTTTAATTTCGATGGCAAAGGGAAGTGTAGAGAGATTGGACTCGCATAAAAGAACGATGTTACAATACACTTACAATGACCTCCAATACAGCGATCTCTAGTGCGTGTTGAGTGCATCCTTCCGGAGGCAAAGCGTACAGGTGTTTGTGAAGAATTCTATCAAACAAGGGGAATATCAGTGATAGAACTACGATCATGAAATGTTTAACATGCAATTCGTATTCAGTTAGTGATGCTAGATTTGGAATACTGCGGGTGATAGAGCGAGGCTGATTATCAATGAATCATGTGTCTAATTACTGTAGTCTGAAAGGGCTACAACCGCTTACGGCTATTGTAAACATGGTGACAGGCGAACGCGGGTATCGGATGACTCTATCGTTTATTCTGTTTTGGTTGGGAGAGTGAGCGTGGGAGACAGAGAGAGAGAGACGGTGAGAAAGGGAAAAGTAGATGAGGAAGTAAAGAGAGAGAAAGAGACAGAATGAAAGAGAGAGAGAGAGAGAGAGAGAGAGAGAGAAGAAGAAGTCTGATGAAGACACGTGGAGAAAACAAGCGAATGACGAATGGGTAAGAGAAGGGGAAGAGTGAGACATGGATATCATTCAAATAAAGCGAGCGACACAGATAAGGAATAATAAAGAAGAGATAGAGACATAGAGGGGAAGAGGGAGGGAATGGAGGAAGCAAATTCTGATGAAGAAGTAACTAAGAAAAGGTAAGAGGGGCAATGGCATTCGTGGGGTTATTTTTCGAACGTGTGTAAGACCGTGCTGCGATTACGAACGCAAGCATGAATGTGTTTGCAACATTTGAAAGTGATATCCATTGTCGTAACCATGGAAACACCGAAAGGCAACACTATAATCTTCACTCCACTTCCCCTGGATATATGTCCTGCACGTTACTCGTGGAAACGTGTATGCACCTCTTCCTGCTGTTTCGAGGTTATTGGGAAAAGGTCCTTTTCTGGTCACCTCGCCTCAATGCGTCAAAACTGGTCGCTCCTGTCCCTATCCCAGTTATTAGCAGAATATTATGTTTTTGGTTTTTTTTGTAATCACATTTGTAAACAAAAAAAAATCATTTAAAAAGAGAATAACGGAAAGAACAATTAGAGATTTGTCCAATACTTTATCAAGGAGACACCAACATTAATTCAAATGATATTGATGATCAGTACCACTACCACTATTATCTTTATTAGCAGTAGCAATTCAGCATTCTCTGCTCACCGACAGCAGTACTATCACATACATACATACTTATTCCTCCTAGAGGCTCGCCGCAATATAACAAGTTGCCGAGAACGTTCAATAAACTTCTCTTCAACTTGATCGACATCACCACCATCATCTTCACTATAATCACAATCGCCATAATGATTCTTGGTATCACCTTCTTACCCCTTCCCAGCAGCTCGTAGCAGGACTACTCTGTTCCCAGTACAATGAACAACGGGAGACAGTGGCTACAGTCCTTCTTCATCACCCTCATCCCCACCACCACCACCACCACCAAGCCATCATCACCATCTTCACAATCATCACATCACATCATTATTGGTATCATCCTCGCCCCCCGCCCCCGCCCAGCAGCTCCCAGCACGATGTCCAACGGGAGACAGCGGTTGCGCCCCTTCCTAATCTCCCTCATCACTATCTTCACTATCATCACAGTCGCCATAATGATTATTGGTATCATCCCCCTCCCCCCTCCCAGGAGCACTCAGCAGGACAGCCCTGCTCCCAGTACGATGCACAACGGGAGACAGCGGTTACGCCCCTTCCTCATCACCCTCATCGACAGCGGGAAGGTGAAGGGCCTGCAGTGGCTGGACAAGGAGAAGACGCTCTTTAAGATCCCCTGGAAGCACGCGGGCAAGCAGGACTACGACCCCCAAGAAGACTCCAAGATCTTCATGGTAAGCAGCCTCGTCTTCAGTTTGTATTGTCATTTACCTTCTGTATATACTTATTTGTTCACATGTTCTTTGAATGTTTCCATGGTGAGGGTGTACTAATAAATACTACTTAGAAAAACGTAAAACCTTTATTTTCACCCCATACACCTGCCATAAGTGATTCAAATATTCTGTAAGAACTATATATTCGTGCATGGACTAATCCTCGTATCAATCTGCTTCTTAGGTACGAAACTATGTTGTACATCCTAAACTTAGTATATACTTTTATTCACATTTATGCTGTGCATTAATTTTGTCACTTCATACTCATTTATGTATATCGATGGTTTTACTTTTATATCAATATGTTTTCTACACAGGAAGTTCATCAAAATACATGCTCTAGTTATTCATGCATTTAATTAGTTGTTAAGTTTATTAAGTTACTTAGTTACACATGTAAATTCGGTTTTATGTTTCATTCATCTTTTTTATTTTGATGGCATGAATTCATTCTGATAGATAGTATAATCGATTGAAATGTTTATATCTTTATATTCATTAGAAGATAAACATATAACGTGATGTACTGTTCTCCTTGGTTTCATACGAATTAATCAACTTTCGGATATGGCTTATTGGCCAGTGTAGGGTGAGTTGATATGCTGATTGGCGTTCCTCTATAAAGCACATGAACTTAGGAAATGTTGTAGTAGAAAGAGATAGTGCATACCGCTATCACTATCATCAGAAATAAAAAAAAAGAATCTGCATGTAATACAAATTTAACATTTCTTAAGTGGCAAGGCATTAATGTTTACTTTGTACCTTCAGCGATAGAATAACTATACATCTTAAAATCAGATGTTGTTTCAGTGATTTTACATTAAGGGAGGGCGCTTATCAAAATTCTATTGTGAGAGAGGCTTCTTTCTGAGTTCTTTTCAGGATTTTGGTGTTTCATACCAACTTGCCAAAGCAATGATATTCACACTCCAACATTACAGTTATCATTCTTGACTTTGATTCCACACTTCCATTTTTTCCTTTCTTCCATACTAGACCAGGGTGTGTTTATATCTAAACATCACTTTGTAAAACCAAATTGTAATTAATCGCCATTCCCCTTTCCCCCACCCCTTTTCGCTGTCCCTTGCAGCTATGGTCGCGGAACACGGGCAAGTATAAGGAGGGCATCCACGAGCCGGAACCAGCGGTCTGGAAGACCCGTCTCCGTACTGCTCTCAATAAACTCCCGGACATCGAGGAGATTCACGAGAAAACTCAGCTCGACATCCCCGAACCTTACCGCGTCTACAAGCTGCTACCGAAGAAGAGTAAGTCGGCTGGGTACTCGTGTGTCGGCCGGGGGTGCGAGAGTGTGAGAGTGCGTAGGTGTGTGGGTTCTTCCTTTGCTCATGATGTTTGAGGACATTCGATTAGTTTCTTTGTGTCTTGTCTCTGCCATTGTGTGGGTTCATCCTTTTGTTTTGTCCATATATCTTGAATATCGTGTAGCCCTAGATATGTTTGTGTTCTTTACGACATGATTGAGCTTGTTTTTATCTCAAAGACTGCGTAAAGGAAATCTTCTCTCAATGAGTTTGCTGTTATGTGTACTTGAGCGACACAACCCGATTTCGCATTGGTCGATGCCTGGCTTTCCACTGCTCACATTTCCAATTCAAATCCAAAGCAGTTTTGGGAATTACCATATGTAAACAAAAACAAAGACAATTTAGATATCATAATTCAATTCATTTGAGTCGATACCCTTTGGGAAAACCATGCTAAACTACATCCACTGAACCTTAAATTCAAGTCAATCGGAACAAGTGTTTCATAAAACGGCTTTATTCCATATCAAGCGATCCACATATAGCGGTGGCTAATTCAATTGGACGTTTAAATTCTCTGGTGTTTACCCCCAAGAAATACCAACAAACAATAACAAGTGATAAGTACGAAGTGAATCCAGAGTAATGTCTTCATCAAAATTATTCTAACCTTCGCGGTGGAACAAATTTCCCTTGCGATGGCACTCGTGCTCAGCAGCGCGAATACCTCGGAAAATGTACGAAAATATTTCGGAAGGCCGTAAACTACGAAGCTCTCCGGGGCAGGACAGGCGGCCAGCTGCTACTGGCAATTTGCTTGGAAAATGAAATCAATTTTAGAGCAATCTATAGGATGAACAAAATATTGCCACCCAGATTCATATCTTATATCTGTCGCGCCAAATATGTACGCGAGAGAAATGTTTTCCTTCCTTTTTCATCATCATCTTCATCCCCTTTGTCTTCTTCTTCTTCTTCCTCCTCTTCTTCATATCCTTCTTTATCTTTATTTTCTCCTTTCTCATCAGCATCTTCACTGGTTTTCTTTCTTTGCATGATCACCTTCTTTTGTCTCCTGTCTTGGGAGTATATGTCAACTTAACGACGCTTTGTGGCACGAGTAATTACATGTTCATTACCAAATCTAGATTATGACAAATTAAATTACTTTATTATGTAGCAAATGGGCCCAGGGTGATGCCATTGCCCTAGATTTCTATGTTTTGATCTCGCCTGGGCTTTGGGCATATTGGGCAACAATTATTCCAAACATTTATGTTGATCACCTCAGCTGACGAGAGAAGGAAATAGAAATTAAGAATCCTCTCCTCTAGGGTAGACTTGGCAACTTTTCGTAAGTTAACCATTTAACCATTGCGCATCATTGCCTGTCAAGTGGCTGATTTATAAAGCTTGTGACGGCAAAACGAAACTCGAGCTGTCCACATCTGCAGCTACATTGAATGAGTCGTCATGGTCGTGGTCGATTTTTCTTTTTTAATTGTTTCATCAATGGAACAAATTAGTATGACTTCTTTTGTTTGTAGATAAAAAAGAAGATGTATATTCATTTCGTTTATACAATTTCTGCAGAGAGGCAGGCCAGTTTATCTTCCTCAGTTATGACAAAAGAATATTATCATAAACATTATGAATGAGCGCAAGGACATCAATTGGTTAATTTTGCCGTCGTTCTCTTTAATATTTTCCCATTTTCCTCTGGTGACCTAAGCTCATTAGCACTGTGTATGGAATTCATTTGTTATGTGAAGGAATTCCTCCGAGTACTTGCCTCCTGTTTTATGAAAATAAAACGGGCATCGGAATGTGATCCGAAATTTCCCCCAAAAAATAATTGTTAAGGTGAAAATAGGCAACCACTGAAAAACTGAATGAATGAGATATAGGAAGAGGCGGCGAGAAAAGGGTCCACGAAAGGAAATCGGACAGGCGAGAAAAGTGAAGGCGAATTGTCGGAAAGGAGGTGTATGTATGTGTGTGGAAGAGAGAGAGAGAGAGAGAGAGAGAGGGAGGGAGGGAGGGAGGGAGGGAGGGAGGAGTAAGCAAGGAAATGTGAATAGAGTAACATATGTAGACCGAACGCGGGAGTGGAAGAGAAAATCAGAATGGGAAGAGAGAGAGAGAGAGAGAGAGAGAGAGGGGGGGGGGGGGGAGAGGGGAGAGAATGGAAAAAAGTGAGGGACAGCATTGTATACCCTTGGGCAATATCGACACACTATGTCGGAATGTTATGATATTGTGCGTCGTACTCTCAAAAAGTTCAGAAAGGTTATTCTTTGAAATGTGTAACCCTACTTCCCTTACTTTATTCCTGTCAACATATTTCTCCAAGTCAATATTCATAAATATTCCCCTTTCCAGTGTCGGCATAATGCACCTAGTCATCTCGTCGTCATAATTCGTTATGACGTTTTTGATATTTAAAAAAAAAATGGCTTCCCTCTCACCGAATTCGTTTGTACAATATATGAGGGAGAAAGGGATATCAAGAGCAAAGAGAAGATATGACTCATCATGTTGATCGAGCAAAAGAGAGTCGTTATTGTCTATTTTCACCTCAAAATGAGTGAGTTTTTACAGTGGGGGAGAACTAATCATTTAAGGTTAATTATATAAGTTAAATAGCGAATCATCAGGAGTCAAGATATCAAAGAGAGGTCGATCACGATTTAATCCCAATACATCACACAACAATATGCATAATAGCGGTACCAATACATGTCTGTATAAACACGTTATACACAACTCTGAAACAAAGTAATCTATAGGCCTAATATAGGGAAATTATAAACCCATCATCTATATGTTTTTGCGCAGGATATCCAGCTCTTGAATGGCTGAAGCTGTGAAATTGATCAAAAATCAACACTTCATTTCCTTTCTCCCCACGCGATGCTATATACATGGCGGCCTAAATATAGAACGGGGCACCCATGCAATTGCCCCAGTTCAGAAAGCGTATCACAAATTTCGGCCCAAGTCAAAAGGCAGCGAGCCAGCGTGAGACTCCACGCACCCAATTGAATTGCTGCTGTGAAAATGGGAAATTAGCGAAGAAAATGGATACATCAAAATTGGTCAACTTCCTTATGCACTTATCTGTGAGTGGAGAACAAAAATTTTAGCTCTTCCTTTTTTTCTCTTCCCCCCTCCACTACCTATCCCACTCTCACCTCTTTCCCTCTCTCTCGCTCTCTCTCTCACTCTCTCTCTCTCTCTCTCTCTCTCTCTCTCTCTCCATACCCCTCCCCCTCTCCCCTTTCACCCCTCCTCTCTCTCTCTCTCTCTCTCTCTCTCTCTCCATACCCCTCCCCCTCTCCCCCTCTTACCCCTCCCCCTTCTCTCTCTCTTTCGCTCTCTCTCCATACCCCTCCCCCTCTCCCCCTTTCACCCCTCCCCCCCCTCTCTCTCTCCTCTCTTCCCCCCCCCCATCTCTCTCACTGCCACATTCTCCTCGTCCTACCCCCCCCCCCCTTTCATTCATTCATTTTACACATACATACACACACGGTCACAGTACAAGGGCAAGACCTCGCTAAATAAAACTTATTTATCTACGCTATGGCCGTAACTGACTAACGTGATTCGCGCAATATGTTTATCTATTTATTAAGGTCATCTCCCAACAATTGAATAATTGTTTCTTCCACATTCGCGCCGTGTTTATCCTGGAACAATATCCCGATCGCGATCATAAATTGTCCCGAGTTGGACGGAGGAGGCTAACTGAGAAGCTTCGGTTCAAGATTTGGGGTTCTGCAGCACGCACGCCGCGAAGAAAGATGGTATTGATTCTGGAGAGAAGACCCAATCTAATTTTGTTCTTAATATATTTCTCAATACAGAAACTGTTGCGTTCAGTTGTACAAGCTTGGAGCTCTGACATTGATAGCAATGAACTTATTTATGTATGTTTTCATTTTATTTGACATTCCAAACATTCACCTTCACAAGTGTACTGAATATTGAACATAGTTACATTTTACATACTATCATACAAGTTTATATAACGTGATTGGTTAAATATGTGACTTTTCATCATCATATTGAAGCATGCATACACCATTTTCTCGCTTTTTTTTTTACTTCAATGTCTATGACTTATTATCAAATCTTGTAATTTGGCATTCCTACTGCACATACACAATGTTTTGTTATGGCACATTATCAATCAAGCTTCTAATGTTTCAATATTTGACTCCATTCGTAAAATATCATAGGGCAGCATGCATACACGTTCACGGTGACATTTATGGATGACATCCACTATCATTGACTGTCCAGTATTTAAACCCCACGCTGTGGTCGACTGGGTCTAGACCCGTGCGACTGAACGCACCCGATGCGACCGCTGTGCAAAATCGTCTCACGGTCCGCTCATCATAAATCCTGGGGAAACCCTTGCTGAGTATTCCGATGCTATGAGTCATCGCAGTCAACCTATGATATATTTGACGGAGAAGAGAAGAAAAAGAGGTCTATGCTTGTTATGGACTATACAGCATGGTATCGTCTCGCATGCACGCACACACACATAGCTGCTGGTCCGCGCGCGTGAAGGGTGTAGGGGCATATTTGTGTGGGATGATATTTTGTAGAGATACGCGCGCGCGGCGCTGCGTACCGTCAGTATTGGCGCTCTGCGGGCGATTTGGGGATGGCGATTGATACAAACCAGACATGGGTCGAGTTGTTATGAGAGAGGTATCGGAGTAAAAAGGGGAGAATAGAACAGAGAGGAGAGGGAAAGAGAGAGAGAACGAGTGCCATCAAGATGAGGTTTTTAGGAGGAAAGGAGAACATTGGCTTGTGCCATCTTTCATTGTGACCTTGCCCGCGATATAAAGGTAATATGGATACGTTCTCACAATTCATCTCCTCCCCTTCTCTCTCTCTCTCTCTGTCTCTCTCTCTCTCTCTGTCTCTCTCTCTCTCGCTCTCTCTCTCTCTCTCTCTCTCTCCCTCTCTCCCTCCCTCTCTTTATACTACACTCTTCTCACCCTTCTTTCTCTTTATTTGAGATCCCCTTTACCTCTCACCTAAAACGATGTTTTCCTCCATGCCAAGTCGTTACTATGGAAACATATCATGATCCTTTTCAGTAAGCGTCACTCTTCCCTCATGAGACTTTTTCGGCCAAACGTTTCGTTTCCAAAACCAGAGCAAGAAACTCTCTTTGTCATGTTAAGTTGAGGAACTGTCCAATTCAACTGTGTTCCAAGAGAATTACAAAGTAACAAACAATCATGACCATCCTTTCTTTTCTCTCTTCCTCCCTCTGGAAGTGTGATATAATTTATGTTGACATCAAAACGACCACTTTCTGATCAGTTGTGAAAGATCGCTGGAGTTGATACCGACTACATTGAAGAGGCTGACAAATTATTCAAAAACTGAACTCATCAATAAGCCCATGGTACCTACGGTAGAATCATCATCATAATTTCCAGGCCTAAATATGTCAGTCTGTATTCTGAGATGAATCCTGATCTAAAGGAGACAATTAGGTTCATATCCGTATCCGTATCGAATTTGTGCGAATGGGGATTTATTTGTTGGTAACCACCAGGTTGAAGGCCGAATTCGTGTGTAATGTGTCTGGCCCCTTGTATTACAGAACTTTTGGAGAATTATATGTGATCAGTACATCAGTGGAAATCGGACATGTGATTTTTTGGGAGAAGGGAACGAAAGGACCAGGGAAGGAGAAATAGTATCGCAACTATAATCAAGCAAAATCATTCAGCAGTGCACCACGACGACAGGGATATCGAGAGGCTGGAATGACGGGGTGGATAGGTGCCCGTTTTTGAGGCACTCGTGTAAGTCGGTTGTGGAAATGAAGGCAAAGGAAGTTGAAATCTTTGTACTCAATGTGCCTTTTTTCACCCTTAAAACCACAAATTACATGGAGCAGCAGGATATCTGGCACACAAAGGGTTAAGCGCTGCATAATGTGTTGCTAGACTGGGAGCAGGGTAAGGGTGTCAGCACAGTGTGTTTGTGGGGGTGAGGTGGGGCGTCGCACCGTGGGGGCGGACGGGGGAAGCTCCAGGCGCGGTGACGGCATCGCCGAGGAATGCGGCGGGGGTCAGGTTGCGTGCCGCGCGCTCGGTTGGACCGCGTCCAGGGTCGGGGTAAAGGTCACGTTCAGGTCGAACCCCGTTCAGAGGAAACATAAGGGCCTTACTTGAACCTCGGTTCACTCCCCCTGGGATGAGGGACAGGGGAGGGAAAGAGATAGGGAGAGAGAGAGGGACATGGTGACGGAATGAGGGACGGGGAGGATGGGTTTATAGAATTATCGAATTAGGCTTACGGGTTAGATTTAGTTTTAAGGAGACGGGAAGGAGAGGAAAAGGTATGAAGAAAGAGAGAGATGGAGAGAAGGAGATGGAGAGAGAAAAGAGAGGGAGAGAAAGATGGAGAGATAGAGTAAGGGGGAGATATATAGATTGATAGAGAGAGAGAGGGGGGAGAGAAAGAGAAAGAGAGAGATGGAGAGAGATAAAGATGAAGAGAGAAAAGAGAGGGAGAGAAAAAAAAAAGAAAGAGAGAGAGAGAGAGAGAGGGGGGGGGGAGCAGAAGCAGAAGAATAGAGGAAACTGAGACGGGACAGCGAAAAGAAGCATCAATATCCATTTTTTTTTACTCTAGACATGATAGATGTCACTGCGGGCAGCTAATGATCACTGAAATACCGCCCAGATCGACAAGGATTATTTTGATTTCTAGATATTTTAAAAGAATGCAATAAAGGACCCGGTATTCCCTAGGATTTTTTTATGAACGAATGGGATTACTCACCAAGCACGATGTTGAGTTCAACATCAAAGCAAAACCCCCCTCCCATCCCATTTCAACCTCGTCCCAACTCCACCTTTGCACTTCCCGTACAATTAGCAGTTAAACATCTAAAAAATTTGAATAGTATTGTTTCAATGAGCAGGAATTGTGGAACTAACATTTTAAAATACAGATCGGTGACTCCTTTTCTTCAGATGAACTTAACCACCTTGCTGTCAAGTTTCTCCCTCCCCATGCCCCATCTTTCACTCGCCAACAACACTTCCCCCCCCCCCTTCCCCACGTCCAACCCCACTTTCCTTCAAAAGAACTAAACAAACTTACAGTGGATCCCCCCCCCCCCACACACACACACACACACACACACACACCCTCATAAAATTGACCTCCACTTCGAGAGTAAATTCCTCATGCTTGTTTATCCATTGACTCTTCAACCCTCCTTTGAAACCCCTTCATGAGTCGTTTGCAGTCGCCGGTGGCTGCATGTGCGTACCCAGACATGCGCGCGCGCTCCGGAGCGCTCCGTCATGCGGTGTGTGTAGCGTTTACCTGCGGGCGATTTCTCGAATATTATCTCATCTTTTCATGCTGTTTGCATGCACTCCCCGTGCACTTTAAGAGTGGTCTCCCAATGGAATTCCGACACGCAAGTCAAGCTTTTTGTCACACCGCCGTTCTTTGACATTGACGGAGAAGTCAGGCTCGATCACGTCTGACGCACCAAGGAGAGAGGGGGAAAGAAGTGGAGACTGGGGAGGGGTTGGCAGGAGAGACAGGGAGAGAGACAGGGAGACAGAGAGAGAGAGAGACAGGGAGACAGAGAGAGAGAGAGAGAGACAGAGAGAGAGAGTGTGACAGAGAGAGAGACAAAGAGAGAGAGACAGAGAGAGAGGGAGACAGAGAGAGAGAGAGAGAGAGAGAGAGAGAGAGAGAGAGAGAGAGAGAGCGAGAGAGAGCGCGAGGGGTGGTGGACAGAAAGAGAAAAATCTATAACGTCTTAGCGGAGTTTGGGGATTAATTCCCTTCACGGCATTTGCTTGAAAAGTACTCTTGCAGTCCGAACACTGAAGCTATATACTACTATTGTTTTCATTAATATTGTTATGAATCCATGCAATATGCCCCCCCCCCTCCCCCTCCCCCATCCTCATCCTCTCCCATGTCATCTGGAACATTTACACTTTTGTCCCTCGCATTCATTTCGTCTCATCGTCTTTTTCTGAATCGGAATCAGGACTCTCTTTCATATATTTTATGTAGAATGCATTCTGACTTTGAGTGTAACTTTGAATATCGCGTGGAAAATTAAACTTATCAAATGAACTGTATCATGTGGTATGATTAAGTAAATAATTAAACAATGTGTAACTCTCCTCTTTTTCTCCTTTATTTGTCTCCTCACTCTCACTCTCTCTCTCTCTCTCTCTCTCTCTCTCTGTCTCTCTCTCTCTCTCTCTCTCTCTCTCTCTCTCTCTCTCTCTCTTTCTATTTGCCTCTCTTTCCATTCCTTCGTTATAAAACATACAGCTGGAACTGCGTCAAACAACAACAAAGCTCCGCATCATGAATATAATCAGCCAACTGGGCGACCAGTAAGTAAACAATTTTCTCCTTATTCAGTAGATGTATTTTAAAAGTGTTATAAAAAATATGAAAATCACCTTTCGTCACTTTCCTTTCCTTCCTTCACCCCATAAGTGGGTCGATTATCAAAAAGAATAACTACATGGTGTTACCGAAAGTTTTACTATTTTCTAAATAGTATCTATTAGTAGTTGTATTTTGTTTGTGTGTGGCATTTTCTCTATAAAAAAATAATTATGTTTGCGTCTTTTTGTTAATTTCTAATCATTTTTCTGTTTACCCCCCTCACCATGTGGGTGATGAGCTTCGTCACCATATCTGCAAATGACCATCTCAAGTCATATGACATTGAGCGTATACTGAGGGAAAAGATATTTTACAAATCTGCCACCTTTCAATAAAAAACGAGAATTTTATTAATGTTGATATAATTTAACGTTTTAACTTACTTAAACTTTAGATGGTGTGAGTAGACGAATCTTGTAATTTTGGTTATAATTGAGTTTTATTGAATATTTGTTAACTCCGTACGGCTTCATGTGATCAAAAAGTTATCAACTTATTTTGTTTGGAAGACCTAGATACAAAGTTTTGTTGCCAATTATATCTTTCCTCTTCAATCGTAGTTTTAATGTGAAATACTGTTTTCAGGACTTGGATACATTTCTATAGTCTAGGGTAGTAACTCGAGTCTATTCTACTATTTTATGACATTGGTGTGTGCGCCCTATTTCTGTTAACATGACTTTGACGCGCATGAATAGTTTCAATTTCCGCGAGTTCGGAAACCCCGGACACACGTCTTGTTTTTATTAGAACAATTTACAAATAAACTCGAAAACAATTGTACGAGTGTACATGACGTGAACCCTGATAAAAGAACAATGATAGTATAGTGACGTTGATGATACAAACCGCTCTCCGATCTCATGTCATACAGACGGTGTGGATATTGAAGAGATCACTGTTCTGCGCACTTAAAGCGATAAGCTTGGCACATTGTCAATGACGCTTCCCGCTTCAGAATTGTAAAACAAACACATTTTTCGAATGTCCTAGCCAAAATATTGTTCTCTAAAAAGCGAACCGCACCGACGCGTGTCGCAGATAAGAAACATGATCATCACGTTGTTCAAGAGCATTTCCCCTCATTGATTTGACAACCTAGCTACGGTGCATCGTATCCTCATTTTACGCATTGTCTTATCTTGTCTCTGCAGATGCGGCCGTCTGGGGGGAGCATCAGACCATCTTATCACCCCACGTCATCCTACCCCCCAGGAATGGGTAAGCCGACATCCAAATTTTATTTCAGTCGGAATTATCGTTTGATTTCACCCGTCTACACGTTGTTCATCAGCACTATCGTCATTAAGTTCATGTTGTTGTTTTTACAGTAACTCTCTTCACATGATCGATTTGACCTTAATGATATGAAGGTCACAATGATCACGCATCGAGTTAATGGACAATATACCGTTAGAGATAATCCTGATGGCAGCGCATGCGTGGTTGTCTCAATATTAATCATCATTGATATGAGTTGAAGCACTAACACTGTACCTCTTCTTAGAAACCCAACACCGTTCGTGTAAGTTGAAGTGTGACTTCGGGGTGACAAATATCTTGAAACAATTTGCCACGATTTCTATTGTTAGGCGGCGTGCAAACGAACGTAATTAGACGGTGGCTTATCTTTCAGGAATACGGTGGCTATAGTTTCACTCGTCAGCTCAGTGCCTGCCTCTAGAGCCGGGCTGCCACTTCCTCTGCGGCTTACTATTATCCCGAGATCCCCTCTCTCTCATCCAAAACTACGAAACAAAATTTGGCACAAGATCATGAAGATATTAGCGCGATACCGTTGATCCGTTTTATCCTGAGTGTTTGATGCGAGGTGCTCTGCGCGCTTCGATGTAGCCAGAGTTCACCGTCGCGTCTCGTTTGCGTTTTCCGATCTTTTCATTGGATGGAAGAACGTGGCAATATTGTTAAAAGAGATTGACACAATCGAATAGTGAATGAAATGAAATCAGCCAATGAAGCTCGTAGTTTAAAAGTTATTTATGTTGTTTTTATGATATAACAAATATCCTATCATTGTACACGTTTGCATAATTCAATGGAAATGTGGTGCGCACACTCACCAGACAATTAACCACCATAGTTGTGGCGAGGGTTTGGATAAGAGGAGGGGAGCATATGCGCACGCATGCGAAAACATCTAAAGCAAACAAGCCTCTTTATACTGACAATATATAGTGTTTCTTTCAGGTAGCATGAGTACATAGTCCTTATATTATACCTTATCCTTGTTTTTATTTCTTCATTTTCGCACCTAGAATGCCCCGAGATGCCCCACCCCAGCTACCCATCTCATTATTTCTACGATTATTCCTACCCTATTCCAAGTCAGGTGAGTGCAATATACGAATGAGCTTCTTGCTACAATCTTTATGTTCATTGTGACTGTTTATGTGTGAAGATGTGGGTACCGTTGTGAATTCAAAATTAATTAAGTACAATTTTTTTTTTCCTAAATCTTAAGCCATATGCTAATGTTAGTCTATATCCATGATATATAACTATCAGACTGTCGTGCACGCGCTGTGCCTGACAAAAAAGCAATCCATTCGACATATTAGTTGAAATAGAGCAAACAGAGTGATGAGTGGAGGGGGTTGGGCTTAAAAAGAAGAGTGATAACACACAAAGAAGAGATACCCCAAAAATGATTCCCTCTAAAAACCGGAGAGGTATACGGTCCCTGTGCAAGAACAAACAATCATGTTCTTTTTCAAGGCCTCCCCAGATATTCCCATACCATTAATAACGCAAATAAATTGTATTTTCTCAGGGGTATACTCTTACTCCAAACAATTCGTTCATCAGCGAAGCGAACTCGAGTATTATGGCGCATCGTTCGTCATGAGCCCTAAATATTTCGGATTCTACTCCTTATTTTACAACCCTCGCGGGTAACAACCGGTGAGATTTACATTTTTGCATCTTGCAACCGACCGCAAGTCAGCTGACCTCCTCACTTGAGAACTTCAAGCGCGAAGATGTACCGTTAGGTGGTGCGGGTTTTCTATCCCTGTGATATTTGGGTGGAGAATGTTCTACGAGTTTGTGAATATATGTGTGAAATGTTTAAGATATGAATCTGTTCAATTCAATGCATTTCTAAGATTAAACAATAACAATTACTTTGAAAGAGAAGCATTGTTTCATTTTTGACAGTTTTACCGATGTTAAACTTAGGCGCGTAGATCCATTTGAATTATAAAGAAATATAGAGACGTGTCGCGATGTTACCATGGTTACTAATGGTTATTTTGTCTCTGTGCTTTCATTCCAGAATATGTGTGATATTGGAATTAATCCCTACGCTGGTTTCTCGGCAAACGGAGGTAAGTAGCTGATTTGCTCATTCCTTTGTTTGTGTGTGAGACAGTTATGTGCTTGTGGTGGGATCAACGGCAATTCAAAAAAGGGTACATGTTTGAACGAGTATCCCATATTTGTGTGTTGACGTAATCAACGTCTCCAATTGAATGACAGAAAACTCCGCGCACGATGCTTTATACACACAAAGCAACATGACGTAGTGCGTCATATTACCCTTCTGGTGGTCATGGTGGTTGGAGTGGATGTGTGCTTACATGGAAACCATGGAAACAATGCCTACATGATCTATAGACAGGGCGCACCTTTAAAGCAATTTTTTTTAACCGAGGTTGCCTCAGTATTTTTACAAAAAGACTTGAATAAAAGAAAAAAAAATCACCATTCGAAAATTCTTATGATTTCGTTCAAAATATTCGCAACATCATTTTCTTATATTTAATATTAATACTCGCTGAATAATTACTAATTGTTTCTACAACCATGGTAAAAGATGTATATCAACTTTGTTCAATTGTTATATACTGTGATAGAACGTGTTTCGCCTCATTTTGTATTGTACTTTTGATTTGAAACACCTAGTATACTATATATAAGATCTCGTTTATGCAGTGTTAGTCACCAGTGTCTGCAGAGAAAATTGTTGTTCCATGCATTTTGTTTGTATGATTTGCACATCAATGCACCAATGGTGTTTTCGTTTACCCATCATTTCGGTGGAAGTGACATTACTCGACCACTGTTTCAAGTGAGCGAAACAATTCCTCAGTTTTTAGATGCCTTTATAAATACATTGATGTGCGTTTAGTTTTAACATGGACCCCACTCTTTGGATTTCTGGTATCTCTTTAGGTCTTTCTTACCATTCGCACATCCAACAACAACAGCAGCAGCAGCAGCAGCAACAGAGCGTTATCTCCAACACAACCCCTACCAGTAGCAGCAACCGCCATCACCCGTACCACACTGGCCACCACCACCGGCCTAGTCACAACTCTTCTAGCTCCGTGGACGACCTCGGGCCCATCGTCGAGGTCATCAACGACGACATGGGACTCGGCAACCTAAACGATCATGGCAACCCTCACCTCGGTGGACATCACTATACCAACATGGATAACATGGACGTCGATATCCAGATGAAACTCGACTCAAATGCTGGTGAGTTTATTCATCCATCTCCTTTGTCTTGTTTTGTTCTCATTAATTCCGCCCTTCTTTGACAAAAGGAAGCAACTAACAAAAGAGACTTTTCTTGTACATGAACAAAATGTATCTGCCTCTTGCATTGGCATCAGTGCAACACCACATCATGTTCGATTGAATATCTCGCCGCAAGATAAATATTTCTTCTCCAGCTTTTGTCTGTATGCAGGGAATGCTGGGTACAATATATGAATTCCAATAACTCAAATTTGAGTGATAAGTCACTTGCTTCGTTTTGTCAAAGTAGGGCAGAATTGTTGTGCTACCTCTTCTTTATTTGTCCATGTTCTCCTTCTTTCCTGGTCTATTCTTCCCATATTTGGGTGCCTGGAGTAGGTTACAATCATGGCATTGTTTGACAGTACAACTGCCGACTGCGGTAAAGGTCGTACCATGCTAAACTTTCGTCATCTTGTGATGTCCGTCTGCGTCTGACAAAATAGTGTTCCTTAAGATTAATTAGTATAAGTGGTGCGAAAATGTTAGTTTGTAACGTAAAAAGTAAATTCTTGAATTTAACGTAATAATCTCGTATAGTGTTACACACATATATTCTAAAGAGCAGTTAACAAAGGGTTAACTAAATTTATCATTTTGCACCTCGTTGCAGCAATGCACCAGTTCATGAACAACAACGACCCCAACCACATGAATTATCACGACCCGACTTCCGTCACGAGCTCCGGCATGACTGCGCCGTACAGTAGCCCGCCCGCTGGCGGCGTGCCCCTCAGACCCTACTCGGCCCGCACAGATTACGACCAGCAAGCCTCGCCCCCGTCCGCCATGAACGCCATCACTATGGCCTCCAACGTGCTGAGCGGAGAGGATGAGGGTCTGGAAGCCTGCACCGCCTCGGTCGTGATGAATGTGAACGGCCTGTGCCGGCGCCCCTCTATCAAAGACGAGGCCCAGTGCCTACCAAGTGGTGCGTTTCCATTGAGTGATTTTATTTTTTGATGCATCAAAGAATGTTTAACTCCTCATCCGCCATCATATCATAAAGCATGAGAATTTAACCATACTAGCCTACTTTTGTTAACGTTTTGATGACATGCTAACTTGGGAATAAATCGTGGTGTCAAAACGCATGACTTAAAATGTCAAAATATATTGTTGTTTGTTACGAAATTGACATTCCATTTAAGGAATTTTGTAAAGTTTTAAATAGACCAATAACATTTCATGCTGGCAATCTAATCTGCGTTTTCGATTTCATTTTCAGTCTTCAATCGTGGACACCCATAATTACGCATCGCATTATTTTCCGCTGTTTGCCATTTAGAGCACGAAATGGGCATCCAGTTGTACTACCGATCTTTCAACGCGGGGAACCATCACATTGACGCTGAGGGCGGGTGCATGCTGTTCTTCCGCGAGCCGTATGAGGCCGAGTGCAGACGCAATATGCAACTCATCCCTATGCCGGACATCAAGAACATCTCGGAGACGGACCTCAAGGGAAAGCCCCGCGAGTACATCAGCAAGATCCTCGACTGCTGTGACAAAGGGTGAGGATCCGATCGGGGATGAAGGAAGGGTTGGGGTGGTGGATAGCTTTACTGCATTTGCGGATTTATTTTGAGATGATCGTCCGCTGGTGTCGACTGCTGTGAGACGGAGCGAGGATATAAGATACGGGACAGTTTGTCTGGCAAACAAAGGATCGAGGGGGTGGGGCGTGGTCCACTATGTTGTCCTATACCTTGCACTTTAGTACAGGTTCAGCTGATAGTCTACGTCTCCCCATAATTGCTTTGCCCTACTTCTTTACTGCGGCGCAGTCCTGGTAGACCACAAACGTAAACGATTCACCGTTACCTTCATTCATTGGTCAAAGATGGCGCTATGCCAGAAATGCCTGGGATTTTGTGACATTAACAAGGAACGAGATAGTCCTCCCTTTATTGAAAAAAACGATATCCGTTTTGTTAGCACCATATAATTTCCTTTCTGTGATGAAAGATAACAATACTACAAATATTTGATATGTTTAAAGCTCACAATCACATCACAGTCATGTCGTGATAAAAAAATCGAGATAAAAAGGCGATCTCTGATGTATCATCTAAATACTTTCTGCGTTTAACTCCTCCCCTTGACTTTGTTTTCATTCATCTATATAAACTATGTGCGTATCTTTTTGCTCACAGATTGTCACTGGTGTGCCGCGATGGTTGCATCTACGTCAAGCGCCATTGCCGAAGCGTCCTGTTCTGGAACACATCTGAGGATTCATCGACGTCGGAGAAGCTTGAACGCGATGTGGAGACCAAGGTCTTCGACCTCACCCGCTTCCGTCACCGCCTGCGGCAGTACTACGAAGGCGCGATCCCTTCGCCCGTGGTCCCCGAGATCTACTTCAGCATCGCCCAGCGGCTGACCGATGCCGTCGAGCTGAAGGCCTGCTTCATCACCTTCGTAGTGCGCCCTCTGCGGGCGCTGGAGGAACTACGCACCATCAACAGCGAGGCGCGCTCGCTTCCGCACAGCACACACAGCGGGTTGCTGCGGTTCTCCGGCCCAGACATGCACGGCTGTGGTATGGGCGTCGGTGCCAGTGGACTTGGCGGCATGAACGGCGACGTTTTTACCGCGGCCGCGGCAGCGGTCAGCGTGTCACCGCTGCTGGCTCAAGCAGCCGCGGCTGGACTGGGACCCTGGGGTGACATCAGCCCCTATGCTGCGTCGTGCCCCATGGTTCCCCAGCCCACGGCTACTCAGGTCAACTGATGCAACAGATTCCGAAACGCCCACCTTTAACTTCTTTCAAGCAAATCCCAACCATCAGGACCATAATTATTCCGACAGCTGCAAACGGTGCTAGCTGCCTGGCGTGGTCACTCATACCTTATATCTTTATCCCAATCACTTCTGAACATTTTGTTTAAGCAAAAAAAAAATCTCTTAATGATAGCATTCCAAAAGCTCATGTTTATGTTTATCTTTCTTATCTCCTATATGCATGTCATTGCCTTGCACTCTTAATGTGTCACTATTCCATTTGTTCTATTCAAAATGCAAACTTTCGTGCGAATTTACGACATAGTGTGAGTTCATGATGGTTAATGCTGACTTCGACCACGTAATGTTAATACCACGCAGCTGAACTTTGCACAACCCCTTGATAAGCATTTTAAAGGGGTCTGACTTTATAGGAAAAAGCACGAGGTTTATCAATTTCAGTTCAGATAGATACGAGAATTGCCTCATATCTATATTGCAACTTTGACTGATTATTGTCTAAATTCCAATCATCATTTCGCCTTGAAGTTCCTTGGATATGTTAAGCCAGCTGTGGTGTGGTGGTGTAAATACTGATATCGGGTCTTGCCGTAAAATTCTTATGTATATAATTTACTTTCGTATGACCCCTCATTCCTTAAACGGGGTGGAGACGAGTTTGGGTGCTGCGCATGCGTAATTACGTTCTGATATCTGAGCATTATACATACCGTGTAATGGTCATAGATTCAGTGCGTAGCCCAACGTCACCTTGCATGTATGATATTCGTTCGCCACGTTTGTAAAATAGTTCCATCTAGCGTATCTTCAATTTTATTTATATATGTAAATAGAGAAGCTCAAAATGCAGAGTGGTCTGTGTAGATGTCGATTTGTCAGTAGTTGGACGTTAAGATGTCAATTTTATTGTACAAAAAGCTGCGTTATCAAAGTGTTCTTTGCATAACGATTTTTGGTATTTGGATGAAAGAGTTTGCTAGAATTCTTTCGTCAGATTAGCGCAATGTGTGCCTTCCGTAGTTTGTTGTCAGAAAGTGTAATAAGAATGAACATAGCTTGTGAATATTGTACATATTTAGGTTTCGTTTAAAGCATTTTATGTTATAAATGCCAATTTTTCTTGAGACACACAATGTTATTTTGTCATGATTATCATTCCGCAGAAAAAAAAATGTCATTGTAAATTAAATGTGGATTTTTTTATAGATAAATGTCAAATCAAAAACGGATATCGTTTCAATGAATAACGTCATAGAAACAAATAGGTGCATGTCAGTAATACAAGTATTTGTTAAAACGTTTTTTTCGTACAATTTTTATTTTAAAAAAGGTGAATTATTTGTCCGAATTTAAAGAGCCTTCCCAGTCTTGCCATTTAAATACGATCGAAAATCATGACGTGGGGCAAATAAGTAAATTTATTTGGTGAGCTTGCTTTTTTAAATACGTTTATAAATGTTATTATCATGTAAGTCTGATGTATATTTAAGAAAAAACGAACCAGCTTCATAAGGGTTTTTTTACCAATATGGTTCGATGTTAAGACACATGCACAAAGCACAAGTCTAAAGTAAATGTTCTTTTGAACTATATTTGATTATTTTTTAAAGCAATCAATGTTTATAACTATGAAACAAAAAGTGAATACATTCTTGATGACGAAGCACACACTAATATAACTGTTGACTGAAAATTAAGCAATAATGATGGGCCGGTTCCCATTTTATGAAGAAATCTCTCTCTCTCTCTCTCTTTCTCTCTCTCCCCCTCTCTCTCTCTCTCTCTCTCTTTCTCTGTCCCTATCTCTCTCTCTCTATCTCTCTCTCTCTTTCCATCTTTCTTTCTCTCTCTCTCTCTCTGTCTGTCTCTCTTTCTATATATGAATCATTCTACTTACTATCTCCTTATCTTATTCTTCCTTCTGTTTCTATCTCTCTCTTTTTCTCTCTCTATCTGTCTGCCTCTCTATCTGTCTGCCTCTCTCGCTCTCTCGTAAACATGTGTAAATTTTGAACATATCTTCGTCTTTCCATGATTCAGACACTTTTGCCGTAGCGTAAACATGTTACAGTTAGCTGCTTTAGCTACAGTTTGTTTTGTTATCATTTACGTTGGTGCATTGTGTTTCTGTATTTATAGTATTTCTCGTTGGTGCCATTACTTTTAGTGGTAATGAAAATAAAAGAATATTGATCCCTATGTAGGGAAATGAAACACGACTGTCTCTATTCGTTCTTGTGTGATCATCCCATTGGTTCGTCTAGCAAATACAAGTAAGTAGGTCTACACAATGCATGAATGCATGTAAATATATATATTGCTCAAATAACAAACATGCATCAATATAAACAATGTTCGTTATGTCGGGCAAACCTCTGATAAGGTTTGACGCTGTTCTTAGCAACTTTAGCAACCGACTGTTAACTTGCATGAGTTAGTAACATGAAGCTTAAGCAAACACGCGGGTGAGAAATAGAACAAGGGAGTGGCAAGAGCAGGGAGAGAGAGAGAGGGGGGGAGAGAGAGAGGGGGGGAGGGAGAGAGACAGAGAGAGAGGGGAGGGGGAGAGGGAGGGGAGGGGGAGAGTGAGAGAAAGAGAGAGGGGGAGAGAGAGAGAGGGGGGAGAAATGGGGGAAGAGGTAAAAGGGTGATTCATAGACATGATAGAGCAGAGGAAGAAGGGACAAATCATGAACGAGAAATGTGAGTGCGGAGAAAGAGAAGAGAGCGACCGGTGAATATGGCAATGCACGAGAGATGCAGGGAGGGAGGGCGAGAGAGAGAGAGAGAGAGAGAGAGAGAGAGGGGGGGGGGAGAGAGAGATAGGGTGGGGATATAGGGAGGGAGGGAGAGAAAAATGTGGATAGAGGAAGATATAGAATGAAATAACAATTGAAAATATAGTCATTTATAGGCATATTCTTTGATCTTAAGATGATTTTATTCACTCTTACTTTCAATTGAGCAGAAACAAGTCTCATCCATTTACTAATCGAGAACAGAATCTCCTGTTTGAATAAACTCCTTTAACAGCAATTAGAGTGCCGCCCTATTCAAAACTAAAGATTTGCCTTGCACGTGCACGTTACACGTTCATTATTTTAATTTTCGCTTGATTTAATTTGATATATTAACATGTTTCATTGTAGATGCTGTTGGAGAGCTATGTGAAGCCAAACAAGGCATTTCACGATAGAAGTTCGAACCATACGTAGTATAAGATATTAAATGATAGTAACCCTCAATATAAGCACCTTGAGTACATGCATCAATGTATTATTCACTCTTGAGGCTCACCCGAATTGTATCAACGCTGTATCTTGGAAATGAGATGCAAAGAACTATTGCGTAAAGATCTATACACTCATTATGTATTTTCAATTTCGTAACAATCGTAGACATAGCTACAATGTCATGAGAAACCTAAAACGCGAAGAAGCAAAATAGGAGCATGGCACTAAAATGATTTATTTATAGCAGTTGTCTATTTTTTAAAAGGTAAATAGTATTACATTGCGAGAACATATTGAAATAAAGCATTTCTGATACCCGATATATATATGATACAAGTAAAAGTCAAATTTGCTCCTGAGTAAATCATAACATAAATCTTTATAAAGTCTTTGCAGTTCAACATTTACAGCAATTCTACCCTCATGATAGGTCTTCGTGAAGTGACACCGAATACGTCATTTCATCTTGAATAGTGTACCGTTGTAAAGAGTCCACAAGGAGAAGGAAAATTACAGCAATACAGTCGGCACAGGGTACAGGGATTAAGCCCCCCCCCCCCCCCCCCCCAACACAAACACACACACACACACATACGCAAACACATGCATCCTTCCAACCGCAATCATCAGCATGACCTGGCAATGCCCAAGTATGTATCCTACCTGTAACTCCTTCTGTACCAGACATAGTGCTGGTTTTGGGGCATAATGTGTTACTGGTGCAGGGAAAGAACGACAGATGAAGACTACGCGCTAAAACTAAACAATATGATATATACGGAGAATGTAATTATGTTTCATACTAACAATATTTCACGACATTCTTACATAGTCGTGAAGCAAACAGCAGAACCCTTACATTATACACTTGTTTCGATGTTACGTTTACTGCGTTGTTGATTGGTATAAATTTATTTTACAATTAAAAGAAAGACGGGTAAAGCAACTTAAACTAATTTTTTAATTTATTTTCTCCCAAGATGCGCCCTGCTTTGTAGTAGTCTCGGAAATCTTCAGAAAACGTGTACATGATTATCAAGATCATGATGTTACGAAGAGCTGAGAGCTGCGTAGGTGGACTCTGTTGCTGCTTTTACTGGACACAATCTGTACGAGGGACAACTTTCAGGGTGACCCCATTGGGAGGTGATAGAAAACCCGTCTTGCCGAACACGGGCGGGATCTAGAAAGGGAAAGTGGAAAGAAGAAGGGGAGAAACAAATACAGGATTTATGTATCGGTTGAATTAATCCTAATATTTATCACCTCGCACAGTAAGACATGGTTTAGTCCATCTGTCGAGACGTTTAAAATCTTAAAAGATTTATACATTAATGAAAGTGATCAACACTACTAAGGTGAGAATTATGAGTGAACGAATTAAATAAATTCCCCATTGATTGCCAAAGGTGTGATAAGAGTTTCTTTGTACCACGTGACTATGACCCAAAGAGGCGGAAATGCGGTTTTCTTAAACATTCCGTCAGGAATAATCTGCTTAATCTGTTTCCATTAGGGTTATATGCAGTTTGATACCAAAAGCTCTAGTACAATTACTTTGTCATGGTTGTACATAATTATTAAAATTTGCAACGCAATGAATGTATCCCCACACCCCACCAATCTATCATCCCTCCACCCACCCCTTCTCTCTCTCCCTCTCTCTCTCTCTCTCTCTCTGTCTGTACTTCTCTTTCTTACCTCAGTCTGAGGGCACGTCTCAAATCGGTACTTCTGCAGAACCCTAGCGATGGCCATCTTGGTCTCCATCAGAGCGAACCGCATGCCGATGCAGTTATGGGGCCCGGCCCCGAAAGGCAGCCAGGCAAATGGGTGTCGGTTCGCCCTCCGCTCCTTGGTAAATCTGGGTTCGAGCAACACATTGGAGAAGCTGAGGCCTGCACTGTAATCTCTATATGGGTGCTAAACTCATCCATTAAGGAGCTTTGCTGCAACCATGGTAACCATTGGACCAAATCACAGGTGATTACCAATTGCATGAATGCTCATTGCAAAACCGTTGCACTGAATATTTTAGAGATATGCCTGGCATGTGAGCGTGTGCGCCTTATAGGTTGCCCCTCAACTAGGGCTCCTCCTAAATCAAACGAGGAACAAGTTCATACGAGCATTTTCGGAAATTTCTTCATCAGTGCATGGTCCTATCATGGATGGACTGCGCTCGGACAGACTTCCTTTGATCTATGATGACCGCCGCCTCATAAAAATTCAAGACATTCAGGTGTTTTAAACAATTAGCTGTATTTCTAATTAGGTAGTGCCTTCCTCTGAATAACAAAATAAAATCTGTTTTGAGAAACATGTCAACCGTTCAGCCTTCGCTGGGAGTTCGTAGCTGATCTTTTAACACACACTGTGAATTAGTGTTGGGGTGAGCGAAGGGAAATTTTGAAGAAAAAAAAATGTAGAAAGAATTTGGTCCGTAACTTTTACGGACATCTCCGGACACGAAATTGAGGTTGTTTCCATGGAAGATGAAACACTCAATAAACGATTTACAAGATATTTTTAAGGAAATATGATTTCTTAATGTGCGATATGAAGGCATTCCTCTGGCATGTTTTCTGCAGTATTCTCCTTTTATCACAAAAACGAAGCAACAATATAACCTGAAATATACAGAATCGTATCTTTATAAGATGTACTACTACTGTACATGTACTTTAGTTCATGAAGTGGTTCTGAAATCTTCTGCGCATACAGAATATATATTCCTCTAAATGCATCCAAAATTCGTTTTGCATATTTGGCGGCGGTCATCACTGGATCAAAGAACCAAATGCGTCAAATATTCTATGGTGCTATCAATGAACGCGTCTGGTGTAGGAATTAATTATTCTTCGTGCTGACTCCAGTTCTAACACCATCCTGATCAGTGTATCTATCAATGACGTTGGAAGGAGCTGGACAATAATTGGAAGTTTTGCCTCACAGTTTTTTTTTTTTCGTTTTTTTTTTTTTTTTTGTAAATGATACCTGTTATTTATTATGTGATTTGTTTATTTGAATTGATTGCATACTTTCACTGTAAACTGAACAATGTAAGTATTGGAGTCCGGACTTTCGTATTCAGTATGTTTTTTTTTTATTATTATTAATGAACCAAAATCGAATAGAATTAATTTGAATTGGCACATCATCAGCTATTGTACGTGATTCCCATTTTACTTAGCAGGTGAAATACATGTGTATTCCATAGATACAAATGACTCTTCGTTTAAGTAAAATGCTAGGTATAAATGACAGGCAGTCCAAACATATTCTCTCTCCCACACTGCCCTATACCTCTCTATATCTTCATGTATCTTGTTTTCCCCACTTTTCTCACCTTCTTTTGTAAATAAGCCTCTTCTCCCCACCCGTTTGGTTAAAGTTGTTCAGTTATTTGTTTTAGTACTCAAGTGTCTTTTTGTTTTACCTAAAAAATATTTATTGTATTCATACTTGTACTATTTCACCAGACTGATCGTTGTCAATATGTTATTGCCATGAGGGACCTGACTTTAACAAGCTATGCTTTCATAAGGTCTCCTCGTCTTTCTATCTTCTCTCTGATGCAACATTTAACTTGTTTTATATTACTGTTCCTTTATGTACTCTGTCACTCGTTGCTTATCTGTTAAATTGTATTAGGAGAAAGACAAATAAACTTGAAACTTGAAACTATTTTAATGAAAGTAAAAATGAATATTGTGTAAATGAAACCCATGCAGAAAAATTAAGACCGCGTGTGTCGGGAACGCTGACCATTTAACACTGATTAAGAATGAACCATATTGCTATACAGTATTTGTTGTTTATATGATTCGACAATTCCATCTATTGTGCATTCGTCTCATATTTATTCATATAGTAAAATAAAGTCGGGCTCCCGTTACCGCAACTTGACTTGCGATTGAAATCTATCTTAACTCTTGTATATTAGACAAAGGAGATTGGACATGTGATCACCAGCAAGTCTTTATAAGACGAGGCCTAGTCTTAACTTTCTATACCGTTTTCTTTACTTTTCGCTATAGACTTACAAAAGAACTCTATACGGTACCTGTCAGGATCAAACTTGTGAGGTTCGGGCCAGTACTTTGGATTGTGGTGGATGTTGTAGACGGGGATGAAGACACTCACTCCTTTCCCAATCCGCATGCCCTTGTATTCCAGTGTCTTAGTGCACATTCGGTTGACGCTGCAGCGAAATCAATTTAAAGAATTGAAGGGAAGAAAGAGTCCAATGCTAAGTCTGCGTACGAAGTCTTACTGCAAGCTACTCGTATGTTGAAATACTGCAGCAAACTATCCTTATGGTCGAGGCATGATAGATAGAATGATATCTGATAGGGAAGTAGTCGAATTCCAACCAGTTCATCTTTCTTGTCACGACTGCAGTGTACTCCCTGTGAACTCTTTGCACATTGCACCAAGAGGGCCATTCTCATTACAAAAAATCGAGAAGTTAAAAATCGCAAAATGTTACAATCGTGTTCACATTACACCAAAAAATCGTGAAGTTACGCGAAGTTAGAAAAATCGCGAGTTTTCGGAACGAAGTACGCATGCCCAACACGCTCGATCGACCATTCCCGGCATGCAATTCGTTTCGCGCGTAGTGCATGGGATGTAAACCAAACAAAGACTGTACATAGAGCGCTGCGCAGCGCTATGTCTTAAATGTATACAACATACAACGCAATTGATTCGCTCGGTCAAGCTAGCTTCAAGCAAAACTTAGTAGGGTTCGAATGCACGTACGCACAATCGCCGTGTACAAAACTCCCGAAGGAGCAGGGCAATCCCGTGGTGTAAACATCTTTAACAGTTCAACATCTTCCGTGACTAGGCTAGTCTAGCATCTCGATTAGTTGTTAGACTCATCCCAAATAAGGTTAGTCCAAAGTTCATCTGTGACTACGATTAGATCTAACGTTAGGTTAATACCAGCACGTTTATTAATTTTCCGTGGCTAGTATGATGCAGGTGCATCAAACCGGCCCCCTTGTTTTTTTTTTTTTTGAATATTTTAATTCCAAGATAACCAAATAAAATTCTAAAATTTCACACACAAATCAGCAAAATAATGTTCTTTAAAAAACTATTTTTGGATTGAAGATTAACGATAAAATTTCGGAGAAATTGCGCTTCGAGTCGCACATTCATATCACTGAACCTTGAAACCGGCCCCTACCGATTATGTCTCCGTCAATCCGACGAGTACAGTGCCGACATTTCACCAGTATTGCGTCTCGATCATGCCCGTTCCAGTGCAGTGAAAAATTGACGGGAAAGTTTCGACGATCGACGAGAAAATCACGGAAGTACGAACGCAAGTTGAAAAACAGAGATGTTTGGAACGAAAATGTGCAATTGTCAAATAAGTGCACATTTTGTCTAATTTTGCTTCCGAAAATCTTCCGAAAATCTTGCATTTGTTTACATTTTGTTTACTAATGCGTAAATACATAATAAATCGCGCATCCAACCTTTGATAACGCGCACTGAGCAGAAATACGCGGGGGCCGGTTTCAAGGGTAGGGGCCGGTTTGTGGACCACTCACTATACTAGTAGCAGCACCTGCCCAGTACCGCTAGTGCTGCATGTAGTGCATAACAACGTTAAGCGCGTCAAGATGAAAACGCAGCGCGACTCTCCACTAGACCAACTATTTAAGACCTCATTTATCAGTTTCTCTTAGTTGTAGAGTATGCAGCGCAGTGCGGTCATCACTGAATTGATCTAGTTTATTGAGTGCAACTGCCGTCCATACAGTTTTGCTTTGACGTTGATAGATAAATGAACAATACACAGTAGAAACATGCAGTATGGCTAGTGGCCCATTCTCACCGCGGGGCCCTTAATCGACGCACTAGCAAAAATGCGTATTAGAACGAAATGGTAAGCGTATCACGCGTGAGACTATAGAATCTCCGTCGGCACAACAGTTTCTGTCAAGCTACGCAATTACGAGTCAAAAAATGCAAGTTTCATCAAATTATCGTCTTTTGAAATTTTAAGCAACAAAAAATCACATTATTCGGTAAATGTCAAAATTATTTGCCGACCAGAAAATCCGTTTTCTCCGAAATTCCTGCCGCGCACCCGCACCGCGATCGCTTCGGTAGCCGAGCGGAGAAGTCAGTTTGATCGTGATGCGCATGCCTTCGGCACTACATCATGCGCGTTCCGAGAAAATGCGATCGAAATGAAGACTCTCGTATTATTGCAGTCTCTTTTTTTCGGACTTCGTTCCATTTAACATCTAGGGTAGCCTTAAAGAAAATAGAATTATTCTATCAATAGTCTTCTTCAAACGTAAATCACATCAACAAGCAAACTACAAATTTCTTTTTTTTTTCTTTTTTATTCAAATCACCAAGTCACCATGAAATCGAACACATAATCGATCAAGAAAAGCCCATTGACAATGCACGTAAACGGTGCGGCGTTTAAGGGCCACAACTTTATCGTCGACAAATATTGACAGGCTCACAGTTTTGCACTGAAAATACAATTATTCGTAAGTGTTTACTCAAAATGTGTCTGTTATATGATTTTGAAAATATAAAGCATGAAAGTAAGTGTGATTTAGTGTAAGAGTATATCGAAATACGTATTTGTTTTCGTCTCAAATCGTAAGTGCGGCGAGAATGGCCCACCCATCATACTAGTACGACGCTCCGCATCCGATATGACAGTAGCCTAGCCTGTAATCATGGTAATGTACGTAGTACTGCAGCGCACATATCAGCTAGCTACTCGATCGCACGCTACTGGAGAGCAGACGCCGGAAGTCACGTGAATAAAATGGAGATTTTTCTGTTGTGCGTTCTCATTGCAAAAAATCGCGAAGTTACGGTGCGAAGTTAGAAAAATCGCAACTTTCACCCTAACATCTCGATTTTTCTAACTTCTCGATTTCTTAAGTCCAATGAGAATGGCCCTCAGAAGGAATTAACAAAAGAGTTCTGCCATTGTCATGTGCATTACTGCATGCAATATTTCCATATATGTACGCGCACATTTCAAGTAAATTTTACAGTCTTGAGCGCGCAGTGCCGGATATCAGATTAGGGCCGTTCTCATGACAATAAATCGCCGCATTTCATCTAGCGCAGGAAAGGTAAGTCGAATAAATAGAATGCTCAGATACCAGCGGTTGCCTACTTTACTTGAACTCATTAGCGGTGCCAAATCACGGTGCCACATATGTGGTAAAAAAAAAAATCATCGACATAGGTTATGATATATTAGATCTTTTGTTGTAGTCTTCTTTGTGTCAGTAAATTCATTAACGTACAAGAATTAGAGAGATTCTGACTGATGTTTAGGATTAGGGGTAGTTATGGTTGCGGGTGCGGGGTTGAAGTTTGGAATTGGGCTTGTGTATAGAATAAATCGTGGATATAGTCTTCCCTACTTTGATAAAGGGAAGCAAATAACAGAGTGACTTTTGTGGTAAATGAGCAAAGAGCAAAATATTTCACTTGGAATTGGCATCAATGCAACACCACACCGTGCCAGAATGACAAGCTTACAACAAGATGGATATTTCTCATTAAATTATTGACTGTATGTAGGGAACAGTGGTGGGTAAAATAATAAAAGAAGATCCGTATTAAAACCAATACTACAAATTAAAGAGATTTGCTTTCTTTTTACCAGTGTAGGGAGGAATTATTGTCGCTGCTCGGACCAAAATGATTTTATCCACGACTTTGAATTCCTGGCAGTTGCTCTTAACAAAACAATGACTGCGGAATTGAGTCACATCTACCTGGATGATAGACTAGGACGTGCTGATTTCAAGCTCTCTAAGCCCATCGCTGACGACATCAGTCATACGACTCTGCGATTGGCTTAATCAGATCGTGTCGTCTGCGATGAGTTAAATGAGTCACGCCTGTGAATGTAACTGACGTGGAATCGACATGTCCTATGTAACACCAAAGTAGACGGGCCATAAAACCATGCTTACACAACGGCGGGAGGGTAGATGCGCAGGGTCTCACAGACAACCTGGTCGAGGTACGGCATGGAGGCGACCGAGGTATAACCCACCGCGTCACGGTTCGGTGTGATGTCATCCACCTACGTCACGTGGTATCAAAATCATGAGAAATGTCACTATTTCGTCTAACACGTTTTCATATTTTCTTCTTGCCGTTTCTTTCAACTTGAATCCTAGAAGAGCAGTAGATGTAACTCTTGTTATTAAAAAAACATGAAAATGAAATAAAATTGATACATTAACCTACTACAGGTCATGTCAAAGTGGAAGACATGAGTTTTCATGGTGGATTTGACTTCATAAAAGAGCACGTGTTTGCCTATTTGTTTTGAATTGTCTTGTAACATGTATACCACAATTTTTTTTCATAATTCTATTCTACATGATGTTTTACAAGCTGCAGGTAATGCTTCAAAGTTACATCAGGACAGCATCGCGATCCGATCTTTCTGAAACTTTTCTGTTTCTCAAATTTTTCTTCTTTTATTGAAGTCATCTTTTTATAGAGGTCTTATTCATCTTCAACTATCTCATTGCCCTTGGCATGCAGATGTGTGGTAAGACCAATGGGTTTTCAATGCCTGGTAAGGGTAGAATTAATCTATCAAAGCTAAACGCACCTCCTGAATGAGCTTCTCCTGAACCTCAGGGTGCATGGACAGGGAGTAGAAGATGAAGCCAAGAAGCGTGTTCGTTGTCTCATACCCAGCCGTAAAGAAAATCACGGCCTGCATAGTCGGAAAGAAATATGTGCTATTCAATAAGCTAAAGTAAAACTAACTCACAAAAGCGGCTAGCAACAACATTTAACCTTCAATTTTAACCCCTTTTCAATTTACAAAAAAACTAGAGCAATAGGACTGCCTCGCAGTCGATAAATATGCTTCCGATCCACTGTATACTTTCATGTGGTTGACATTGATACCTCTCTCAGAAAACTATGCTTGTTTGGCAATGCACCATTGAATTCCTATGTGAACTTAAACCGTTTAATTTCTAGTATTTGTAAAAAAAAAAAAAAAAAATGGGTCATGTTCAGCCAAGTTTGGCAATGTTCTTTGACTTTTAACCTCTAACTACTTTGACCTCTAATCTAATGCGTCTATCTGAATGTAGCCATCCATCCTTGCAACAAGTTTATTTAAAATTGGATTATTCAATTCGGTTACTTTGGAGAAATAATTTATGCAAGTTTTAAACACATTTGTGGTAAAGTTCATTGACCTTTGACCTTTCAGGATTTTTACCAAACATTTCAGTAGTCTACCTCCATGCAGTGATCCATCATACCGTGTTTGGTTCGAATTGGATTTTGATTTATTGTGAAAAATATAGATTTGCGAGCAAGCTAATGACGTTACAGTCTCATGACTGAGTTGCCAATTTGCCTCCAAGTAAATACGTTCTTCGTATCGTTAAAACATTAAAAAAAACTTTCTAAAGTTGTCTGATTTTAGGACCGGAATACCCCTTTAGATGTGTGTATGTGTGTATATGTTAGTCTGGCACACAGAAGGTTGGATTACCTGTCCAACGAGCTCGTCGTCTGTCAGCTTGATGTTCTTCCCTAGATTGCGGGAGTGGTACTGGACATTGTGGTGGCGATCGAGGTCATTATGGAGGTCATTTTCGTCGGCATCTTCTTCCTTCTCGATCACTGCGTCCTTGCCTTGATATTGGGCGTCTATGACGGACTGAAGAAAGTCTACCCGCTGGATGGGTGAGAAATGGGGGATTAAAGTAAAGCAAATAGACACAGAGGGGAAACAGAGGGTAAGAGAGAGAGAGAGGGATATAGTGAGAGAGTGAGAGAGAGAGAGAGAGAGGGGGGGGGGGTAAAGTGAGAGAGAGAGAGAGAGAGAGGGAGAGGGGGGTATAGTAAGAGAGAGAGAGAGAGAGAGAGAGAGAGAGAGAGAGACGGGAGAGAGACAGGAGGTTGAACAGAGGAGAAGAACAATTTGTGGACGTCAATTTAGAGCATCGCGAGTTCTATGTAAATTCCGCAGGAATATTGCATTATATACACATGATGCATATACATGTACCTACCCCCTACCCGTTTCCCCGCCCTCCCCAACCCCACCTTCATCGCCGCTTCTGCCTTACCTTGCCCTTTGTATTGTTCTTCCGGAGGGCGACGGTCTTCAGCGTGACTTCCTTGAAGAAATCCATGACGTCAAGCGGGAAGAACATCCCGAGGTTGAAGAAGGCGAAGACATACCCCAGGGAGGGGAACGCACCTGGTAAACCGAGGCGAAACGGGTGGGTCATTATTTACATTTTTTCCAGTGGACAACATGTACATTTTTCCAGGTTAATTCCATATGCAACCACTGCTTTATGCAATTACTTGCGGAATTACATCAGAGATTTAGAAACATGCACGTTACGTTCTTTGTCAATATAACAACTATGAATCCAGTGCACTATCGCTATTCCGTATGTATTCTGTTCTGTTGACCGCCTGATTATGCTTTGTATTTTGCGCTTTATAAAATGATTTGATTCTGAATATTATGTACAATACTCATTGCACAATTAAATAGAGGAGCCAGCAAAGTAACGATTCGATATGACATTATAAACAAGTTTAACCTTCTATGTGCCACCTGTGGATTATTCAAATAAACACAACAAAAAAAGTAAGCCCCCACCCCACCCCCCCCCCCCCCCTAAGCAAATAGCATAACCTATTATCGGAGAGGTTTTGGGCAAAATAATTTGGCAGGATTGTTCTTTAACTTATCAACAAACTTCTGTGCGAAAATCACATTAATCCAATTCGTTATGCATGAGTGGGCAAATCTTAAAGGCAAAAATGTCACTTTTCAAAAGTCACAAAGGTAATTGTTCATGCCGTTTTAACAATACATTTTGGCATTTCTTACGCGATTTTTAAAGTGTTTTCACTCAACCATGACACGAAAATGATTTCTTATATGTACATAACAGGTAATGTTGCGTCTTTGTCAAAATTTGAAGAGTTTTATTTTTTCACCAAAATAAAGGGTTTTTAAAAGTTTCAAACTCAAGAGGGATGAGTATTTGTTAAACGGTGCTCACTCAGCCAGAACAACGGGTTAAGTGTCGGGATAGGTGTTAGTGCATCGAGAGATGGATGATAAACTTTGAAAGGACACAAATTATGCATCAGAAATGGAATTTGGCAAAAATTCATATGAATCCCAAAATTACCCTTGTGACTTGTGAAAAGTTATATTTTTGCTTTTAAAAGTTATACACTCATGCATGACTTATTGGATTAATGTGATTTTCATACATAATTTAGTCAATAAGTTAAGGAACAACCCTGCCAAATTATTTTGCCTAAAACCTCTTCCAAAAAAGTTATGCTATTTTGCTTAAGGGGGGTTACTTTTTTGTTGTGTTTATTAATACAAATAAATTACAACGGAGAAGCAGTTTGTTTTGGCACACAATGTGTTCATTGTAGATGAGGTCTATGCCAGAAAGGGGTAAGTTGTACGGTACTTAAATCATTTCAAATGTTTGTTGCAAGAATGAGGTGCAAGAATCGGAGGTGGTCTCCGCGGTCTTTCGAGCACCTATTGAAAACAAAGGGGTAATGATGTCATGGTTGTAGAACCCCGATTCACCCTGGTTACGTGTTTCTAAGCCACACAGCTAAATATAGGAAGTGATTGCATTGCACAGGGACCACCGTGAGAAAAAGCTCTGTCCACATAAAGAGTTCACCGACCTTTCTTATTAGGAAGAAGGGACATACAGATTATTTGTTTCTAATAAGTTGTCGGGTTTTCCTAAAACTCGTTGTTGCTCTGCTTCTCAGATGTGCATATTTCTAATGAGAGCAAGTTAATTTTGAACTGTTATACACTTTTAAAAAAGCAACATTAAAGACGAAGAAGTTAACCCTCTCAGTACCATAGGTGTATGAAATGTGCATGGAATGGATTTTCCTGGCTTAGTTCTTAAGGGGTTAAGATGATCTCACTTCCGAGGATGGTGAATGGGTTCGTGAAGGAGAACTGGCTGAAGGCCCTCTTTGCGTGCGAGACGAAGGGGTCGTTGACGTCACTCTGCGAGTCGATGTCGAGCCCAAAGGCGCAACTCCCAATCGTGTCCATCACGAAAGCTCCGAACAACCTGGTATAACCAAAGTAATAGTGAAAGTGTAGCGCCCTCTCTAGTTGTACTCTCTCTCTCTCTCTCTCTCTCTCTCTCTCTCTCTCTTTCTGTCCCCATTGTTTTTTTTTTCTCTCACTCTCTCCTCCTCTCTCACTCAGCTCACAGGTCCATCTATTTCTCCCTCTCTTTCTCTCTGCTTATGATTATACCGCTATTCCCCCTCCTATTTGTCCTTTTTTATTGTATCACAAACGCAAACTTACTCTCTGCACTCGATGATTCCGTGTTCCTTCTGCTTTTTTCCGATGTTTTCAATCATCTTGTCCGCACAGTCGTTCACAAGAGATGACATCTGCAAATTAGATGTTAAACGACGGCCTCCATCTTAATAATAAGTATATTCATACAGTATAGTCATGGTTTTATTTCAGCATACAATCTCGCATTAAAATATCCCAACGAGCGATTTCTATACCCTGTATACGATAGAGGGTAAGATGGTTTCTAACCTTTATCCATCTTCTTTTCAGTGATAATTTTCGACGGGTTAAGATGTTGAATGTGTAATTATAATAGAAACCAACGCTTGCGACGTGTATTCTATGGCAACTATTACCAAAAACTTACCTTACTGTTTTTTTTTCTAAATGCAATGAAGGTGGAATATAAAAATGATGTCAAATTATAAAGGAACGGGTTCCGTGACATTTTCATCAATCAATAATATTGTAATATTTTTTTGAATATTCAGTTAGATTTTCTCTATTAGAAAGATTGGGACCAAAACATTTGCGAGTATTACATGATCAATTCAGACACTAAAATGCCCATTGTGTATCACACGTGTCGATCCACTATTCTGGCAGAAAAGAACTTGTCGATTAACCTGTATAACGCATAGTGGGTTCTGGATTAAATACACACAACCGTTTGGGTCCCTGAGAAAATTCAAAGCAATATTGTGACACTATTAATTAATGAAATTTCAAAAAGCCTGCTCCTATTATAAAACATTGACATCTCTTGACTTCATTTTGTTTAGATTTCAGCTCGGGTAGTACGACACATTACCTGCTTCATCTTGGAGCCACTAAAGGAAGGAGTGAGGAGATTACGCACTTCCCTCCACCTCTCGCCTGCTAAATTGGCCACGCTGCCCGCAAACTCCTTGTTAGTCTGCGGTAAGATCTGAGCGATTCCGAGATAAAAAAAAAATAATAATAATAAAAAATAAGGAAGTATAGATAAGGGAAAGAGAACAAATTCATAGTAGAGTTTTTTGAGCGTTAACACAAGAATCAATAATTACGAAGTGGATAGTTTTGAAGACAGTGCTGTGCATGACAATTAACAGCGTTTTAAAAAGTTCTAACATCACAATTGACCCATAAAATCTACAATCGCAGAGAAATATCGTGTTGATGGATATCTATGCATATTTACATAAACGGACGTAAGTCATATCATTTCGGATTTTCAAAAAACGAAATACCACTCACATGAAGAAAAATTCTTACATTATTTGCACAAGTGCAGAATTTGGGAAACTGAATAAATCAATTATAACAATTCAGTGAATGATTTTTGACTTACGATCCTGTCGTGAAAGTTGTTAAAGTCCTTAACCATGATGAGGCGCAACAGGTCTGGATCAGTCACGTTCAACGTAGCGCCGGCGAAGTTGTACGTCCTGCACAAGCATCATCGAGTCAACAGTTTATCCGAGAGATTGTGCTCCGTTAGGAAAGATAATGTGCGCATTTTAGGGACAACTCAGCATAAAACGAATGTCAAAGTACGAGAGGCGTGCAGTATGAAAATAACATCACCTATGGTAAACAGGGGCACATACCTGGTTTTATGTTTATGTGTGAGCGTTGAATGAGATGTTGAGTTGCCATGAGAATTGATTAGTAACATAATATTTGATACGAATGACTTGTATATAAGAGGGAGGATCAAAAATTAATGCCCCCATAGTCACCACATCTTTATCATTGATCCGACGAACACCAAATTTACACAGATTATAGCCTGAGGACTCTTCTACATGGAACTACTCTTCAAAATAGTCACTATGTCTTCTGATGCATTTACGCCACTGATGAAACCAAGCATCAAATCCAGGTTGGAAATACTCTGGAGCTTGCTTCCTGGCCCATGACTTAACAGATGACTTGACTTCATCCAAGTCTTCAAATGGGTAATCACGGAGACTTTCTTTCATTGGCCCAAACAGATAGAAGTCTGAAGGTGCCAAGTCAGGACTGTATGGTGGATAAGGTATCACAGACCACCCCATTTTGGCTATTGCCTGGGTTGTGAAAAGTGACATGTGTGGCCTTGCTTTATCGTGATGGAGTTGTATGGAATGAATGTCTTTAAGTGGTCTCTTCTTCCTGATGGCTTCCCTCAGCTTGCGAAGTGTAGTAACGTATCTTTCACTGTTGACCCTCAGGCAAGAAGTCTGTGAGAATAACACCCTCTGTGTCCCAAAACACTGTAGCCGTCACCTTCTCAGTCGATCTGGCAGCCTTGAATTTCCTGTGATGTGGTAAAAAGCAATGGCGCCATTGCTTGGATTTAACCTTACTCCCTGGGTCATACAGCCCATGGCTCATCTCCAGTAACCACATTTTGGAACAAAAATCTTGGACCTCACCTTCAAATGCATCCAGTAGCTCTTGGCATACCTCTACCTACCTCTGTTTATGATAAACTTTCTACAGATTGGAAGATCTGGTTGAAGTCAAATCAGTTGTTAAGTTATGGAATAGGGCAGGTTATATTTAGTGGCTAAAATTAAGCTCCAGAGTATTTCCCAGCCGGATTTGATGCTTGGGTTCAACGGTGGCGTAAATACATCGAAAGACATAGTGACTATTTTGAACAGTAGTTCCATGTAGAAGAGTCCTCAGGCTACAAGCTGTGTAAATTTGGTGTTCGTCGGATCATTGATTTAGATTTGGTGACAATGGAGGCATTACTTTTTGATCCCCCTCGTAATTTGCATACATATCGAAAATTGACGTATTGCTAAGACGTCACAGAAACAACCAGGCAAATGGGGAAAATTGTTGTAACGTTATTGTAGACGTCATTGTCTTTGTTGCATGGTTCATCTATGGTCATGCTCGAGATTGGCGCAACATCCCTATGAACTCCATAGACGCAGGACATTGACGTAACGACAACGTTAATACCGTGACTTTCAGTTCGCTTCAGATCTTCACAGAAACTAACGTAACGCAACGCATAAGTGCACCACCAATGCATCTCAACAACGTTTCAATCATATCTCGCGCTTTTATTGCCACCGCATGGCAATCGCAAATAGTTGCGCAAGAAGTACGCAAGAAGAACACTTAGGACATAACCATGCTAACACGGAAGCAGTGTGACACATTGGACGTAGATGTAGCGGTAATTGGTTGCCCGTTGCGTGTATATCTAACAATGACTCCGCATGCGCAATCACAGCAGTAATCGCGCGGGTCACCGAGGACGACACGATCCAAACAGTCGTGCGACTCTGCGACTGCCCGAAGCACATGACATGGTCGTGGATTTGTACAAGTAGGTGACGCCACTTTTCCAGTCGAAGTCCCTTACATCCGCAGAATTGTGGTAAAATCGTGTCGTCTCGGTTTAATGACTTTTAATCTTACCCGTATATCGTGCCGAATTCTTTTTCCAACTCCATGAAGACCCCTGGCATTGGCTGTATACAAAAAGGAATATAAGTGATAGGATCATGACTCCTGGACCTAATTAATGTGTATTTTGTCAATACACACATATTACCAAGGTTAATAATGAAACAAAGCTATATAGATTAGCCGTGTATGCAAGCAATGATTAAACGAGTATCGGAGTACACGTGATTCTATGAACGTTTGTGCATCAATCAATATGCTAGCAGGAATATATGCGGCTGTACTCAATCTAAGAGCTCAAAACTAATGAAGAAAAAAGGCGCAGATAAGTGAGCGAGAGACGGACAGACAGACAGAAAGAGAAAAAAAAGTGGGGGAAAAGGAAAGGGAGAGAGGGTAGGAAGGGAGAGGGAGGGGGTGTGGAGGAGAGAGAGAGAGAGAGAGAGGGGGGGGGGAGGGGGAGGGGGAGGGAGGGGAGGAAGGGGGAGGGAGGGGGTGGGAGGAGGAGGGAGGGGGAGGAAGGGGAGGAAGGGGGGAGGGAAGGTGAGGGAGGGGGAGGGAGGGGGAGGGGGGAGGGGGGAGGGGGGAGGGAGAGAAAGAGAGTGTTAAAGATAATTACCTTTGAGAATGTGAGCAAGTTTCCGATGACGGGCAAGGGGGGTACCTGAACCACGCCCATCCGCTTCCAGTAAGTGAGGGACCACGTGTCATACCTGGTAGAGAAAATAAAATACTTGAATATTACTTAGCAACGGCATATCAAATTTTGCAAGGCAGACGTTAAACAAAAAAAATGTGTAGATATGACGGTATGTAATAACATAAATTGTTGTATGAGAGTGTTTTTATTGGATTCAAGAAGTCAGTATTTATTTTTAGGGGACATGTTTTAAACATGGACTGTTATATCTAAAAAAAAAAAATTAAAAAAAGGTTGTCGGGTGGGCTTTGTAATGTGTAATACATTACCTAAAGATGCATGAACTCATTAAAAACATCATCATTGTGGGCAATGTTTTGAGCCCACTGTATATTCCTTTTCTTTTTTCTTTTCTTCTTTCCTTTTCTGTGTTCTCTCTTTGTTGTGAGGGAGGGGAGAGGGGAGGGGGTCAGTTGGGGTTAGCCCGAGATTTTGAATTTGAAATCCCGATAGAAATCATGACAACCTGCTCCTGTGAGGTCATACGTCTGTATTATTCAGGTCAGAAAAGACAGGGTCTCCTTCAGAGTAAGGCACCTTCAAAATCAAAACGGAGGCCCACCCATACCTGACCTTTTACCTACTTTGGTTATACTAATACATACTCGTGCCCGTGGTCATACACGCAACAAGGTGTACACGCAATTCGAGACAAGTTCACTTTCAATCAGGGAAACACATTTGTACTTAACCATGTTTACTTGGAGATAAAGAGAGTGTTTTACGAAGTCTGAAATCAAAAAAATAGGAACAGAAACGGAGAAATATTGAAGACAAGGGGGTGATGGGTTTGTAGAGAGAGATAGAGAGAGAGAGATAGAGAGAGAGAGACAGAGACAGAGAGGGAGACAGAGAGAGACAGAGACGGATACAGAGACAGAGACAGAGAGACAGAGAGGGACAGAGAGAGATACAGAAAGAGAGAGTGAGAGAGAGAGAGAGAAAGAAAAAGAGAGAAGAGAGAGAATAATACTCACGCCAAATATAGAAGGAAGGCTACTATGACCAGAAACCAGGTCAGGGAAATAGGGAAGCCAAGGATCTCGACATCCATGTTGAAAACACCGTCCCGGGATAATCAAGACAAAAAACGGAGAGTTATATATCACGATACGTCGAGTTTCACCATTGGTTTGTTTGACACAGACACAATGACAGTCACACAGGCAACCCAAACAAGGTTAGAACTAAGCAGTACTGGAACTAAGTCGAGCAACGTAGTTCCTATATAGATCTATAAGTTCACTGTGCATGTGTGGATTGCATATGAAGATAAGCGCGGAAATCAAGTACGCATGCGTCAGTCCAGGGTGCCAAGCGAGGCGACCTTTAAACACTTGACAGGAATTGCACACAAAACCTGAGGGGTGCATTGTTCAAATCGAAAAGATCTTTGTTTAGGGGTGAACGGGGTTCACCTGAGTGTGGAAAAGAGGGAGAGTGTGTATTTGGAAGAAGGGGCTTGAACGGAGGGCGAAGGGATATTAAGAAGAAGCGACGGGGTGATAAAATGGAGGGGGCGAGGGCAAGGAATTGTCATTAAAATGTACATGTAGATTAACTTGTTTTTATTATTCAGCTTTTTATTATTGTAATCAATTGTTCTAACAAAAGATTGCCACGGACTCCGTTGTCTCGCACGGGGCTTCGGATGATTCTGCAAAACAACAAATCCATAACACACCTGAAATATTAATAAAAAAAACCAATGTAGAAAAAAATGGTTTAATGCACAGTATGGTTCCGTGTATTTCTTTGATTAGGATAAAATAAAGTACACCCCCCCCCCTCCTCCATCTTTCCAATCCCTATTTTTGTTCAACTGCCTCTTGCTCCGCTTATGTGTGGACTTTGGACCTTATTGTTTGAATTGTGTAATGACTTGCATTATATTCGTCCTTCTGACGAAATAAACACATATAAAGCTATGTGTGTGTTGCAACCCTCTACATGTTTGCTTCGCACAGTGTTGCAATTATGACACGTAGATTGCATCGTTTAGGTATTACACTAATTATTATACCAAGTATTAAGTATTATCTTATTTGTTCTTTAGCCTGTCACTCAAACATAATATCGATCTCAAAATATACAGTCTAATGAAATTGAATTCTTCCTCTCCGTTTGGTTTCAAGTCTATGATCATTTCGTCTTTTTTCTTGGGGAGCTATTGAATCACCGATGCGATGAGAGACCCTGTTTAATTCAAATGACATGTCTCTCAAACGCTTACAAATCCAAGTAATTGTTCTAACATGTCTATACAAAGACAAATGTAAAACAATGACCATATATCAATCTAGACCACTCAACTTGAATCCGTTCACATCAGTTTAAATGTAATTCCACTTGTTTACAAAGGCAATTTGTGCGGAAAAGATATTTGTGTCTGTTTCCCTTGGACAGTTGGATATGTCGTGTATTCACAAGTTTTCACACGAAATCAGAGTCTTTAAACAGTTAAAAGATGTCACGAAATACAACGAAAACATACATGGTAAATCACGTTTGTGGAATGTGCAGTCGTGACATAAAATTCAATTAAGACATTTCTTAGTAGTTTGCCTCACACGCTGAGCTTAGTGCAAAATCAAAGTTGAAGCTAACGAGAATATCTTCAAATTGCTCTTGTAATGATATCTTAAGACAAAGGTGACAGGAGACACCACTGTGAACAGCATTAATCTGATGAAGGTGGTTGAATTGGGAAGTTAAAATGACAATGTCAAAGAAAGAGCATACAAGTCATGCACTTGACGATATTCTTCGACGATGGGTTAAAGTCAATATTTAGACTTTAAAAAAATCACTATTCAAGTCATGTGTAAATATTTTAGGCATTTCAAACATCACGCCTCTAACCCATGAAAGACAAAAACATCTAGGGCAAATGATCAACCAGTTCATGTATTGTTGTTTTCTGTCATTCAGAGCGGGAGAAATATGATGGCATAAGGACGACGCACTTTGCTCTGTGCTCATACAAAGGAGGTTGTCTTCATGGTCTTCACGAAGTTTGGTTCAGTTTGAGCATGGATCTTATTTAGGATCCATGATTTAAGGCTCTCGTGCCGATCATAGATCAATGTCAGGGGTGAGAAAGCGTAAAGGTGCCCCAAGAAGGTGACTTGTACAAGTCAAGGCGCCTAATTTCGAGTGAACGGGCGAAAAGGCGACTTATTTAACCCGCCTTGGTGCCTTGTTTAGTTCGAGAAGGAGAGTAGGCGACTTTATACAACTTGTTGAAACTTGTTGCAACCATTGATACTGTTAAGGACGGATATGAATCAAACTTCTTTTTTTAACCCATGCTTGGCACCGTCAAAAAGTTATGTGTTATCAACATGTCCTTTTCAGGTGTTTTAAAGAACATGATTATGTAGCAACGGCTTCTCAGAGAGAACAAAAGAAATGTAGAGTTTCGCCTGTCCAGTTTTGTTAAAAGCATCAATATATTTGTGAGGATAACATATACCAGCAAACAAAGAAAGACTTTACGTAAAATATCTCAGATGAACGCAATGCACGCAAACCCTGTTAATGACAATACACAGCTAAATATACAATTTTGACCATGATGGAATTTCACAATTCCGGAAAAAGCAGGAAAGTGAAGAAATTTCTAAATTTTGTAGGGGTGAAATGTATTTCATCATTCCCCAATCCTTAAGAAGAAAGCCGAGTACATGATTATTAATGGTGTTTTACACACACATATATATATATATTTATATAATTATATATATATATATATATATATATATATATATATATATATATATATTGTGAAAGAAATGTATGAAGAGAACAATGGTAGGCTTAGCTTAAATCAAGGTTCCCCAGAGCTATCTACCCTTTGGAAAAATTGGTGATGCCGAAAAAATGTCTCGAACCCGGGCCCCCAGCTTCTCACATTGATATATACCTTCTCCCATACGTGTACTGCATCTAAGTAATAGCTTTGATCCAGCTGAGGCATGGCGGCTTGTCATTGTTCAAAACCCACCTGCACCCAACAAAGGAAATTATAATTGGTATAGTGTCGAGAATTTGTCAATCTGACGGTCAATCGTATCGGGATCGCCTAAGCCACTAACCCGTCTCTGTGGTCTAGTGGTTAAGGCACCGGCGTTCAAAGCTGGGGGCCCGGGTTCGATTCCCGGCAGAGACATTTTTTCGGCATCACCAATTTTTCCAAAGGGTAGATAGCTCTGGGGAACCTTGATTTAAGCTACGCCTACCATTGTTCTCTTCATACATTTCTTTCACAAAATATTTAAATAAAAGAGTTGCCAAAGCTGTTGTATATGTATAATTACTCACATTGATATATATATATATATATAAAAAGCCAAATAATGTGATAAAAAACAGCTTTTAGAGACAAAAAGGGGAATTAAAGATATATCTTTCCAAGTTGACATACACCAAATGTCAATGCCGAGCATGGGACATCAAAGGATTGATTGTGAAATGCTTTTGACAATCATTAGTATACGCTTTGGTATACATACAGATGCTCGAGTTGTTTCTCCGTCTACTAACACCTCCCTGTTGCAACTCACCTATAGTTAAGTGCGAGAAGGCGAAAAGGTGACTGGAGTGGCAGTATCAAATTAGGTAATAATTAAAGTATGGAATCGACGAGTCATTATGACAACACTGTGTGAAACAGCCGTGTACATGGATGCAACACAAATAGGTTTATTTGTGTGTTTATTTCTTTAGAATGGCGTAAATGATATCACACAGTAGTATCATACAATTCAAACATCGCAGTCCAAAGTCCAAATTAGCCAGTACACTTTTCTCGAGCCTGATGAGCGAAATGCACTGAACCACACTGTTCCCGAAACTTTATTTAGTTAGGTGTTTTTAGGGGGAGGAGCTGGGGGGGGGGGGGGGCTTAATCACCTGACCTCCATGTATTTTTGGAAATAGAGTAGCTTTGGGACAATGATATGAGGACAATAGAGCTACAAATAATCAAACATAAGTTTACCTACATCTTATTGGTCAACCCCATTGACCTCGAAACACTCCCTCTTATCGACCCTTTCCTTCCTAAACCCATGGAAAACCCAACATCCTTCTTATACCCAACACCCTGCCTCTTCTTTCCAGCATCCTGTCACTTATCCCGCTGACCACTCCAACCCTCAAGTGAACACCGTCCTCTCCTCAGGCAAACAAAATATCTTTTCAAATGCAATTCACCCCTGAATTTTCTTATGCAATTTCTGGTTTCAATTTTTAAAGGGAAAGTCTACCCGAAATCGAATTGGTTTTGATATGTAACAGAAAATGAATGGAACATACTCTCTAAGGTTTGACGAACATCCGTCAAAGGAAAAGAAGTTATTACTTTAAAAATGTTGATATTGTGATCATCGAGCTGCTCTCCCATACGTGTTGTTCGTTTTACAGGTAAAAAAAAGTGTAATTTTAGGAAATGAGCATTTTCAAAGTATTGGTGCACAACTTATAGCAGAGTAGCTGGCTCGCAAGAGACGTAACAAAATCAGATAATTTGGAAATATATAACTCTGTTCACGGATCACCTTCACTAATTTATTTCTCTTATGATTCTGCTTTTATTAAAACCAATTTAACTTCAGTGTCGACTTTCCCTTTAAACGTCGCCACCTTTGCACCGTGGGCTGACGACATACGTTCGTGGCTTCCGCACTAATATATACTTGCATACGCAGTCGCGGTCAAAGTCATATTGTACTTAGCAATAGGAATTACGGTGCGCGAGTTAGCTCTAGCCTTGTGAATCGCATGTCTCGGTGGCCTGTATCAGTACCAAATCAATGGTGAAACTCGACGATTGCGATATATTTCCAAAGCAGATTACTCTTTGCTGGTGAACTGGCCGTTCAATTGCGTTGATTTTTCTGGGACAGTGTTTTCAAAATGGATGTCGAGATCTTTGGCTTCTCTATTTCGCTTACCTGGTTTCTGGTCATTGTAGCTTTCTTCCTATATTTGGCGTGAGTATAATTATGCTCTCTCTCTCTCTTTCTCTCTCTCTCTCTCTCTCTCTCTCTCTCTCTCCTTCTCTCTCTCTCTCTCCCTCCTTCTCTCTCTCTCTCTCTCTCTCTCCCTCTCTCCGTCTCTCTCTCTCTTTCCGCCATCCCCCTTTTCTATGTGTATCCATTAGTTCTCTCCATTCTACTCTCTTTCACGTCACTCACATAATCCTCAAACCATTCTCTCATCTCCCACCTCTCACTCTCTCTCGCCCCCCCCCCCTCTCTCTCTCACGCACACACACACACACACACACACACACACACACACTCACACACACACACACACACACATTATACACACAAAAATTTTCCCGTCTCACCCTTAATAATATTTTTTCTACCAGTTATGACACGTGGTCCCTCACTTACTGGAAGCGGATGGGTGTGGTTCAGGTACCCCCCTTGCCATTCATCGGAAACATGCACACGATCTCAAAGGTAATTATCTAATTTGTATTATCTCTCTCTCTCTTCTCTCTCTCTCTCTCTCTCTCTCTCTCTCTCTCTCTCTTTCTCTGTCTCTTTGTCTTTCTCTGTCTCTTTGTCTCTCTCTTTCTCTCCCTCCCTCTCTACCCTTTCTCTCTTTCTCTCGCCCTCCCTCCCACCACCTCTACCCCCTCCCCCTCCCCCTCTCACTCTCTCTCTCTCTCTCTCTCTCTCTCTCTTTCACACATACACACACACACACACACACACACACACACTCCCTTCACAATTCCCTCTTCCTTAGTTTTGAGCTTTGAGAGTGAGTACAGCCGCATATATTCATGCAGGGATAACGTGTACTCCGAGACTCATATCATCTTTGCTTGCGTACACTGCTTAATTATTTAGCTTTGTTTCATTATGTTATTTGGTAATACGTGGCATTGACTCTTTATGTGTGCATTGATAAACCATAAATCGATTAGGTTGTAATCTGGTTACCAGCAGGAGTCATTATCTGATGAGCAATTTCCTTTTTTGTATACAGCCAATGCCAGGGATCTTCATGGAGATGGAAAAAAAATACGGCACAATATACGGGTAAGAATAAGTGTCCTTACAGGCCACTGGAGATGACACAATTTTGCCATGATTCTGCTAGTCTAGGTTTCAGACGCACTTTATCAGCCCAAATTCGTGTACACAGCGCGCGACGCAACGATTTGAGTGATCGCGCGATTGCCGAGAAGTGCCAGCCCGGAGTAAAAACGTCAAGGCAAGGTCAGATCTCCCTTGAAATTTGGAAATAGAGTCATTAGCGAGAGACCGCGCCCATGTACGAAATAGTCGCTCTGGTTGTACGCAGCGACCGTCCATAAGTTTCGTTTGAATCGGAAGGAAGCATGCAGTCCGACGGAGGCTAGCGTATCATTCAATACCAGGGAGGTGTGAGGAAGGAGAAGAACCTCGACCATAATTATTTTCAAACATCTTTATGGGTTCTAAAGCATGCTCATGAATGTCAAAAGCATTCCATAATCATGACAATGCTTTGATGTACTATGCACGGGGTAGACATTTAGCTGTTGTCAATTTGAAAAGATATTTCTTTAATTGCCCATTTGTCTCTAGAAGCTTTGTTTTAGACAAATTTGTTTGCAAACTAAAAAGTGTTTTCCACTCAACCATGACACCAAAATTACTTATTATATGTACATAACAGGTAATGTTGCATTTTTGTCAAAATTTGAAGAGTTGTATTTTTTCACCCAAATAAAGGGTTTTTGAAAGTTCAAAATCAAGAGGGATGAGCATTTGTTAAGCGAAGCTCACTCAACCAGAACAATGGGTAAGTATCGGGATAGGTGTCAGTGCATCGAGAGGTGGATGATAAACATTGAAAGGACATGAATTATTCACCAGAAATGGAATTCATCAAAAATTCATAGAACAGAATCCCAAAATTGCCCTTGTGAATTTATGTAAACATAAGAAGTCATTTTCGTGTCATGGTTGAGTAAAAACACTTGAAAAAACGAATTACCAAAATGTATTGTTAAAACGGCATGAACAATTACCCTTGTGACTTTTGAAAAATGACATTATTTTGCCCAAAACCTCTTCGATAAAAAGTTTTGCTATTTTGCTTAGGGGGACCTCCTTTTTCTTTTTCTGTATGATTATGAGGAAGTTAAGGGCAGCTTTTGTTACGAAAAGTAATAAGGAATCATTAAAAAAATCGGACATATAAAATATTTGTATTACATGTCCTTACGAAATTGACTTATTTCTTCACTTTCCGACATTTTGTGAATTTGAGGGATTCAACCATTCTAAAAACGGTATATTAAGCTGTGTATTATCATTAACGGTGTTTGTGTGCGTTTGCATACAGCCAAGATATTTTACTTGAAAAACTTGTTTATTTGTGTTTGCTGATACCTGTTATGCTCATGGAAGTATTGATGTCATTAACAGAACGGGACAAGCGAAACGCGACTTTAAATTTCTTTTGTTCTCTCAGAGAAAGTGTCGCCACATAATCATGTTCGACATTGTTCAAACACCTGAAGAGCACCTGTTGAAAACACATAACTTTTCAACGGCGTGGAGCATGGGTTCAAAGAAAGAAAGTTGTTTCATATCCTTCCATAACATTATCCATGCTTAAACGTACTTTACATAAAAAGGGCCACAGTTACAAACATGAATATATCGTGCAAAGTTCATCTGACATACCGACTCAATGACGCTGTTGTTTACACTTTTACACTTTGAAGTCGACTGTGTAAATAAAAAACAATGCAATTCATTTCTGATTATTTTAAACGATTCACAGTGTTTTGCATAAAATACATATTCCTCAACATTCATCCTATATTTGTCTTGCTTGTTTGGCAGCGAACCCCCCTTAATCAAGTAAAACTGTTAAAGGAAGGATATGAACGAATCTTATTTCTTTGAACCCATGCTTATCACCGCCGAAAAGTTATGTTTTCTCAGCATGTGCTTATCAGATGTTTTAACAAATATGAACATGATTGTGTCGCAACGGCTTATCAGAGAGAACAAAAGAAATTAAGTATTATTTCGCGTGCCCAGTTCTGTCGGATAGCATCAGTAACTTTTGTGGGCAAAACAGATATAAGCAAACAAAAATAAACAGGTCTTTCAAGTAAAATATCTCAGGTGTACGCAAATGCATGCAATCTCTTTTAGTGATAACACACAACTTAAAACATAAGTTTGATAATGATTGAATCCCACAATTCTGGGAAGATCCGGAAAGTGAAGAAATTAGTCAAGTTCTGTAGAGAATAAACATATCTTTTATTTTCGTTATTTCATCATTCCTCAATCATTAAGAAGAAACCTGCGTACAAGATTCATGATGGTATTGCCCTTAAGTTTAATGGAAATTGCTAAATAATGTTATAAGTAACAAAGCTTTTAGAGACAAAATAGAGAATTGAAGATATTTCTTTCCAAGTTGACATCCACTAAACGTCGGTGCCGAGCGTGGGACATCAACGCATTGTCATTAGCACGCTTTAATATACATACAGATGCTCTGACCAAATTGCCCAGACGTATTTTCTCCGGGCTGGCACTTCTCGGCGATCGCGCGATCACTCAAATCATTGCGCTGACTTCCGGCGCGCGCTGTGTATACGAATTCGGGCTGATAATTGCATCTAGAACCTAGAATACTACTCTGCAGATGAAAGGGCCTAAGACTGGAAGAGTGACGTCACCCATGAGAGGATCCTGTGCTTCAGACAGTCGCCGAATCGGTTGACTGGTCGGATCGTGTCGTCGGCGGTGAACTTAATGTGTATTGGCTAGTGATAATCGTTTGTCTCGCAATGTATGGTAAACGGAATCGAAAAAGATCACGACGTTTCGTGGGCCGCTGCAACCCTTCGTCATCACACCTGCGGCGCACGAAGCGTCGTGATCTTTTTCGATTTCGTTTACCATACATGGCAAGACAAACAATTACCATTAGCCAATTATCCGCAATGAGTAACATATTTAGCATTAATGTGCATTATGAAGTGCAAAAAGAGCAGCAAACAGTTAATTTCGCGTTAGCCATGTTATGATAACGCTTATGGAGTCTTTATGATATTAGATATGCACACAAAATGAAATACCTATGGCGACCAATTATCTGCCACCCGATCACCGCTTTCTCGTTGTCATGACTGTGTTCTTAGCGTTCCTATTACATACTAAATGTGCACTGATGCCACGCGGTGGCAATAAACGCGCAAGGGTATGATGACACGTGTCTAAGGAGTTCAGAGAGGCGATGCGCCCATTTCGAGCATGTCCAGAGAGGAACTGGACGACGAAGACATTGACGTTTATCTGGTGACCCATTACTTTGAAAGTAATATGCTATTTTCGATGTGTATCAAACAGTATGTTACACCCGGTAACCCGACATGTCACATAAAACTAGGAATGTCCCCCAGTTTACCAAAGGTAATATTTAATTTGGTTTATGTTGCACGCCTCTTCTAAACAGAACAAGAAAAGCAAGTCTCCCCCGCCCCCCCCCCCCCCCCCCCAGCAAAATAGCATAACTTTTTATCAAAGTGATTTTTGGCAAAATAATTTGGCAGGATTATTCCTTAAGTTATTGTCTAAATCATGTGCGAAAATCACATAAATCCAATTAGTGTTGCATGAGTGGGCAAATTTTAAAGGCAAAAATGTCACTTTTCAAATGTCACAAGGGTAATTTTGGGATTCTATCATATGAATTTTTGATGAATTCCATTTCTGGTGCATAATTTATGTCCTTTCAATGTTTATTATCCACCTCTCGATGCACTAACACCTATCCCGACACTTAGCCCATTGTTCTGGTTGAGTGAGCACCGTTTAACAAATAATCACCCCTCTTGAGTTTGAAACTTTAAAAAACTCTTTATTTTGGTGAAAAAAAATATTTTGACAAAGATGTAACATGACCTGTTATGTAAATATAAGAAGTCATTTTCGAGTCATGGTTGAGTGAAAACACTTTAAAAATCGCTCACGAAATGCCAAAATGTATTGTTAAAACAGCATGAATAATTACTCTCGTGACTTTTGAAAAGTGACATTTTTGCCTTTAAAATTTGCCCGTTCATGCATGACTAATTGGATTAATGTGATTTTCACACAGAACGTAGTCAATAAGTTAAGAAACAATCCTGCTAAATTATGTTGCCCAAAACCTCTTCAATAAAGAGTTATGCTATTTTGCTTAGGGGGTACTAACCTTTTTTGTTGTGTTCATTTCGAAAATCAAAATACGTATGAATACTGTACATTTAATGTTCAGTTGTCCTAACAGGGCACAGAGTATTTCTGGGAATTAATTGCTGACTTGGGATGTTGTTTTTACAGGTTGTACAGCATGACCGGCGCTTCCTTAGTCGTGACCGATCTAGACCTGTTGCGCCTTGTCATGGTTAAGGACTTTGGTAAATTTCACGACAGGCCCGTAAGTCAAAAATCATTCACATGTTTGTCATAACTGGTTGAGTGTTTGCGAAGGCCCCCGCAGACAACATCGTGGATCCGATCAATCGCACGACTTTGTGATGGACTAAATCACAAGGGACCCGGTCATCATGTGCAATGAGATGAGTTCATATTACCAGCCATAGGCCCCTTCGAAACCGTGTCGTTTGTGGTAGCCTTAGAGACTTTCTTTCATGAGAGATGTTTCGTATTTCAAAATCACGAAGGCATGTGGAGTGACTTCCGTCCATTTTTGTAAAGATACAGAAATATCTATGAACACATAATTTCTCTGCAATTGTGGCATTGCATGTACCACATGTAACGTTAGAACTATGTAAAATCGGGTAATTGTCATGTAAAACACTTTCTTGAAATATCAAGTCTCCTTAATTCTATGAATTAAATTCTATGAATTCTCAGAACACTTTGTGTACGACATATGGCTTTATTCACAATTAACATTCATATAAACAATCACCTTAGAACATCAGTTTATCTGGCACACAGAAAGGCAGATTACACCATAAGTTGACATATAGTTGTGTCTTTTAGTGACATGACAATGCGATAATCAAGTATATAAAGCTCTTCTATGAAGTGTTCTCTTTCCCTTATTTATACTTCCTTATTTCTTTATCTCGGAATCGCTCAGATCTTACCGCAGACTAACAAGGAGTTTGCGGGCAGCGTGGCCAGTTTAGCAGGCGAGAGGTGGAGGGAAGTGCGTAATCTCCTCACTCCTTCCTTTAGTGGCTCCAAGATGAAGCAGGTAATGTAGGTGCCAAACAAAAATATATTTTTTTGAAAAATAATCAAAAGAATGTTACCCCTCGAATCAAGCTGAAATATCATCATTATAAAGTAAATGGATGTCAATGTTTAAGAGTGGGTTTCTTCGTATTTAATTATAATTTTTTTGAATACATTTTCGCTTTTCACAAGATATTGGACCAAAACGTATCACCAAAATGTATCACATGATTCATTCAGAACACGATAATAACCATTATGAATCATATGTGTCAATCCACAAAGTCTTTTCTGCCAGAAGCATAATAAATCATTAGGGACACTGTAATGGCAGTCTCTAATGGATTGAAACGTATGGTGCACAGTGGACATTGTTGTGTTCTGAATTAATCAACTGATACACACGGTTTGGTCCCAATTTGTTCATCATCTAATTAGATATTCAACGAATAACATGAATGAAATGTCCCAAAAATAGTTCCAATGTAATTTGACATCCTTCCACTTTGTGATGCGAACACCTGACATATCTTAGATTTGCAGATGACATTTTACTACTAAGCTGGACGGAAAATGAACATCCCAAAGACAAAGGTAATGATGAGCAGTAGATTCAAAGAACACAATATCGCAGTTCGGGGGAGGACCGTAGAAAAGGTAGACAACTACATATATTTGGGCAAAAGGATCTCTATAGAAAATGAAACAGCAGGGGAAGTGAATAGAAGGATCCAGTTGGCTTGGGCAAAATTTGGCAAGCTCAACTTTATCTTTCGTGATGAGAAGCTCCCTCTTTCTCTCAAGAAACAGATTTTCAACCAATGAATCAAACCTGTGCTCTCTTATGGAGCAGAAACATGGACCACAACTAAGAGACTGGAAAGAAAACTTAGAGTAACCGAAAGGGCTATGGAAAAAATTATGATTGGTGTTACAAAGAGGGACAAAGTTAGAAACCAGGATTTGAGAAAGAAAACTAAAGTACGGGACATAGTACAGGAAATTAAATCAAAGAAATGGAGGTGGGCTGGTCATCTGGCCAGGAGGAAAGATGACAGATGGATATAAATTAACCATCTGGACCCCAGTGCTAACACCAGAAGAAGAGGCAGGCAAAATAGGAGGTGGATTGACGATATTAGAGAGTATGGTAGTATGACATGGAAACGAACGGCACAAGATAGATCAAAATGGAAAAATGATGAGGCCTTCCTTCAGCAGTGGAGAGAAATAGGCTAGAGATAGAGATAGAGATAGACTTAATGATGTTAAATTTTCTGCTTGATTCTATTCGTAACTTTTTTTTCCTTATTAATGTTCAAAATTGTCTAACATTTGACTGTAATAATGAGTAGTTGATGGGGCTATATCACCACATTCCAACTTCATTGCATGTAGATTGGCCGGGGTGCACACATGTTTTAGCTGGACTGTGAGGGCTCGAGATTAAAAGTCACCTTGACCCTCTATCCCATAGGATCACTCTGTGACATATTTTGATACGAGATTGTCCGCCGAATTTACAACCATGATTTACTATCAGAAGGAAGACGTCCTTTTGCATGAAATTTGCAGATGTCATCTCTTGTGAACGACTGTGCAGACAAGATGATGGAAAATATTGGAAAGAAACAGAAGGAACACGGAATCATCGAGTGCAAAGAGTAAGTGTGCGTTTGTGATTTTACATGGTACCGGCTAAAGTTATAGTGATACATTAACAAAGTCTAAATAGGAGTGGGTGTGGCAATATAAAAATACAGCGAGACGAAAACAGAGATTGAACTGTAGGCATGGTGAGAGGGAAAGAAAATACCAATTGGAGCTGAGTGAGAAAGAGACAGAGGGGGGGGGGGCAGATTTACAATATATACACATTTCGTCAAAAAATCTTACCGTAGCATTCACTGCGTCGTGATTAGATTTTGTCCACTGCTTGCGTGGATCGATGATTTAGAGTTTCAGATCGACCTGACGTGAGCGTGTTCATTTTGAGCTCGACAGATTATCTTCTTCAAATCTCACTCTCTCTGATGACTTAGAACACGTCGACGTTGCGCCGATGTAATACTTTGCAATAAACCGCAAGGAAATCATGGTTTGGAGGAAAAATAAATGGTCGTTTATGCATTCTGATACCAGTTTTGGGGTTCAATTTAGAAAATATGACCTACGGAAGGCTGTCCATTTTATTGTCACTTTCACTGTTACCATGGTTACTAGGTTGTTCGGAGCATTCGTGATGGACACGATTGGGAGCTGCGCCTTCGGGCTCGATATCGACTCGCAGAGTGACGTCAACGACCCCTTCGTCTCGCACGCCAAGAGGGCCTTCAGCGAATTCTCTTTCTCGAACCCATTCACCTTCCTCGGAAGTAAGATCATAATGTTAACTCCCTAGTATCTTCTTACATTTTGCTTCATTAAAAGGGTATTCCAGTCTCAAAATAACTTGCTCTCATCAGGAGCAGAAAAATTGCGGAATCTCCGACAGAATCTGAATGGTTGGGTTTTTTTCTCTAAGGTCTTTAAAGGTCCCCTGTCATCAAAATGTATGTTGACTTCTGTTGATGCAACATAATATGTACATAACAAAATCACTTACTGTTCAATGGAAATATGTGTCCTGTATTTTAAAATAATTTTTCTTTATTTTTTCTCAGCACTGATAAGCCCCGCCTCCAAAATATCCTCCAACTCAAGATTCCCCCTGTGACAGGTAGAAATTAGCAGGATAATAAGCAGAATGTATGCACAACTTAAACATTGCAATGACTACCTCCACCTGCCCACAAGAGCATGAAGAGCATCATATGTGTTCACATAACACTATCTAACAACCTTTCATGTGGGAATAATGGTTTCCTTATGTCAGAAATGTGTTAGCTATGTGATGCTATTATAAGCTCTTGCTGGTAGTCATTGCAATGTTTAGTTTTTTGCATAAATTATGTCTATTAACCTGCTAATTTATACCCTCGACGATGTCACAGGGGGAATCTTGAGTTGAAAGATATTTTGGAGGCGGGGCTTATCAGTGCTGAGAAAAAATATAGAAAAATTATTTTAAAATATAGGACACATATTTCCATTGAACAATTAGTGATTTTGTTCTATACATATTAAGTTGCGTCACCAGAAGTCAACATAAAATTTGGATGACAGGGGCCCTTTAAGGTCGGTGAACTCTTGTGAGGATAGATCTCCTACTCAGCTGCGTGGATGCATGAGTAACACGGAGCCAAGCCCTGAACTCAGCAAAACAGTCCATGCTTACGCCCTGGAATACCCGATAGACAGCGATCTTCAACAGCCTGGTTAAACTAGGTGTTAACAAAATAAGTCACAACTCGAATCAAGCTGAAACTGCATGTCATTTTTTCGGAGCATGTTTTGTGACATATCATCAATTACTTTTCTTGTAATAATCATAAATATCTAATGAGATTTTTTACTTTTGGACAAATGTGGATCTAAAAATGTGTGCGTATCAGATAAGCAATTCAGAACACAACAGTGGCCATTGTGCATCACACATGTCGAACCACAACTTATTTTGTGCACCATGCATACTGTGTTTTGCCAGTGGATTTACAAATGTGATAAACAATGTCATTGTTGTGTTCTGAATTAATTATCTGATACACACAAATTTTAGGTTTGAATTTGTCCAAAAGTAAAAATAACAATAAATGTTTTAAGGATTATAAGGACACCTAGTATATGCCAATGTTTTTTATATAGATGCTAGCAGAACCGCCGAAACGGCCAACTCATTATTATCGCTACAATTCAAAGAATAAAACATGTACCCTAAAACTTATCCATTTCAGGTGTAGACTATGTACACCATCTATCATTAAACTTGACGCATGTGTCTTACACTGTATAATGCCAAAAGTAATCGGTACGTTTTTGCTCTTCTATCTAATTGTACAAAGATCATTGTTAATGTTTTTTATTGGTAAAAAAAAACACATGTGGGTAGTAATCAAGCTGTTTTGCTTCTGTTTACCAGTGGTGTTCCCCACCTTGGGACATATCTTCGCTCTCTTCAACCTCGGAATGGTCTTACCCGTTGACGTCATGGCTTTCTTCAAGGAAGTCACGCTGAAAACGGTCGCGCTGCGGAAGAACAATACACACGGAAAGGTAAGGAAATGAGTCATCTTGGTGGGGTAAGGGAGGGAGGCGGTCGAACGGGGGTGCACCATGTGCATATGCAATAGTAATCATGATAATGGTCTTATTTGCCAAGGTAGTCTGCATTATTACCCCAGTTGCTCCTCCCGATTGTCTCTCCTGTCTGTCTGTCTGTCTGGCTGGCTCTCTGTCTGCCTCTCTCTCTCTCCCCCTCTCTCTCTCTTCCTCTTTCTTCACTCCATATTAGTCAATTTCATTTAATGTGTCACTTTGCTATCTCCCCCATCCAGCGGATAGACTTTCTTCAGTCGGTCATAGACGCCCAATATCAGGGCAAGGACGCCGTGATCGAGAAGGAAGAAGACGCCAACGAAAAAGACGACCTCCATAACGACCTCGATCGCCACCACGATGTCCAGTACCACTCCCGTAATTTGGGGAAGAACATCAAGCTGACAGACAACGAGCTCGTTGGACAGGTAATCCGAGGATTCCTTCCGGTAACCCTTTGTGCGTCTGATAAACATATTCTCTATGGGCTTCATGTGCATTACTGGTGACGAAATACATTTATTTGTATACACATTGCTCATAAAAGAGTTCAAGTTTAAAGAGGTATTCCGATCCAAATCAGATAACTTGCTATGAGGATTATTATGAATGTTTTGATAATATGAAGAGTCAATTTGGCAACTCATTTATGATGTCGTTGGCTCGCTTATCCTGCTATCTTTCTATTCATTTTGATGTTCAGAATTTCCCGTTTCGCGTTATATTTTACCCATTTCCAAAAGTCGTGAAACTCGGCAGACATCAGCAATATGTCCTAACTATAACTTTTATAAAATCTCACATCCATAGCCCATGGCATACATTCATATACCGTATTGCAACGTTCGGTGTATCGCTCAACGGTGCGCTGCTTGCCCCAACGCATCACTCTGCAGTGCGATAAGCCGTGATGTGCACTATTGCGTATTGCTGTCTCCAGTCTCTATGCTAGGTTTTGGACGATCCGTCTCTTAATCTCACAATCACTTTAATTCCGCTCAAAGCTAGTTTCCAGTTTGTTTTGGGGAAGTTCTTAGATTTTCGCCCATTTTCAGTGTTTTCAAAAAAATGTCCTACAAAAGGGCTACACTGCTTTTAAAGTGCTTACATGCATTAATGGGATGCCGTCTATAAATACTACTACTACTACTACTACTAATGATGATGATAATGATAATAATAATAATAATAATAATAATAATGATAATAATAATAAAAATAGTAATAATACTTGATTCCTTTGTAGAGCAAAACACGTGGCTAGAAAGCACTTCCCTATGCGCTTAAATGAAGTTAGAAAAATATTATAAGAATATTAGTAACTTAGCAGCAAAGCTGTACATAGAGTGCTGGACGGTGAGTTCATAAGACTGTGTATGTATAGATTGATTATTGAATAAATACCTTTTGAGAGAAATTTATCTAAATCATTGTAGTGTCTCATAGGATCAGGATTTTCATTCCATTAAGCTGTTGAGGCATGTGCAAAGGAACGCTCACCTTATGAATGGTTAGGATTGGAGGAACACTGAATGTGAAAAAAACATAAAGGCTTTATTAATTCTCTCCTGGCTAGGGAGTACCAAAAAGAAAGAAAATCAGGTAACCAAATCCACACTCGTCATCAGCAGCCAGGGTGTGGTAATGATTTTAGAAATTAGATTCGTTTCTGAATCAGAGGTAAGACGGTAAACGTAAAACGTCTGATCCTGGCCGAACGAATCCACTGACTAACCTTATTTTCTTGAAAAGTTGAGCGCGTAAGATTGATGCTGGGGTGTTAACAGCAATACGCGCACGTTGCTAAGGTCCACTATTACATCACAGCTGAGACAATGACCATGTTTGGTCATTCCGTCTCAACCAGATGTTGAACGAAGACTTCTCCGCGATGCAGCAAGCGGACCTTTCTGTATCTCTTGCTGCTCTCTGTCCTATTCCGAGACGACGAAGTACCGAGTAGAGGGAGTGTGAAGCGAAGGCTCTGCAACCTACTTCCACTGGCCAGATTGACGTTGTCCACCCTCGCTCTTCACACTGCCGTTGTAGTTCTTCGTACTTGAGAAGCTTCCTCTCGTGAGCTCTCTGCATATTGCCTTCGTCGGGAACGGTTAATTCTACCGCCGCAATCATCTTGGTTGATGACGACCAAATGACAATATCTGGTCGTAATGTTGTAGCCAGGATTTCCTCTGGAAACACCAACTACTTTTCCAAGTCTGCAACCATTTTCCAGTCGGAGCTCCTTGAAACGAAGTTGGAAATGGTTTTGCGATTGATCCGCCGCTTTGGCTTTTTACCCTCTCTTACGACATCAATCCGGGGAAAACGAACTGGTTGATCTCGTCCCTTGTTGTGAGCTGTCAAATGAGCTTGAATAGCATTTAATAATACACCGAGCACACGATTATGTCTCCAAGTGTATCTACCTTGTCGAAGACTCGTGGGGCAACCTGCCAACACATGTGTCGTCGTGCATCTTTCAGCACACAGGGAGCAGCTGTCTTCTTGGCTCAGCCTCCATCTCTTTAGATTGGCTGGAGATGCCACAGTGTCGTATGTTGTTCCAACAACAAACTGTAAAAGTTTGGGGCTCATATCCAAGAGAGTGCGCCAGGTCATGTTCCGTTGTTTTGCTGCCTCCCACGCCGTCCACGCTCCTTGTACACCCATCTGCACAGCACGGGTGTAGTAGATGTCGTCATGTTCTCCACTTTGCAAACCTCAGTCCTAAACTCCCTTTTGGAGAGCTTCGTGACCGGCAGTCTCCTCTTCAAAGCTCCAACTCCCTGGCGTCCGAATTGTCCTCTGGCCATGTCGTCAAACTTCAGTCTGCATTCTGCTATGTCGATTGCCTCCTCTGCCTTCCACTTACGTCCACAGTTGACAACCGGCTTGATTGCATTGACGACCCTGTCGGTGCTCTCACGCAGCTGCATGTATCCATTTGCAGCAACTCTTTTTAGCAGTGCTGTCGGTCCCTCAAGTGGAAGTTTGAGCTTCGCCTGCTTACAAAAGAGAGCTACAGATGTGAGATTTACGCTGACGCCGAGCCATCTCCGCATGTACTTGGCAACCATCGTCTCCATGCGCTCGACGTGCGAAAAGGAACGTCATAGATGAGAAGTTGCCATTGGAGCTTCGGGACAAGGATATGGGCGTAGATCCAGCACTTCATGGTTCCAGTCAGCATGGTCTTATAGACGAGACGAAGCCAGGTCTTCAAGTTCTCCTCAATGGATACACGAGCTCCATTGTCATTGAGATCCTCATCGATGATGCGTCCTAGAAATTTAATTGGTTTCGTATGAAAACCCGGAATCTCCTGTCCATCGACGGAAAAGGGCTCCTCTCGCTTTACTCTCCCTCTTTCCATGATAAGGGATCTAGACTTGGCAGGCTTGATTTTCATCTTGCTCCATTTCATGAATGCGTTTACTTTGTTGAGAACGACCTCGGCGGCTTTTTCTGAAGCGGTGCAAATCGTGATGTCATCCATGTACTCCTTCATAATTGGAATCTCAATGTCCTTGCTTTTCATCTTGTATTGCTTAACTAAAAGTCAGCTGATGAAATCATTCAGCAAATTGAAAGTGCCAACGAAAAGGATCGGAGACAGAGTGCAGCCCATAAAGATTCCTATCGAAAACTTCTGCCAGTCAGATGTCCAATCTTTCACTGAAAACCGTGCGTAAAGTCCGGCGTAGTAATTCTTCACAAGTTCGATGGTAGTGTCTGGTACGTGGTACCATTTCAAGGCGAACGCAATTGCTTCATGAGGAATAGAACCAAAAGCATTGGCTAGATCCAACAAGATTACTGCAAGATTCTTCTGGGTAGATTTTGCATCCTTGATGGTTTCCCACAGGGTAGAAATGTGCTCCCATACGCCACAGTGGCCACGTATTCGAAGAAGAGTTTTGCCTACGCATTTAATAGCGAAATTGGACGAAAATCATTCGAGCTTGATCTAAGACTTCTAGATGGTCAATAGAAGGAAACTAAATCAGCTCAATAGGAAGGGACAATTTTGTAAAAACATTCATGCTGGTCACTAACAAAAAGATATTATCATTCATTTTGCAGGATGGAGCACGCTATCCTTACTACAACTGAGTGTGTGCATAAAATGTATTTTCAATTTAGGAATTACCCCAGAAATCCCTTTCACTTAAATCTAGCCGAATGGTCCTTACGACGGACTATTAATGAATACTAATAAGTCAGATTGAATGAGACTCATTGGTATTTGTTTCCATTGTCGAGTTTTAAACTCTGACCGGAAATTGCTGTCGTGGTTAAGTCGCTACCCAGTCAGAAGTAGATTTCAGGTTAAAATCTTGGTGGTTCCAAGGTAAGCTCGCTACCCTTACTACTACTGGATGCATCACATTTCTTCTCAAAATTGAACCTACACCAGAAAACCCTTTCATAAAAAAAGACATAGGTTTCTATGAGAACGTGCCGATGTTTGTCTTTTTAGAGTTAGAGTTAATTACATTGTGACCTATAGATTTTTCTTCCCGACTTTACAGGCTGTGACCTTCTTTACGGCTGGGTATGAGACAACGAACACGCTTCTTGGCTTCATCTTCTACTCCCTGTCCATGCACCCTGAGGTTCAGGAGAAGCTCATTCAGGAGGTGCATTTAGCTTTACGGTTTATTAAACCTCTTCTATGCCAGACAAAATGTACCTTTTGTGGGAGTTGTGTGTTCTCGTGAGAAAATGCACATTATGGCTCCTGAAGGTTAGAGGGGAATTGAACCCCGATAATATGTTGACTTTAATAAAAGAAAGCAAATTTGAGAAACATATTATCAACAGTTCAAGAAAAATCGGAGTACGGTGCTGTGCTGACGTAACTAGCCAAAAATTTACATGCAGATGACAACGCATTATAAGAAGTAGAATCATGAACAAGATTGTTATACATGATAACATTAAGAAAATAATGGTAAAGTCGTTCTATAATACATTCCTGTGATAACCCCCCTCCCCCACCCCCACCCTTTTTTGTTTTTTGGAATAATGCCTAATATATTTGATTTAATCAAATCCACCATGAGAAATCAATCAAGCTAAAAAATGAAATGCCTGTGAAGAGGATTTATCATGACTCCAACTTTGACATCAATGGTGATAGGTTGATGTAGAAATTACATTTTCATCTCACGTTTTATTTAATAACCACAGTCACGACGACTGCTCTTCTCGGATTCAAGTTGAAAGAATATATGAAATATGAATACTTGTTAGACGAAATAATGACATTTCTCATGATTTTGATACCACGTGACGTAGGTGGATGACATCACACCGACCCGTGACTTGGTGGGTTATACCTCGGTCGCCTCCATGCCGTACCTCGACCAGGTTGTCTGTGAGACCCTGCGCATCTACCCTCCCGCCGTTCTGTAAGCTTGGTTCCATTGAAAAGCATAGTCCCAATTGGGAACAAGTAACACAAATGTATGTTTTTGGGCTATAAACGTTGATATAAACTTATACTTTACTAGCATAATTACATATATCTTTCCACGCATGATATGGCTCCGCTAATGATTTCAAGAAAAGTAGGCAACCGTTGTTATCTGACCACTCCTCTTATACGATTAAACCTTTCTACGCCAAATGAAATGTTGCTCAATGTGATTTGCGTGCATTCTTGATAACAACATGCACACACTTGGCACACAAAGAGTTTAATCTCCTCATCTGATTCCCGGCAATGCGCGCTCACTGCAGATGGCAATGGCTTTCCTTAAACAGAACATTTCGTACATTCCTTTATGGTGCAGTGTGTAAAGAGTTTGCAGGGAGTAGACTGCAGTCATGATGCTATTCTCATTGGGCTTGAGAAACGATAAGTTAGAAAAATTGCGAAGTTTGGGTGAAAGTTGCCTCGCAACCGTACCAAAAGCCGAATGGTCCTATTGTCCCTGTCCCCTAACTTCGAGATTTTTCTGACTTCTCGATTTTTTATGCCCAATAAGAATGGCACGGATAAGTAAGATACACTTTTTGGAATTCGACCACTTCCCTATCACCTATCAATCTATGCATCATGTCTATATCAAAAAGTCAGTTTGCTGCAGTATTTCAACATAAAAAGTAGCTTTCATTTAGACTACCATACGTAGACTTGGAATCAGACAATTTCCTCTCACTTATTCAGTTCTTTAAATTGATTTCGCTGCAGCGTCAACCGACTCTGCACTGAGACACTGGAATACAAGGGCTTGCGGATTGAGAAAGGAGTGGGTGTCTTCATCCCCATCTATAACATCCACCACAACCCAAAGTACTGGCCCGAACCTCACAAGTTTGATCCTGACAGGTACCGTATCTATTCATAAAAAAGTAATTTACAAATAGTGAAAAGGAAAGTAATCTGTAATACTACCGGACCTAACCAAGTAAGGGATATATATACGTTATAAAAAAAAAATTGTCAAAATGAGGTGTTTTTAAGCCCCTACTTCCAAGGATCAACGTGTCAAATTATCACGAAAAGGGAAATTCCCTTCGAGACCCACTCCCGGCTGTAAATAGTTTAGGTTCTAAACGCATTATATCAGTACACAGCCGCGTGCCGGAGCTCGGCGCGACGATTAAGCGCGATCACCGAGAATTGCCAGCTCGGAGAAAAATGTCTAGGCAGTTTGGTCAGATCTCTCTTGAAATTTGGAAGGAGAGCCATTATCGTTATTGCGCCCACGTACGAAATAGCCGTTCTGATTGGACCAGGGAGGTGTGAGGAAGGAGAAACAACACGAGCATAATAATATTCAAACATCTGTATGGATACTAAAGCGTGCTAATGATTTTCAAAAGCATTCCACAATCACTACAATGCTTTGATATCCCATGCTCAGCACGACACTTAGCTAATGCCAACTTAGCCTTTTGACAAGGCCTCGCGACTCAGGATATTTTGGCTGATCGACGAAAAACTTGTTTATTTTTGTTCGCTAATATCTGTTTGCGCACAAACTATTAATGCCATCCAACAAAACTGGACAAGCGAAATGAGACTGGACATTTCTTTTGTTCTCTCTGAAAAGCACAATGCTGAGAACACATAACTTTCGGCGTTGCCAAGCATGGGTTCACAGAAAGAAGTTTGATTCATCTCCTTCCTCAACAGTGTCGCAGTCATAGCGACCGTCCATCAGTTTCGTTTGTATCGGACCATGGACCTATCATGGATGGACTGCGCTCGGATAGACTTCCTTTGATCCATGGTGACCGCCGCCGCATAAAAATTCAAGACAATTCAGGTGTTTTAAACAATACGCTGTATTTCTAATTAGGCTGATTATTCCTCTGAATAACAAAAGAAGATCTGGTTTGAGAAATATGTCAACCGTTCAGCCTGCGCTGGGAGTTAAAAGCTGATCTCTTTACACACACTGTGAATTAGTTTGGGGTGAGCGAAGAGAAATTTTGATAAAATTGTAGAAAGAATTAGGTCCGTGGCTTTTTCGGACACTTCCGGATACGAAATTGAGGTTGTTTCCATGGAAGGTGGAACACTCAATAAACGATTTACAAGATATTTGTAAGGAGATATGATTGCCCAATGTGCGGTATGGGGGCATTTCTCTGACATGTTTTTTACAGTATTCTCCTTTTATTACAGAAACGAAGCAACAATATGATATACAATTCAAAGAATCGTATCATTATAAGATATACTACTAGTGCACATGCACTTCAGTTCATTAAGTGGTTCTGAAATCTTCTGCGCATGCAAAATATGTATTCCTTTAAATGCATCCAAAATTCGTCTTGCATATTTGGCGGCGGTTGTCACTGGATCAAAGAACCAAATGCGTTAAATTTTCTATTGTGCTATCAATGATCACAACTGGTGTAGGAATAAATTATTCTTCGTGCCGACTCCAGTTTTAACACCTTCCTGATTGAACCGAGGCATGCAGTCCGGCGTAGGCCAGTGTAGTCTTACAAGGCTCAAACGTAAGCGTTACTTAATGGGCCACAGTTACAAACATACATCTTGCGAAGTTCATCTGAACACAATGAATCAATAATAAGATGTTGCTGGTCGGCTGTGTATCACCCATACAATACAATTATTTCTTTAATAATTTAAAACGATTAACAGCCTTCTGCGCAATATACAGACTGCGTATTTTAAACCATTCGTGCTACAAAACGAATCTAGAGTGTGCATTCCGATCGTTCAAAATTACAAACTACTATCCTCGGACAAGCTGCAGTAAATACATGTACACTATACACTGGAAAATCACACCGTATCAGCTTGGTTCACGCTCGATTCATCCATCTATCATACGTGTACCAAATCTGTTCTTTTGACGAACCGATTATGCACACACAATATACCATTTTCGTTATGTATTCAAATGTTATAAATGCAGTTCAAACAATGGTAACCCATAGTTTGTCTGAGGTTTCTCCGCGTTGCAACAACTATTCATTCAAAGTGCGTTCCATCATTTGAAACCGAATCAATAGATACAACGTGAATGTCATAACTTGTCACTACGCATTTAGGGAGAAATTTCTGAATACGTTACGAAAATGGTATACATGTATTGTGTTTTCTCTGTTGATACGCGTCCATCTTTGTCCTTGTATTTGTTAACAGTGCCTGTCATTCATACCTTTTGAGGCACTTTCCTGTAAGACCCCTTTATATCGAATAAATACAGGTGCGTTAATTTCGCCTGTTCAGTCAAAATGTATATAACGTACAATAGCTGGTGATATATACGAGGTATACCTTTTCAATATTCAATGTGAAGGTTTTACCCTGCTATTGGAGTATTCATGCTGCTGGCAATCACTCGTGTTTCGGTGCGCTTGGTTAAAGCAAAATTCGTTATTACCATGGAGCTATTATACCATCAGCCGTTTAATTAATCCAAATTCATTGTACTCTCCTTCTATTCACACAAGAATGCTTTACAACGATTTTCTCTTTGATCTCAGACTTCAATGCCGATTGTCTAGATGATTTTTGCCTGGATTTGACGTATAAACAAAATCAGACGCGCAGAAGAATTTGGGGGAAATATCCTCACCCCATATGCGTGCGCAGTTATGACATGTAATACCTTCGATGCATCTATACAGATTCAATCGAGGAATATTGTCACAATCGGGCAAAAAGGCTCTAAACGTGATATCAAGTTGCAGTACAAAAGTCTCGATTTCACACTCTTCCGCATCATATTCCACAAAGAAATTGCTGGAAACGTTACATTAAGATATTTTCCTTTAAAACAAGTAACATGAAAATCGTGTGCAGCCGTGCCCAAGCTAGTATTTCCATCTGAAGAAGGGTTATATTCCGCTTGTCCGTATTAATTACATAACAAGCACTTAGTGACAAAATTAAAAGTTCAGCAGCGAAAGCTGGGAATGTGTATGACCTATTATAGAATCCAGGTGAACGTGACGCAATTACGTATGCAACATATTGTTGAGAGCAGCTGCTATGCATGAATATTAAGTGGCGGAATCAAACCTTGTTCGAAGGGATGGATATCCATGTACTTAAACATCATTGTTAGTACATGAAAGAGTTTAGCACCCATATAGAGATTATCGTACAGGCCTCAGTTACTACATTGTGTTGCTCGAACCCCAGATTCATCAAGGAGCGGAGGGCGAACCGACACCCATTTGCCTGGCTGCCTTTCGGGGCCGGGCCCCATAACTGCATCGGCATGCGGTTCGCTCTGATGGAGACCAAGATGGCCATCGCTAGGGTTCTGCAGAAGTACCGATTTGAGACGTGCCCACAGACTGAGGTAAGAAAGAGAATCAGAGACACAGAGAGAGAGAGAGAGGGGGGGGGGTTGGGGTGGAAGGGGAAAGATTAATTTATTGTATCGCAAATTGTAATACATGCACAAACATGACGAAGAACATACTAAACAGGCGAAGCAGATTATGTCTGACTGAATGCTTCCGATAAAATGTATTTCTGCCTCTCTGGATCATAGTCCCGTGATAAAGAGAAATTCCGCTCATCGGACCTGTGGCATTCAATAGACCAGTTTACTAACATATTCAAATTTTATGCATACCAGTTTAACAAAGGATGCCTCTGACAACCGGAAAGCTTGCCCGAGTTTTGGCCGACATAGAAACAACCAATGTATGCAAAGTGGATTCCAAGCATTGAAATACCATTGTTAGGTACAGGTTAATGGAATAGCTCGTTACTAGGCCCCGAGGGTAGAAACATCCATAGATTTGACTACATTAGTAAACCGGTCTATTGGGGAATTAATTCAATTCGTTTTCTCATAATTATCACCTTATTTCTGTTGACTGGTCTCATTAACGAATGATCATTTCAGATTTTGAGCCTCTCGGCATGCGCACTGAAGTTCTGATGAATGTGTCGTTATATTTCTTAATTCAGTTAATTCAATATTCTAGGTGATCAACATTTGGATGGGTTTAGCCGATGCATTTATGCCTGCGCTTGCCCCCCCCCCCCCCCCCCCGCGCACACACACACACACACACACATACACACACTTTTTTTCTTTCCTTTTCTAGATCCCGCCCGTATTCGGCAAGGCGGGCTTTCTGTCACCCCCCAACGGGGTCACACTGAAAGTTGTCCCTCGTACAGATTGTGTCCAGTAAAGACAACTTCAGGATTCACCACTCCAGCTTCATGACGGTAGCTCTTCGTGTCATTCCGACGTTATCCGAAGATTTCCGAGGCTGCTACATAGTAGGGCGCATCTTGGAACTAAATCAAGAAAAAAAAAACCAGAAAAGTCGCTTACCCATCGTTTTTTACATTGTAAAGAAAGATACATCAATAAATAAAGCAGTGAACAAAAAAAGAACTAATAGGAATGCCATTGAAGCTCGAAAATTCACAGGAGAAAATATAGAAAAGTTTAAAACAGATTTAATGTCGGAAACCTGGAATGATGTTTTCAATAGCAATAACATCGATGTTGCTTATTAAAGGTTCATAGAAACATTAGCAAACTATTTGAATGTCAATATACCAAAAGTTGAAATCAAAGCTCGGAAAAATGTACCCAAACATCCTTGGATTACTAAAGGAATCTTAAAATCTATTAAACATAGAAATAGGCTTTATAAAAAAAGCCTTTGTAATCCTACCGACCTGAAGAAACTGGAATATAGGCAATACAGAAATAAACTAACTCATGTTATACGTACATCCAAAAGAATGTATTACACTAAACAGTTTGTACAGGCTAATGACTCTTCTTCAAAGTGGAAAATAGTAAACGATATTCTGAAAAGGGGTCATGTTTCCCATTCAACTCAGTTTAAACAAGGTGATAGAATTGTAAGTGATCCGCATGAAATTGCAAATGGTTTTAATAATTTCTTTGCAAACATAGGTGCCGAACAGGCCTCTAAAGTTAAGGGATGTAGTCAAAATTTCCAAGACTTTCTATTTAATCCCTCCGTAAATAGTATATATTTTAACTCAACAAATGCAGTTGAGGTCACGAGGATTGTTGCATCACTTAATTCCAGTCATTCAACTGGACATGACGAGATGAATACACATTTGCTAAAGAATATTATTGGAAGTATAATTAAACCTCTCGTTTAGATTTTTAACTTGTCATTATCCTCTGGTAGTTTTCCCTCAATGATGAAAATTTCAAAAGTAATACCCATCTGTAAGAAAGGTGATGCTAGCTCATTTACCAATTATCGGCCCATTTCTATACTTTCATGTTTTTCAAAAATATTAGAACGACTCGTTTATGATAGGTTATATACATTTTTGATTGCTAATAAGTTACTTAATAATGATCAATATGGATTCAGGAAATTTCATTCAACTGAATATGCTATTGTGAAGTTATATGATAGGGTATCATCTGCCTTAACCAATCATGAACACGTCATATGAGTTTTTATGGATTTAAGTAAGGCATTTGATACCCTTGATCATAGTATACTTTTAAAGAAGCTTTACCATTATGGGATTCGTGGCATACCATTGGATTGGTTCCGTAGTTATCTCTCTTGTAGAAGTCAATATACAACCTTCAATAATGCAAAATCATCTATGTCATCAATCACATGTGGTGTGCCGCAGGGCTCTATTTTAGGTCCGCTTCTTTCTTTTTATTTATGTTAATGATATTCCTAATGTCTCCACCTCATTGCAATATATATTATTTGCGGATGATACCAATATTTTTTGTTCCAATCCAAATTCTTGTTCATATGTTGAATACTGAACTGCCCAAATTATCAAATTGGTTTAAATGTAATAAACTGTCTTTAAATTTGGATAAAACCAACTTCATATATTTTAAAACTCGTGCTCAGAAGGAAGAAATAAGTATTTCATTAAAGATAGATAGCATTTCCATCCAACAAAAGAAAAACACCAAATTCTTAGGAATTCTAATCGATGAGTGCCTCTCTTGGCATGAGCACGTACGTGACCTTTCCCGAAGTTTGTCTCGGTATATTGGTGTAATGTACAAGCTGCGGTCATTTGTCCGGCTTCGTGTTTTGCTTATTATTTACAATTCTTTAATTCATTCTCGCATCTCTTACTGTAACATAGAGTGGGCAAATTGCAAAGCAAATACTGATACTATTTTAAGACTACAAAAGAGAGCCGTACGGCTCTGTACTGGGTCTGGATACTTTGATCATACTGATCCTTTATTTTCTAGACTAAAAACATTGAAAATTACTGATATTCATTTCATGCAAATTGCAGTGTTCATGTACCGCTTAAACAAAAACGAATTGCCTGTATCATTTTGTGACGATTTCACTTTAAATAGAGACATTCATAACTATCCAACTAGACATTCTTCTGATTTTCATTTGTTTACACCAAGAACTGCTTTAGCACATAAATCAATTAGATATGTAGGACCTGACATTTGGAATGTATTACCATCTCATATACGAAATTGTAGCACTATCATATCATTTAAAAGGAATATGAAAGAATTACTCCTCTCCAAATATTCATCATAATAGCTTTTGAGGTACACTTGAGTGTTTCTGTCCTTTTATGACAGGGTTAGGAGGTATAGTACGATATAAGGGCGCGATTAACATTTTTTTTCTTATTTTATTTGTTTTTATTTCTGTCGATTAAACGAAATCATGAATGTTTTATTTCAAGCAATGTTTTACGAAACGAATTTATCACCTACTGTGTTATTCTAGGGACTCTGCGCTTCAAACATTTATGTTTATGCTTTGTTCCTACTATGTATTCTATTTTGATGTAATACGCTGTTCTTGTCAATGTGATTGTTTATTATGCATGGTGAAAATAAATAAACAAACAAATAAACAAACATAGCAGCGGAACAAATGTGGACTCTGTTGTTTGCTTCATGACTATGTTAAGAATATCCTGTAGTATTGTTAGTATTATTATGGAACATAATTACATTCTCCCTAAATATCATGTTGTTTAGTATTAGCGCGTAGTCGTCACCTGTTGCTCTTTCCCTGCACCAGAAACACACACAAATTCCATTATACTGTTATACCAATAGACCAGCACTGTGCTGGTCTCATCACGAAGATCTACGCAATCTATTTTGAGCAGATAGAATGAAAAGGCACACATTCTTACCAATTAAGTCTAGATGATTATCAGGTCCAGCTAAGGCACGTGCTACAATCACTGGATATGTTGCAACTGTTGCAAATGTTGAATTGCGAAAACGTTGAGATAAAAGAATCTCCTGATCAATATATTAGTTCACGTTATAATCAAGTCAGGAGCAAATTTTACTTTTACTTTGTATCATGATTATGTAGTGTATTAGAAATAATATATTGACGTTTTTTAATGAAAATATTATATTTTAATGTCTATAGATCATTTTCTTGTCAGGCTCCTATTTCGCCTTTTTTTACATTTTATTTGTTTTCTCGTGTAATTCTTTCTTTGATGTTTAAAAAAGTGAAAATAGATACTGATTGTATAAAAGCGTGTACATTTCGTTCATTGCATTTCATTTTCAACAGTGCGCGTCGCAGCGCGCAATTTGATCCAGGAAGTATAGGTCAACTTTTACGCGCGCGTTTTCTGACTTCTACGTGGGCTGCTTGACTAGCACCGGAAGAAGGCCGATAAAATGACGTCATAGAATCGTGATTCAAATTATGGTTGCGTTCAAGCGACCTTTTTCGAATGTGATTCTGCAGAAACATGTTTCCAAACTCCCCTTTTTTCCGCGTTTCATGTTTGTGATTTAAATCATGTTTATGTTCAATTTCGTCTGAACGCAATCGTTCTGAACGCAATTCTGCAGAAACGTGTTTTGAATCATGATTCTAGGGCAACAATGTGTCTCATGAACGCAACCTTACTCTACTCAAGATGTTTCTATCGAAGGCTATTGTAATTTGACTTCTTATAACCTACTTGTGATTAGACGTTCTCTCGTGGAATGCGTTGTTTAGCTCCATAAAACGTTCCAACATTATAATGAAACATGTTAACATATCGAATTGAATTAATCGAAAATGAACATAAAAGAACTTTGGCGTTAAACTTAGCAGGCTGCTCTTGGGTTTTAAATTGGGCGGCACTCTTAGTGCAGTTAAACGACGTTATTCAAAAAGGAGATGTTTCCATCCTCAATTATTGAATCAGTGAACAGGGGAGAGTCTTATATGACCCCTTTACGATATGAAACATCCGTCACGTCCGTGAGTTTAATAGATAATAATGTTGACCACCAGTCACATGACTCCCCATGTCCTAAAGGCACAATTGTCATTGTAACATTGATCATGTATGGGTGCAGTCAAGATAAACTAAGACTCTCTGTTCAGACAATTTAAAACCAACATCTAAACCACTGGGGTTGTGGCTATACCTAACACCACATAAAGACCAGTGGACAGATATGTGGACAAGTCTGCTGCCATCTCTTCGGGCGGAGCAGATCACCTGTTCTTTGTGTTAATCTGTCAATGCAGCACGAGAGTTACATTCTGCAGACTTCTTCCAGTCATCTTCTAGATGGCAATAATCTTAATATGCGGCCATGTAGTCATAATCGTATTCCTGACATCAAAGCTACCTAATTAATTGTGGAAAGCTTTTCCAAGTTTCTACTGGACCAGCCCAATTTGTTTTGCGCACCTGTCCTACACAAAGAAAAGGGAAATAAAAAACATGCCTGCCACTACGAGATGGCATTCAGTGAACATGAAACAAAGAGAGGAAGATTAAAAGCAGTGAAAGGTGAACAACCCAGAGGGCAAGAGAGTGAGTTTATAGAGAGGGGCAAGATAAAAAGAGTGAGAGATGGAGAGAGAGAGAGAGAGAGAGAGAGAGAGAGAGAGAGAGAGAGAGAAAGAAAGAGAGAGAGGGGGGAGGGAGAGAGATGGAGAGAGAGAGGGGGGAGGGAGAAAGAGAGGGAGAGAGAGAAAGAGAGAGAGAAAGAGAGGAAGGGAGAGAGATAGCTTCAAAGAAAAAGAGAGAGCGAGAGAGAGAGGGGGGGAAGAGAGGGAGAGAAAGATGTATATATAAAAAGAGATAGAAAGAGAGGAGGAAGAAAGAGAGGGAGAGAGAGAAAGAGATATAGAAAGCATGGAAAGAGAGAGAGATAAAGAGAGGGAGGGATAGAGATGGCTAGAAAGAGGAAAGAGAGATAGAAAGAGAGAGAGAGAGAGAGATAGAGAGAACAGGAACTAGCTTACTTCCTGCCTATACAGCAAAAACATAACTTTAACTCTTATCATGTATCTTGTACAGCTAACACATATACAATGTTTATCGATATATGTATATTAATGCATATCGATATTAATACATATCAATATAAAGTGCGATAGTTCTCAACTTCGACATGACAAACGGTTGCTCCAGAATATGTAAGTGTACATGGAGAAAGGGAGTCTAGGAGCTGTGAAGTAGCTGGACCTTGTTTGTTGCAAGTTTATTCAGAGCTCTCAGCTGTAAGGCTTTTGGCAAAACAAAAAAAATCACTATACACACGCTTCAACAATACGCGATCTGAAATTTTAAAAAAAATCCACTCGACAACACAACACAAAATACTACCATACACAGTTTGGTTTGGTTTGGTTTGGTTTTATTTCCGTATAAAAATCTCATAAGATTCAAACGTATACAATGAGGTTCAATTTACGGCTGGTTGCCCATATTCAACAGTAACTATAGTGTTACTGCTGGTCTTCCATGGGGCCAGTTACAATGTACATAAAACGTAGAATTCAAAGTACTTAAACATTACAAGCACTGGAAAGGGAAAATAAAGAAAGAGAGAAATAAAATAAACATAAAAAGGGTACATGTTATCAGAATTAATTTATTTTGATTCAAATCATATTTTTGGAATATGTATGAATTGACAAAAATATTAAACTTTAGAGTTAAACAGACTTGTTTTGAAGGCGGATAACGATGTATTATTTCGAATGTCATAAGATATTTTGTTATACTCAGAAGCAGCCCTATATTAAAACGATCATTTACAATAATTAGTCTTTGGCTTCGGTAAACAGAGATCGTGTTGAATGCGGAGGGAGGACTGTCTGTATGCTCGAATAAATCTTTCATATAAATTGGTGACATATAACTCATTATTTTAAAGGTAAATGATATCAAATGAATTCTTTGTCTTTCAGGTATAGTATCCCAGTCCAAAATTTAATTTGTTGAAGTGTGAGAGTAAGGATTAATCTTTAAAATTATTCTGACGGCTCTGCTTTGAAGTTTTTGGAGTTGACTCAGATATGCCGCAGCCTTCCCCTTTTCGTTTAAATGATTCTTGAAGGATATCATATAAGCCATTCTCTGTCAACATAATGTGTTTGCCGACTCTTAAAATAAAGAAGAAGGTAATTAAGCACTGTTGGATAGGAAAGGAGGGTGTTTTCGTCAATCAACTGGAGCAGAATTAAGATATGATTATAAGGCACTTAATTATTTCCATTCATTGAGTGTTTATTGTGGCATTAATATCTCGCATAAGGCATATATTGGGCTGATTACCTTCTGTATACAACTAAAATTACTCTGTTGTATTTAATTGGTGAATTTTTATGTCACCACTTGAGTCAAAAGCGATATACAGTATGCTAGCTGGTGATATGCTAGTCATACCTCGGCAATGCTCAATGCAAGGGTTTCATACTGCTATCAATCATTAACCTGGTATTCACATGTAATTCGCTGTACTTCGTTACAGTAACACTATTACGGAATTGAAAAATAAAAATCAAGCAAAACCAAACCGTAGGCTATTCAACTTAAAGGTCTGAGCCCTTTATATTTTCCTTATTCATTACACACACGAAAAAACAATGGAAAGGCAGTATCTACATTACTGTGCATAATCCACAAGATAACACAGCAATTCGAAAGAAACAAGAGGTATTATATAAGCTTACATTTTACAATCAAGAATCTATCGTTCACGAAGACACGTGTAAATATGTGCATGGTACGCTACTTAAAGGTTAAACAAAGGCTGTTTAAATTACATGGAGTACCACCAGCCGTTTAATTAATGCATATTTATTGTACTCTTCTTCTGGTCACAATAGAATGATTAACAAAGATTTTATCTTATCTATCACGTTCGAATCCGCCGATTCTCTGGATAATTTTTGCCTGGATTTAATGTATAAACAAACTAGGATGCGCAGAAGAATTTTGGAAAATATCCTCACCCCACATGCATGTGCAGTTCTGGCAAGTAATATCTACAATGCATCTATAAAGAATAAATCGAGGAATATTGTTACAATAAGGTAAAAAGTCCCAAAACGTGATTTCAAGTTCAAGTACAAGTCTAGTTTTCACACTTTTCCGCATCATATTCCATACAAAAAAATCCTGGAAACTTTACTTTCAGATGTTTTCCTCTCCGACTAGTAACATGAAAAAAAATACCCAGCCGTGCCAAAAGTATCAAATGTTATATTCGCCTGTCATCGTTAGCTATGTAATAAGCACTTCGTGATAAAATCATCAGCGAGAGCTGAAATGTATTCATGTTTAGGAATATGCAGGACCTATTATAAAATCCAGGTGGTCATGAGACTTATGACGCAATCGCGTATGCATTATAATGTTAAGAGCAGCAGCCAGTCATGAATATTGAGTGGCGGAATCAAACCTTGTTCAAAGGGATGGATATCCATTTCTTTAAACAGCCTTGCTTAAACCCAGAGATAAAGAAAAAAACACGTCCTGTCCAATTTCATGCGTAGTTCCATGCGCTCAACTCTCATAACAAGTTAATTTCATTCATTCACAAGCAGTAGATTCAGCTACAAATCTCTTAAATTGATGATGCGTAGTTGAAACCACAACGCTACTCATCATGAAATGAGAGGTGAAGGGTTGGGGGAAGGGAAGGAACGAGGAAATGTGCTCTACCCTAACAGCACTAAGTTTTGTCAACTCCATTGACCAAGTAGACATCGTCAGGATAATAGCAGTGGGAGGCTTTATCTCGACGAACTTAGCTGTGATTGTAGTGCAATCAAGTAGGTATGAACAAGAATAATAGCTTGAAATAAGGAAGAAAGTTTTTCTACAACCACGACTCTAATATGGCAGCAAAGTGAGGGAGGTAGAATGGCAAAACTTCAAACAAAATTGGATAAATAATCATAAAGTTTGACACTTTATCCACCACACCCTAAAAACCAGCATGGGCAACTTCAAATCTCCGAAATCCTTACACACGAGGCTGAGATGTTGCCTTCGCATGAAATGCAATGATCAGTAAGTCACTGGCGCATAGTGATCGCATTTAGTATATTCAAATGACGAAAATTTAAATTATTTCACAAAGTATATTAGATTTCAATGTATAATACAATGTATTGTCAAATATTACTGAATTTTCACCAATCAATCTATCTGTAATGTATTTATTATTGGTATTATTATCAACTTGTCATTGCTCTATTTAGCATATTAAGACATGTTAGACTAGCCCAAAAGCCTAAAAGCACTCTACAGTTATGTTTTCACTACGACCCGATACCTACACACAGTACTATACCCTGTGATATATCGCACGAATGCCCCCCCTTCCCATTTCCATCGAATACATAACAAATACGGGCAGTTGACTGGCCTCATGCAATCACGTGATTCGATTAACGCAAAATACAACTAAGGTAACGAAGGCAACAAAGGCGCCTTGTAATATTGGAGAGCTTAAAGTAACAATAAGTGCACATGAGTTTTAATATATCCACGGATCGGGTGATCCGCATAATATCGCTCCACGAATCAAACCATCATTCAATATAACATGCTTGAAACAAACATAGATATGTACCAGATATGTTTTCACACTAAGTAAAAAAAAAGTTCAAGACATATAAAAGAAAGACTTCCATAAAAATATATAAATGTCGTAAAAATAAAAAAGTGCATCATCAATGGCAAAAGTAATAGTAATCATATGAAAAACACACACACGAAGTACTCCATGGTTACTGTATCTACGATAAACATGTCACACACGTACGTTAAGTATGAAGTATGACTATTCAACACACATTTTCCCGCTATTCCAGCCTTTTTCCTCTACCAAATTGCACTAATTGCCTTACCATTACACAATATAGGTTTGAAACGCTGTAGACATATTATATAGATCATAGTATGTAGGGTCTTTACATCAAACCAACTTTTTCATCGTTATCCCACCTAGAACCCAATGTCTGAGATTCTTTCCGAGATATGAGATGCTATCACTGCTGGGGTATATATAAAATCGTTGAGCATTTCACTCTTTGAATGGGCACCCACATTTTCTTCAATTCTGAAAATGTTTTGAATGGACTAAAATTATATCAAAGAAACATAATTCACTGTACTTCTCTATATTAGTACATTGCATAGTTGTCTCAAGAACAATATAACAAGTTTGTCAACTCATGAGAACACATTGCAAAGGCATGGTTGCCATGGTTACAGCGGTTATGTTCTCGACTCTCCTCACGCGATGACATGGATATCGGTGGCATGCATTCTATACAATCCTGTAATCATTGACCGAGAACTGAATCATCTTGGTGTAGGATCAAAGTCCTTTCCTGGCTAGACCGTTATCAAGATGTTTGTTAATCTACCAGGGGCCCGTATCATACAGAGCTACGATCAATCGAACGACTAATTTATCAATCGTACGATTGATATCCAGCGTAAATCCGTATCACAAAGATAAGATCAATATCAATCGTAACTTTCTGGGCATATCAATCTTCTCCGGATCAATCGTAATACTACGATCGATTGAAAATCAACCGTAGCCATTGACAATGTGTACAACTTCTGGTGATTTAGGGCAAAATTAGCAGTAAATTCATGTTTTTAAAACATTCAATGTTGTCTAGGCTTATATCGAGGACTTCGTGCAGAAAAAAAAACAGTTCTTGTATTAAATTTCCTGTAAAAAGCACGGCAATAGGGAAGGAGTCGTACGCCTAGTAACATGCGGTCACGACTATGAATGTCTTGGCTACGCTTCCGAAAAAGTCCCATTTAATTCCTATGATGAAACCATAAGCAAATTGTAGTGTATTAAATTGGCGAACAATTCGGCACTTTTTGCTTTTAAATCTTGTATCATATAACCTCACACAGCTTTTGAAACATTCTTCAGATTGTAGGCATTAATATATATGCTTGGATAAATATATATAAGAGCTGACTACCGCTGATTGCAAGCCACGTCACTGAAATACTTATAAATAGAAAGCAACAACAACAATAGCCAGAGCCCTAGTCTTGCGCATCAGTCTTTTTAATTAATTAATTGTCATATAATCAATTGTAAGTTGCAGTTGGTCACAGCAGGCTTTGTGATACGGAAAGTTGCAATACATAGCAAATTGCAATCAATTGCAAAGTTGCTATAGATAACAACTTATTCTGTGTGATACAGGGCCCAGATCACCTACACTATCCATTCATATATACCGCACGGGCCTCGAGCCAAAGTCCTTATTAGTCCTTTAGATACACACCACTCAGGGATCTCGTAGTACTTCTCACCTCCATAGTTTGCAAAAAATGTTGTGATAACTTCACTTAATTCAACTTCAAACTTAAACACGATACATTACACATATTATAACAAAAAAACTAAGCATAGACACAGAGTACAAAACTTTCATGAAATAGTTTCGACATAAAAATGAACGCTCCTTTCGAAAGAGCGGGGTCGATTTTCTGTTAGGTCTTTTAAAAGGGAACATATTCAAACATATCTAATATCATGATTTTAACATTAAACAATGTCTATACCCACATCATCTATCCCATAATCTTAATTTGCAATTTTAATTTCTTTGCAGCTAATTACAATAATTATACCGATTATACTCATCAAAAATAACATGTAAATAAAAGCGTTTTACAATTTACGTTAATTTACATTAATGGTCTTCGTTTAATTTTTATACAGGCAGCGATACAGCGTACAAAATTTTATGTTTTAACCTTATTGTGACCCCTAACTAAATAAGCATTTGAGGTAGTTTGGAGCAAAGAACATTTCCAAAGATTAGATCAAGTATTGCGATAATAATATTCCTTCGCTGTAGAAAAAGTCGTCGTTTTCTGAGCAATATGGTTTCGCCCGTTTGCAAGAACCAAACACGTGACCATCATCACATTTGGTTAATGGCCCTTATATAAAGTATGTGTAATTAATCCAAAAACCTTGAGTACCTAGTTACCCTTTCGTTATTGCAGAAAAAAAGAAAGATAGGCACAAGCGATGATGATGAATGTGTACAGGAATAAAACATAAATCATTTTTCATTATTTATGAAAATCTTTTAAGATTTTACTGACATTTGGTCCATGTTATAATACCACCATCTTCACATAAACGTATTGATCATTTCGTATCAAATGTATAAATCACACACAATCGATGTCATGAGGTGTTTTAAGTCTGGCAAAATATTGATTTACATTTATTTCTCACACTTATCATCTCTCTCTTTCACCACATGTGTCTTTATCTTGCTTTCATTCTCATCTTTCTATACTTTTCCCCTATCTCTCTCTCTCTCTCTCACACACACACACACACATACATCCCTTACTCATACACACACTTCCTCACTCTTTCTTGCTTTGCTTTCTTTCTCCGCTCTTTGTCTCTACGTTTTTTAAATATGTAAAAGGCCTCTTACGTTCTAACTCTTACGTTTCACTCTCACACTGCGCTGACCCTGTGAACAAGTTGAAAGGAACGATTAGTGGTTATTTGCATCTCAGAATTGTCGTTTTTATACATGTACATGCTATATTCCATTTTAATAATAATTTGTTTTTTCCCAGCTCTCCTTCCTCTCAGGCATTATCAATCGGTAAAATATATATATATATATATATATATATATATATATATATATAAACATAGATAGATATATATAATATAATATAAGCACGCGCTTGTTTTGATAATAATGTGGGTGTTTTTTTTATTTTATCCTTTTCATCACCTTCCTTTTCCACCCTCGGTTAGTTTTCTTTCTTCGCCTTCTGCTCATTTTCCTCCCCATTCGCGTCACGTCTCTGCATCATCCAATTACGTCGTTCACGTTTTTATCTTTGTACTTATCTTGCTTTCATCTACATAATCTGCGATTGTGATGATTTAAACTCTGTATAGTTACCTATCAATAAACCTTGCATTGAGAAGTACAAGCGTGGTGTTAGCTGTAACCCTTAATGTCCACATGTACACTCTCCTTTCCACCATTTTCTCATTTCTCCCAATCTCCTACCTTTTACAAAGGCAGTGTTGCATTTTCATTTTCACCTTCGGCATCAGCCAGTCTTTCCCGGTACTCGAATACGATGGAGTCTCCAGAAATTCTCAAGGCGCCCCAGCGGCCATATTGGGGCTCCGGTGGCCATATTGGGACTCCCTTCTACAATCCGCCCAGGGCGGCACAACGGGAAGTCCACGCTTGAAACACGGGAGTCCCACGCCTTTCACCTGTCCTAGAATACCACCTTACACCGTTGTGATCCTGTCCGCCACGACCTCGCTCAGTATATCGGCGGGTATTCTGGTAAAGTCCGCGCTTTTGACAACTTCCTCGGCCGCCTCGTTTCGCCTCTTCGCGCAGTATCTGTCGTAGATCATAATAGTACAGAGCGCCATCGACGACACAATGAAGAGAATGAAGACCATGATCAGACATGTCTCGTAAGAGTTAGTCACATCGTATATTGCACCTGTAACACGAAACAGAGAAGATAAGAGATTTATTTATTGTTATTCACACTTATATAAATGAAAAATAATAACATGAACCAGTAACTTGTAGCATGAAACAGACAAGATAACATATGATTTATTGCCATGCACAGTTACATGAAAATCATGATGTTAACCCTCAAAAAACATTTAAACAAAGCTGTTCGGCGGTTTTCAATCAAGAAACTTAACACTACTGTCATACGCGAGAATTTGTTTTGGTGAAACCTGGGTAGGGTAGTGTATTGTTGCGGGAAAATGGCGCACAGTAACGTAGTGTTGCATAGACTTGCGTACCAACGGCGTTCCAGTGCTTTACGCCGAGGGTACGTGAAAAAATTAAACATGTTTAATTTTTACGTCGATCTCGCGCATCCTTTTGCGTCGCTCGTTGTATTGTTACGTAGGATGCGTAACACTACGCAACTACATTAAGCCCGGTGTGAAACCCCCTGCAATCTTCCACACACAAATTAAATGCATGATCATGATGTTCAGACACCCAGACGCGCAAACCGTAGTCATAATTATTTTCTCTATCCTTCATGCCTTTAAGGTCTCATTCCAATGCTTTTATTCACTGATCACTATTATTCAATCTCCTCATTTCACCCTAAAATTTTCTCAATTCTTTGGTAACATTTTGCCTCTATGTGTACAAAATTGTCTATTTCTTTTTACATATGTATTTTGTCACACATTCGTAAGCTCGATTCGACTCTCTGCAGCCAGATAGTCCAGATACTGGCCGTATTTTATCGAACGCTTTATAGTCTCCCACACACAAATACGACACTGATTCACATAGTACCGCGCACACCGCGTCAGACCACTGATTGCGCGACTCCACGAATCTGTCCGCCCGAAAAAAATGAGAAAGTGGAGGGCAGACGAATACATCTAGCTGTGCGTGTCCGCAATGCGTATACGTATACGGGCAATGGACTACAGCCAGACTATATAGCAACCCATACGCAATTTCTTCCACACATGGCCAGGCAAACATCTGTATAGCTATGCGCACAATATACATGAAGCCACAGAGGTATTAGGGAGAGGATGTAGCTCTAATGATGAATAATTCATGAGTATTTAGTGTACGAACTTACCTGAAGGAAGAGCTCCGACGAGGTAGCCGAGGCCCTGGATGACTAGGGTCAGTGTCTGAGCTTCGTCTCCCCACCGCACTCCGATGATCTCAACGCAGCTCATGTAAGGTACCACCTGGTAAACGCCTCTCATCATACCAACACCTGCGAAAAAAATGCAAATAGAAAGATAATTAATGTACTCAATATTGAATATGTGACCATAGTTAGTATTATTAATAACGTCATATATAACATGGAAACATTGATTCACATCCATCCCATTTTGTGAACGAAATATGAACTCTTGAAAAAATGAGAGGAGAATTAAACAAAATATTCACACAGACGTATTAGGGTTCCTATAATGCCTGAAAACGGCAATGCGTATAATGCAAATGCAAATATTAAGGTCATCGATACTGATCATGCGTGACCAGAATTAGAATCATTGTTCATATCACATTTCATATAGAAACAGTGGATCACATCCATTTAATACAATGGACAAACATTTAAATAAATATGATGGTAGGATTCATAGTGCATAAATAAGGTCTTTCTGTGTAGTTTTAGAGTCGGATTATTGTAGAAATGCAAATGTAAGTTAAAGTTAATAATAATTGGGCCCATATCTACCAGTCGGCAGGCTGCGGAAAACACGCTTATTTTATTTTCAGCTCGGTAGTCGTGACCTTCACTTGACCTCTCGAGCCGTGGAAAAGGTCTCCTTTTCAAACTGCAATATCTCCATGAATAAACCATATTTTCGTACGCTTTCTTTTGCAACTGTATGTTGGAGGTCGAAATTTACCAAGTGTGAAAATCATTCAATTGAAGCAGGCAGAAAAATATTGCAAATTCGAGATAAATATGTGGTTCTAATTTTTTTTTAAAAATGAATGTTTAAGCTCCCAACACTAAAAGATCATCTGAAGCGGAATCTATTGTACTTTTTGAAAATACCAGTATTTTTCAACCTCTCCTTGTAGAAGGGTCGGGATCCAGCAAAAAATCAACCATGTTCAAATCCAAAATGCGTGAGACATGGCGAAGTTGTGAACGATCCTAACCAGCCAATCATGGTCCGCGATGATAACGTCATGCCACCGGCGATTCAACGGTCGCGGACTATGCTTTTGCTCGTCTAAGAGAAAATTCTGAGCCAAAAATGTATGGAATACACGTTTTGCCTAAGAATTTGGTCTTAACAGAAAATATCACAAATTGCTGAGATTTTTTTAACTTAAGCATGCTCATCTTGTTTATGGAATACGGGCCTAGATCTTAAAACTCGAAATTCCATAACAATAACTTCCTATGTGTGTGTTCCCCCCTCCCCCCCCCCCCCCCCCCCCCCCCCCAATGAGCTAAATGGAGATTGGCAGGTCGACACTGAGCCCAGAAATGAGGAAAAAGACTGTATGCCGAAACCGATGGGAGCCACAATGAGTTCACCGTACGCCATGTGACATGTGTTAGTCCTTGACAAGACTGAACCTACATGTATTTGAAGAATCAACACATGGCGCTCCTCTAATGAATTGTTTGAACATGTCATTATGTCTTTAATTCTATGGTAGATAAACGAACTGAACTGAAGCGTGAAAAACTCCTCGTATACTTCTCGCCATACCAGACGCATTATACACATCAACGGTAGCCAGTTGCATGTGGATGTCGATGGACAAAGGAGTGTCAATATTTGTAGTTTAACAGACATTCTTTTATTGCTATACACCAGACACGTACACCCTATAGATAACAGATCTTCGACTGCCTTTAGAAAACAAGGACACAAGGAAGAAAAAATGAAGAGTTTGCTGTTTATTTTGATTTATTGGCCCCAGTAAAAACTAGAGCAATTCGACTGCTACGCAGTCGATAAATATGCCTCCGCCTCTTTGCTAGCTCTATTTAGATTATTCTCAGAAAATCTGTTTGTTAGGTTGGGACTGTTCCAGTGAATTCCTATGTGAAATGAAAATATCATATTCTGTGTTTCCATGTTTAGCGAGGTTTGGCAGTGTTCATTTGACCTTTGACCTCTTACTTCTTTGACTTCCAATCTAACCAGTCTGTGTAAATCCAACCTTGTATCCTGGTGATTCATTTATGTACCATGTTTCCTTGAAATTTTCTGGGATTTCTGGGATTTATTGTGAAAATATCAAATTGGGGGTAATTTTCAGCAAATTTCGGCAAAGTTTATAGACCTTTGACCTCTGAACTTTCAGGAATTTTACCCAAACTTTCACTAGTCTACCTCCATGAAGTGACACATCTCTGTACCATGTTTTGTTTGGATTGAATCATTAGATTTGGATTCAATGAGAAAAATAGCCAATTTTGGCAAAGTTCATTGACCTTTGACCTCTGACCTTTGAGAAATGTCACCAAAATGTTATCAGTCTACCCCCAAGTAGTGATCCATCTTTGCTCCGTGTTTGGTTGGTAATGCACCATTGAATTTGGATTTACTTTGAAAAATATAATTTTGGGGGCAATTTTTACGGAAATTCTTGGCAAAGTTCATTGACCTTAGACCTCTGACCTTTCAGCAATTTCACAAAAAATGTCACCAGTTTAGCCCCAAGTAGTGATCCATCTTTGCACCATGTTTAGTTGGAAATGCGCTATTGGATTTGGATTTATTGTGAACAATATAAAGTTTGGGGCAGATTTAGCCAATTTTGCAAAGTTCGTTGACCTTTGACCTCTGACCTTTCAGGAATTTTACCAAAAATTTCCCCAGTCTATCTCCAAGTAGTGATCCATCTCTGTAACATGTTTAACGAGTACTGCATCCTTGGACTTGGATTTATTGTGAAAAAGGTCAATTTTTTTGCATTTTTTCACAAAGTTCGTTGACCTTTGATCTCTGACCGTTCAGGAATTTTACCCAAAATTTCACCAGTCTACCTCTAAGTAGTGATCCATCTTTGTACCATGTTTGAGGAGAATTGTTTCCTTGGATATGGATTTTATGTGAAAAAGGTCAATTTGGGGCAATTTTTCACAAAGTTCATTGACCTTTGATCTTTAACCTTTGACCTTAATTAGATTTGACCCCAATTTTATACACTTCATTGAGTTTATGCAATACACACATATACCAAGTTTGAAGCAAATCTGGTCCACGGTTCTCAAGATATTGCCTAAACGGATTCGGGACGGACGGACGGACAAGCCGAAAACATAAGCCTTACGATTTTCATAATGCACTGCGCTCCGCGCGCCACATTCCACCTCCTTGCCCTACACACACCGATATAAATCGACGCCACTGCGTGACAGGATCATGAAGCAGGCTGACAGGAATACAGCATTATGTACACATCCCAGACCTGGACAGTCATTAAACTATACAGTCTCCGTCGAACAGTCAACATACCACAAAACCGTATTTGATTTAGCCCTAGCTGTGTTTGCTGAACTAACCAAACTCAAAGCACAGAATATGCCATTCCACCCACCCGGGAGGAATTTATTTCCAAATGTAACACAAGGGATATAGAACAGAGCTATAATCACGTAACATGTTTCACTGCCATCTTAAAATCACTCCTTAATAGTATACTAAGCTTCAATTCAATTGAGTCCCAACCTTTAACACGTCAGGACGATGCATGTATAAGCGGATGACCGCTCAATGATGAGATGGTGTTCGAAGACTACAACTAGAGCTCACAGTGCAAGTCGAATAGCCGATAGCATTCAATGGTTCATCAATGATTGAAAAATAAAATATGTAAGAACTAGCAGCCAGCCTTCGTGAAACACTGTAAACATATCATATCCGGCCAAGTAAAACGAAAAAAAGCGAAATAATAATAAAGTGCCTACTCAAAATTCATGGCCGACGGAGTCAACTTGGTGTCAAAATCCTTCCTTTGCCGACTGAGCTCTCTTTACCGTAGTATTTTGCTATTCATTATACACTTTAAAAGGAGCCAAGAAGCTAGTAGGAGCAGCATGAGACACCAGGAGACATTGACGTCACACAGTAGACCTCTGCGAGATGGCTAAAATAGCTGATTTCAAACTCATGGCTGCCTGCTCTTGGCTGCTCTTGGCCTTTTAGTAGGACCCAAATGCTGAGGTGTCTCACCTAGTATGATGCCCATGCCGCCACCGAAATCCCGGATGAGCATGACGCCGACGGTGAAGGCGCTGGTGATGAGGCCCTGCAGACCTAGGATGGCGACATTGCTCACGGGTAGGCGGTCACCGAGCAGGGCCAGCATGCACTTGGACAACAGCTCGGCCGCAGCGCAGGTCGTCAAGATGAACGCGCCCTGGCGCTGCGAGAGACCCACGTTGGACAAATGGCTGACCTGTGAAAGAGGAAGGAGATTCCATTAATTAAAGATCATACATCTTAAATCTTACATTACGAGCCCTTAAAAACCCATTGGTTAAGGACACGACTTAATGTCAATAGCAACGAGAGAGTTTGACTAAGCGGTTGAGAGCCACAAGAGGATTTGCACTGTGCTGCCAAACAAACTGCGGCATTATAGCTGAATAAAGTATGTGTATCACTTGTAAAACATACAAGAATGGTACAGATATACAGTTAAACCAAGGGATTGTAAGTGCCAATTATCACATGACCCGTACACTTTGTAGAGTCAATCTGCCGTAATAAACTATAGTCGTAGTCGGTTTTTTTTTTTTTAATAACACTAAGGAATCATCAAAATCGGTAATAAATGTAAAGTTAATAATGATTTTTTTGTCAAAGTAAACGGGGTTTTTTTTTAAGATATTGAATAGGATTCTTCCCTCTATTAAAATGAAAACAAAGCCAAGACAGGGACTGGGAACAGGACGGTTCTACTGTTTTGACATGTCCCGTAATCCGTACCGATATCATCCCTTACCTTTCAATGACCTTAGTACACTAGCTGTACCAATAAGAAGTTAGTACGCCCTACTCTTTGTACTGCATTAACACCCTCCGGTTCCCCAATCGAAGTCATGTCTGGGGCTTGCGCACGAGTATAAAATCCTCTGGATACTCTGTTTGCCATCAATCTCATTGTTATTGATACTTGTCGAGATTCGTGAAATTAAACATGTTTATCTAGTGAGCAACTAAAATGGAACAAATAGTATCTTGGAAACACGCTCCTGTCATAGCATAATGAAGGGCGAAATAAGGATTACCTTGGCTGTCGACCAGCCGTGTGTATAATGAAGGGCGTTTTTGAGCTATTCTGAGAACAACTTCCTCTCAGGTAAACGCACTTGATTTTGATTTTAAAATTTGAGTTTTCCCTTTGACAAACATGTTTATTATCATGCGGATGACAAAGCAACATCAATTTAAAATGTTGACACATCTTGACATAATCGAATTAACATACATTTACATCTTGAAAAGAAATGTATCATTATTTGTAATAACACCTATGTCGAGATCCACCTATGTAACTTTACGGGTATATATGGGGAAACACCTTGTACAAGGGTACAGGACCCGAACCTAGAATCTCGAGGTTGTGACCATCAGGTAAGACGACACTGCTCCCAAACCACGGAATCACACAGAAATGCTTTTATAACACATTTTAAAGCGCAACGCCCATTGCGCTTAAGGTGTTTAATCATTTAGAACATAAAGTCTACGAATTGTCCATGGACTGCTTTCCCCTGAACAAATAAGGTAAATAGACTTATTTGGTTACAGTTTATTTACTCACACTGGTGTTGACATTATACCCCAATGCCCTAGGTTGTTTGCGCATCAAATAAGCACAGAGTACATGTAAGAACCCCGACCTACAGGTAAAGTTCACAAGGATGTATAAAGCAATATGGTACGATGTATGTAATCTTTTTCATCTCGTCTTGTCGCTACGCGTGTGTGGCCAAGCGCTCCAAACAAACCCAAACAGCATTGGAAGTAGACCGGAAACTAATTTGGATCGGCTGAAATTGCATCTGGCTCCTTTAACGTCGTTTTAATAAGAAAATCCCAAATGAGACGGTTACACTGCCTACATTAAAAGCTGTCAGATATTTTGGCCTACGTGGCGTATCGAGTTGTGGGCAGAACAAGACAGATGGTGGTAAATTATACAGTTCGGACCTTCCCACAGTCACATGTTAAGTTGTGCCTTCAATGAGACCACAATTTTCCATTTAGAACCTTAGGACAGGGTCCAACACCGATGTCAAATGATATTAGCAATAGATGAAGTAAAGACATCGGTACCAATCATCATAGGACTGTCATTTTGCCATGACCATGGGTGTTCCGTTATAAATCCACACCTGCGAGGTGTTTCACAAAGACGTGCGCAAGTTACGCACGTACGACTTTACGGTGACCTGTGCCATTTTCATGAAAACTTGCTAAGCCTAGTTACCTATTAAAGGGCCTGAATTTGCTTACTTTAGCCAGTAGAGTCCTGTTTGGTATTCATAAAAACCTATAGCAGTAGTAACTTTCACAGTAAGTTCCAAAAATCCCTCTTGCAAGAACTCCCAGTTTCCGAGACTTCGCCGAATTTGTCGTGACACGTCCACCTTCATTCGGAGAGCTAAGTATCATATCCCGGTACCGCACCATGCAGAAGGCCCCGTTGCAAGCTTTGTTCGTATCGTCTCAGGCACAGACCCAGGGACGGAAGGGCAGCTGGTTTGTTCGTGGAAATTAAACATGTACCACGAGTCACATAATCTACGCTTTCCGCTGTCACCTATGCGACAAACTCTACATCGGTGATACCAAGTGCAGACTGGCCGACAGAATAGCAGAACATCTCCGCTCTGTCAAACTGCGGACTCCAGGACTGCCAGTGGCTGCGAGTAATGACAGCTTGTATCAATGAGAGGAAGATCCTGGAGAAACGACTCATTCTCCAGATGGCGACACTTCAACTTAATGGAATGACCGCCTCATTCAGAAGCTTCCCAGTGTCTATTCCTCACTGATATAATGTTTCCTTCATTCCCCCCCCCCCCCCTCTCTCTCACTTCTTTCTCATTCTTCTTCTCTCAGCTCCCCCTCCACCCTTCTCTTTTATTGTTTACCCCTCCCTCACGTCTCCCCCCCCCCCTCTCACGTCTCCCCCCCCCCCCTTCTTTCATACTTTCCCCTTTCTTTCCTCTTCTTCTCCTTCTTCTACTTTTCAGTCTTTGACTATTACTTGTGAATGTTTGTTCAATATTTTGCTTACTCGTATATCTCTGATTTATTCTTCTCTCTTTTTGGACTCATTGTTTGAGATCTTGCTCTCTGTGAATATGTGTTGTATCCACATATGTAATAATGTAAAGCGATGCCATGCATCATAATGAATATAATACGCTATTTTCTTCTTATGTAGATGCTCAAAGTACTTAATTTCTTTTTTTATATATTTAAGTTATTTTTTAATGACAAAGAAAGTTTAAGATAGTGGTGTCTTAGTATAAAAAAATATGTTTGTTTTTAAATGGCTTGGTCTAAACGCTCTAAACCTATGGTCTATTACAGGGTCTTAGTTTGGAGGGTTGTTTAGGTCTTAGATTTGATTTTTTTTTATTGCTTTTAAAATTTGAAATAACCTGGTCTGGAGGAAAGACTACGCTCGGTCCTCATGTTATTCCACAGGAATGAGATTATGGAGTCGTAGTTTTGAAGATTGTTTTTAAATAATTGAAATATCCGAAACTGGAGTAAAGACTGCGTGCTATTCACATGCTTTATTACATGTTTTTGATTTTGAACAAATTTGACAAAATATCAAATTTTAAATTGATTACATTTTTGTATAAAGCCATCATTAAACATGTGGGTGAAATTATTACGTTTGTGGATAAAGTGTTATTACAATTGTGGGTGTTATTACATTTGTGTGTGAAGTGTACATTTGTAGGCGTCATTACATTTGTTGGTGTAACAGACCTCCCGAGATCAACGAGATAAACGCGTACAATGCTATACAATGAAACCGACTGCTATAGGAATTAATCCCTGATAAAAGACCCCCTTGTCCTTTTCTAGTATGGCATCAGCCTGGGTGTGGGGTATGGTCCTTTTCGAAGCACAGCTCCATCCGCAACTAAGCCTGGACATGCTTCTCACTGTCCTCAAGCCAGCTAGAAGGCGAGAAAGCATCAGCTTTTGTGTACAGACTTTAGTTTCAGTTTGCATGGTTTGCAGTGCTGAAACATTGAATAAAGACGGAGGCTACAGCCTAGATCTTAGGCTAGTATGGTGTGAACTGTTACTCCACGGGCAGGAAGAAGAATAGCTGATCCATATAGTGTCAAGCAAAGCCCTATTCAGTAATATAATGTTATATACCGGTGGTACAATAATAAATAGCCACGCCGATGGATATCCTTAAAATGGATTCCAATAGCTAAAGGTGCTTATCCAAACTACGATTTGTTATATTACGGCTTGCGCTTTGTTATGAGTGAACAAATATGTGAAGGGCCCATTTCCTTCGTGCAACACTACGCATATGGTGAGACAGGGAGATATGGAGTGAACGTCTCATCCATTGTGTAGGTGATTGACACGACCCATGGACATGGCGTTGGCATCAAGACAGGGAGGTGTGAGGAAGGATAAAGAACTCGAGCATAATATATTCAAAACATCTGAATGAATACTAAAGCGTGCTAATGCATTTCAAAGTCATTCCATAATCACTACAATGCTCAAATGTCCCATGCTTAGCAGCGACATTTACTTCATGTCAACTTGGAAAGAAATACATGTATCTTTAATTCCATATTTTGTTTCTCGAAGCTGTGTTTCTTATCACATTATTTCGCAATTCTCAATAAAGATAACACTTAAGATCATGTACTCGACTTTCTTCGTAAGTAATGGATTGTGGAATGGTGAATAAATATAATATAATATAATAAAATATAATTTTACTTACTTACAAAAGTGACTAATTTGTTATCTTTCCGAATTTTTCCAGAATTGTAGGATTCAATTTTATGTCTTAAGATGTGTTTTTATTTGTTTGCGTTTGCGTGCATGTGCGTGCAGCTGAGATATTGTATTTGAAAAACCTGTTTTTGTTCACTAATGTCTATTTTGCTCACAAAAGTATTAATGCCATCCAACAGAACTGGACAAGCGAAATGAGACTCTACATTTATTTTGTTCTCTCTGGGAAGCCGTTGCTACACAATCATGTTCGTAACTGTTAAAACACCTGAAAAGCACATGCTGAGAACACATAACTTTTCGACGGTGTCAAGCAAAGGTTCAAAGAAAGAAGATTGATTTATATCCTTCCTCAAGAGTATCCCTGATCAACGTAAGGCGGCGATTTATTGATGCCTATTCCAGTCTTTGTAAAGCTATACTTTCAAACATAAATAATTAGATACATCAAGATGTGCTAAGCCTTAATATCACATCAACCAAAAGGGCCACCTGTGTCAACTATCGGAGAAGAATAAAGCAAAAATAGTGAATCAGGCAACAACACCATTTTTCCACTCACTTCATTTTAAATGCAGGTGAGGTGGTGACAATATATATTTTTTCATGTTATTCAAAATACGCGTGACATCAGCAGTGTACATAAAGCTGCTACATATGCGGTTTGCAGATATCATATCTTGTCGTTGTTTTTAAATCGGGTGAGCCTCGGGCAAGCTTAATGGTCATCAATGACGCTGTTTCATGAACATACGGTGTACTTAATGATCTAAAAATCACATACGCAAATCACTGTGGTTTTTGTACAGATGTGTATTTCTTGTCACGATGTATAGGTTCAAGGAAGACAGTTACACTTACGAGATTCACCCAGTAGAAACTCCACGAGAACGTCGAGATGAATATCGAGATTATGAAAGCCCAGCACCTCCAGTTGTTGAGAATGAAGAGCCACTTATGAAAGTCTGACTTCATCACCTCATCGACAACCACACCTTTTTCTAGTAATGCAATCTCCTTCTCCATCTTATTCTTCTCGCATACACCTCCACCGCAGTTTGCGTTCTCATCACATGATAATGCACTCCGTAATGCGGCCTTCTCGCTCAGCTCTTTCTCCTGGTCGTCCATCTCCTCGTTGTCGCCATCTTCAGATGATTCGCTCCGCCACGCTTTGCGGTCGTCGACGTCGTCCTCAGGGTAGATCTGCTGCCGGGTGCACCGGGACTTGCCGCCGGCCTCCTCGTCCGAGTCGGCGGCAGCTGCGGCGGCACAACGGCAGCTGCATTTCTTGCCGCTGGTGGCGTCTTCCTTGAGCTGCTTAGTGCTTTCGACGGGCGACTTACAGAGCAGAGCAAACGGGAAGCCGAGGCAGAGCACGATGATGCCGCTAATCCGCAGAGCCCCTCGCCACGTCAACCACTGGATCATCCTCTCCATGAAAGGACTGAACACCAGCATGCCTGGGGGATGGGGTATAAGAAATCATAGAGAGGGAGGAAGCATGAGACAAAATAGGGAGGAGAGACGGAGAGAAACAAAGTAACATTATACGCATTGGGCTTCTGAGCCCTACAATATGTTTGCGTATTGTGTGAGGGAGTGACGCAATTTACGTCATTTGTTGAAAATTCGTGCACATTGTACAAAATGATGCACCGATTTGAGTGGGGATGTAGGAATTGTATGTACAAGGTACCTCTAAATTGCCTGAGTGCACGAGGCGAAGCCGATTTGGTTTCGAGCAAAGTTCACAGGTACCGCGTGTACACAATCCTACTGACCCACGAAATAAACTCGCGCATCATCTGTTTTATAGAGTGGATCCCAAAATCTGATAGAAAGAAGTGTAAAATTTCCATTAACATCGATAACCGGATGCATGGAAAAATCATGCGTCCGGTAATTTTAATTGACCAATCAGATTGCAGAGATCCATCTTCATGATCAATCACCATCAATGATTGGAAAGTCTGCCACCTAACTTTTTTTTCACGTAGACAGAGTCCAAATAACACAGCTAAAATATATACCAAGTTTAAATAAGAATTATTTTTAAATTGATTTGAGAGAAAATAATAAAAAATATATTTAAAAAAGAACAAATCTGATACCCATTCTCTAAGACTCCATGCTTGGCCCTTATCTCCGTTTATGACCGCGAAAAACGAACGATCTATAACGTTAAATCGTTGAGCAGTAATTCGGAACTACGTAGTGTGTTAAATAATTGCCACACGACGTAAATATTTAGGTCGTGTGGCAATTCGAATTACTACACGACGTTTTAGGTCATGTACTAATTCGAATTACTACAGGACCTTAATAATTTGATGTAGCGACACTCTTTTTTTAAGGTCGTGTCTTTAAATCGTTGGGCAGTAATTCGGAATTACGTCGTGTAGTAATTGGAATTGCCACACGATCTTGATATTTACGTCATGTGGCAATTCGAGTTACCACACGACGTAATTCTCCCTATCGCATATAGCTCTCCGAATCTGAACGTGTGTGGCGCTCTAATTTTTTTACCTTTAATTCTTGGGATATGAACTTCCGGTCCACGAACATTCGGCAATCCCGTACAATATAAGGGACCAGAGTATCCAACTAATTTTATGAATATTAACCCTAAACCTAACCCTGACCTTAACACTAACCCTAAACCTTATTCTAAACCTAACCCTGACCCTAACCACAACCCTACACAAAATTTTCACTGCTTAATTCATAAAAAAAAAGTGATTTCTTGGTCACTTTCTGCCGACAACCAACTCTTACCGGAAGTATACGTCCCAAGAGCAATCGATCAGATATCGGTATCGTGAGGTGATATCGCTTGATATCGGCTATATGCGATAGGGAAAATTATTTAGGTCATGTGGCAATTCCAATTGCTATACGACGTAATTCCATGCTTTTGACGGTCTCCTGCATCCATATTAATAGTATATTGCCTAAATTAGAAGTGCCAAAAAGCCATAATGATATTGTCGCATCGGCTCGAGCGTCAGAACTGATGGACGTGGGTGCCCCACTCTTTGTTATTGTGACCTTAGAGAACGTGCCCATTTTTAAATGAGCGAGCTATGCAAACTGATCTTTAAAATATTAGTGTCCCACTCACAACAATATGTGAGGCTACAAATCTATCAATACTCGTGCATTCCTAGATAAACACACACATAACTACATCACAATAATTTTATTAATGCACTGTTTATCTCACATGGACAACCCCCACCCCACACCCACCCTCCGCGTCCCCGCTCCATTCTCCTTGCCATATTTCTGGTGATATTTCTTTTTTGTAATTTATCAATGTAGTAAAGTATCCTTTGTACAATTGACTCATGATTTTTCGGTTCATTTTTTTTTTCTTCAAAGGGGTCCACTTGACAAGCTCTGTTTTATTGGACTTCTCCACAGACTCAGTATTATCATTATCATTACTATATCTATATGCTTATCAAGTTGTGTTTGTATTATTATATTTACTACGAGTTGTGGAAAATAATAAACTAGAAATTAAAAATTACAAAATTACATCATTTGTTCACGAGTGAGCACTTAAAAAGTAAAATTACACTTCTAGAGATCGGTGCGATTACGTACGACGTAAGATTACGTCTTTTATCGAGGTTAACCCCCTCATATATACATTTGAGGGGGCTAACCTCGATGAAAGACGGAATCTCACGCGCATTTTTCCAAAATGTTCGTTCTCTCCTGTAGCTCTTCTATTCAGACTAAGTTTAAAACGATTTGGCGTAATGGTTTTGGACCTACAAGAAACGAAATAGTTTCAACCAAAAAGAAGCACCGATTTTTTTTAAAAGTGTTGCATTTCGCGTCGACGTCGGCCACAGAGCTGCGGCAGTCATACACACTGAATGATAATGTAACCTATGTACTAGGCAACCGAAATATACCAAGCAAGATTGGTAATTGAGCATTGAAATACGTGTTTTACTACTTTTATTATGACACCATGGTACCTACAAAAAAAAAATCAAATGTCAAAATCACGAAAACAGTGGTTTAGGTTTCTTTAAGAATGACTTTGGAAAACCACGTTACAACACTGCAATTTTTGGGAAATATGGGATATATTATAAAGGAAACATTTCGGCACAACATGGATATTTCAGATTTTTCTGATGCAATTAGAGGTAGGTTGACACACTTTTAACGCCAGATTGACTGCACTATTAGTCGGAAACGATAGTTAGTATCTTTTCGCGCGCGCTCGCCCGACCTTTCATGCTATAATGTGTACACATGCAGCTTGCGCAATACGTAGGGCCGTGTAAGGTACAGTACACAGTACCGACGTTTTCACTATCCGCCATATTAAAAGTCACTCTCGATAGTTGGGCGCACATACACTGTGTGACAGAGAATTCCTGATCGGTGTTCAGCCCCCCTTCATGCCCTTTGTGAACGAACTCGTCCAGCGGTTTCGCTGTTGAAGTTCCCAAGCTCTGTCCGGCAACCTCACATTTATGAGAGTTGGGTGACAGCTTTGTCGAGTGCGTAGGGTGCGGCTGGGCTCTCCGCGCCCTGATGAAATCTCTACGTACCGTACGTGCTGAGCGGCGCAAGATTTTCTTTCCTGGCTGCGATCGATAAGAGTATCATGAGGTGGTATCGTTATCGGACAGACCTATTGAAATGTGATATTAAAAATAATTCCCTAGCAATGTAGAAATAAACTCAGGATCTCAAACTTATTTTGTATGTTCATTGATATATATCTTTGATATAAGAGAGTTCAATTTTTGCCCGATAGTACCCTTTAAATACTGGTGTGTGGGGACATGATGCATTTCATTTCACGTTTCCCATTAAAATGATAAAGAGAAGCTTCATCTTGTTTATACACAGTTGCGTCTTCTCTCAGTACCAAACCAAGAAAAACCCATTGACTTTTTATATATGCCATGCACCTTTGATACCGTGAGGATTAAGGAGAACAAATTCAGAGCGTTTTCAATGCGGGTAGCCCACATGGTTAGCGAGACAATTCCGAGTCCCGGTATCGTGGCGCCATATCATAGTGCTCCATCCGATAAAGATACCATGCACGATAAAGGGATATTGTTTTTCCCCCGAATTGAAGTTTGCATAACCCCAAAGCATGACAGACAGTACAAGGTAGAGAGGTTTCACACGGCAATGTGAGCGAGACCTGACAAGTTTCAAAGAATCAATGTGGGTGGAAAGTGGAAGGGGGAAAACATCCCAGCCATTAGCAAACCGAAACAGGAACACTGTCTGCCATGATTCCTACACCCACTACACTACCATATATATGGTGTTACTAGCGTTATAGGCGGTGAATCCATTATGCAGGCCTAGAACATGAAGTTGTGTAAATACAGTAGCAAAATAAGACAACAAATCCTCAGAATGTAGGAGCTACAAACTGATTTTCAGTGGATTCGTCCCAAATGTCACGTTTCAGATCAATTCGTTGTTGGGATTCAATCGTCCTTGCAATAATTCGTTTCACAGTATGTGTGTTTGGTGCATTGTTCTTTTGTTATTGTGTACATAATGTACACTGACGTAGCAACGAGCCATTTGTCAACCTCGGTGCCAATTTCTCGCATGACACCAATATAATTTTGGGAAATTATTCGTGCTTGGTTACTCACCTTATAACATACGTGTACATAATACTAGATATCAGATTATACATCTTTATGATTATTTGTTCTCGACATTTACTGTGACTATACCTATATCGAACGATACGGACCATTCGTGTGACTTTTGCTCCAAGTACTGTAACATAGAACGCTGCAACCTTATTCTACTATTATGACGCTATTTAAAAGTTAAGTAGCAATCATACTCATTTGGTCCAACCTTTTCTCAAGCACTTCATGAGTACAAATTCTCAATATTTTTTATCTTTCAAATGGGCAGAATTAGATCGTTCTCTTACCAATGAGCTTGTATTCAATATTTTGACGTATTCTAACATATCCAACATTTTCCCGATTTGTAGATTTGGTGATCATTTACGCTTTTTAAACGCATTTAAAAATCATTACAAAAGTGATGAATTTAACTAAACGACTCAAACGAGTTAACACTGTGTTGGAATTGAAATGGGACTATCATGGATAGATGGTTTTGAGGGGTTAATAGATGACAGCAAACCTGTGGTTCCGCCGCACATAATGATTGAGGTGGCTCGCCGGCAGTTCCTCAACGGGAAGTACTGGACCATGAGGCACAGACTGGTATGATAGGTCAGGTTAATCCCAACGCCGTAGAGCACACCATAGGTGAAGTACAGATAGAAAAGCTGGGGTGCGAACGACGAGGAGAAGACGCCGACGGCGCAGCAGACGATTCCCAGCACCGTGGTCGCGCGGAAACCGAACTTCCGCTCGAGCATGGCCGCCAGCGGGCTAGCCAGACTGTTGACGCCGATGGTTACGGAGCCGACCCAGCCTGCAGGATATGTGAAAAAAAAACACAATGAATAAACGATCAAAAAAGTAATGTCTTCATGGTAAGTAACTGTAAGGTACAAGCAGGGATGTGTTATGGAAGGATATGAAACAACTTTCTTTCTTTGAACCCATGCGTGGCACCGCCGAAGAAAAAAATGTCTTCTCAGCATGTGCTTTTCAGGTGTTGTAATAATAACGAACAGGATTGCGTAGCAACAGTTTCTCAGAACAAAAGAAATGTAGTCTTATTTCGCTTGTCCAGTTCTGTTGGATTGCATCAATACTTTTGTGAGGAAAAGAGATATCAGCGAACAAAAATTGCAGTTTTTTCTACTAAAATATCTCAGTTGCAGGGAAATGCACGCAAACTCTGTTAATGAAAATAAACAGCTTGAGATATAATTTTGATAATGATTCAATCCCACATTTGCGGAAATCTGCGGAAATTGAAGAACATTGTTAATTGTGTAAGTAAGAATATTATCTTATATCTCCGTTTGTGCATCATTCAACAATTATTTAGAAGAAAACTGAGTACAGGATCTTAAGTGGCGTTGCCCGTAGCTTTCTTGAAAATTGCACAAAAATGTGATAAACAAGGAGGTGGAGGAGACGGCTCAGGAGGAGAAATGATAAGAGAAGGAAAAAGTGCAGGAAGAGGAGGAGGAGGAGGAGGAGGAGGAGGAAGAAGAAAAAGAGGAGGTGGAGGAGCACGAGGAGGGGGTGAGCAGGAGCAGGAGGAAAGAAAAAAGAGGAGGAAAGTAAAGACGACGTTTCCCAGGAACTATCAGACCGATTGTGATACACTATCAACATGATTATAGGAATTACCGGGAAATGTTCCCAGTGCAATATAACACAATGAAAACTCACGAACAGGTTAAAAAAAGGGAGTCTTTAAAAGCCTGTTATCATCGGCTGGAAATCATCTTTCGTAAATAAAGAAACGAGTTTTTTTTTTAATATCAACACTTGTCATGTCCTGCATTTCGCCGTGTGTTCGAATGAACAAAAAAGTATGAAAATACAACTGTTGTTGTTTTGAAGTCACCGTGTTCTCACTCCCCCCCCCCCCCCCCCCCTCATCACCCGCTCCCCCCAACAGACACGTCAAGGGAAGGAAGCGAGATTTACTGGCATTTACAAAAGTGACCTTTAGCTTGATAAGATTACGGCAAGTAAACTAATCAGCCAAACGGCAGGCACCGGAAAATACGCTCATTTTATTTTCAGCGAGGTAGTCGTGACCTTCACTTGACCTCTCGAACCGCGGAAAACGTCTCCTTTTCAAACTGCGATATCTTCATGAATATCTCATATTTTCGTGCGCTTTCTTTTGTAACTGTATGTTGGAGGTCGACATTTACCAAGGGTGAAAAAACATTTCATTGAAACAGGCAGACAAATATTGCAAATTCGAGATAAATATGTGGTTCTAATACAAATTAAAAAAAATAAAATAAACCCTATATTCCAATGTCAATCGCTTTTGAGCCCTAAACATTTAGAGATCATCTGAAGCGGAATTTATTGTACTTTATGGAGATACCATTATTTTTCAACCTCCCCCCATAGAAGGGTCAGGATCCAGCAAAACATCAACCATGTTCAAATCCAAAATGAGCGAGATATGACGAAGTTGTGAACGATCCTAACCAGCCAATCATAGTCCACGATAATAACGAAATTCTACCGGCGATCCAAGGCGATCCAATCATAGTCCGCGGACTATGATTGACTGGTTAGGATCGCTCACAACTTCGTCATATCTCGCTCATTCTGGATTTGAACATGGTTGATATTTTGCTGGATCCTGACCCTTCTATGGGGGGAGGTTGAAAAATAATGGTTTCTCCATAAAGTGCAATAAATTCCGCTTCAGATGATCTCTAAATATTAGGGGCTCAAAAGCGATTGACATTGAAATATAGAGTTTATTTTCATTTTTTAAATTTTTATTAGAACCACATTTATCTCGAATTTTCAATATTTTTCTGCCTGTTTCAATGAAATGTTTTTTCACCTTTAGTAAATGTCGACCTCCAACATACAGTTACAAAAGAAAGTGTACAAAAATATGATATATTCATGGAGATATCGCAGTTTGAAAAGGAGACCTTTTTCGCGGTTCGAGGGGTAAAGTGAAGGTCACGACTACCGAGCTGAAAATAAAATCGTGTTTTCTGCTGCCTGCGGACGAATATCGGTTGCGAAGTCCGTATGATTTCTGAAAATTCGCGTCACTTTGAAGACAAATAGCTCAAATGTTTTATTTTTGAGCCCAAACAATATTGGAATCAGAATCTCCGCTGAAGTATTGGCTTTTTAGAGCCGTAACTGCCGTTGCCGTACAATCCATAGATGGGTCAGCATCCAGCAAGGTCTGAGAGCTTACATATTTCAAAAAAAAATTGAGGCCTGTGTTTGAAGGCAAATAACATAAAAACTCCTTTGCGGATTTCGAAAAAAACTAAAAATATTTATTAAGAAACATATAATCTCAATCCCTGTCTAAAAAAATCCTGATCAGTATGCTTACAGAAGACCCCAGCAAAAGATCTCGCGAGCATGTCAAATTCCTTCATAATCTACGTGCAGCAAAATCTGCGCGTGAGATTTCGCGAGACGAAAAATAAAACGCTCACGATTTCTATAGAACGAGCGAGCGCTGCCGATTGACTGTAATCTATTTGTCCGGCAATGTCCGGCAGACTTATCTAGCTTCAGACAAACACGTACTTTTCTTGTACTTTTCTTGCAAGAAAAACAAAAGCGTGAAAAAAATTATATTACAATCGGATTGATGAGATCCTTTTGTATTTTGACAATACAGCCATGGACCCTATATTTTGACAATATACCCATGGACCTACAACCAACTAAATCTGAAGCCTGCTATGAGAGCATGCATATGTACTTTCAGGGGATACAATTGATGGCACTCGACCAGAAACGGGGGAAGGAAAATTGGACAATCGACAAGGGGAAAGGTACAGTCAGGAAGTATCTGTTGTGTCAAGGATGTTTAAGCACATGGATATACATCGCTTTAAACAGTGTTTGATTCCGCCACTAAACATTCATGACTAGCAGCTGCTCTCAACAATATGATGCAGACGCGATTGCGTCACGTTCACCTGGTTTTTATAATGGGTCATACGCATTCCTATACATGCATACATTTCAGCCATGTCGGAAAGGAAAAATATCTGGAAGTAACGTTTCATGCAATTTTTAAGTAGGTATGATGCGGAACATTGTGAAACTGAGACTTTTATACTCCAACTTGATATCACGGTTAGAGCTTTTATGCCATATTGTAACACTATTCCTCGATTTAATCTTTATAGATGCATCGGAGGTATTACATGTCACAACTGCGCAAGCATATGGGGTGAGGATATTTCCCCGAACTCTTCTGCGCATCTGATTTTGTTTATTCGTCAAATCCAGGAAAAAATCATCGAGAGAATCGGCGATTCGAGCATGGGGGATCAAAGAGAAAATCTTTGTTAAACGGTTACGTAAGTCTCATTTTGACGAAAATTTGAAGAAAAAAAACGCCCGCCTCCAGTTACGTCAGAGAAGTCAAAATGCCAACGGCGTGAATGAATTTTTTTATTCACAACGTTCAAACAATACGTTACCAATGAGAACCCCAAAGCTTGTCCGAGGTTTGTCCGAGTAGCAACAACTAATAGATTCAAAGTGCATTCTATCCATTGAATCTGAATGACAAGATACAGGTGAAGGCAATAACGCTTTACTACGCAGTTAGGGGGAAAGTTGTGAATACATTACAAAAATGGTCTATTGTTGACTTACGAACAATCTATGGCATTTTGACTTCTCTGACGTCACTGGAGGCGTGCGGTTTTTTTTTTTTTCAAACAAATGTGAAATTCGTTTTTAGTGGATAATTTTACATAGATTAGTGGGAACTTATTTTTCTAATTTAGTAACCCTTTAAGCGTTCTTTGGTGACTAGAAGGACAGTACAATGAATCTGCATCAATTAAATGGCAGCTGGATATCCATTGGTGAAACATCCTTGGTTCTGCTAATAGATTCGGCGCGTGGTTGTCTCCACGCGAGAAGGGATATCGTGGGTTCCAGACGGTGATTTTTTTTCTCTCTTTTGGCCACTGACAAGCTGCCTTATACTTTCTCTCTCGGAAATAGCGTGGCTTCCAGGCTGTTGGGGCATTTCTAAACCAAACAACAATAAAGGCATGGGTCTGGCTGCAGTAGACTAAACATTCGCAAATGAATTCTTCTCCACCTCCAAGTGGAGCCAACTGAGATAAGGAGAGAACGTCTGACGAAATGACTAGTCTTTGAGTTTGCCTATTTTATGTATTGTGGCAGACTTGAATAGAGAGAGCAAGAGTGACTTGTCTGCTGGATGTATTAACTACAAGTGATTTTATTCTAGAATACCTTCGATTATAAATATAAAGATATACTTGGATATAAAAGTTTCATCATTAGTCTTCATTGGTACTGGTGGGTGCAAGGACATTTGGGGTGAGTGCTTTGGGGGAGTGACCAGTGGCAGGCTGTTGTGGTCAAGTAAATAGATAGATTGGAATGTGATAATAAGAGGAGAACTAAGAGTTTGAAGTAGGGTGAAGTACAAAGTGCAATGCAAGGCATGGTCGAAACTTTACAGAGCATATAGATGTGAAATATAAACTAAACAAAAAAAGTAAGTGACCCACTAAGAAAAATATCGTAACTTTTTATCGAAGAGATCTTGACAGGATTGTTCCGTTACTTAACGACTAACTTCCGTGTGAAAATCACATTAATCCACTCAGTCATGCATGAGTGAGCACACATTAAAGTCAAAAGTTTCACTTTTCAAAAGTCACAAGTCAGTTTTGAGGGTCTGTAAAACTGTTTCTGGTGCATGTTACAATGCTGCTGTTGTTTGATCATCCATTGTTTTGACCCTTTCACACTTATTTTGACACTTTTCACGGTTAATTGAGCACAACAGAACCCTTCAAATATTACATTACCCATTAACTTCATTGAATGAATGACTCAGTATTGTTAACAATATGTATTATCACATGCTATGTGAACATAAGAGGAAGACGCCATGTCATGGTTGAGGGAGCACACTTCAAATATGAAGCAAAAATTCCTGAAATGTAATGCTATTGTGGGATAAATGCATATGTTTATTTACTACTAATTTGTTGATCATAGTATTGTGTGTATCATTATATCAGAATAGGTGTAAGAGGGTCAAACAATGGATGATCAAACAACAACAGCACTGAAACATACATGAGCAACAAAATTTGTCAAATTCTTGTTTCACGGACCCCCAAAACTGACTCTTGACTTTTGAAAAGTGACAATTTTGCATTGAATGTGATCTCATTCATGCATGACTGTTTGAATTAAAATGATTTTCACACGGAAGTTAGTCAATAAGTGGAGAAACAATCGTGCCAAGTTATGTTGCTCAAAACTTCTTCGATAAAAAGTTACGCTATTTTGCTTAGGGGGGGGGGCTTACTTTTTTGTGTGTGTTTATATCATAGCAATCAGGTAGTTCAATACACTACAGCCTACTAGATTCCTTTTTTCAGTTTGGATCAGAAATTTCAGACAGCCTTGAAGACAGGCTATCTGGGGAAAGGCGAGGATGAAAGGGCCTGTTCCCAGTTACAAGACTTCAGTAACGCTTTTCCAAATCAAAACTGTTCCAACTCGAATCAAGCTGAAAATGTACATGGTAAAGTCAAAGGATGTCAACTTTGGGGGAAGCGCGTTTCGTTATATTTGTCAAGTGTTTTCGTAAAGTGCACGTGCACGTACATCCGACCCATCTTGACAGAGCTGGGGGTGTTTCACCAAGCTGTTCGTAAGTTACGAACGACTTTACAAACGACTGGTTATCCCTTCTTGTGCTAAACGCGATACCATACTTTGCTCATTGAGAAATTGATTTAGCACAAGAAGGGATAACCAGTCGTTCGTAAAGTCGTTCGTAACTTACGAACGGCTTCATGAAACACCCCCGGGTTTTAAGAATAGTCAGATCACTCATATTAATGATTACTGGGCCTACGTGAGAACGGAAATGGTTGCTGTAGTCGACAATGGAAGCAACAGATGAATGGACATGATTATGTTCCTCTTATCATCATCAATTACCATGTTCATCGCGGTACTTTTCCCTTGATTGTAATGGGATTTTAAAAAAAAGTACAACGGCAGTATCCAGGTATCACTGTAACAACATGTGCACATCCTTAAATGAAACGATATATCTTTCATCAAGGCGACAATATTGTTACTCATCTGCGCATTAACATACAATGAAACGAAATTGATGATTGCTATTGTTTCCAACATGCTTCAGCCAGTTCAATCGTGAACCTGTTGTACAGGCTTAACATGTTTAATACAAATTCAATTAAATACAACGATATATAGAGGGAGGGGGGAAATACCGTTTTAAAACTTTAAAACGTAATACAATTTTTATGTATCACTTGAATTCTCAACACCTTGTTGTCATCTCCACCTTCGATCATCACCTTCATCGTCAACACGAAACGCACACACAGTATCCCATTTTTCCTTCCCCCTTGCATTTGACAAACCTTCACATTCAAGAAAGGTCTGATACTATTACAAAAACAATAGATACACGGCGGTACTATTGCATGAACGATGTTTTTCATGGTAACATCATATATCATACAGTAAAACCGTTTCGAATATTTTCTTGAGTTACCATACAGCTTGACTTGCACGTCGTGTCCCTATAAGCCAGTCCGTTTTTTTTTTCTAACAGCAATAATCTAGTCACAGAGTAAAATGGAAATGCATTAAGAATCGAACACATTTCAATTTGTTATCATGCAGATATGGCAACAGCCATTCAGCTCTGAGAAGGTAGTGAAAGAACATACCACCGTGTGCACCTGTTTATATTGTTGTCCCGCGCACACTTTGAAATGTATTTACACCCATCGTGCTACATAGCTTCATGAACAAATCCAAGTCTGCTGTCTACTAGTATTTATTCAGTGGATTGTCCGACCGTGGTGTAATTACGGACTAGTCTATTGTGATACCGTTTTAGAAGAAGTATCTCGAAATAATATTCGTAAGCCTTATAACCTGTCTTCACCCTTTCAATACCATACGTCTCGAAAAGTGGAATCAGTTAATGTGATTAATCCGGCCTAGTGCTGGCGAGGTTAGTGGTGGCCACTCGCCAGGAAGCACGTGCAAACATATGAGAACTAGTCTCATCATGTCCAGACCCATTCCTTCATACTTAGTGACTGACTTTACTGAAAAAAGGGTTTGTGTCTGCATACTAACTTTGTACACGTCATGTTGGTCAGTGGCGAAGGCATAATATACTTACGTAATCAAGTAATTACTGGGGGACCTCGGGGTTTTCTTTGTTGTGATCGCACTATAATCATACTACGACTTTATAATGGCTCGTAGCTCTTAAAGTGCACGTAGTTCAAGGCGGTCGGGCAGGACTTTGATACAGATAATACAGATGTCACAAGAACATGGAGAATGACAAAAGTCCGACTCAACGCGCACAAGCGTCGTGGGACAGCGTGACCATAACGACGGCTTCCATTGTTTTGTTATATATTGCGTTAAACATGATATGAGAATAATAATTGCGAGTCCCGAACAGATTGGAGAGAGGGAAAACTTGCGTGTGTTTCGAGGACATGTTTCCCCCTTCTGCCCGAAACAACAAGGCATAGGTTTATGACTAATGCCACTTAGTTCAGTTCAGTTCAGTTCAGTTTATTCCAACGCAACTTTAAAACTTGAGAACGCAACTCGAGAAAAAAACATGACATAAATAGATTGAAACATAAACAGATTGAAACATTTATCAAACACAAATAAACAAAATTAAAGAAGTGTTGAGGAGTAGGCAGGAAGGCAATGCCTTATTAAAAGCCCACCCCTTAGGAAAATACTCCATCTAGAAATATACAAAAACACACCCACAGGCACACACACACATACACACACTTAGCCTATGTACTGATGAAATTAACAATCTGAGGGTTATAATCAGAGGATTCCAAAATAAAATATTTACATTTCCTTTTAAATATGTTAATAGATGGGCTTTCTCTTATATTTTTAGGTACGGTCCGGGTGTATATTGTTCGAGACAACAGGACCTAAAACGAAAATTGATTTCTTAAAACTTGTCGTTCGGTCTACTGGAAAGTGGTAGCTTACAGCATTTCTTGTTTGATAACTATGTACAGAGTTGTTAAGATTAAAATGTTCTTGCATGGAGGTAGGGAGGAATTTGTTAAAACATAAATACGTAAAAATAGCAGTTTGAAATAAATTTGTATCATGCACATTTAAAATACCCAAGTGAGAAAATATCGGCGCAGTATGGGAATAGTAGCTTGAATGTGAAATATTTCGTACTGCTCGTTTTTGTAGTTTGAATATTCTATCAATATTTTGCTTGCTAGTATTAAACCAAGATGTTATGCAATATTGTATATGAGGAGCGCAAAGTGTGTTATATAATAGTAGTAAGACAGTTGATGGTAAAAACTTCAACTTGTGTATACCGACATTCTTAGTTAATCTATTGCACATAACACCAACATGTTCATTCCATGATAGCTTTTCATCAATAATTATACCTAGGAATTTTAGATTTGTCGCTCTTTGAATTGTATTATTCATTAATGTTACTTTAATGGCATTGGCCCATAGGATTTAGGACCATAACAAACTCTATCATGTCAAGTCACACAAATAAGGCATATACATATTTCGTTAGAAGAAAAGTACAATGAACCCAGCAGAAGAAATAGGAGAAATGATTTGCGGAGTCTTCTTTTCAAGCCTGGGGCCTGTCTTATGAAGATTTGTGCTTGATCGGAACTTGACCTGTGATCGATATCAATCGTTACTCTGCATATTAGACATAGGGCATTGAACTGGCGATCATTTCAGGTTAATCACAACCCTAAATAAGACTGTTGTTTGCATTTCAGGAGGCTATATCGCCCTGAGCATCTTTGTATCTTTTCTTTTACACTGGAACAAGTCCATGGTTCCAGTATCATGGTTCATATTATTCAGAAAAACATACTGTCAGTCAGGATACCGTTCTATAAACTATATATAAACACAACAAAAAAGTAAGTTCCCCCCCCCCCCCACCCCACCCCTAAGCAAAATAGCATAACTTTTTATCGATGGGGTCTTGGGAAAAAATAATTTTGCACGATTGTTCCCTAACTTATTGACTAACTTATGTGTGAAAATCAAATTAATCCAATTAGTCATGCATGAGAGGGCAAAAAATGTCACTTTTCAAAAGTAACATGGTGATTGTTTAAGCCGTTTTAACAATACATTTTGGCATTTCTTGTGCAATTTTTAAAGTGTATTCACTCAACCATGACTCCGAAATGACTTCTTATGTTTACATAACAAGTCATGTAACATCTTTCTTAAAATATCCAGTTTTATTTCCTCACCAAAATAAAGGGATTTTAAGAGTTTCAAACTCAATATGAGTATTTGTTAAACGGTACTCACTCACCAGAACAATGGGTTAAGTGTCGGGATAGGTGTTAGTGCATCGAGAGATGGATGATAAACATTGAAAGGACATAAATTATGCACCAGAAATGGAATTCATCAGAAATTCATATGACAGAATCCCAAAATTACCCTTGTGACTTTTGAAAAGTGACCTTTTTGCCTTTAAAATTTGCCCACTCATGCATGACTTATTGGATTTATGTGATTTTCACGTATAAGTTAGTCAATAAGTTAGGGAACAATCCTGCCAAATCATTTAGCCCAAAACGTCTTCGATAAAAAGTTATGCTATTCTTCTTAGGGGGAGGACTTACTTTTTTGGTTGTATTTATATATAAAGACAACAAAAAAGTAAGCCCCCCCCCCCCTAAGCAAAGTAATATAACTTTTTACCGCAGGGGTTTTGAGCAATATAACTTGGCAGGATTGTACCTTCACTTATTGACTAACTTCCGTGTGAAAAACACATTAATCCACTCAGTCATGCATGAGTGAGCACACATTAAAGGCAAAATTGTCACTTTTCAAAAGTCACAAGGGTAATTGTTTATGCCGTTTTAACAGTACATTTTGACATTTCTTGAGCGATTTTTAAAGTGTATTCACTCAATTTTGACATGAAAATGACTCCTTATGTTCACATATTAGTTTTATTTTTCCACAAAAATAAAGTTTCAAACTCAAGACGGATGAATATTTGTTAAACTGTTCCCACTCAACCAGAACAATGGGTTAAGTGTCGAGATAGGTGTTAGTGCGTTAAGAGATGGATGATAAACAATGAAAAGACATAAATCATGCACCAGAAAGGGAATTCATTAAAAATTCATATGACAGAATCCCCAAATTACCTTAGTGACTTTTGAAAAGTGACAATTTTGCCTTTAATGTGTTTAATGTGTTTGCCCACTCATGCATGACTAATTGGATTAATATGATTTTCACAAAGAAGTTATTCGATAAGTTAAGGAACAACCCTGCCAAATTATTTTGCCCAAAACCTTTTCGATAAAAAGTTATGCTATTTTGCTTGGGGGGAATTACTTTTTTTTGTTGTGTTTATAATGGACATTCTGTCGGGAAGGTGGCGTGTGTTTTGTGTGAAACATCTGTTTATCACATAAATGTTTAGCAGGGGGAGAAATGTGTGTTACATGTTCAACACCGTCTTCGACATGGAATACATGGGGACGTGGTAAGATGTGGGTCAATCCACGTAAAATCATCCAATTTTCAGACAATTTGTAACCCTACCCCCTTCAATTTTCTTTAAATTCGAACCAAATGTTCCCCCAAGTGTCTGACGGAAGATTTGAAATATTTTGCCCCAAGGTCAAATGGTTGCTAAGATACGGCCTCCCTTAGCAACCAATGCGTGGTCGAAGAACTCAGTTTAAATAAAATTTGCTATTTTGGATTAACCGCTGCAGCCAGGTTAGATGAGTTACATTGCTCATTTCCCGGAAATTGAAAGAGCTTTATAGTTTCAGCATGCACAATGAATTGTGGCGCCGATGTTTGGAAGCTGATAACTTTAAAACTCAATCAGTTTAGAACCTAATAATTATCCAGATATAAAGTATTTTACTTGTTCTACCCACCTACCAAAACTCGGTAAAAACATGCATTCTTTTCTTTTAGAGCGCCCTCAAAGTTTGATTTTTTTTTAAAAGTTGCCAAGTTCAAGGTCACAAATCACCACTCGTCCCACCGAGGATCGACACCAATTTCTGCGTGTTGATATACTTGTACCTATATTTTCATCGGGTACCTAAAAATTCTTGTGACCGAAATGTTTAATAGCTGGTTTAAGCATTCGAAAATGGTCGTAAACACCCCAAAATCTATGTCAAATGACACATTGGGGTTTTAGCACATTTCAAATTGTGATAACTCATAGATGAAGAGCTAAAATACGATGTATGTTCTGTGATAACAGTCTGTAATTAGTACTGAAGTAATATACATCAGAAATAGTTTTGTTTTTTGTCAATAACCTTGAACATGAAGCTGAAAATCACAAAAAATAAATCAGTCAATCTTCCGTAACCATGATGGTGTTCAAGTGTGTTTACACACTCCCCACGATCTCTTTGAAACCGGAACTTGCAAAAGACCGGATGTGGAGGATCTTATGGTTTGTGATGGTTGGTAGTTGTGAATTAAAGATTTATTGTAACTGGGGGAAGTTCCGTTGACAATATTAAAGACTAAACGAAGTATTTTAAAGACAAGGCGTCCCCCAGGGGCAACCAATGAGGACTTTTTAAGACAGGGGTGATGTGGCTGCGCTTGCCGGTTAAAGTTACAATGCGTGCAGCTGCATTTTGTAACTTCTGCAGTTTCCCAAGTTGAGAGTCTGGTAAGATGTATAGGAGGCCATTACCAAAACCGAGCCGCGACGAAATGAGTGAATGTACTACTTTCTATGTTGCAGAGCGAGTGACATGTTTTCTTATAAATCCGATGTTGCGAAATTGACAGCGAACTGATAGACATATGGGAGTCAAAAACAACACCAAGGTTGCGACATGATTTTGACAAGGCAATGTTGCTACCTAAAATGGAAATGGAATCAATGTCTAATTTGTTGAGTTGAGATTTTTAGCCAAAAATTAAGGTTCAAAAGTTGGTTGTGTGACTGCAACCAAGCGTCAATGTCCATTATACACCTTTCCAGATTACAAATAGCTTGGATGGCACAAGTTTGATTCGGTGAAAAGAAACAAAAATATGAATTCCCGCCAGCTTCGCCGACGTTTAGAGAAGCATAGCATACGCGCCGTTTTCAAGTCCGATACTACCATTCGTAAGCAGCTAGTGCGCCCTAAGGACCCCGCGATACCCGACAGACTCGATGGCGTTGTCTACAAGATTCCATGCGGGACTTGTGACAAGGTGTACATCGGGGAAACGGGTAGACCCGTCAGCGAAAGAATGGTAGAGCACCGCAGAGATGTCAAGCATCGGCGCATAGATAGTTCGGCAGTCGCAGAGCATGCTTGGAATGCAGATCACCCTCCCAATTGGGACGCGGTAAGCTGCATAGCGCGGGATAAGCACTGGTACACACGGCGTGTTAAAGAGGCTATCCAAATCCGCTTACATCCGAATAACATCAATAGGGATAACGGCATTGAGATCCCCGAGGAATGGCTTCCGACCATCCGCCGCCATGCGCCACCCGCGACCACCCGTAACTCTCCGCTTGACCGCCTTCCGACGCCCGCTTCTAACCACAGTAGCAATTGTGCAGCTACCGCCAGTGTTCGCCCGCCCGCGACGCCGCCGCCAACCGAGGGGCTTTCCCCGACGTCCGCTACCCGCCCGGATGTCGCACCGTCCGCGGCTAGTGATTGGTCAAGTGCGCCGACCAATCGCAGCGCGGCGGTTCCGGCACCTTCGGAACGCAGCTTACGCTATAAAAGACGCGCGCAGCGACTATTGTCCACATTGCCTGACGAAGACTAGCAGTAGCGGTCGAAACGCCGCAATCTCCAGTTTGCCTTTTCGTGAGACAACAGATTACTACTCTAGCAATATGAATATCATCCGCATATAAATGATAATGAACGGAGTGACGTTGGAAAATATCTTTGAACCCTGTTAAATAAACGGAGAACAAAATGGGCCCTCCAACAGAACCTTGGGGGACACCGCAGACCATTGATCGAGATGATGAGGTACCACCATTAAAGGGCATATACTGTACTGGGAAGGCAAAAAACCTTCAAAATGTAATTGTTAGCAAACTTCTTGCCAATGGGGTTAAATTCATGTATTGTCTATTTTAGAAGCTTGCTGAAAGTTATTTGCCCTCAAATGATCTACATTTGGAGTAATGAGTGATTAAATCACAAATCCTCAAAATGTTCGGCCCAAACATTTTGAGGATTTTATCATGAGTCATTAATTACTCCATATGTGGATCAGCAGATATTGTAGAGATGTACCAGGGACTGGACTGATGGGATCTTGCTTTTCGAGTTCTGGCTGGTGCGTGTGAGTCTAACAGCTTGATGAGAGCCGAGCTGTATCGGCTGACGATGTCGTCAATGAAGTCAGTAGTTGAAGATATTATGTTGATGTCGGAAACATTGTTTGCGAACTCAGTCCTGTCGATGCCCTTTATGTTGCGGGAGAATAGAGATGTATCAGACCGCTTGGGCTTCCTGAAATGGAGTAGACAGGTGACAGAAGAATGGTCGGAAATACCTGTTATCACACGTAAACGGGAATAAAACCACCTTTCGGAGTTACGCACAATGCTGGGATCCAAAATGTGGCCTTCATCGTGCGTAGGCGTAGACACCTCAACTGGCAAAGACCATGGCATGTGATGATGCTTTACGTCAAACAGAACATATTAATCACAGGAGGAGGATTCACTTTCAATTATTGATCATAAAATAATGACCATCAACATAGTACTGTATATATGAAAAAAAAAACACACATACACATGAATAATAACCATCAACAAAACCAGCGGTCCAGCAAGCTACAGAATGGTCGTACGGCTCTGATTTGATATCAAATTATAATTCCATGCGGTTGCTGCGTAATCAACCCTATGGGAGATTTCAAATAATCAATGATAACGACCATGTATACAGCCATTGCTACTGCTGTCACCATGGGATTCACAATACTGCATATATTTATAATATATATATATTTTACTACTACTATGAGTATGTACCTCAAATGACTATATTTATTCAGCAACACTTGTACCTCAGCAAGTATTACTCTGAGATGTGTGGTTTTAACTATGGATGACATTGATCCCATCATATCTCCAAATGTTAGATGTGAATATTATTTACCTGCTGAGTTTAAGACAAGATTCCAGAAAAAAGGTCGACGGCAAACTATTTGCATATGAATGCTCGTAGTCTCGCTAGGAATTTTGACAATGTACAACTGCTGTAAGATTCTCTCGACTGCACATTTTCTGTAGTAGGTGTCAGCGAAACGTGGTTACATAGTAATTCACCTCCTCTGTACGACATTCCTAATTATTCATTGATACGTTCTGATAGACTAGAGGGTAGAGGAGGAGGGGTAGCTTTTTATGTCAACAACGCTCTGTCATTTAAACTTCGCTCTGATCTTTCTCTTCGTAATGACAGTGCTGAACTACTTTCTATTGAAATTGATTCTTGTCTTTCTACCAAAAATGATGTAATCTGTATCATATATAGACCCCCAAGCAAGGACAAGAAAATGTTTTTGGACGATCTCGATAACCTCTTACATGACTTGAATCAAGAAAATAAAAACATGCATGTTATGGGGGATTTCAATATTGATTTGCTTTCTGACAATGATATTACTGATAATTTAAATACGTTATTAAATGTTCATGCTATGTTCTCGACAATTACTAAACCAACAAGAATAGATAAAAATACTAGTACCTTAATTGATAATATATTTACCAATGTTTCTGACTACGATATTGAATCAGGTCTTATTTATTCTGAAGTTTCTGATCACTTGCCTATTTTCTTGTTTCTTCCCAGTTTTATAAAAACAGAACTAATAGGAATGCCATTGAAGCTCGTAAATTCACAGGAGAAAATATAGAAAAGTTTAAAACAGATTTAATGTCGGAAACCTGGAATGATGTTTTCAATAGCAATAACATCGATGTTGCTTATCAAAGGTTCATAGAAACATAAACAAACTATTTGAATGTCAATATACCAAAAGTTCAAATCAAAGCTCGGAAAAATGTACCCAAACATCCTTGGATTACTAAAGGAATCTTAAAATCTATTAAACATAGAAATAGGCTTTATAAAAAAAAAAAAGCCTTTGTAATCCTACCGACCTGAACAAACTAGAATATAGGTAATACAGAAATAAACTAACTCATGTTATACGTACATCCAAAAGAATGTATTACACTAAACAGTTTGTACAGGCTAATGACTCTTCTTCAAAGTGGAAAATAGTAAACGATATTCTGAAAAGGGGTAATGTTTCCCATTCAACTCAGTTTAAACAAGGTGATAGAATTGTAAGTGATCCACATGAAATTGCAAATGGTTTTAACAATTTCTTTGCAAACATAGGTGCCGAACAGGCCTCTAAAGTTAAGGGATGTAGTCAAAATTTCCAAGACTTTCTATTTAATCCCTCCGTAAATAGTATATTTTTTAACTCAACAAATGCAGTTGAGGTCACGAGGATTGTTGCATCACTTAATTCCAGTCATTCAACTGGACATGACGAGATGAATACACATTTGCTAAAGAATATTATTGGAAGTATAATTAAACCTCTCGTTTACATTTTTAACTTGTCATTATCCTCTGGTAGTTTTCCCTCAATGATGAAAATTTCAAAAGTAATACCCATCTATAAGAAAGGTGATGCTACCTCATATACCAATTATCGGCCCATTTCTATACTTTCATGTTTTTCAAAAATATTAGAACGACTCGTTTATGATAGGTTATATACATTTTTGATTGCCAATAAGTTACTTAATAATGATCAATATGGATTCAGGAAATTTCATTCAACTGAATATGCTCTTGTGAAGTTATATGATAGGGTATCATCTGCCTTAACCAATCATGAACATGTCATAGGAGTTTTTATGGATTTAAGTAAGGCATTTGATACCCTTGATCATAGTATACATTTAAAGAAGCTTTACCATTATGGGATTCGTGGCAAACCATTGGATTGGTTCCGTAGTTATCTCTCTTGTAGAAGTCAATATACAACCTTCAATAATGCAAAATCATCTGCGTCATCAATCACATGTGGTGTGCCGCAGGGCTCTATTTTAGGTCCGCTTCTTTCTTTGATTTATGTGAATGATATTTCTGATGTCTCCAACTCATTGCAATATATATTATTTGCGGATGATACCAATATTTTTTGTTCCAATCGAAACTTACAAACTCTTGTTCATATGTTGAATACTGCACTGCCCAAATTATCAAATTGGTTTAAATGTAATAAACTGTCGTTAAATTTGGATAAAACCAACTTCATATATTTTAAAAGTCGTGCTCAGAAAGAAGAAATAAGTATTTCATTAAAGATAGATAGCATTTCCATCCAACAAAAGAAAAACACCAAATTCTTAGGAATTCTAATCGATGAGTGCCTCTCTTGGCATGAGCACGTACGTGACCTTTCCCGAAGTTTGTCTCGGTATATTGGTGTAATGTACAAGCTGCGGTCATTTGTCCCACTTCGTGTTTTGCTTATTATTTACAATTCTTTTATTCATTCTCACATCTCTTACTGTAACATAGAGTGGGCAAATTGCAAAGCAAATACTGATACTATTTTAAGACTACAAAAGAGAGCCGTACGGCTCTGTACTGGGTCTGGATACTTTGATCATACTGATCCGTTATTTTCTAGACTAAAAACATTGAAAATTACTGATATTCATTTCATGCAAATTGCAGTGTTCATGTGCCGCTTAAACAAAAACGAATTGCCTGTATCATTTTGTGACGATTTCACTTTAAATAGAGACATTCATAACTATCCAACTAGACATTCTTCTGATTTCCATTTGTTTACACCAAGAACTGCTTTAGCACATAAATCAATTAGATATGTAGGACCTGACATTTGGAATGTATTACCATCTCATATACGAAATTGTAGCACTATTATATCATTTAAAAGGAATATGAAAGAATTACTCCTCTCCAAATATTCATCATAATAGCTTTTGAGGTACACTTAAGTGTTTCTGTCCTTTTATGACAGGGTAAGGAGGTATAGTACGATAAAAGGGCACGATTAACATTTTTTTTCTTATTTTATTTGTTTTTTATTTCTGTCGATTAAACGAAATCATGAATGTTTTATTTCAAGCCATGTTTTACGAAACAAATTTATTACCTACTAAGTTATTCTAGGGACTCTGCGCTTGAAACATTTATGTTTATGCTTTGTTCCTACTATGTATTCTATTTTGATCTAATACGCTGTTCTTGTCAATGTGATTGTATATCATGCATGGTGAAAATAAATAAACAAACAAAATATATATATATATGTGTGTGTAAGCTATATGTAGAGAGAGAGAGGAGAGAAGGAGTGAGACAGAGCGAGACGGAGAGGGAGAATAAGGAGGGGGGTGACGGATAACTTCAAACTGAAAAAGCTCGCATTACGATTAAGTACCTTCTTCTTGTATCAGCCTTTGATTGATTGAATCATTTATTTAAACATGGTAAAAGATCTAAAATCAGTAAAAAGACTTGCAATAACAAAACAGCAAAACAGCAATAACACAATGTTAAATATATAATATATAAAGAGCCAAGACAAAAAGTGTCATCACAAAAAACATGATAAACGAGGCCCTAACTTCAATGCATCCCACATTAATTAATATTATATTCCACATACTAAGAATGTTGCTATATGATTGGTCAAGAGTTGATCACGTGATGAAGCGTAGTTTTTCCCATCTGATCACCTGAGAAGAAAAGTTCGTTACACTGTAGGTGATAGTACTTTTTGGTTTCGCTGATCTCTTCACTCCTCACAGTCCTAACGCGTGATCAACATTTTGAGTACGCGCGAAATAAAAGTGCGTAGCTCGGACTATCGGCGCAGACGACACCGCGGTACGTGCGCGGAAATTAAAATTTTTGGTTTTAGCGCGCTAGCTGCGCCGCGGGCGTACGTACAAAGCAGTGCAAGCCTTCCATTTCCCCCACACAGTATTTCACCAAAGAAAGTGTGCAATTCTCTACCAACTCGTACCAAAATTGACCTAGAATTTCACTTTCCTGTAATTTATTAGAATTATGAAGAGTATTCTCGGAGGATCTATGTTCTCACCGATACCGCACAGGTAAGAGAATTTCGATTACTTTTCGCTTTTCCGTCAAAATCTTACGAATTAGCGTCACTATGTCATCGTGTTCGTTGGAATTTGTTGAGTCTATGTAGTAACGTGCACAAAGTCAATTTGCTTCCGGGTTTCGGAGCGTCGCGTGAATATGTAGCCGCACCGACACGAACGATTTTGTACGTTAAATTGTCATTTATTTTATAGATTGTTGGTATCAGATGTGGAATATAAAGCAAATAATCAACTTTTGGTTTCAGGCAATGAGACGAACTATCACTTCCTCGGCGATCTGAATGTATACGCTATCTTTCCTCAGCTAAAACCTTCGGAAAGATAGCTACATCCAGATCGCCTCGGAAGTGATATTTCGTCCCATTACCTTCACCGACGTTGATTATTTGCTTACTATTTTGGATTATCAATTGCATGTAAAGTGTCAAATACCGGAACCGGGCTTAGCTGAGGACGTTAGAGTCAAGAGCTGATTAGATATAATAAACAAATGATTTTCTGCGAGTCTAACCCGAGGAAGCGAGCTCAAGTATAACTGTTGTCTTCTAATTTATTACGTATAACTGTCCGCAAATTACTTCGCCCAGTCAAGTCCGTGGTGCTGCTATGGCAACGTCTCCATTTGTGCACATGCGAACATGTTTATCCAGTCGCGCGCGAGATACTAGATAAGAACGTTAATGAGTTTTGCAGCTGTTTAGCGCACGACACCTTGACCTCTTCGGTTTATCTGCACGAGACGTTTTCAGACTGTGGATATACCAATCTAGCTTTATATACCCTGCCACCCTACTATAAATACAGGGAGTGTATATCGGCACCATCACGGTGTCCCCTATATTTTATTTGTGTTGGGGACACAAGAAATATTAGTCTATTAGTATCAGAAAGAAGTGGATATCGGTACCGTCGCGTTGTTAGTCACACCCAGGGGGCGTAGACAACGGGGGGGGGGGGGGGGGGTGAGGGGGATACATTCCCCCCGCAGAAGGTGGGGGGTGGCATGTACAATCACCCCCCCTCCCCCCCCCCCCCCCCCCAGGTTTTGGGAAATGATAATTTGCTTACTTAATAAGTCATAATGATGATAATAATAATAATAATAATAATAATAATAATATTGATAACAATCATAATATTAATAATAATAACGAGACATACGTGTGGACAAGTATAAGGTGGTCTGTATTGACGAATTCGTGCACAGACATGGCCTGGCAAATGCACGGTGACCATCTATTCAATAGAAATCAGAGGCAACGCTTAATAAAGCTCATAGCACACCTACTACCATTTTATAGACTTGCCTAAATGATCACATGTATGTGCTAGCAACATGTAAATATTAAAAATAGTCATTGAAGATAAAGGGGCGAGAGGGGGGAAATGGGAAAAAAAATCTCAAAGAGAATGAAAAACTGAGCGATAGACCAGAAGAAGGTGGCAAAATAAACATTGCAAAAGGAATCAAGAACTGACCCTATCTACACCAGGAATCGAACCGGGGTCGCTCGTTCTTAAGACGTTTCCTTAACCAATTCATCCACCCATCTTCCCATTCAATTAACACGTAGTGCACAGCAGGGGCTAGAATGATTTAGAAATCGATATTCAGGGTGGAATTTTGCTACGATCCGGATATCCGATAAAAAATGGAGACCACGTCCCCAAAAGCAAAAGCAGCACACAAAGGGTTAAGTGGCGGGGGAGGGGGAGGGGGCGGGTAGCTGCATGAAAATGCATGGGGTGTCAGTCTCCTGGGTCATTATATAACCCACAATGACAGGAAAGAACGGAACATACAACTCAGCACTATACATTGCTTGAAAAAAGTAGGCCTAAATAAATACGTGTATAAAGGCCCTTGTCAGCTACTCAAAAGTAACGGTCATTACAACACATCCATGAACTAGCGTATGTGTACCGTAGATACACGTCAATCCTCATGTACGTACACGGGGCCAGTATTTACTGGTAAATCATCTCCTGACTTGCACTTAGATCCTGACCAATCAAATCTCGCGTTACAAAACACTGCTTGGTCCTTGCTGTGCTGAGGGGGAAAGGAGCGCAAGAATCATCCATGGGAACACAGCAATGGTGACCGAAACGCACAAAATGAATCCTCACAAAGACCGTGACGATGCCGATATCAAAAGTCTTAATTATATGCCACACGAGCTTCGAAGATTCATGTTTAGGCTGTCCATATAGGTAGTGACATGTGGTTCTATCTGGGCGGAGTTGGGGGGGGGGGGGGAGGTGCTGAAATGATCTCAAGGCTGGGGTTGTGATAGTAGATTTATATACGCAAATCACACTTTCAAATTATCAAACATGGCTGCCAGCCTACACATTTGTGTAAATTCACGTTTGTCTTTTCATTATAAAAAAAAGTCAAATACGGAGAAAATACAGATAAAGGAAGGAGTAATTATTTTTAATATGAGAGAAGGAGGGGGAGGAGTTTCCTCCTCAAAATAATGCGCGATGTCCGTCGATCAGGTGGACCCAGTATAAAATCTCATTCCCGCCTGTACTAATGAGATGCCACTTCGTCTCGTGTCTCCATTGATACACAACACGTGATTCACGTCTGCCTTGCTTCCAGGTTGTTCGTTACGTTCTTCATTCTCTCTGTGACGCTATGGAGAGGAAGAGGAAAGAGATTAGGAGGGGGAGGGGCGAGGGTAGGCTGGCCGATTCGTCTCAAGTCGAGCACCCCCCCCCCCCCACACACACACACACACACACACCCACAATGACACAATGGAGGTGAAGAGGATGGGGGTGGGTATGGAGGGGGGGGACCGACTGTTATGTCTAGCACCCACCCATTAACCCCTCCCCCCCCCCCCCACCACCACCAACACCACCACCACCACCACCACCACCACCACACTCACACCACACTCACTCATACCTCACTCACACCACCACCACCATCCAACCGCGACTGACCTGTGTCCGCACAACATGCGCTCATGATATGGCACAGTCACCATCTCAAACTTTGTTAGTCAATCTGATCCGCGGGGCCCGTTGACAGACAAAGTCAAATGTGTGTCCTTGCATATTAGTTATTGTACTTCATGTAGGGAAGCGCCTTTAAAACCCCAATGCTAACTTGCATTAACTCTCACAGTCATAGCTCAACGAGCCTCTTTTGCGTTTAAATAATTCCTTCCATTCTCAGTGGTATTGATACAAGTTTATTTTGTGGACTTGAAAAAGGGCTACACTAGCGTTAATAGGGGAGGGCTTTGATTCGAATTCCATGAGTACACTGTTAGATGGGATCTCTCCCTGAATGAGAGATTAGAGAATGAGAGAGAGGGAAAGAGAGAGAGGGAGAGAGAGAGAGGGGGGGAGGGGGAGAGGGAGAGGGAGAGAGGGAGAGAGAGAGAGAGAGAGGGGGGGGGACAGACAGATAGAGAGAGAGGGGGGAGAGGGAGAGAGAGAGAGAGAGAGAGAGAGAGAGAGGCCATTGTCATGATAGTATAACCTTTGAGACCTACTGATGCTGAACTTCACCATGCGTATATCCTTTGTATTGTAGTCCCGTCGTGGATTTTCTGGTCCACTGGATCCTCTGCTTCATAAATTCACGAACAACTTTCTTTCATCCAACCACAATCATTTCAATGCCTTTACTGTGAATTACACACAAACACACATCGTCGATTATAGCAATGCCTTTACTGTGAATTACACACAAACACACATCGTCGATCATAGCAATGCCTTTACTGTGAATTACACACAAACACACATCGTCGATCATAGCATTAAAGGCTTCCCTGTGATTTACACACAAACACACATTGTCGATCATAGCAATACCTTTACTGTGAATTACACACAAACACACATCGTCGATCATAGCATCAAAGGCTTCCCTGTGATTTACACACAAACACACATTGTCGATCATAGCAATACCTTTACTGTGAATTACACACAAACACACATCGTCGATCATAGCAATGCCTTTACTGTGAATTACACACAAACACACATCGTCGATCATAGCATTAAAGGCTTCCCTGTGATTTACACACAAACACACATTGTCGATCATAGCAATACCTTTACTGTGAATTACACACAAACACACATCGTCGATCATAGCAATGCCTTTACTGTGAATTACACACAAAGACACATCGTCGATCATAGCATTAAAGGCTTCCCTGTGATTTACACTCAAACACACATTGTCGATCATAGCAATACCTTTACTGTGAATTACACACAAACACACATCGTCGATCATAGCAATGCCTTTACTGTGAATTACACACAAACACACATCGTCGATCATAGCAATGCCTTTACTGTGAATTACACACAAACACACATCGTCGATCATAGCAATACCTTTACTGTGAATTACACACAAACACACATCGTCGATCATAGCAATGCCTTTACTGTGAATTACACACAAACACACATCGTCGATCATAGCAATGCCTTTACTGTGAATTACACACAAACGCACATCGTCGATCATAGCAATGCCTTTACTGTGAATTACATACAAACACACATCGTCGATCATAGCAATACCTTTACTGTGAATTACACACAAACACACATCGTCGATCATAGCAATGCCTTTACTGTGAATTACACACAAACACACATCGTCGATCATAGCAATGCCTTTACTGTGAATTACACACAAACACACATCGTCGATCATAGCAATGCCTTTACTGTGAATTACACACAAACACACATCGTCGATCATAGCAATACCTTTACTGTGAATTACACACAAACACACATCGTCGATCATAGCAATGCCTTTACTGTGAATTACACACAAACACACATCGTCGATCATAGCAATGCCTTTACTGTGAATTACACACAAACACACATCGTCGATCATAGCAATGCCTTTACTGTGAATTACACACAAACACACATCGTCGATCATAGCAATGCCTTTACTGTGAATTACACACAAACACACATCGTCGATCATAGCAATGCCTTTACTGTGAATTACACACAAACACACATCGTCGATCATAGCATTACCTTCCCTGTGAATTACACACAAACACACATCGTCGATCATAGCAATACCTTTACTGTGAATTACACACAAACACACATCGTCGATCATAGCAATACCTTTACTGTGAATTACACACAAACACACATCGTCACACTTCATTTTGCGATTTAACCCTTTGTGTGTTAGCTAAACTACTGCTCTATGGGTTTTGTGTATATTACTCGTAAAAGAATTGCGCTTGTGACACACACGTGACATCACACTACAGGTAGTAAAAACGCACCAAAATTCTCTTTCCAGTATATGTATTGTCAGGGACGTATTTAAACAGTATAGTTTCTTTCATTTAGTAATACTTCATACAACTGTTTATGTAATGCCTTCAAAATTGATACACCACTTGTATGTTATAGAAATACCTTTTACCTCTAATCTACACGCAGGAATTACAGCTCTACGTTAGCTGGAAAAATACGACACATTGTTTTCGCAACACATTTGGCAAGCTATTTAAAATGGCGTCACCCGCAACATGTCATTCACACACAGCGAACTCTCTTTCTTTCGTTTTCCCTCTCCGTTTGTTTGTTGTCATTTTCTCCCTTTCACTCACTTTACATTTCCCTCATTTCAGAATCATTACGAACTACAGAGATCATACGCATAACTGATCACGAGAGGAACAGCATGAACAATACACGTATGTTTTTTTTAATGCGAGCGTCGAAGGCCGACGTAAAATTCACGGTGGTTCTTCAGAACATGGACCTACTTAGTAGGTCCATGTTCAGAATAAGGCATACTCAGAGCGTGTACTGACACCATCACTATTGCATTGCTACCAAAAGGGTGACTAATACTCGTCTTCCTCCAGTGTGTCCTTTCCAAAACAAGTCGAAATGCACCCCACCTAGTCACCCGCCCCACGACTTCGCTCCAAGCCATGGAACACAACACACGTAACACCGAGGATGTATGTAGCGTAGCACGCAAATTTTACTCAACTATTCATGCGTTTAGTTGAAGGTATCAGAACGGCTTTATAGCCTTTCTTGTAAAGCACGTCCACTTGTATATTTAGATGTGTTTACAGCCAGAATCACAATTTTGCTTGTCGTGATTATTAATAAACAGAAAGGACTTCAAAGCTGTTTATGCCGTGTCGTCATTTTAGCGTGTTAAGCGTGTTTGAGCAGTGCATCCCATATGATATAGGGTTACCACGTAGCTGACGCTACAACGGCCAAATATCTTTTACTTACGTACCACTCAGACATATGAACTCTCACGCCAGGAAAAGTGCTACATAACCATTAGCCTTGCACAAGCGTGCAGCCACAACATTCATCCATTTATGGTAGCGTGTCTTCCAGTATGGAAAACAACAAGGCAATTGGACCTGATGAGATAAGTATTGAAATGATCAAGAGTTTGGATGAGATGGGAATAGTGAAGTTGACAGATGTGTTGAATGAGATATACTGTATAACTCAAGAGATATACCTCCAGAACTGAGCAAGTCCATCTTTATTTCTCTGCCAAAGAAACCTGGAGCAGTACAATGTGAATTACACAGGACAATAGGCTTAACGAGCCATAAAGTGAAGATCTTGTTGAAAGTGCTCATAAAGAGAGCAAGGAGTAACATTAAACCAGAAATATCGAAGTTACAATGTGGTACCACGGTAAATCACGGTATATTTTGTCCAGTTCAGCATGAAACACGATGCTTTTTAGGCTGAAGAATCGTGTTACATGCTGAACTTGACAAAATATACCACGGTTTAAAACTGCTGCTCCTTCCCTTTCTTCCCTTTCCCTTTTCATATGCCAATTCCTTTGAGCTGCAGTGTATCATATGCAAAGGTAAAAAGATACATATCTTTTTTGAAAAAATGCACATTTTCAACAAAAAGAATGTACAAAACAATTAATTTTAGGGTGATCTATCCCTTTAATAAATCGCCCGCATGCGAGAACATTAAATGCGGGTCAATTTGTTTCGCCATTGTCGTAAAACAGTAAGCCGGGTCGCCGTGGAATTTTCACAGTGTGTGTATTGGGGTATTGAGAGCAAATTACATTTTAGATTTGAAATAATGTTTTTGAAACTAAGAAGGGCAAAGTCTTTAAGACAGGGTGTCCCATTTACAAAAGTCATAAAACTTGGCAGGAATCAGAAGTATACCTTAACAATAACGTGTATGAAATCGCAGAGTCATAGCTTAACGAACATTTTCAGGAAGAGGGACTAAGTATCCGCCAATTTATCAATGTAGTAGATAATAAGGGATTGTCATGTGGAATGGAAATCAATGATATATTTGGGCGGGTGACTCCCCTTACCCGGCCTCATGATCTGCTCCCCCAAGGCCCCAACTTCCCCTCCTTTTATTCTTATGTGATAATACTCTATATGGCTGTATAAGTCTAAAGGACAATCCTTTGTTCGTTTTGTTAACATTTATTGGTACTAGAAGTAGAGGTCAATAAATGAGGTATTTATGGAACGAAATACGACATACTGACTGCACAACGCATCGTAAACTGAGTAGCAAAAAGACAGAACGGGTCAGACTAAGTTCACGAAAATCATCTTTAGAGTGCATGATCATGATGGTATTGACTTAATCCCAATATCTAAAATAACATTGATTGGTTTCAATGACGCCTAAACACCCTGTATAACTAACTGTTTAATTAATTTGTGTTTTTCAGCAAAACATCTTAATCCTCATAGCTGCTCCGTACCTAAGAGTGAAAAGGGGACCTGGTGAGCCCTCATGCATTAATTGATACATGTATCAAGAAGCATTCGTTTGTTTGTCTTCAAATGAAGGTCGAGTATTGGAGAAGTTCGCCACTAGTTTGGAAACCGGTTCCTCTATCACTAAGTACACAGCTCCGAGACAATGACATTGAGGACACATGGTCAAGAAAGCGTGAAGTGGCCGCAGAAAAAGCGCCATCGATATTGCCAAGAATGGAACACCAGGACTGGACTGTTACACATATAGTAGTAGCTGTTCGTATCATCGTAAGTTACAAACGACTTAACGCACGAATGGTTACCCTTTCTTGTGCTTAATGAGATACCCCAATATTTTCCTTACAATCCTAATCATATTTGACAAATAATAAACTTTGTATTCAGACACTTGTATAAAAAAAACGACCAGAATTTTAATTTATAAAGATCAAATTCCAACTAATGGGAATGTAAATCATTGAGAATTGAGCACAAGCAGGAAAAGAAAGGGTCACAAACCGTGCGTTAAGTCATTCGTAGCTTAAGAAACATCCCTTAGAAGCGTAGGGAAAGGCAATTTCCCCATTTGGAATTTAATAAAAAATGTATATATATATATATATATATATATACATATATAACAGCTTTGGCAACTCTTTTTATTTAAATATTTTGTGAAAGAAATTGATGAAGAGAACAATGGTAGGCGTAGCTTAAATCAAGGTTCCCAATGGTAGGTGTAGCTTAAATCAAGGTTCCCCAGAGCTCTGGGGAACCTTGATTTAAGCTACGCCTACCATTGTTCTCTTCATCAATTTCTTTCACAAAATATTTAAATAAAAAGAGTTGCCAAAGCTGTTGTATATGTATAATTTCTCACATTTATGTACTTTCTCCCATACGTGTACTGCATCAAAGTAATAGCTTTGATCCAGCTGAGGCATGGCGGCTTGTCATTGTTCAAAACCCACCTACACCCGACAAAGGAAATTATAATTGGTATTGTGTCGAGAATTTGTCAATCTGACGGTCAATCGGATCGGGGTCGCCTTAGCCACTAACCCGTCTCTGTGGTCTAGTGGTTAAGGCACCGGCGTTCAAAGCTGGGGGCCCGGGGTTCGATTCCCGGCAGAGACATTTTTTCGGCATCACCAATTTTTCCAAAGGGTAGATAGCTCTGGGGAACCTTGATTTAAGCTACGCCTACCATTGTTCTCTTCATCAATTATATATATATATATATTACGGTAATGATATACCGAGCAGTTTTTGTAACATGACACATGCTAATTATAAAGAAAAATATGACGGGAGGCTTCCTTAAAAGGGGTAGGAGAATGGGGATAGATTGGGGGGGGGGGCGAAAGTATAAATCACAACATGATTAAGCGCCGATGTAGCCAAGCTGTTATATTCTTGTTTAGTTAAAAGGCTTATCATTCAAAACTCTTGATTACATTTAATTACTACCAGTCTTCCACACCAGGTGTCGCAATGCAATACGCAATTACAATTATCATATAGAACACATCACTTTCAACACAAAATGAATATACATGTACACTTTGTGGTGCACCCGTATTATACAAACAATTGAAACTTGGCCATTACGTGAAAGAAAGTATGCCCATTTCAGACTAAACAAGGGGGATAGAGTGCAGAACAAATGTATCAGCACATTCACCGACGGTCTTTTTGTATACTTTATTTTTCCGTGTTCCTTCTTTTACGCCAACTCTAATAAACAATGTGATTTTATGTTGAAACAGTAATTCTGTATGAAATAACAATAACTGTATTATTACAATGACGCTTTTAAGGTAGATTTTTTATGGGGGTAAAATAGAAACAAATATCAGGCTGTGTGTTTTCCATGGTAAGACTGAGAGGACACAAGTGTAAAGGACACAGGACTACCCAGAAGAAGAAGAAGACCAACAAAATAACACTTTCGGAGAGACCTTGTCATGCAGTTGCTACCCTTTCATGGTAGAAAAACGGGTAATAAGATGTGGTTTACGAGGAATTTATGGATTAAGAAAAAAATAATACAAATGAATGGAGACTGGATGCTAAGCAGGGCGTAAGTATCACTTACCGGTTTCGACGGCGGTAGTGTGGAACTCCTCTTGCAGAGGTTTGAAGAGGAGCGGGTAGCTGTGGATGTTCCCCCACGATACAAAGTAGACGACGGCCAGCGACACGGTGACCATCCACTTCCACCAATGTCGGAATCGTTCGGGGAGAACGCCGGGGCATGACATGCGCTCGCAGGAGGCGGAGGCAGAGCAAGTCATGGTGGTGGTGGTGGTGGTGGTGGTGGTGGTGGTGGTGGTGGTGTGATCCTGGTCGTAGTGGCTATTGCGGTTGCTTGGTGAATGTGGTGGTCGTCGGTGATAGTGGACCGAGCGGATGTTTCCTTCTTGCGTTTGGTTTACCGCAGTGATATGGAGAGAATAGTTTAACGACATATAACTTGCTGAACACAACGGTTGGTATAATCTCAGCGCTATGTAGCATAAATGGCAAAAATTCGCTTGGGAAATTAGCTCTTCACGGGTATCTGACGCAGCGAAAGTTGGAATTGTGAAGCTTGCGTTTGATCCCACTACAGCGGATGATATTTCCTTATACCAGGCACATATGATGCATGTCGTTGAGCCTAGTTAACCGAACAGCTGGTCCGGGCAGACTGCGTTGCGCTGATTGGTACAGCGTATACCATGCATATGACCGTACAAATACAATGGAGAGTGGGAGCATGGACCCTACCACGCAAAGGTTGGATGCCTCCCCGGATTAAACAACACAGTACATGTATCAGATCTTTACTTCTTGGTCGAGAGACCGAGATTGTAGCCTGTAGGCGTTAGGTGAGGAGGATGTATAATAGCTCTTGGATGTCAGAAAACAGACTCGGACTTTCGCCACTTATAGCTATAGACGAGCCACAGCAGCAGCGAAATTACGCCAGACATTTGCAACAACGCGTAGACAGAAGTATCTGTCAAGTTGCTCTCGCTCAGTGAGCTAGTCAACAGTGAACAGTGGCGAATCGATCGTCTGCAGTCGCTGTCTTATTCTGTTGGTTGCCTGATGTTTGTGTTGACATGTATATACAATCTCGGCGGAGCATAAGTCTGCTGAGCGCTGTATTCGCCCTCGCATGTACTATAGGTCTCCGTCCGTTTTTCCCCAGGTACGCACGCATACAGGCATGCCGAGGTGTATCAAGTGTGCGGGCAGAAAACCTTACTTTAGTGAGTCTGTATGTACAGTGTCCCATTTGTGGCTCGGTCCGCAAAGCACGCTAGCTGTAGTCTTACGTTCAGACATATACTTTGATACGGTGTCACAATAAAGTATGTGTCCGCAGACGACACTCGTAAACATCTACGGTCTATGTACTTGACGAAGTGATCTACTTTGCCTGAACGGATACATGAATAGGCGTTACATGCGTCAATCTACCTTCAATTTACATGCGAAGTGAAGGCGTGTCCACAAACCAGGGCTGGTGCGTATGCAGGGGGGTTCCCCCCCCCCTTTTTTTCTCCTTTTCCCCCTTTTTTATAACGTTGAAAACTCCTACAATAGGCCTCGGAGGAGTAGCAGCTGTGGAACTGTAGTGGTAGTAGTAGTAGTAGTAGTAGTAGTAGTAGTAGTAGTAGTAGTAGTAGTAGTGGTAGTAGTGCTAGTAGTGTAATGTTGGTACTGTTACAGAAATAATAGGGTCTGCGGGGGCAGACTAGCCCATGACCATGTGCTTGGTCAGCACAAAGTTTTGGTCTGGGGGAAGGGGATTTTTGAGGTACGAGGAGATGCTGCTGACTCTGTGTGCAGGGTGGACGCGTTTGCGATGGAGCTGAGTGCCTGGAGTTGTGGGGTATGTTGGTAGCATGTGTGTTCTGTAACTATTTGGTGTGGCGTAGTGTAGTTTTGAGAAGGCAAATGTCTAACCTGTAACGGTGACTATGTAAATATCTGTAAATAAACGCAAGTTAATTGTTTGTAGATTAATTTAATATCACATATATTCTAGTCGTCTATGTTTCTTCGTCTAAATGTCTCTCTTCTATTCCTCTATTAATTTTCCTATTCAAAGGATCGGCAGTTTTGCAACATTGGTGTCAGGAGTGGGATAGGAAATTTGGTTTTATTAGCGGGATATTTGGTTTAGAATCATGAGAAACCGTTGTTACAGTGCCTTTGTCAAATCAGTGCTAGGCAGGAGGAGGGTCAGTACGTATAATGTCCATGCAGCATGCATGCACAGCCCTTTGTACGTGTAGTGTGTTGCGTACTAGTGTTATGCACAGGGTGTGTGTGTAGACGATGGGGTGCTCAGTGTGTGTATGGGCACAGAGCGTGACCAGAGAACCAGGGGGAAGATGATAAGGGACTGCATGCACCTGAGAGAAAGTTTTGGGGCATTGTGTTAGGGGTTAGTCTCAGTTTGCAGACCCTGTTCAGAGTTGTCATGGGATCAGCTCGAGGAAAGAGGCGCGGGCGCGCTGCACAAAAAGGCTTCGGGGCCTTGGTGGAAGCATTCTTTTCTTTTGCTCGAAGGACAGAGCAAAATCAGGCGGAGATTATGGGTAGGCTGGATCGCTTAATGCCACCACCGACGGCGCTCGCCCCGCCTATCCCAGCGCCTCGTTTTAAACCTGTGGCGTCTCCCCGACAACTCCCTCCTGTATCCCAAGAGGCAGCGAGAGAGACGGTAGATCCATTGTTTGAGTTGCAAGAGGCAGCAAGAGAGACGGTGGATCCATTGTTTGAGTTGCAAGAGGCAGCAAGAGAGACGGTGGATCCATTCCTTGAGTTGCAAGAGGCAGCAAGAGAGACGGTGGGTCCATTCCTTGAGTTGCAAGACGCAGCAAGAGAGACGGTGGATCCATTCCTTTAGTTGCAAGAGGCAGCAAGAGAGACGGTGGATCCATTGCTTGAGTTGCAAGAGGCAACAAGAGAGACGGTGGATCCATTCCTTGAGTTGCAAGAGGCAGCAAGAGAGACAGTAGATCCATTCCTTGAGTTGCAAGATGCAGCAAGAGAGACGGTGGATCCATTCCTTGAGTTACAAGAGGCAGCAAGAGAGAGAGTAGATCCCGTAGTTGAGTGGAAAGAGGCAGCAAGAGAGACGGTAGACCCCGTAGTTGAGTGGAAAGAGGCAGCAAGAGAGACGGTAGATCCCGTAGTTGAGTGGAAAGAGGCAGCAAGAGAGACGGTAGATCCCGTAGTTGAGTGGAAAGAGGCAGCAAGAGAGACAGTAGATCCCGTAGTTTAGTGGAAATAGGCAGCAAGAGAGACGGTAGATCCCGTAGTTGAGTGGAAAGAGGCGGCAAGAGAGACGGTAGACCCCTTAGTTGAGTGGAAAGAGGCAGCAAGAGAGACGGTAGATCCCGCATTTGAGTTGAAAGAGGAAACACGGGCAGAGAGAAAGCCTCCAGAGAGGTAGGGTTGGAACTAGGTGGGAAGCTCGTTTCCTTGTAGTGTTGGTCCTGAACGGCGTAAAGATGAATTATGTAGGGTGATAGCTCATTAATTTTTTGTTTCGGTTACATCCTGAACTTTACTGGTTTTCCTACCTAGCAGAGCTAGAGTGCTTGAGAGTACATACCTGCTTAGGCAGGGATACAGCACGGTTTTGTTGGGAAATATCAGTGGAGGGACGAGGTAGCTTATCTGTGAAATAAGTAGTTTGGTTGGTAACGTTTATCAGGTTAAGGTGCCACAACCAATGTAGTTGCATGAATGCCATGTTTTAACAACCTGCTTGCTCCTCCGTAGTTCCCCTTTATATGCTGCAGTTTGGCATAGACGGCGCAGCGTAGTAAAACAGCCAGAAGATACTACTCAAGCAGATACGCCATCACCTGAGGATCCTGCGAGACGCGCTGATTCAGACACACAAGGCAGACTAACGGACGAGCGCAGCAATGTCGTCATCTCCGGCTATCTAGAAAGGATCGGGTGCCGGGACAGTTGCGTCCATTGATACTTCGTCGTCTTGGAGGTGAGCAGACACGCAGAAACCGCGTTCAGGTACCAGGGCGGCCCAGAGTCGCGAACACGCTGCAGGCAGAGCGAAACGTCTAAGCGTGCAGCAGGGAGCCAAGTCACCGAGCAGAAGGTTAATAAAATGTGCTTTGTCGGCGTATTGGACGCTCTGTGCAACAAGTCACGCCCATTTTCGTCCTTCATAACTGAGGTAGCTACATCGCCCAGTCGTCAATGATTTAAAAGTGACGTGTCTGTGGAAAGCGACGCCATGAGGTTAGAGAACTCCCGTTTGGAATTGTGTATTATCTAGATTCACTCGGATATCGATTACAGACTGCCCATGGACGTTAGATAGCAAATCGCGATTGAATTGATGATAATTACAGACTGCCCATGGACGTTAGATAGCAAATCGCGATTGAACTGACGATAATTCCACACTACCCATGGACTTTAGATAGCCAATCGCGATTGGACTAGCGATAATCTACTACATGTAGGAGCATAACTGGAGAAATTTAGTGCTAGAGTATTGTTAAGCAGCATGATTCAATGTGTGGTCGATATCGCGACTTAGACTTGGACTCACTTAGTTGGTTCAGTGATTTTGAATAACTTCAAATTTGTTTCTCATTTGTATTTATGTGATACATTTTGTTTGTTTGTTTTGATTCTAGATCATTTTGCGATTAGCTGAAATGTTTCACGCTGTCACGCTAGATTGAATAATGTGTACCACTCAGGAAAGAAATGCAGTGTTGGTTCCTTGGAGTATGGGTTGTATTGGCAACTCAAATTAATGTGTCGCTGTGTGAAAAAGCTACACATGTATGTGGTCCGAGGATTTTGTATCTCAGACATTGTTACCAGGGGTAGCAATTATGACGAGAAGAATTTCATTTGTTGTGAATTTTGGCAACTAACACTGGCATTTTTGTTGCTGTTGTTCTGAAGGTTAAGATATTATGTTGTACAGATCGTGAAATTAAGTAACATGCCCTACAATGAATGGTTCTTGCATTTAACCTTATTATCATTGGGGGGGGGGGGTTTGGTTTTTGTTTATGTTTGTTAAAATGAAGTGTCATTTTGTTGTTAGATGATATCGCACCACTCGGTAGTGGTTCGGAACCTCGTGTTCTGACGACGTTATGCATACCCACATGTCTGTTACGGTATACGGATTTGTAAATCAGGTTCAAGAAGACACAGCAGAATATAAGAAATTGTACGGATGTAAGGGCATTGAACGGCTGTGTGGAGGTAAAAACAAAAAAGAGTGCCTGTTACCTCGTGACGATTAGAAAAGTATGGTTGTAATAAGTTTATGATTGTGTTTACTCTTGTGGTATTTCCAGTCGTGTACGTACAACACTAGAATGAGTGACACTTACCTTTAAAATCGTAGTGCTATAGTTTGGTTGAAGATTACGTGTTTTTTTTTACAGGTGATAATTCTATGCCATGACCGTATATGCTCGATACGTGTGGTAAGGTCAACCACATATTTCGAAGGGGTGGCCGTCAGTTTGTAAATGGTACTGATGTTGCATAATGACGGGGTAAATGGCTGTCAGCAGATAAAAATAGTGATTAGTATGTCCGAATTCTGTGTTCAGAAATCATATAATCCGTTATGTTATTTTAGGTTAATAATTTGTTAGTAACTCAAATGCTTATCTAAGTGTACTAGTTACGAAGCCTTACGTAGTACACCTGAGTTAAAGATTAGTGTTGAACGGGACGTTCAAATTTAAGGAGGGGGCAATGTTACAGAAATAATAGGGTCTGCGGGGGCAGACTAGCCCCATGACCATGTGCTTGGTCAGCACAAAGTTTTGGTCTGGGGGAAGGGGATTTTTGAGGTACGAGGAGATGCTGCTGACTCTGTGTGCAGGGTGGACGCGTTTGCGATGGAGCTGAGTGCCTGGAGTTGTGGGGTATGTTGGTAGCATGTGTGTTCTGTAACTATTTGGTGTGGCGTAGTGTAGTTTTGAGAAGGCAAATGTCTAACCTGTAACGGTGACTATGTAAATATCTGTAAATAAACGCAAGTT